>CM075981.1:34585852-35198352 GCA_038087875.1 Malacoraja senta | reverse complement strand
CACACACACACACACACACACACACACACACACACACACACACACACACACACACACACACACACACACACACACACACACACACACACACACACACACACACACACACACACACACACACACACACACACACACACACACACACACACACACACACACACACACACACACACACACACACACCACACACACACACACACACACACACACACACACACACACACACACACACACACACACACACACACACACACACACACACACACACACACACACACACACACACACACACACACACACACACACACACACACACACACACACACACACACACACACACACACACACACACACACACACACACACACACACACACACACACACACACACACACACACACACACACACACACACACCGCACAGGCGGGGGCCAAGGAAAGCAGAATAGCGCTGTCTGAAATTCACACCCGCGATGAACAGGAAGGTAAAAGACGGCTGGCAGTTACGGTAAGTCCTTTAGAGAGCGCGGAGAGGGGGTGGGGGGGGGAGAGAGAAGGGGGGAGAACAGGGGGAGAAGGAGTGGAGACAACTTTTAATAAAGTTTAGCCTGCATTTAACATTACTGGTCGGTTTTCCTTGGTTCTGAAAACTGCAATGAGCCAATTATAATGCCCGGTCAGCAAAGGAGATTGCCTACAGTTAACTCGACTGCCTAGCGACCCCACTCCACTGCACTACGAGTTCAAAAGAACCATGCCGACCAAATTATACTCACGGAAAATTTTTCAACATGCTGAAAAATTTTCCTCGACCAAACTGAGGCCGCGAGGATGCGGGAACTTCCCCCGAGCACGAAGGAGAGTTCCAGCGACCTCCTAGGACCTCCTAGGACCATGTGTCGACCATGCTGCGAGTTTGAATCGGGAGCAAACTCTTCTAAACTCGCAAATTAGGTCGCCGCAGTGGGACAGGCCCTTAACTCAGCGGGTCTGGAGAAAAGCATGGGTGACGTTTCGGGACGGGACCCTTCTTCAGACCGGTTAATATTTTGACCTGGTGCTTATCAGTGGGGTCATGGTCCGGTGGTGAGTAGGAGGAGGAATCTGAGAGCTGGCGCTTGGCCTCAGTGCGGTAGAGGTCAGCTCACCAGACTACCACGGCATCTCCCTTGCCGGCGGGTTTGATGGTAATGTCGGGATTGTTTCTGAGTGAGCGGGGGGGGGCTGTATGTTCGGAGGGGGTGAGTTTGGAATAGGTAAGGGAGTGGAAAAGTTTGAAGAACCAAGTCTGAAGTCTGAAGACGGGTCCCGACCCGACCCGACCCGACCCGAGATGCTATCTGGCCTACTAAGTTACTCCAGTACTTGGTGCCTACTCTCTAAATTGTGCTTTGTCGATGGTAGGGAAACATTGGGGATTCAGGTAATTCACTTGCCACTGGAAGCTCAGCTTCTGACATGCTCTTGTATCTAGATAGTTGGGTTGATAAATATCTGATCAATAAGATGATGGGGATTCAAGATGCTGAAGTGGGCTTGACTTGCCTTACCACCTGCCCTCTCCCAACACCCATACTACCACACCACGGATGCCTGGGTCCAATCTCCCTGGGTGTCTGCATCTAGAGATGGACAACCAAGCACAGGTAGTCCTTAGTGGTCATTACACCTCATTGGACCTGTCTACTGCTGCTCCCGCCCTGGTGGGACAGAGCCTTACCTCCTACCAACGCCAATGAGACTGTGTATACGTTCAAGAGAGTTTTATTGCCATGTGATAGAGTGGACGTGGAGAGGATGTTTCCCTTAGTGGGAGAGTCTAGGACCAGAGGACATAGCCTCAGAATAACAGGACCTTCCTTTAGAAAGGAGATGAGGAGAAATGTCTTTAGTCAGATGGTGGTGAATCTGTGAAATTCATTACCAAGGCTGTGGAGGCCAAGTCAGTGCATATATTTAAGGCAGAGGTAGATAGATTCTTGATTAGTACGAGTGTCAGGGGTTATGGGGAGAAGGTAGGAGAATGGGGTTGAGAGGGAGAGATAGATCAGCCATGTTCAAATGGGGGAGTAAACTTGATGGGCCGAATGGCCTAATTCTGTACTATCATTTGTTAACTTATGGGACAAATACATTCTTACAAGTATTTTTAGTCTTAAAAAATATTAAAACATTAAAAAGTGATAAAAATGTTTTAAATTAAGTACCTTTCCAGAAATGCCTTTGGACACAAAACTCTAGTTGAACATTCACATTGGACAGTTTCAATAGTTCAATGGTTCCATAATGCTTTGTAGTCACGTGTACCGAAGTACAGTGTAATTTTTTTTTGGCACACTGTTCAATGATTATGCTACTATACATTAGGCACAAGCATATCAAGTACAAGAGTATTTTACAGGTGCCATCTCATATCCTTTAAGTCAACTTTTTTTTTTAAATGTTAAAGTCTTGGCCATATAGGACCATTGTTCTGGCTGTGGTACTGGGTCTAGGTTGCTGGGGGCAGGCCTGGCCAGGCAATGTTGTCGATGTCCTGCACACTGTAGAATGGTGTTAGTGTGCGGGGATCGCTAGTTGCTGCTACACTTCCAGGGTTCTGGCTGAAATGTGGCAACTTGACACTGAGCCAAGTACTCGTCTTTACCTGGAGGGAGTAGCCCAGGGAGTAGCCCTGAAATACCTGGAAACATGCTCCATTTATGCAACGTATGTAAATACGTGCAACGTGTTTATGCATCTGAGAAACCTTTTAGAACTCACCATGATAAATGTGTATTGTGCTTGACACTAGGAACTCACAGGGGTTAATACATTAAGATAGACACAAAAAGCTGGAGTAACTCATCATCTCTGCAGAGAAGGAATGGGTGACGTTTCAGGTCGAGACCCTTCTTCACACCCGAAACTTCACCCATTCCTTCTCTCCAGAGATGCTGCCTGTCCCGCTAAGTTACTCCAGTTCTTTGTGTCTATCTTTGGTTTCAACCAGCATCTGCAGTTCCTTCCTACACAGTTAATACATTACACAGTTGATGACATTAGGATGGAAAGAATCGGTGGTTCGACGGTTCTTCATTACCACGCATTTACAGACGCACAGGTTTGAGTTTGGGTTTAGTTTATTGTCTCATGTACCGAGGTACAGTGAAAAGCTTTTGTTGCGTGCTATCCAGTCAGCTGAAAGAAAGTGAGCCCTTTAGTTCTGCGATAGAAAGCACAGAGATCTTCTTCAGTAGGGAGAGGCTACGACATGTCTGACTCTTTAACAGAATTGGTGCTTAGGAAGATTAATCTTTCATTCAATAAAAGTGACAAGGATTGCAGTAATATTAATCCGGCAATTTCAGAGATCATGAGAAGTACAAATTTGGAACCTAAAGCCAAAGGCCAGGCAAGACCATCAGTGATTATATAACCTTCATGAAGAATCTGCCACCACACTGTAATTTAAAACCTTCTTGCAATAAGTACTATGGATACTTTAGGGGCCTGCCCCACTGCGGCGACCTAATCCGCGAGTTCAGGCGAGTTTGCCCTCGACTCATACTCGCAGCATGGTCGAAACGAGGTCCTAGGAGGTCTTTGTAACTCTCCTTCATGCTCGAGAGTAGTCCCCACGTACTCGAGGGCTCAGCTAGGTCGCGGCATATTTTTCAACATGCTGAAAAATGCCCGCGAATAAAAAAAGGTCGCCATGGAAGAAATCAATATTTTTTTACTCGTAGGTTTAGTCAAAGTAGGTCGTAGTAGGGCGGCATGTTATTCGTAGGTAATTGAGGGTAGCCGAAGGTAATCGAGGGTAGCCGAAGGAAATCGAGGGTAGTCGAAAGTAAAGCTCGTTGAGAAAAAAAAGGTAAGTAAACCGACCGGTAATGTTAAATGCCCGCTAAACTTTATTAAAAGTTGTCTGGCGTGTCTCCATTCCTTCTCCCCCCCCTTCTCCCCCCTTCCCTCCCTTCTCTCCCCTTCTCTCCCCCTCTCTCCCCTTCTTCCCCCCCCCCTCTCTCCGCGCTCTCTAAAGGACTTACCGTAATGTGCCAGCCTGTTCTTCGCGGGTGTGAATTTCAGACAGTGCTCCCCCGCTTTCCCTGGCCCCCGCCTTTGCAATGTGTTTGTGTGTGTGCGGTCGGTCGATCTAGCTCGAGGTTTTTCAGGTGAGTGCCCTCGAGCTTGAAGGTCAAAGACATTCTTCTGAACTCGCGGAAAAGGTCGCAGCAGTGGGACAGCCCCTTAATCCATCAGGTGGCGCCGTCATCGATGGCAGCCTCGCCAACGGTCTGCCGTTTTGTCGTTTTTGCTATTTTAGTGTGTTTTAAAAGTATGTGTTAATGTTAAGTAGGTGTCAACTGCATTGGTGAGACCAAGTGCAGGCTTGGCGATCGCTTCGCTCAACACCTCCGCTCAGTTCGCAACAACCAACCTGATCCCCTGGTGGCTCAGCACTTCAAATCCGACCTTTCTGTCTTGGGCCTCCTCCATGGCCAGAGTGAGTCCCACCGCAAATTGGAGGAGCAGCACCTCATATTTTGCTTGGGTAGTTTACGCCCCAGCACTATGAACATTGACCTCCAATTTCAGGTAGTCCTTGCTTTCTCCCTCCTTCCCCTACCCTTCCCAGCTCTACCACAGCCTACTGTCTCCGCCTCTTCCTTTCTTTTTCCTGCCCCCCCACCAGTCTGAAGAAGGGTCTCGACCCGAAATGTCGCCTATCCCTTCCTTCCATAGATGCTGCCTCACCGCAGTTTCTCCAGCATTTTTGTCCACCTTCGGTTTTTCCAACATCTGCAGTTCTTTCTTAAACATGATAAAGTTCCCTGGTTTGTTTTATGTGGGGGGGTGGGAGAAACTTTTTTTCAATCTCTTACCTTGCCAGAGATGCAATTGTCTTCCGGATCGTATCTCCGGTCGCTCTGCAGCCTAACATCATGGAGTTGGAGGCCTTGCTGAAGACTGACTTTGAGCCCCACCGCGAGGCCGTGGACTTACCATCAGAGCCTGCGATCCCTTGCCTGGGATCGACGCTCCAACCGCGGCCTGTGGATTCCAACATCGAGGAGCTCGCAGTCTCGGGTAGAGACTGATATCGGGAAGCTCCAAAGTCGCAGGAGGTTCGACCAGCCCTGACCCGGCGCGGGGGAGCTGAGATCTCCTGAAGCTAGAGCTTGATCGCCCCGACGCGGAGGGCTCAACGGCCATTTGCAGGAGCCGAGATCGCCCTGGCAACGGAAGGTTCAAGCACCCCATCCGAGGGAGAACATAGAAGGGAAGAAGATTTAACTTTTTTTTGCCTTCCATCACAGGGAGGAATGTGGATGAGTCACTGTGGTCGATGTTCATTTTAAACATTTATCTGGGTGTCTTGTTGCTCTTTATTGGTATGACTGTATGGCAAATCAAATTCCTCATATGTTGCAAAACATACTTGGCTAATAAAGTACTATTATGATTATGATTATGATTAAGTTTAACAAAGAATTATCTATCTCTCCCTCATAACCCCATTCTCCTGCCTTCTCCCCATAACCTCTGACACCTGTACTAATCAAGTATCTATCTACCTCTGCCTTAAAAATATCCACTGACTTGGCCTCGACAGCCTTCTGTGTCAACGTATTCTACAGATTCACCACCCTCTCACAAAATAAATGTTTCCTCATCTCCTTCCTAAAAGAACATCCTTTAATTCTGAGGCTATGACCTCTAGTCCTAGACTCTCCCACTAGTGGAAACATACTCTCCACATCCACTTTATCCAAGTCTTTCACTATTCTGTATGTTTCAATGAGGTCCTCCCTCATTCTTCTAAACTCCAGCGAGTACAATGCCGACAAACGCTCATCATATGTTAACCTAATGATGGTCATGGGTTTATTTAATGCGATCCTTAAAGTGACAAGGCAAGGGGTGCAAATGAAAACGGATGGAGGAGGTTTGTGGTCAGGTGTTATCATAATGGAATGTTTATGAAGAGCAAATGTGTTGGAAAAACTGCTGGTTTACACTGTATCAGTTTGAGACTGTTTGGTACTGTATCAGTGTGAAACTGTCCACCAGGGATGTGTTGCTATGCGACTATATTTTTGTACTCTAATGGTAAGAGGTTGTACACCTGTACGGTATCACTATGACACTGTACATCAGCACTTAATCACCATAATAATAATAATAATAATAATAATAATATCTCTTTTATTGTCATTGCAACGTCAGGTACAACAAGATTTGGAATGCAACTTCCATCCGATGTAACAACTTAATTAGCTAAAAATTTTGTCACCCAGAGAAACAAGATTAAAAAAATAAAAAATAAAAAAGTTAAATCAGTATAAAGTGCAAATAGGTCTGTGCCGGGTCGATGTGCGACGTGGCCATCCGAGGGAGACAGTTCATGGGGGGGGGAGGCACTCAGCAGGGCCGGTTCAGAGCAGCTATAGCTCTGGGGATGAAGCTGTTCCTAAGTCTGGAGGTGCGGGCGTAGAAGGCCTTGTAACGTCTGCCAGATGGTAGAAGTTCGAACAGACTATTGCAAGGGTGTGAGGAGTCTTTATGAATGCTGATGGCCTTCCTGAGGCACCGTGTATTGTTATATATTATTATATATTATTATATATAATTATAATATTATCAGGATTACTTCAACGGTGAGAGGCTGTGCACCAGTACTACATACCAGTGGAAGTGTATTCCTTGTATGCTTGCACAATATGGAGGCAACATTACACAAGATTGAAATCTCCCTCCCTGGTCATCACACACAATGAATATATGTTGGTGCTTGAGAAGTCTGTTTATAAACCTGAAAAAAATACCAATAATGATGTTCATTTTCAGGAGTGATACCATCCCCATCCCAATCATAATGATATCTAATATTACTTGTTTTGCATATCTTTCATTAATTTGTTCTATACCTCTCCATATCACCATCTATGTATCTTGTTTCCCTTTCCCCTGACTCTCAGTCTGAAGAAGGGTCTTGTTCGTTTATTCTGTGTTTTCAGTTATAATGATCCCTTCAATAACTGCGGGAAGCAAAATAACAAGTCAGCTGGCCCCAGCCTGCATCTTGATGGAAATGCAGAGTGAATGATACGCGGTTTGTGGTGTCAGCACGTTTTAATGAATCCCATATGAGAAATCAGTTCCCCATCACTCGATGTGCTACTTCCAAGAAAACCTACTCTCTGAAGATTGCTGGAAGAATTTTTCTTTCCGTCTTTCAGTCATTGTGAGTTAAAATAACCCGCAGTAAGATAAGCAGGAATAAGACAAGTAAGTTCCTGCTGCTGTTGTCAATTGCTTTCAAGAATTGTACGTTGACCTGATTTTCATCACAGGGATTTCCCCCTTTTTTTCCGTCAAACAATATATGTAATCCAACCATAAAAAATTGTTGCGCAAGGTAGTGGAATATTTTTTAAATCTTATTCAGAGATTAAAATCTTAGCCTTTATTGAAACTTTTATGGGTATTAGCCATTGCGGTTGCTTCCATAGGCATGTTAATAATGTGTTTCGGGGACTGATGGTCGGGAAATTCAAATATAACCAGGTTGTGTTAATCAATCATTTTTTTAATCACTTTGTTTATTTCTCTTTCTTTTTGTTACATATTCAGCATTGGAAGCCTGATGGATAAATTCTTCTCATAGGAGGTAGAGAATCACCATTATTCTCCTCATAGGGAGGTAGCGAATCTGCACTATTCTCAATCCTGGAAGGTTTTGAGAGCTATTTCATTGGGGATAAATTAAGTAAAGCAGATAACTTTTTGTAAGATCAGGGAATTGAGGGTTATGGGAATGTGGCACAGAAGATTTTAGTTTAGTTCAGGGATATAGCATGGAAACTGGCACTTTGGCCCACTGAGTCCACATTCCATTACCCGTTCACACTAGTTCTATGTTATCCCACTTTTGCATCCATTCCCTGATGTACTAGTGGCCAGAGGATCTGGGGTGACGGAGGAACTGAAGGAAATCCACATTAGGCAGGAAATGGTGTTGGGTAGACTGATGGGACTGAAGGTTGATAAATCCCCAGGGCCTGATGGTCTGCATCCCAGGGTACTTAAGGAAGTGGCTCTAGAAACCGTGGACGCATTGGTGATAATTTTCCAATGTTCTATAGATTCAGGATCAGTTCCTGTGGATTGGAGGGTAGATAATGTTATCCCACTTTTTAAGAAAGGCGGGAGAGAGAAAACAGGGAATTATAGATCAGTTAGCCTGACATCGGTGGTGGGGAAGATGCTGGAGTCAATTATAAAAGATGAAATAGCGGCACATTTGGATAGCAGTAACAGGATCGGCCCGAGTCAGCATGGATTTACGAAGGGGAAATCAGGTTTGACTAATCTTCTGGAATTTTTTGATGATGTAACTAGGAAAATGGACAAGGGAGAGCCAGTGGATGTAGTGTACCTGGATTTTGGTAGCAAAAACAGGAAGGCAGATTATTATCTAAATGGTCTCAAGTTGGGAAAAGGGGAAGTACAACGGGATCTGGGGAAGTAAAACGGGATCATCAGAATGAAAGTAAGCCTGCAGTTA
This sequence comes from Malacoraja senta, assembly GCA_038087875.1. NCBI lineage: Eukaryota > Metazoa > Chordata > Chondrichthyes > Rajiformes > Rajidae > Malacoraja > Malacoraja senta. The sequence goes on along the minus strand of CM075981.1, from coordinate 35,189,799 downwards.
CAGCAGGCAGTGAAAAAAGCGAATGGCATGTTGGCCTTTATAATAAGAGGAGTTGAGTATAGGAGCAAAGAGGTCCTTCTGCAGTTGTATAGGGCGCTAGTGAGAGTCCTGGAGTCTAGTGAGATAGGGCCCTGGAGTATTGTGTGCAGGTTTGGTCCCCTAATTTGAGGATGGACATTCTTACTATTGAGGGAGTGCAGCGTAGGTTTACAAGGTTAATTCCTGGGATGGCGGGACAGTCATATGCTGAGAGAATGGAGCGACTGGGCTTGTATACCCTGGAGTTTAGAAGGATGAGAGGGCCTCTTATTGAAACATATGATTATTAAGGGTTTGGACACACTAGGGGCAGGAAACATGTTCCTGATGTTGGGGGAGTCCAGAACCAGGGGCTGCAGTTTTAGAATAAGGGGTAAGCCATTTAGAACGGAGACGAGGAAACACTTTTTCTCACAGAGAGTTGTGAGTCTGTGGTATTCTCTGCCTCAGAGGGCGGTGGAGGCCGGTTCTCTGGATACTTTCAAGAAAGAGCTAGATAGGGCTCTTAAAGATAGTGGAGTCGAGGGATATGGGAAGAAGGCAGGAACGGGGTACTGATTGGAGATGATCAGCCATGATCACATTGAATGGTGGTGCTGGCTCGAAGGGCCGAATGGCCTACACCTGCACCTATTGTCTATTGTCTATAAAATCCACACAGTCGCAAGATGAACGTGCAAACTCCGCACAACCAGCACCCGAGGTCAGGATCGAACTCTGAGGATGGCACAATGAGGCAGCAGCCGCAGCAGCTGTGCCAATGTGCTACCCAACTGTGCTGAATTGTCAAAGCTTACAACGGATCAGCCAATGTCATATTTAATGGTGGGGCAGGCTTAAATGGCAAAGGAGCTTAAACCATATAACCATATAACAATTACAGCACAGAATCAGGCCATCTCGGCCCTTCTAGTCCGTGCCGAACACATACTCTTACCTAGTCCCATCTACCTGCACTCAGACCATAACCCTCCATTCCATTCCCGTCCATATACCTATCCAATTTATTTTTAAATTATTAAAAAAAAACGAACCTGCCTTCACCACTTCCACTGGAAGCTCATTCCACACAGCTACCACTCTCTGAGTAAAGAAGTTCCCCCTCATGTTGCCCCTAAACTTTTGTCCCTTAATTCTCAAATCATGTCCTCTTGTTTGAATCTTCCCTACTCTCAATGGAAAAAGCTTATCCACGTCAACTTTGTCTCTCATAATTTTAAAGACCTCTATCAACTCACCCCTTAACCTTCTGCGCTCCAAAGAATAGCCTAACTTGTTCAACCTTTCTATGTACCTTAGGTGCTGAAACCCAGGCAACATTCTAGTAAATCTCCTCTGTACTCTCTCTATTTTGTTGACATCTTTCCTATAATTTGGCGACCAGAATTGTACACCATATTCCAGTATTGGCCTCACCAATGCCTTGTACAATTTTTACATTACATCCCAACTTCTATACTCAATGTTCTGATTTATAAAGGCCAGCACACCAAAAGCTTTCTTTACCACCCTATCTACATGAGATTCCACCTTCAGGGAACTTTGCACAGTTATTTCTAGATCCCTCTGTTCAACTGCATTCCTCAATTCGCTACCATTTACCATGTACGTCCTATTTTGATTTGTCATGCCAAGATGTAGCACCTCACACTTATCAGCATTAAACTCCATCTGCCATCTTTCAGCCCACTCTTCCAAATGGCCTAAATCTCTCTGTAGACTTTGAAAATCTACTTCATTATCCACAACACCACCTGTCTTAGTATCATCTGCATACTTACTAATCCAATTTACCAGACCATCATCCAGATCATTGATGTATCTGACAAACAACAGTGGACCCAACACAGATCCCTGAGGCACCCCACTAGTCACCGGCCTCCAACCTGACAAACAGCCATCCATCATTACTCTCTGGCATCTCCCATTCAGCCACTGTTGAATCCATCTTGCTACTCCACTATTAATACCCAACAATTGAACCTTCTTAACCAACCTTCCATGTGGAACCTTGTCAAAGGCTTTACTGAAGTCCATATAGACAACATCCACTGCTTTACCCTCCTTAATTTCCCTAGTAATCTCTTCAAAAAATTCAAGAAGATTAGTCAAACATGATCTTCCAGGCACAAATCCATGTTGACTATTCCTAATCAGACCCTGTTTATCCAGATGATTATATATATTATCTCTAAGTATCCTTTCCATTAATCTGCCCACCACTGATGTCAAACTAACAGGTCTATAATTGCTAGGTTTACTCTTAGAACCCTTTTTAAACAATGGAACAACATGCGCAGTACGCCAATCCTCCGGCACCATTCCCGTTTCTAATGACATTTGAAATATTTCTGTCATAGCCCCTGCTATTTCTACACTAACTTCCCTCAATGTCCTAGGGAATATTCTGTCTGGACCTGGAGAATTATCCACTTTTCATATTTTTCAAAAGTGTCAGTACTTCCTCCTCTTTGATCCTCATAGTTTCCATAGCTACCCTACATGTTTCCCTTAAAGGCCTGTCTCACGAGTCTGCGGTCTATGGCGGCGAAACAGGAGGAATCTGCCGCCATAGACTGCGCACTCGTGAGAAAGTACAATTCCCGGGCCGTGCGGCGGCGTTCCCAACACCGCGCGGTGCTAAAATAAAATCGACAATGTCGAAAACACTATACTCACCGCACAACCTCTACCAGTGATGCACAAGTGCGGCACGGCCGCTCGCACGGGCCGCCGCCAGTGTGGGTCGAGCGCCGTGCGTCAAACCTCCTCTGCTACAGCCTCCGCCAGTGACGCACGTGCCGCCGCCAGTGAGGCACGTGTGCTGCACGGCCGCAGGCACATCCACCGCTACAGCGCCGCGATCAGGATGGCCGCCGCCACAGCCGCCGCTGGTGAGTCACGTGCGGCGGGCCGACGTCATCGCAGTCGGCCCGCCCTTTTTTTACTTACCGCTAGCACGTGGGACCCGCCGTGTTTGAATTAACTTGGCCCCCGCGCAGCATCCGTGCGGCGCTCCGGTGGATAGGCTCGACGCTCTCGCCGTTGCCGCGCGGTCCTCGCTACCGGCGACACCGCGCTTCACCGCCGATGACCGCAAACAGGTAAGACAGAGCCTTTACCTCACATAATTCAATATCCTTCTCCATGGTTGATACCGAAGAAAAGAAATTGTTCAATATCTCCCCCATCTCTTTTGGCTCTGCAGATAGCTGTCCACTCTGACTCTCTAATGGGCCAATTTTATCCCTTGTTATCCTTTTGCTATTAAAATAGCTGTAGAAACCCTTTGGATTTACTTTCACCTTACTTGCCAAAGCAACCTCATATCTTATTTTAGCTTTTCTAATTTCTTTCTTAAGATTCTTTTTACATTCTTTATACTCCTCAAGCACCTCATTTACTCCATGCTGCCTATAATTATTGTAGATCTCTCTCTTTTTCCCAACCGTGTCCAATTTCCCTTGAAAACCATGGCTCTTTCCAATTATTACTCTTTCCTTTCAACCGAACAGTAAGTAAGTAAGTAAGTAAGTAAGTAAGTAAGTAAGTAAGTAAGTAAGTAATTTTATTGGCCAAGTATTCACATACAAGGAATTTGCCTTGGTGCTCTGCCCACAAGTAACAACATGACATACAGTGACAGTTACGAATGAATCAGAAAACACTAAACATTAATAATAATAAAACATTAATCATAAAACACCATTGATCAAGCAAGTGAACCAACATAGAAACATAGAAACATAGAAATTAGGTGCAGGAGTAGGCCATTCGGCCCTTCGAGCCTGCACCGCCATTCAATATGATCATGGCTGATCATCCAACTCAGTATCCCGTACCTGCCTTCTCTCCATACCCTCTGATCCCTTTAGCCACAAGGGCCACATCTAGCTCCCTCTTAAATATAGCCAATGAACTGGCCTCAACTACCCTCTGTGGCAGAGAGTTCCAGAGATTCACCACTCTCTGTGTGAAAAAAGTTCTTCTCATCTCGGTTTTAAAGGATTTCCCCCTTATCCTTAAGCTGTGACCCCTTGTCCTGGACTTCCCCAACATCGGGAGCAATCTTCCTGCATCTAGCCTGTCCAACCCCTTAAGAATTTTGTAAGTTTCTATAAGATCCCCTCTCAATCTCCTAAATTCTAGAGTATAAACCAAGTCTATCCAGTCTTTCTTCATAAGACAGTCCTGACATCCCAGGAATCAGTCTGGTGAACCTTCTCTGCACTCCCTCTATGGCAATAATGTCCTTCCTCAGATTTGGAGACCAAAACTGTACGCAATACTCCAGGTGTGGTCTCACCAAGACCCTGTACAACTGCAGTAGAACCTCCCTGCTCCTATACTCAAATCCTTTTGCTATGAAAATACCAGATCAAAGGGAGGCTACAGATTTTTGGCTGTTGAGTAGAGCAACTACTCGTGGATAAAAACTGTTTTTATGTCTGGCTGTGGCAGCTTTGACAGTCCGGAGTCGCCTTCCAAAGGGAAGTGATTCAAAGAGTTTGTGGCCAGGGTGAGAGGGGTCAGAGATGATCTTGCCCGCTCGCTTCCTGGCCCTTGCAGTGTACAGTTCATCAATGGAGGGAAGGTTGCAGCCAATAATCTTCTCTGCTGATCGGACGATTCGCTACAGCCTCCAGGTGTCGTGCTTGGTGGCTGAGCCAAACCAGACCATGATGGAGAAGGTGAGAACAGACTCTACGAAGGCCGTGTAGAGTTGGACCATCATTGCCTGTGGCAGATTGTGCTTTCTCAGCTGCCGCAGGAAGTACATCCTCTGTTGTGTCTTTTTGACTGTGGAGTCGATGGTAGCCCCCCACTTAAGGTCCTTGGAGATGATGGTTCCCAGGAACATAAAGGGACATAATGATTCCGTACTCTTAAAATGTCACCTTTAAATGTCGTCCATTTCTCTACTACCTCCTTCCCATAAAACAAAATGTCATAATTCACTCCTTTTAAATCATTTCGCATCTCCTCAAAGTTAGCCTTTCTTCAATCAAAAATCTCAACCCTTGGTCCAGTTCTGACCTTCTCCATAATTATATTGAAACTAATGGTATTGTGATCACTGGACCCGAAGTGCTCCCCAACACATACCTCCGCCACCTGACCTGACTCATTTCCTAACAGGAGGTCCAGCACTGCCCCTTCTCTAATAGGTACCTCAATGTGTTGCTGCAAAAAACTATCCTGCAAACATTTTACAAACTCCAAACCATCCAGCCCTTTTACAGAATGTGTTTCCCAGTCTATGTGTGGAAAATTGAAATCTCCCACAATCACTACCTTGTGCTTACTACTAATATCTGCTATCTTACATATTTGCTCTTCCAATTCTCGCTCCCCATTAGGCGGTCTATAATACACCCCTATAAGTGTTGCTACACTTTTCCCATTTCTCAGTTCCACCCAAATAGCCTCCCTAGACGAGCCCTCTAATCTATCCTGCCAAAGCACTGCTGTAATATCTTCCCTGACAAGCAATGCAACACCTCCACCTCTTGCCCCTCCAATTCTATCACACCTGAAGCAACGAAATCCTGGAATATTTAGTTTCCAATCACAGCCATCCTGCAACCATGTTTCACTAATCGCCACAACATCATACTTCCAGGTGTCAATCCAGGCTCTAAGCTCATCCACCTTTCTTACAATGCTCCTAGCATTAAAATATACACATTTAAGAAACCCACCACCTCTTATTCTCTGTTTATTATCTTTTTCTTCTTTCTCCCCTACATGTTGGGTCTGAGTGCTTCCCTTCTCTGCCTCCTGCGTCACACACTGTCTACTAGCTTTCTCTATTTGAGTCCTTCCCCCCAACCATTCTAGTTTAAAGTCTCCCCAGTAGCCTTTGCAAATCTCCCCGCCAGGATATTGGTCCGCCTTGGGTTCAAGTGCAACCCGTCCTTTTTGTACAGGTCACACCTTCCCCAAAAGAGGTCCCAATATCCAGAAACTTGAATCCCTGCCCTCTGCACCAGTCCCTCAGCCACGCATTTATCCTCCACCTCACTCCATTCCTACTCTTACTGTCGCGTGGCACAGGCAGTAATCCTGAGATTGTTACTTTTGCTGTCCTTCTCCTTAACTCTCTTCCTAACTCCCTAAATTCTCCTTTCAGGACCTCGTCTCTTTTTCTACCTATGTCATTGGTACCTATATGTACCACGACCTCAGGCTCCTCTCCCTCCCATTTCAGGATATCTTGGACACATTCAGACACATCCCAGAGCCTGGCACCAGGGAGGCAACCCACCATCCGGGTCTCCAGACTGCGTCCACAGAATCGCCTGTCTGACCCCCTAACTATAAAGTCCCCTATTACTATTGCCCTCCTCTTCTTTTCCCTACCCTTCTGAGCAACAGGGCCGGTCTCTGTACCGGAGGCCCGGCCTCTGTCGCTACCCCCAGGTAGGCTGTCCCCCCCAACAGTACTCAAACAGGAGTACTTATTTCCAAGGTGTACAGCCACCGGGGGTACTCTCTAGTCCCTGCCTCTGCCTCTTGCCGCTCCTAAGCGTGACCCACTTGTCTGCCTCCCATGATCTTGGAGTGACCACCTCTCTATAACTCCTCTCTATGACCTCCTCACTCTCCCTGACCAGACAGAGGTCATCGAGCTGCTGCTCCAGGTTCCTAATACGGTCCTTTAGGATCCCCATCTTTACGCACCTGGCGCAGATGTGGATGTCTGGAAGGCTATCAGACTCCATGACTTCCCACATCTGACATCCAGAACAGTAAACTGCCCTGGCTCACATACTCCCCCTTACCCAGGATACAATACAAAGTGCTGGAAGAAATCAGCAGGGCCGGCAGTATCTGGGGTTACTCCCAATCAGCTGCTTCCTCTAGTCCGCTTCCACCAATCAGCGGCTTCCTCTAGCCCTCTTGTTTTGAAGTGTGATGGAACGTTGCAGAGTGGGTACTCCAACTGCTCCAACCGCTCCTGGGCTTCTGTGGAACAAAGCCCCGCGCTCTGTTTTTAAACTCACCGCCCGGACGCTGCTCCAACCGCTCCAACCGCTCCTGGGCCTCTTGTTTTTATTTCATACCTCAAGCTTTGCTCTTTTTTACAACTTTTTTACAACTTATGTGAAAAGAAGAACTTATATTTTCAGAGAAGCTTCCACCACCGCAGAGCTTTGCAATTCATGTTGCAATCAATGAAAACAAATCACTAATGTGAAGAGATGTGAGCAATGTTACTCAATAATACCAAGATTATTTGTTTTGAATGAGAGAGAAATATACACCTCGTCATTGGGGAAAGATAGACAACTTGTTCTCCCTTTCCACAAAGAGATCTTTCATTTCCCAGTTCAGCATGAAGTGGTTTCAGCCTAAAATTAGATTAAAATGTGGATAAGAGCATAACTTGAGGCACAGGAGTAGGAATTGATTATTCACCCTTAACGTCTGTGCACCATTCAATAACATCATATCTGTTTTAGTACCTTTGCTTCACTATCCTGCACTAATGCCATATCCCTTCATTCGCTTAACATATAAAATTCTATTGACCTTTTGTTCTGAATACGTCAGTCCTTGAGCCTATGTAGCCATCTTGGGTAAAGAATATCAAAAAATCATTGCATTTTGGGTGAAGAACTTTATTCTCATCACTGTTCTGAATGGCTAACCCCTTCCTTTCAGATGTTCAACTCTGCCCAAGAATCTCCATCTGAACTCAACATCTATCTTTTTGACATGTACATGTTTTGAAGAGGTAATCTCTCATTCTTTCAGAGAAACAGGCCATTATGGTGTACAACAAATGCACCACCCTGCAATCAATCTGTTCAATCTTTGCTGTACGCATTTCATCACTAATACATATTTCCATTTTACCACGTTTTCAGTAACTGTATTTTCCCCTCATTTGTTCTAAACTTGCTGTCTTTGCTGGGTCTTCTTCCAAGAAGATGGACATTATATATATGTTTAATATATCTGTAATTTCCTTAATCTACTGCATAGTTCTCCTATCTCAGCCTGTGAGGGACCCAAATTAACTTTTTTTTAAATTATTATTATTTTTAAATTTTTATTTATTAGAAGTACATTACATTACAACCAATTACATTAGTACTCATCACGTATATATTAATACAATTAATGTACTCCGTCATTTTTTACACTAATAAAAAGGAAAGGTTGAGATTAAGAAAAAAAAGAAAGTGAAGGAAAATAGTGAAGGTGTAAAAACGTGACAACAAGAAAGAACAGAGACCCTGTAAGAAAGAAATTAAAAAGAAAGGATTAAGAGATAGACCCTAAAGAAGAAGAAAAAAGAAAAAGAGGAAAAAGAGAAAAACAAATACTTTGTTATACGCATCACGCAAATGGGATATACCAACTTTCCAGCTTTCATCCCCCTTTACCTGACCTCAGTTTTTTTTTTTTAAGTACTTTTGCACCCTATACTTGTAATAATTCTATGAATGCAGACCATGTCAGGTGGAAGTGATCTGGTTTACCTGCCAGGAGGAGTCTTATCTCTTCTAGGTGTAATGTTTCAAACATATTTGAAATCCACATGTTTATAGTTGGTATTGGAGCGTTTTTCCAGAATTTAGGATTAACTTTTTTCCAGTTATTAACCCATAGTCTATTAATTTCTTTTGAAACACATTTAGTTCAGGACTATCTTCCGTTGTTCCGAAGATAATCCATTCTGCTTTTGGTATCAGTTTTATTTTAAATAATTTTGTAAAGATTTCAAAAATTTCAATCCAACATTTTTGAATTTTTGTACAAAAAACAAATGAGTGTGCTATAGTAGCTTCTTGGGAATGACATTTATCACAAATGGATGATACATTTGGGAAAATTTTATTAATTTTAGTTTTTGAATAATATAATCTATGTAAAATTTTAAATTGTATTAAAGTGTGTCTTACATTAATCGAACATTTATGCACGTTTAATAAATGTTCATTCCCCCTTTCCTTTGAGATTTTAATAGCTAATTCTTGTTCCCAGTCTCTTCTAATACCTTCCGTAGATGGTATTTCTACATTTAAGATAATATTATACAAATACGATATTAAGTTTGCTGATTCAGCTTTTATCTGCATTGCTTCATCCAATACATCTGCTGGGATATTATAATGATCTTTTGTATATTTTTTCAAATAGTCACATATTTGAAAATATTTAAAATATTGATTATTTCCCAGTTTATATTTTATTTGTAGTTGTTGGAATGATAGTAATTTTCCAGTTTCATACAAGTCACCGAACGTTTTAATTCCTAGTCTATCCCATTGTATAAAAGATTTGTCTGTAATAGAGGGATTAAACGAAGGGTTATTAACTATTGGAGATAAAAGCGATAGATTACTTAATTTTAAATTTTGTTTTATTTGTTTCCAAGTTCTGATTGTACTATGTATAATTGGGTTTTTGTTATAATTTATGTTATTCAGTTTCATTGGTGAGAGGAGGATCACTCCAATGTTTCCAGAGGAGCAGTCCTCTCTCTCCATTACAATCCAGTCCACTTGCTGGGCAGAGTTGTCCATCAGTTGGATCATATTTTTAATATTTACTGACCAATAATAATACATGAAGTTAGGGAGTGCTAAGCCCCCTAATACTTTAGCTTTGTTCAAGTGTGTTCTTTGTATTCTATGTGATTTATAGTCCCATATAAAATTAATAATGTCTGAGTCCAGTTTAAAAAAAAACTTCTTTGGTAGGTATATAGGAATCGATTGAAATGGGTATAAAATTTGTGGTAAGAAGATCATTTTTATTGCATTTATTCGGCCTATTAAAGACATCGGAAGCGTTTTCCAAAATTTAATTAGTGTATTAAGTAAATTTGCTTTGAGCATGCCTTGATATGTTCTGGTGATTTCAATACCCAAGTATTTAAATTTTTCTGTAGCTATTTTAAAAGGGAATTTTAAAAGATGTCTTTCGGTTTTATTGACATAATTTCACTTTTATTCCAATTTATTTTGTATCCGGAAAAAGATCCAAAGTCCTCAATTAGATTTAATATGTTTGGTATAGTAATTTGAGGTTTTGTAATATACAATAATATATCATCCGCGTATAAGGATATTTTATTATTTGAGTATTTAGTATTATACCCATGGATATCTGGATGTGTTCTAATTTTTTCTGCTAAAGGTTCAATTATGAGAGCAAACAACTGTGGTGATAATGAGCATCCTTGTCTATTTCCCCTTGATAGTTGAAATTTCGAGGATAATATGTTATTAGTTAATATTCTAGCTGTAGGTTTATTATATAATAATTTGATCCATAAAATAAAATTCTCTCCCAGTTGGAATTTTTGTAATACTTTATCCAATTAATTCCATTCTACTTGGTCAAATACTTTTTCAGCGTCCAGCGAAATAATTGATAATTCTTGTTCTTCAATTTTGTGTGAGTGCATTATATTGAGTAGACGTCTCATATTATTAGATGAATATCTCTTAGAGATAAACCCCGTCTGATCTGGGTTTATTAATTTACTAATATATTTAATCTTCTAGCTAATGTTTTTGCTAATATTTTTTGATCTGTATTTAACAATGCTATAGCTCTATATGAACCTGGTTCTTCTATATCTTTGTCTTTTTTAAGTATTAGTGTAATCGTTGATTCAGCTAATGTATCAGGTAATATTTGTTTTTTTAAAGCATATTGATACATTTTTTGTAACCGTGGTATAATTTTGTCATAAAAGCTTTTATAAAATTCATTAGTAAATCCATCAGGACCTGGAGTTTTTCCATTCTTTAATGAGTTTATTGTATCTTCTAATTCCTTAATTGAAATTTGTGCACCCAATTCCTCTTGTTCCTTCAACTCTAACTTTGGAAGATTACAATTATCCAAGAACTCTGTAATTTTATTGGAGTCAGTTGTCGTTTTAGATGTGTACAAATTCTCTTAAAATTGTGCAAATCTTTTATTAATATCCTTCGGTATGGTTAGTAATTCCCCTCTATCTGATTTAATCTTTTGGATCATATGTTCTCGTTTTTTTAGCTGACGAGCCAACAGTTTATGCGGTTTATCCCCAAATTCAAAGTGTTCCTGTTTATTAATTTGGAAAAGTCTTATAAGTTTAGCTGATAATAGTTTATTTAATTTAAATTTCAAAATTATTATTTTATTATGTTTATCTATTGATGGATCTTTAGCATTATCTATATCCATTTATCTAATAAGTTCCTCTAACTGTCTTTGTTCATTCTTATTCTTTTTATTTTGAAAAGCTTGATATGAGATTATAACACCTCTAATAATTGCTTTAAAAGATTCCCATAGTACAGTAGGCGATATATCTGGAGTGTCATTTATTTCAAAAAAGACATCCATTTGTTCTTTTAAATATATACTCGCTTGCGGATCTTTTAGGATTTGAGAATTGAATCTCCAAAACGATTTATTCTTAGACATTCCTTCCAGTTTTAAAAAGAAAGTTAGTGGTGAATGGTCTGAAATCGAGTTTGTATGGTATGCTGGGTTCACAGTGTGAGGGATTAATTTTGTATCCACCAGGAAATAATCTATACGTGAGTATGTTTTGTGTACCATTGAATAAAACGAGTATTCCCTGCCAGTCGGATTAGCAATTCTCCAAACATCTGCTATATTGGTATTGTTTATATAAGTATTTAAAAGTTCACTAGTTTTAGATTTCACAAATTAACTTTATCTGATCTTTAATGGATATGCTTACAATCTATATGTAGGCTTCTTGTCAGCTTTTTCTCATATTCTCGATCCTCAGATTTACTGTTTTACCCCCAGCGAATTCTAATGCTGCTATGTTTTACTTCTCTTGACAGCCAAGACTAGATCACTTTTCTTGTTCTTTTTTCCTTAAGTGTATGATTTGTAAAGCATACTGTAATTATTTACGTTATCCTCTGCTTGTTTACTGTCATATCCGTTAATATAGTTTTCCCACCTGCTGTAGTTTGGATTGAACTAAATCACTTTCAATCATTATATGAAATTGTGTCACATTGTGAATTCTGTTCTTCCAATGTCTCTTTGCTGATTCCATTCCGAAATGAATACACTATTATTACATGATACTAGATCTAAAATGGCCTGTTCACAAAATGATGGAAACACTCAACAAATCTGGCAGTATCTGTGGAGGAAGAATTAGCATTTCAGGTCAATGACCTCTCATCCAACAGCATGTACCCGATGGTATGTGTGGCATAATACTGGGATTCCACTGTTTGTGTGGAAAGATAAGATTACAAGTGTGGTTGCAGGTTAATGGAAGTGCAAGGTAAATTTGCACAGCAGAACAGGTCTCAAGCATGTATAGCTCCTTACAGTGGCATAACCAGCACTGATTAATGAAGTTCTGGAGGAAAATAGTTCAAATCGTCAAGGCACTGACATATTTCCCATGGAATGGATCATTTTGAAATGATCAGGAAAACGTCGATATTTTCTCAAGGAAACAAGTCAAGAGTCAAGAGAGTTTATTGTCATGTGTCCCAGATAGGACAATGAAATTCAAGCTTGCTGCAGCACAACAGAATATTGTAGGCATAAATACAGATCAGATCAGATCAGTGTGACTATATACCATAGAATATATATATACTGTATATATATATATATATATATATATATATATATATATATATATATATATATATATATATATATATATATATATATATATATATATATATATATATATATACACACACATAAATAAACAGATAAAGTGCAATAGACTGTTATAGTTCAGAGTTTGTTTGAAGTTGTGTTTAATAGTCTGATGGCTGTGGGGACGTAGCTGTTCCTGAACCTGGATGTTGCAGATTTCAGGCTCCTGTACCTTCTACCTGAAGGCAGCGGAGAGATGAGTGTGTGGCCAGGATGGTGTGGGTCCTTGATGATGCTGGCAGCCTTTTTGAGGCAGCGACTGCGATAGATCCCCTCGATGGTAGGGAGGTCAGAGCCGATGATGGACTGGGCAGTGTTTACAACTTGTTGCAGCCTTTTCCACTCCTGGACGCTCAGGTTGCCGTACCAAGCCATGATGCAACCGGTCAGCATGCTCTCTACTGTGCACCTGTAGAAGTTCGAGAGAGTCCTCCTTGACAAACCGACTCTCTGTAATCTTCTCAGGAAGTAGAGGCGCTGATGTGCTTTCTTTATGATTGCATCAGTGTTCTGGAACCAGGAGAGATCTACGGAAATATGCACGCCCCGGAATTTGAAGTTCTTGGCCCTTTCCAACATCGACCCGTTGATATAATGTAAAAATAAAAATATGTTTTTAAATTGAGGAGGCTGATAGCTAAGAAGTAATTTAATTAAGTAATTATTCATGGGATCGGTATATTTAAAGAGCAGTGATCAACAATCATGTGCTGAGGTGTAGTTTTCTGTAAACAGCTTGTGATTTTAATTTTACTTCGGAGTCACGTGAGTGACTACGTGAAGAACCCCGTCAGGGCGCATGCGCGTCATTACGTCGGATGCATTGGTGCGAACGGCAGCAGGAGCTCGGACCTCCTGCTGCAACGTGAGTAATTACAGCTCCACCAAAGTCGGGGAGACTTTGGAGGAGTTAGAGAAAAGTAAAGACATTGTTTCTGTGTGTTTTTCCCCCACATACAGGAACAAGGAAAAGGTGCAGGCTGCTGCCGACAAGGAGAGAGAGAGCTGCGGGACGCAGTCTCTGAAAGGCAGCCTGTCACCTCGGGGGAGTCGCAAGCCGGTAGCGGTGCGGCGACAGACTTGGCAAAGTGCCCAACCGGGTACACAGCCAACGCCAGTCGGGCGGTCGGCATAAGCTAAGTCTGTCAGGGCTATAGACTCCGCAGAGTCGGGCCACGAGAGTCCCGTCGGGGACAGGATACCGTTCCCCAGCGGTTATCCAAAAGGAGCAGCTCATACAGGGGCTGCTCCACAGAGACGCTCCAGGAGGAGTTGTGTGGGCGGGAAGCCATAGGTAAGGCTCCGCTGGCAGTGCCTAGGAGAGGTCTGCTTCATAAAGCCACACTCCAGGAGGAGTTGTGCAGGCGGGAAGCCTTAGGGAAGGCTCCGCTGGCAGTGCCTAGGAGAGGTCTGCTTCATAAAGCCATACTCCAGGAGGAGTTGTGCAGGCGGGAGGCCGTGGGGACGGCTCTGCTGGCAGTGCCTAGTAGAGGCCTGCTTGAAAGCACCCTCTTTGCAAGAGGTGAGTGCAGAAGGGCAGATACGCTCTGACCCTGAGTCCGACGACTTCCAAAGGGAGGGCAGGCAGCTGCCAGAGCTGACACTGTGTGCAGCACAGTTTGCCATGTCGTCGGACACTGGTGAGCCTCTGGGTGAGGAACTTGCCACCAGCATAAATTACCAAGTCTCACATCAGCTACAGGAGCTGACAATGGATGAGACGGTAACGAAGTATGAAGCCCCAATCAACTGTGGACTGTTAAAAGTTCCTGTTGGGAACAGGAAGAATTGGGGCAAGATGGGCATACTAATGAAAGCCCAGGAGCATGTGAAGCTCCAGCATATTTTTAAAGTTGCTGGCATCTGGTATAACGAGCTTTGCCAGGATGGTGGATGGAGAGGCCATGACAAATTACAACAAAAGGCGCTATTGTGGAGTGCCCACTTTGAGATCAACTGCCTCCGCAAGATGCGATTAGACCAACCATCAATGCTAAATATGCTTCACTCTGCCAGCCTGGCACAGTGCAACCGGCACAGCTGTTTGGCGAGGATTTCGCACAGCAGGTGAAGGAGCTGGAGGAGGAGGCTAAGACGGCAGCCACATATTCACCAAAGCGGAAGTATCCCTATAAGGGAGCAGACTGGTCCGGGCAAGGGACTAGTCCAGCTACGATGCAGCGCAGTTGGCGTTCGGCTGTAGCACCGCCACGGAGGTGAGATATCCAGCTCAAGGCCGGGGAAGAATGCCAGGTGGTAAGGAGGTAAGAGGGTCTGGTTCTCATGTAGACAGATCTAATGTGATACAATTAAATGTTTACCTCAGTTTATACTGAAGGTTATTCAAGGGCATCAAATAAAGCTTAATGCAAATTGTGATTTACCCATGCAAGATGTTCCAAAAAAGGAGTTTGACTTCAGTATCACTGAACAATTGGAAGTTCAGCTGGAACTTGCAAGCTTGTGTAATAAAGGTGTAATTGCTAAGGCAGTTTACCAAAGCCATCAGTTTGTGTCCAATATCTTTCCCAGACCAAAAAAGGATGGGGGGATGCAGAATTCTACAGACCTGAATAGTCTTAACCCTTTTGTACGGTATAGACATTTTAAGATGGAAACGTTTGTGAAGGAGATCTTAAAGATGCGGATTCAGTGTCTGTTCATTTGCAGGATAGAAGATTTAAAATTCAGCTGGATGGGGCAATTATGCCAATACAATCCACTGCCTAATGGTTTCTCTTCAGCTCCTAGAGGGATTACAAAGTTGTTAAAACCTATTCTAGGCATGATGATAAGTCAAGGTCATGTGTTCATGGCTTAACTAGATAATATCTTGATTGTAGGACAATCAAAGGAAACAGCTGAAGCGTCAGTGGCAGTTGGTAAAAAACAATTTTTAATTGGGCTTTATAAGCTATCCAGATAAATCTAAATTTATACCTGTGACACAAATTGACTAGTTGGGTTCACAATGGAGTTAATCAACATCATTGTGACCTTGCCCAGGCAAAAAAGGGTACAGCTAATTAAGAGCTATATCAAGTTAATTGCTAACACACAGCCTTCAATTAGCCAGGTGACAAGACTGCTGTGGTAATGGCTGGCAGCATTTCCAGCAGTTCAATATGGCCACTTTATTATCTACAATTACAAAGGTCAAAGGAACAAGCATTGAGGATACATTGGGGTCATTATAATAGACCTATGCTTCTATCAATAGAGGCTGTTGCTGATGTACAATGGTGGATTCAGCATGTGTCCACTAGTAGTTCCAAAGTGTTATTGGACCAAGCTTCCATGATTTGCAGACAGATGTCAGAGCACTTGGGTAGGGTGCTACTGATACAAGATCCAGCGGTGGAGACAGATGAACATTGCTTCTGCAAACATGGGGAATTAACCAAGAGTATTTTATGGACTCGAGGCTTATGGCACTAACTAAACTAGTTTGCATGTGCAGTGCAAAATAGACAACACTACAGCAGTTGCTGATATGAATCACATGGGTGGAATCAAATTGTTATCATGTGACAGGTTGGCAAATACAATTGGACCTGGAGTAGGGATAGAGAGATTTGGATTGGAGCTATCTATCTCCCAGGGAAACTTAATGTAGTACCAGATGGCATCTCACGAAAATTCCATCATAACACAGAGTGGATGTGGAACCAGGATGTGTTCAAGAACATAGTATTTCTATATGGAAGGCCAAAATATGTTTCATAGGCACCAGATCCAGGGGCAGTGACAATTGATGCTTTTTCACTAAATTGGGATGATATGTTTGTGTACATTTGCCCACCATTCTGCCTCATAGGTCGGTGTTTGAGAAAATCAAGCAGGATGCCGCTTCAGGGGTTTTGGTGATACCAAATTGCCTGATTCAACCATGGTTCCCTTTGATGTTACAGATAGCGATCCAACATCTTTTTGCTGATTCCAAACAGTAGGAATTTGCTGGAGCATCCAGTAACGCATTAAGTTCATCCGTTATGTGATGGTATGGATCTGTTAATTTGCAGGTTTTAAGAATGCCTTACATTGGTCGAGGACTTTCTAGGCCAACGGTGGATATACTCACTGCAGCCTGCAGAAACAGTACTCAAGAACAGTATATGACTTATGAAAAAAAAAAAAAAATGGGAACAATATTGTGTTCAAAAGAATATTCAATATGATACTGTAGTTATTGAAAATGTGTTAGAGTTTATCTACACTTTATTATGATGAGGGTCTTAGCTATACTGCTATCAATACAGCTAGAAGTGCTTGGTCGGCATATCTTGTAATAGGTACACGGACACAAAGTATAGGTTCTCACCCTCTCATATCTAGGTTGATGAAAGGAATTCCAAACCGCCTAAGCCTAGGTATATGGTAATCTGCGAGGTAAGTGTTGTTTGTAACATACTTCGTCATTGGGTCCCTGTCACGTCTATAACTTTGTTAAAATTAACCATGAAATTGGCTATGCTAATGGCATTAGTGTCAGTACAGAGAGTGCAGACTTTCCAAAAACTTCAGTTCGAGAGAATGGAAGTGAATACAGAGAATGTTCTGTTTTATATTTCTGACCTGCTCAAACAAAGCAGGCCAGGTGTGACAGGTCTTAAGATTGTGTTCTCAGCATATCCTACAGCTCCATGTTTATGTGTAAGGACACATTTGTTACATTACATTGAAGCCGCAAGGGCTTTAAGACAAGAAGAAACAGGATTATTTCTCAGTTACAAGAAGCCAACATAAAAGAGTGGCAGTTCAGACTATCTCAAGGTGGTTAAAGCAAGAGTTGGTTCAGGCAGGAATTAACATTTATGTGTTTACATCTCATTCCACTAGCGCAGTAGCAACATCCGCGGCCAGGGCGATGGACGTTCCCATCGACCATATATTAAAAGCCGCAGGTTGGAAAAATGAACTTGTGTTTCAGCAATACTACCATCGGCCGATTGCCGATGGAGGGCTGTTTGCTAACTCAATATTGAGTGCTGTTGCTATTGTTTAAAGTCTGTTTTCAATACTGTTTCATTCTGTTTCGTTTGTTGCCCTACATTAAGAGGGTTTATTGGTTGTTTTATGACCAAAAATAAAACTGTTTTGTTTTTGCATGATATGCAATGTCATGTTTACAGCATTATTGATGATACTCGGAGTCAATCGATGCAGTGAGAAGCCGGGATTTTGATCTGCGGCATAAAAATCACAGAGCTTTAAAATCTTCACGTAGTCACTCACGTGACTCCGAAGTAAAATAGTAAGATTAAACGAGAACTTACCAGTTTGAAGTTTGATCTTTATTTTATGAGGAGTTACGTTGGTGATTACGTGCCCGCCACGCCCAACCCTCTCTCATAGAAAAAAGGTCATAATGGTAGTTCTCATGTTGATCATCTTAATATGTTACTTCAATTATGGTGTTGTCTGTGATTTCATACCGCTGCTTTGAAGATTGACGCGCATGCGCCCTGATGGGGTTCTTCACGTAATCACCAACGTAACTCCTCATAAAATAAAGATCAAACTTCAAACTGGTAAGTTCTCATTTAATCTTACTATTCTCTTCATCATTATTTGTTTCACATGAACATGCTCGCATATCAATGACCCAGAATTTGTCAGATTTAGGCGTACTGGTTACAAATAAAATTATAAAAGCCTTTACTGGAGGGTTGTAAAAATTGTATCTGCAGTAGCATGGGAGCGTGGACTAGGGTACTATGATTGCCCTGGGAGTAGTGAGACTGAACTTTTTTTTTAAAGGTATTTGGAAGGCAGAAAGATTTGGAAGGTGGGACTGATTCCTAGTAAGTTGTTTAATTGTCCTTGTTCAAAGAAACAAAGGAATAGTTCATTACAAAGTGCTTGGTAATGATCCCAAGAATTAGAAAAATGGGGTGAATTATATAAGCTAATCACTTCATGAGCACAATGGAATGTTAGATATTTCATTGTCTGGTTTTGAATGGTTCTCCAGTTGAGTTAATCATCTCCCCAGGGCATGAAAGCTCCACAATAAAGTTTAATATCAAGAACAAACTGCTGGAGGAAATCTTGATCTGCTGAGTCACTCCAACCGTTGTATTTTTGCTCAGGATTCCAGCATCTCCTGACTTACGTTTCCAATGCTTGATATCAGATAGTCATGACAATTTCCCTGTCTGTGAGCATATACCCTTGAGAATGCAATGAATTTTAAAACCATTTTTTATAAAATGTGAACAAAACTTGCTCTCGATGAAGAAAGTACAAACAGATTTGACGGAATCAAATAATAATATGGTAAAAAATATTGCACAAATCGGAGACAGGGAAAGAACGGGAATGGTCAGGCTTACAGAATCAAGGCTTACAATAGAATAGACAAGGCAAGCTTGTGGCAAACATAGTGGATTCTGTCCAATATTCATGAAGGAAGGTGAAATGCAGTGGAGGAATATTCCAGAATCTTTATTTAAAAGCAAAAATAATCCAACAGATGGAATATACAGTGAGCGTGAGAATTAATCTTCCAAAGAGATTACAATCAGAAATTATAAAGGATAATCCAAGCTATTTATAGCAGTTACATGATGGGGCAAGTATGGGAAAGGTTGTTGGATACTGAAAATAGCAGGTAACGTTCTTCTGTAAGTGATAGGGAATTTGACACGAGTTAAAAAGCCCAAAGAATTAAAAATAAAATTGGCCAGGCAGCATGTAGTAACTTAAGGGCCTGTCCCACGGGCATGCAACTCCATGCGGCAAGCGCGACCTAACCGCAAGCCGGGGCCGTGCAGGGGTCGCGCGGAGGTCGCGGGGCCGGTCCCACTTCGATCGCTGGAGCCGTATGGAGTTGTGCGGAGCTGGTCCCGACATCGCGCGGGGCTCTGAAAAACTGACACTGCGTTAAATTCCGTGCGGCAACGGCCTGCCGCCCCACAACCGCATTGAGGCCGTGCGCGCCGCCTCAACGGCCGTGCGCACCGCCTCACCGCTGTACGCACCGTCTTGACGTCACTCGACCTCCGCGCGGCCCTCGCTTCCGATTTGGTAGTGCTTGCCGCATGCAGCCACATGCTGGTGGGACCGGCCCTGTACGGGGATCACTCGACCTCCGTGCGGCCCCCGCGCGGCCCCCGCGCGGCCCCCGCTTGTGGTTAGGTCGCGCTTGCCGCATGGATTCGCATGCCTGTGGGACAGGCCCTTTAATGTTTAATGTGGCTATGATCCAAGGAGTGGCCAACTTGGAATAATGTCTCGTGGTTGCTTTATAAAATACCAACGGTGAATGCAGGCCAGTGAACAGCAGAAACCTCCTCACCATCCATCCAGCCATTCTGACCTTAAAATTCACCTTTTTGAGTTAATGTTCATGTTGAAACACTGTTGCATGAAATGCTGACGCTGTTTTAAAATGGTGCCGATATGACTGCAATTTTACTCTGCAAGTTTAATTATCAATCTCCAGCCACAAATTATAGCTCCGTTCCTTTGAGTTTATTGTAGGATCGAGCAATTTCTGCTGCTTACCTGTGATCATGCTGCAGCCTTGGTTGGCCACTCTTAAAAGGATATTCCACACACTAAAGGGAGCATTCCTCCAACTAATGATAAATTGATGCTTCTTAAAGAATCTCTGCTGCAAAGATAGGATAGAAGAAATAATTTCTCCCAGTGTCTCAGAGAGGGCCCGGACTAGTTAGTGGAGAATATTATCTGCAGATGGTATCTTCCAGGTTATTGGGGTTCTGGAGACTCTGAAGGCAGGGAGACCACTTGCCGTTGGCTGGAATTTGCCAAGGAGGTTGTACTGCATAGAGGTAGTCTATGAATGGGTTCACTGTGGGGAAGCCTGTAATTGTAGCAATTCCCCATGCCCCCAGCAGCTTGCTTATTTGTTAATATTTTCACTTTGCGGTCCAATGTCCGTTCTTGCCTCTTTCTTACTCCTTATATATCGGAATAAACTTTTGCTTTCCTCTTTTATTTTATTATGTAGTTTACTTCTCCCTGTATTGCCTTTTTTTTTTAAAGCTTCCCAATACTCTAGCTTCCCACTAATCTTCGCAATGTTATATGCCTTCTCTTTTAGTTTTATGCAGCTTTATAAAACTTTGATCAGGCCATGTTGGGGATATTGTGTGCAGTTCTGGTTGCCCTATTACAGGGAGGAAGTGGAGGCTTTGGAGAGGGTACAGAAGAGATTTATTTACCAGAATGCTGCCTGGATTAGTGGGTATTATCTATCTGTTGCATAAACTGGGATTGTTTTCTCTTGAGCATCAAACCTTGAGGGGAGATGTGTTAGGAATACATAAAACTATGAGAGACACAGATAGAGTAGAGAGGCAAACCTTTTTCACAGATGGCAAATGTCAAAGACTAGAGGACACAGCTTGAAGTTCAAAGGGTGAAAGTTTAAAGAGGAGGTGTGGGACAATTTTTTTACACAGACTATGGTGGGTGCCTGAAACGGCTGCTGAAGAGTGGTGGTGGAAGCAGATATGACAGTGGCGTTTCCAAGGCACATGGATATACTGGGGAATGAAGAATATAAATCAGGTGCTGACAGAGGAGAATAGTTTAACTTGGCGACATGTTCGGCATGGACTTTGTTGGCAGAAGGGCCTGTTTATGCTATTCTGTTCTACGATCTATGTTTTCTCAATAGCATTTCTTTCAATTTTTTTTAGTGATACAGTGCAGAAAAAGGTCCTTCGAGTCCGCCCCGACCAGCGATCCCCGCGCATTAACACTATCCTACACACTAGGGACAATATACATTTATACTAAGCCAATTAACCTACATACCTGTATGTCTTTGGAGTGTGGGAGGAAATCGAAGATCTCGGGGGAAACCCACGCGGTTGCGGGGAGAAGGTACAAACTCCGTACAGACAGCACCAGTTGTCGGAATCGAACCTGAGTCTCTAGTGCTGCAAGCGCTCTAAGGCAGCAACTATGCCGCTGCGCCACTGTGCCGCCCATATTTTAAAAGATTATAATCTTGAATATAAATTACTAATCTATTTGGATGTTTGTTTTCTATCTGCCTGTCATAAATATTCAAACTTTGCTTTAAAAGCCACTTATGATCTTTGTCATCCTGCGAGCCAGTGAGTGGGCAGAGCGCTAAGTCTGGGCAGTGGGCCAGGTCTAGGATGACCTGGTCCATTGAATCATTGGATGATGTATTAACCATTAACAAAAATATGAAAACTTCCATTTGTGCACAATTCAATATGAATATTCCCCATTTGGAATTGCAAAAAGACAGTAGCTTTAAAAATATTTTTTCTAATAAAAAATCAGCATTTGTTGTAATTCCTGCACATCAGAGAGTGAATCAAAAGGAAATAATGGACTTAAACAGATTAACAAACCTGGGCTCATCTAACACATTTCAATGACTTCTAGATTCCTCAAAAACACTTCACTATCAATGAAGAAGGGTCTCGACCCGAAACATCGCCTGTTTCCTTCGCTCCATAGATGCTGCCTCACCCGCTGAGTTTCTCCAGCTTTTTTTGCCTACCTTCACTATCAATGAAGTATCTTGGGATCTAATTACTGTGGAGAAAAACAGCAAAGTCTGACAGCTACTGTAATTTGTACAATGAGAGAGCTGTAACTCTGACAACAATTGCAGGATTCCAACTTTAACATACATGTTTGGCAACCTCAAAGTTGCCATCGATATCGATCCCACTGTCTTGTTCCCTCCTCGCGTACCTCTTGTATAAATAACTTTGAAAAAATGTTTTGTGGCCATTCTGTCCTTTAATCTGGACTTTGTTTTTCCCCATATTTAAATTCAAGGGATGTGAGCTTTGTAGGGTGAGGCGGCATTTAATTGTCCATCCACAGCAGTCCTTGAGAAGGCGGCGATGAGCTGCCCTCTAGAACAACTGTAATCCTTGAGTGTTGTATACCCGCAAAGCTGTTTGGGAAGGAATTCCAGGTATTCACCCAAAGATTATGAAGAAATTACTATATATTGGATGGTTTGTGAAATTACAGTTATGACCATATTCACTTAGTTCAATTTGCCCCACTGTGATACACAATAAAGACACGTCATGTTTCCATGCAATTGTGGGTCATTTTAAAGTTATTTCTTTCTTCAACATTCCTACCTTTTTGGAGGTATCATTTAAAATCTGACTCCTCTCTCAGCTTTTTTTTACCATTGGATTTCCTTATCAATTTGCTTCTTCGCAAACGTATGGAAATCAAAAGATCCAGAGAAACAATTTACTTCCCAACGTTATGATGTGAGATTTACATCAAACTAAGAGTCCCCCTAGTCCTCACCTTTCACCCCATCAGATGTCGCATACAACACATAATCCTCCTAAATTTTCGCCACCTCCAATGGGATCTCAACACTAGTCACATCTTTCCACCTCCACCCCTTTCTGTCTTCCACAGAGACCATTCCCTCGGCAACTCCCTGGTTCACTCATCCCTTCCCACCCAACCCCCCCCCCCCTCATCCCCAGGTACCTTCCCCTGCAACTGCAGAAGATGCAACACCTGCCCCTATACCTCCTCCCTCGACTCTGTCCAGGGACCCTGACAGTCCTTTCAGGTTAGGCAGAGGTTCACTTGCATCTCCTCCAACCCTATCTACTGTATCCATTGTTCAACGTTATACATCGGCGAGACTAAACGTAGACTGGGCGATCATTTCGCTTGACGCCTTCGTTCAGTCCGCCTGAACCTACCTGATCTCCTGGTTGCTAAACACTTTAATTCGCCTTCCCATTCCCCCAAATACCTTTCTGTCCTAGGTCTCCTCCATTGTCAGAGTGAAGCTAAACGCAAATTGGAGGAACTGCATCTCATATTTCGCTTGGGCAGCTTACAGCCCAGCGGAATGAATATTGATTTCTTTAATCTCTAATAATCCCAGCATTCCCTCTCTCACTATCCCTCCCCCACCCAAGTCGCACCAGCTTCTCATTTTCACCCAACAAGCAGCTAACAGTGGCCTGTTTCCTTCATCATCATTACTTTTTTGCATATCTTTCATTCTTTATCTCTCTGCATCATCGTCCTAATCTTTTATTTCCCTTATCCTTAACTAGTCTGCAGAGAGTCTAGACCCGAAACGTCACCCATTGCTTCTCTCCAGAGATGCTGCCTGTCCTGCTGAGTTACTCCAGCTTTTTGAGTCTATCTGTAGACCAATTTTATTGTTATTACTTGAGTAAATAATTTCAATGGTTCACATGCAGTGCTGGTGTCCACAGACAGACAGGTCGAAGAATTAAAATGACAGGTGATGAAGATATAAAGTCCACCTGTTGGTCATCTGTTGACGGCCCTGATTTGTTCTGGCCTTTTCCTACCTCTGAAGAAGGGGTCCAACCCGAAAAATACATCACCCATCCTTTTGCTCCAGAGACGCTGCCTGAGATGCTGCCTGACCTGCTGAGTTACTCCAGCACTTTGTGTCTGTCTTTGGTGTAAACTGGCATCTGCAGTGCCTACACAACCTGATCTCAATGATTGTTGCTCAGTATTGTTGCTTTCATAAACAGAGACTGAACTACGGTATAACCAGAACATACTTGATCGAAGCCAGTAATTATTAATTCAGTGACTGAGTACAAAAATGTATGACCACTCATACTATGTAATGCAAACTTGTTCTGCAGGAACCCTGTATACATATGAAAACTGATAATGCCCGGCATACTCAGAAAGTAAGGCAACATGAGTGGAAATGGAGTTAATGTTTCAGATCAGGTACCATACCACTCTCTTCCTGAGAATTTACATTTATGCAAGGTTCAGCAAATTGTCATTTCATTTAGCAATTACAATGTTTCACAGTTTCATTGATCTGTTTCAACTATAAACAAGGAGATAGAACAGAAAAGAAGTACGCTGTTTAAGATGGAAGAGAAAGACTTAATAGGAACCTGAGGGGCAACTTTTCACACAGAGGGTGGTGGGTATATGGAACAAGCTGCCAGTAGAGATATGTCTATCTTCAGTATATACCAACATCTGCAGTTCCTTTCAACACAAATCTCCTCAAGGTATGCCTACTTTAAAGAAGGGTCTCGACCCGAAACTTCACCTATCCTTTTCCCCCAGTGATGCTGCCTACCCCGCTGAGTTACTTCAGCACTTTGTGTCTATTGCCAGAAGAGGTAGTTGAGGCAGGTACAACATTTCAAAGACATTTGGACAGATACATGAATAGGAAAGATTTAGAGGGATATGGGCCAAATGCAGGCAGGTCGGCATGGGCATGTTGGTCTGAAGGGCCTGTTTCCATGCTATATGAGTCTATGACTCTCTATGTCTCTATGACTTTTCATAACCTTTGTAAAACTCATTAGACCAAGAGAAACATAGAAACATCGAAAATAGGTGTAGGAAGGAACTGTAGATGCTGGTTTAAATCGAAGGTAGGCACAAAATGCTGGAGTAACTCAGTGGGACAGGCAGCATCTCTGGAGAGAAGGAATGGGTGATGTTTCGGGTCGAACCCTTCTTCAGACATGGAGAACAGAAGTCTGAAGAAGGGTCTCGACCCGAAACGTCACCTATTCCTTCTCTCCAGAGATGCTGCCTTTTCCGCTGAGTTACTCCAGCATTTTGTGGAAACCCTTAGACTGTGTAGTGGAAAGCACAGCAGAAATACTTCTCACTCTTTGGTGCCTGTGCATGTGTTGACAGGTTAGTTGACCGTGGAAGACTTTATTTCTCAAACCAATCTATCATTCTCCCAGATCAAAGAAGAGTCCCAACGCAAAATATCACCTGTCCATTCCATGTCTCCACTGAGATACTCCAGCATATTGTTTTTTTTTCTAAACTAGCATCTGGAGTTCATTGTGTCTATATTTCTCCCAGACTCCACTGTCAAGCAGATTCAACAGAGTTCTTGTGTGCATTTGAGGAATGCTAGACCCAGAAACTGAATTCCTCTTGGTATCCTAGGGAAAATGGACAACTCTTTAAATCAGGGCTGCCAACTCACACGTATTGAGCGTGAGACTCACGCATTTCGCCAAATTCTCACGCTCTCACGCTGATCACAAATTTCTCACGCTCTGTCGGGAAAAATTCTGTGATCAACGAGAATTTCAAAACTCATATCAACTGCATGGCCGTGGGTGTTGGAGAGCCGGGGCTGAGGGAGGGATGGAAGCAGAAGCAGCGGTGGGGACAGATGCGGACGGGGAGCCGTGGCTGGCGAGTGTTTGCCGGGCGGGCAAGTCGCTCACTGCAGCTCCGGCCATGGAGCAGCCACAGTGCAAGAGTCCCTGGCCATCGGAGGCGTCGGAAGTGTTGCGCCACTGCAGTGAGAGTCTCTGTGCCAAATTCGTCCAGGTGACCGGCATGGACCAGGCTGCGGCTCGGTGCATCCTGGAGGTGGAGGACAACCAGTGGCTGTTGGAAGTAGGTACCAAGCACTGGGTAGAAGCGGTGGAAGATAGTAGCCTTCAAATGGGGGTGGTTGGAGAAAGCATCCTGCTTGCTTGCTAGATTTTCACTTACTGTAACTGCAGGAAAAATGTTCCCAATATTGGGGGAGTTCAGAACCAGGGGTCACAGTTTAAGAATAAAGGATAGGCCAATTAGGACTGAGATGTGAATCTGTGGAATTCTCTGCCACGGAAGGCAGTGGAGGCCAATTCACTGGATGTTTTCAAGAGAGAGTTACATTTAGCTCTTGGGGCTAGCGAAATCAATGGATATGGAGGAAAAACAGGAAATGGGTACTGATTTTAGATGAATAGCCATGATCATATTGAATGGCAGGGCTGGCTCAAAGGGCCGAATGGCCTATTCCTGCACCCATTTTCTATGTTTCTATGCTTGAGTATATGGCAATAAAACTCGACCACCTGATTTTGAGGCATTCATGCATGGTGGAGGTATAATGTAGTCATAGAGTGATACAGTGTGAAAACAGGCCCTTCGGCGCAACTTGCCCACACCCGCTAACATATCCCAGCTACACTACGTGCTTTTGGTCCATATCCCTCCAAACCTGTCCTATCCATGTATCAGTCTAACTGTTTCTTAAATGTTGGGATAGACCCTGCCTCAACTACCTCCTCTGGCAGCTTGTTCCATACACCCACCTTGTGTGGAAAAAGTTACCCCTTAAAAAGTTACCTCTTAAAAATATTTCAAACAAAAAACATTGAAATCATACTTCTACAATGCACTAAAACATGATTTTAATACATTAAATTTCAAAAAGTCCCTACCGTGCGAGGGGGACACCCCCCTACCACACTTTACCCCCACTCGATTGCTCCACTCCCTCACCGGATACCCCCAAGGCCAGTGATCAGTGATCGCTCAGCCTCCCCACTTTCAAAAACGCTCCGAGGCCCCTGGTTCAGACAGAGAGCACTGTCAGATGTGAGCGGGGAACTGAGGCCAGTTGTCCGTGATGTCTGGATCCCAATGCTCAGCGCTTCGTGTTTCGGAGTTGGCTAATGTTATTGATTTGTAATTAGTCTGATTTGTAATTAGTTGACAAAACCTTAATTTATTAATCCGGAATATCCAGGGGAATGGGATAAGTGTAATATTAAAATGACATGCAAGGTGTCAGGCTGTCTGTCACAACATACAGCCCTGATAACCTATTATTTCCTTCAGTTAAATATTGGGAAGGTAGCACTATTGACATTTGCCACTCAACTGTTATGTTTGTTTACCTCACTGACTTTTTCTAACCCCCCCCCCCCCCAAATTCCTTTGACAGGTTGAATAGAAATGTCCCCAATCTCGTTGATTTATTAATTGAACATGTAGATGAACATCCTCAAGGAGTGTAATCAGATGGAAACTGATTCAGATGCGATGTTTAAGAGCTTGTTCAAAGAAGGGGCATATTTTAAAGGAGTGACAGAGATACTTGCAGGGGAATGTGTGAGGAGGTTATTATTTGTCTTTAGTTTTAGCTTGAACCAGGACATCTGAAGATTCAAAGTTTAATATAGTAATTGTTCTGATACTGACTCCAACCAACCACGTAATGAATATCATCCATTCCGGAGGTTTTATTTTTCTGATGCCGTTTAAACTTCACTTGGATTTCAATCACTTCAATGTAAAAGTAATTGGGAATGGGGAGCTTTGGATCAAAAATTTGCCCTCGGTACATATTGACTGTAATATAATAATGTATGCATGTTGGTAGGTCAAAACAAAGATCTTTTTTATCATTGTTGTGTTATGAATACCACAGAAAATATTATGTACTCTCAAGATCACATTTAATTGAATAATATTGCTTAAATATATAGGTGTTGGACTTTGCATTTCGGAAAAGTCCCAGCTGAGAGGAAGACAGCAAAATACTGAAAATATTGGGGGTGAAAATGACTTCAGGACAGTTTGTTAGGAAAATGAATGAAATGTAACAGAATACTTAAACAGCTGAGTGAGTATAATTTTATGGATGTGTTCTTTGACAATGTAACTAGCATGTTAGATAACAAGGAAGCCAATGGATGTAGCAAATTTTGTTGTACAAAATCTGGTCTGTGAAGTGCCCCATAAAAGATTACCGCATTAGGTAAGCACCTGTGGACTTGAACGTAATAGGTTAAGTCCAGGGGTCAGATGTGGGGCTTTATGTGTGGGCCAGATATATTGTCACTGCAGAGGGTCTAGGAGCAAGGCCAAGTGTGCATCAAGAGTCAAGGTCTGGAATAGTATTAGGTGTGCAGTCAAAGCTGGGACAATGGGAGTGTTCAGCACTGGGAACCTAAGCAGGTAAGCAGCTGTGATCAGGGTAGAATAGGGGGCCAGGTGTAAGGCTGGACTCAGGGTCGAGAATGAGATAAGGTATGCAACTGGAGTCGGGTCCAGGAGTAGTACCAGTTGTGCAGTGAGACCCAGGTTGGTCAACATGGGCCAAGTGCTTGATTATAATCTGATTGCCATACATGAATACACTAAGATCATTCATGTGCTGCACCTGTTGGTCAGAGCCTGGCTCTACTGTGGAATGTAATTAGGAATGTAATTTAGCCTAACCTTATTTATAACTAATCCAATTTAAAGCATAAATATTGCATTCAAGTTTAAGTTAAAAGACTCGCTACAGTATGCACCAGATTGCACAATTTCAAGCTGAAAAATGCAAAAGCTCCATACCAATGGGAGGAGGGACACCCCCCTCCCACACCCTCCCCCGCTTCGGTCGCCACGCTCCCTCGGGCTTGATCTCCCGCAATTTCTCACTCCTAGCTGTCACCCAATGTTGGCTTTAAATCTTCATTGGCGAATCAACCAAAATCTATTTGATCGATGTAGTTCAGAGAAGACTCGGATTCCATTTCCACTGTCATGCTCTTTAAGTTGTTCTAATGACGTCCTAGACTTTTTGATTTTGGTGACAAACTTAATGTACTGTGATCTTGTTACTCATTCACTGACCTGTATTTCTTGTGTAGGAAAGAACTGCAGATGCTGGTTTAAATCGAAGATAGACATAAAAAGTCTACTGTTTTGTAAATGGAGTTACTCCAGCATTTTATGTCTCTCTTCGACCTGTATGTCTTTCCTGGTTTACTTTAATAAGACTTCTTGAGATTTAGGGCATCTATTAGATGTCTTTTCAATCCTTTGGATCTATTGAAAATTAGGTCTCATTGTTAGTGAGTACAGTGTGCAGTTCTGGTAGCCAGGCTATAGGAAGGGTGACATTAAGCTGGAAAGAGTTCAGGAAAGTTTCACAGGGATGTTACCAGGGGAGTCTTTTTCCCAGGCTCAGGGAAAGGTTTAAAAGGGATCAGAGAGGCAACCTTTTCATACAGTGAGTGTATGGATCAAGCTGCCTGAGTTGGTAAAATCATCTTGAATAGAGGTTGACAGACAAAAAAAATGCAGAATTGCCTTTAAGGTGAGGGAGCGATCGGGGATGGGAGGAGAAGAGGGGAAAGAAGAGGAGAAAGAAGAGGGAGGGTGAAGAGGAGGGGGAGGGAGTGCTGGGGGATGAGGGGAAATGAGCTGCGCCTGCGCAGTTGGGACCAACGGGTCTGCACTTAGTCTAGTCTATACTAATACCATTTAGCAGCACTTGATTGAAAGCCCTCTATGATTTGGTCCATGCCTTCTATGTCTTTCTTTGTAATAATAACACAGCAGACAACTAATGTAGCTTTCAACAACAGTGAAGTGAAGTATTGGTTTGTTATTATTGTCATGGGTGCGGAGATACTCTGTAAACATTTGTTTTGCACGTTCTGCATGCAAATTATGCCATACATGAGTACAATCAAACCTTACAACACAAAGAGCAAAAGAGAAAGCAAATATTGTGTTTTATCTACAGAGAAAATGCAAATTTAAAAAAGTGAAATGACCGCAATGTGGTATGTTGGGAGGTTGGGATTAACATATGAGATATCCGTTCAAGAGTCTGATAACAGCAGGGAACAAGTTATTGTTGGGTCTGGTGGTATGTGCTTTCAAGCTTCTGTATTTTTTGCCTGACGGGGGTGTTAGTGAACCATGATTATGTTGGCTGCTTCTCCGAGGCAGCATGAAGTGTAGATGAAGTAGACGAGAGGAGGCTGCTTTGCTTGATGTGCTGGTCTGTATTCACCCCACTCTGTCATTTCCCACGGTGTTGGGCAGAACAGCTGCCAAACGAAGCTGTGATGCATCATGATAGGATGGTTGCTATGGTGCATCTGTAGAAATTGGTAAGAGTCATTGGAGACATGCCGAATTTCCATAGTCTACTGAGGAAGTAGAGAAGTTGGTGCGCTTTCTTGGCCGTAGCACCATTGTGGTTGGAGCAGGACATATTGGTAGTGATCTTTATAATGATACTGGGAAACCTGAGTTGGGAATACTGGGAAGCTGTTGACCATCTTCACTTCAGCACCGTTGATACAGACTGGGATGTGGACTCCACCCCACATCCTGAAGTCAAAAACCAGCTCCTTCACTTTACCAACACTGATGGAGAGGTTCCTGTTTTGACACCATGTTACTGAGCTCTCTATATCCTTCCTGTACTCCATCTAGTCATTGTTCGAGTTCTGGCCCACTGCAGTGGTGTCATTTGCAAACTTGTAAATATAGCTTCAGTAGAATTTGGCTGCAGTCATGGGCGCATTGAGTATTGGAGATTAAACACCATTGACTGATGTAACATGTTTATTCTGTTGCGGATTTACAATGCTGCTTTGCATTAAATTAAAATTATACCATTGAATGTAGTTATATTTCTGAGAATTCAGTCTAAGTTTATTGTATCTTTGGTGAGTTAATCCATGCAAAAAAATAGGTCCACACTTTTTTCATGAAAGTGGAAATTTTCTGTAATACTGTGGTTGGATCACAAGTCCCACACCAGGCTCAATCAGTAAAACCTTGACTGCCTCAATATTCAATGACAATTATTATGTCGCCAAGTGTGGAGTCAGCTTAAAGTATAAAGCCAATTGTTTGTCAACGAGGTTGCAAATGGCCTACTTACCAGCTAATCATATAAAAATATAGATTATTCTTCAGTTTTGGGCCTGTGTCAGTGAGATTAATGTCCTTTCTCACCTTACTTCCTTTGACTACTATTAGTTTGTGTGTGATTTCTTACTCCTTTCATATGTTTAAGACGATTGCCTGAAATGTGGTGTAGGATGTGGTTTTACTGTTGGCATGAACTTCAAAGTGCTGATGTGACCAGGAATTGGATGCACAGAACATTGTTTCCATAAAAGTGCAGATTGAAATCCAAAGAAATTTCCTCCAATCCCATCACCATCTTCCATTACGAAATCCTGTCCCATTACATAACCGACTCTTAGCCCCCCACCCAATTCTACCATTAACCACTGGTGCACTATCCTGTGCTGTTCCTCCCCTCTGAATTCCTTCCTTTGATGTTTCCAGACGGAAGCCACTCCTCAGTAAAAGGCACATGACAGCCCGTTTGGCGTTTGCCAAACATGCGAAATACGATTCTCTGGTCTGATGAAACCAAGATTGAACTCTTTGGCCTGAATGCCAAACGTCACGTCTGGAGGAAACCAGGCACCGCTCATCACCTGGCCAATACCATACCTACGGTGAAGCATGGTGATGGCAGCATCATGCTGTGGGGATGTTTTTCAGCGGCAGGAACTGGGAGACGAGTCAGGATCGAGGGAAAGATGAATGGAACAAAGTACAGAGAGATCGTTGATGAAAACCTGCTCCAGAGCGTTCTGGACCTCAGACTGGAGTGGAGGTTCACCTTCCAACTGGACAACGACCCTAAGCACACAGCCAAGACACTGCAGGAGTGGCTTCATGACAAGTCTGTGAATGTCCTTGAGTGGCCCGGCCAGAGCCCGGACTTGAACCCGATCGAACATTTCTGGAGGGACCTGAAAATAGCTGTGCATCGACGCTCCCCATCCAACCTGACAGAGCTTGAGAGGATCTGCAGAGAAGAATGGGAGAAATTTCCCAAATACAGGTGTGCCAAACTTTGTAGCGTCATACCCAAGAAGACTTGAGGCTGTAATCGCTCCCAAAGGTGCCTCAACAAAGTACTGAGTAAAGGGTCTGAATACTTATGTAAATGTGATATTTCAGTTATTTCTTTTAAATTACATTGCAAAATTTTCTAAGCATCTGGTTTCGATTTTTTATTATGGGGTATTGTGTGTAGATTGATGATAAAAATAATGAATTTAATCCACTTTAGAATAAGGCTGTAACGTAACAAAATGTGGAAAAAGTGAAGGGGTCTGAATACTTTCTGAATGAACTGTAGCCTTGTCTACATTACACAATGTCATGGGCTTCACACGTGATAGCATGTTGATTCCACAGATTAAACTTCTCTTCTTCTTCTTGTTTTCCGGAGCTCCCGAAACAACAGCTTCGTTCGCTGGACTGGAGGGCGGTAGCTTCCTATGCCCCGGGCTGCGTAGTTTGAACCGGCCCGTTCGCAGAGCTCGGATTCGGCCGCGGGACTTACTTACCATCACCCGGCGGGGTCACAACATCGGAAGCCTGGATCACCTCAACGCAGAGGGAGAACAAGGAGGGAAGAGACAAGGACTTTAAGACTTTTGCCTTCCATCACAGTGAGGTGACTGGTGGACTCACTGTGGTGGATGTTAAATCTGTGTTTATTGTGTGTTTTGTTATTTTATTCTATGTTATGACTGCAAGGCACGAAATTTCGTTTAGACTGAAAAGTCTGAATGACAATAAAGGATGCTTTGCTTTACTTCTTGAGTATGGCGTGCACAGCCTAAAGTTGTAGGACAACGTTCTATTTGATCTTATTTGATTGTGCATGCCGGGTTGATTGCATTCGTCGAAACAGGGCGGACCACGTGAAGGTTGCAATCTTCCACCGCCACAGATTAAACTGAAACAGTTTAAATAAATAAAAAAATGCTCATCATATCTTTTACAGCAGGGAAACAACATGCCATATTGCAGTTTCATTCTCTATACATTGGAAAGGATTTAAACGATATCCTGCAGAAGGGTCACGACTCGAAACGTCACCCATTCCTTCTCTCCAGAGATGCTGCCTGTCCCGCTGAGTTACTCCAGCTTTTTGTGTCTATCTTTGGTTTAAACCAGCATCTGAAGTTCCTTCCTTCACATAAACAGTATCCTCTGTTTGGACTTGCAGTAACACAATTGTTTTTGCCTCCTCTGGGCACACATGTGCTTGATTTAACATTTTAGCTTCTGCTGTAGTTAAGCCCTGCCTGCTTAAAGTTTGATGTGTCAGCCACCCAGCACTTGTGTTGGGTATTTGCATGTTCAAGCCACATTCAGAATACTTGTGACTTGTGGCTGTATTTCAACACAGGGCTGAAGGAGCCTTACACCTGGTGATAGCATTTATCAGATGAGATGTTAAATTGAATCCCCGTCAGTATCCTTGAGTGACTTAAAAGATCCTCATTGAAAACTTCACCTATAAAACTCCACATACTTTGCTCATCTAGTTCAGTCTCTGCTTCCCATTTTGCGAATTTACTCACAAGCCAACACAAAATAATAGAATGTTTTAAACATGAATAGCCAGCTCCACAGCAAACAATGAAGTAAGTCAGCAAGAAGAAAAATCTTGCTCAGGCGGATACAATATAATAACATGTTCTGTTATTATAAGATAATATGCCCAACTTCCCACCCCAGCCAATTCTGAAACAAAAACCTTTCAAATGCTGTTGGATGTGCCTAATGCAAAAGCAGTTGGACAAGTATAGTTCCGTTTAGATTATTGCCATGTGTACCAAGGTACAGTGAAATGCTTTTGTTGCGTGCTAACCAGCTAGCAGACAGACAATACATGATTACAATCGAGCCATTCACAGTGATAAGGGAATAACGTTTAGTGCAAGTTAAACCCAGTAAAGTCTGATCAAAGATAGTTCGAGGGTCCCCGATGAGGTAGGTAGTAGTTCAGGAGTGCTCTCTGGTTGCGGAAGGATGGTTCTGTTGCCTGTTAACAGCTGGGAAGAAACTGTCCCTGAATCC
This sequence comes from Malacoraja senta, assembly GCA_038087875.1. Classification (NCBI taxonomy): domain Eukaryota; kingdom Metazoa; phylum Chordata; class Chondrichthyes; order Rajiformes; family Rajidae; genus Malacoraja; species Malacoraja senta. The sequence goes on along the minus strand of CM075981.1, from coordinate 35,155,602 downwards.
GGAGGTGTGTGTTTTCACACTTCTAGCAAACGTTTAAATGGGCAGCACTGTGGCGCAGCAGTAGAGTTGCTGCCTCACAGCACCAGAGACCCAGGCAGGAGCCTGACTATGGGTGTTGTCTGTGCGGAGTTTGTACATTCTTCCTGTGACCATGTGGCTTTTGTCCAGGTGCTCCGGTTTCCATCGACACACCAAAGACGTGCAGGTTTGTAAGTTAATTGGCTTCTGTAAATTCTCCCTAGTGTGTAGGACAGAACTAGCAGACAGGTGATTGCGGGTCAGCATGGACCCGATGGACCAAAGGGCCTATTTCAACATTGTATCTCTAAAAAAAACCTAAAAGTGCATAAGTGGGTATGTTACAACTTACAGGATAATCACGCATTATATTACAAAATGGTCAACTGATAAGGTTTTGTGGGACTTGACACATTCCATTTCTGTGGTCGCAAAAGAAGAACTGACTATGTAGGCATCCCTTATCAGCACTGGGACAGTTGGAACTGGTTACAGGTTGCCCCCAGGTATGGCAGTGTTCTGTTCCTGTGAACTGTTCGTAACCCGGGCAGTTCAAATGTTGGAAATGTGGCTGTGAACGGCATTCCCTGGTGGAAGAAGATGCATTCAGTCCCACAGTAGTCGGTCGATCCATCCCGCTGATCGTTCTTTGTATGGGCTGGACACATGTCAGGGCTTTATAACCTGAGGAGAACCTGTACAAACAGTGTAGACTACAGGGTCATCGTTCTTGCTCAGGGTCAGTGAACAAGGTGTTTGGTAGCATCAGGGATGGACCCAAGAGTTGTCTATAAGTTGTCCATGAGATGGCAGAACTGTCCCCTTGTATTAGTAGAAAGAACATCAGCTTGGGTATGCAGATAATGCAAATGATCAATTATTGATATTATTTGTTCTGGAAAGAACGGGACAAAAGGTGTAATAATGGATTTGTTCTGTGGAGTTGGTTGCCCGAGGTTTTTGGAGACTCTCTCCACTGGTGATATATATGAATTTTTGGTGCTTGAGTCTAGTGTGATTCTTTAATCAATTGTTTCCACTAAAATATGCCATCTAGTTACCTATCTGTTTTTGTCCAAAATCCATCTTGACCTTGGGTGGCCCAGTGGCCCAGTTAATAGAGCTGCTGTCTTACAGGTCCAGCAACCTGGATTTGATCCTCACTTCTGTGTGGAGTTTGCACGTTCTGCCTGTGACCTTGTGGTCTTCCCCTGGGTTAGAAACATAGAAACATAGAAACATAGAAAATAGGTGCAGGAGTAGGCCATTCGGCCCTTCGAGCCTGCACCGCCATTCAATATGATCATGGCTGATCATCCAACTCAGTATCCCGTACCTGCCTTCTCTCCATACCCCCTGATCCCCTTAGCCACAAGGGCCACATCTAACTCCCTCTTAAATATAGCCAATGAACTGGCCTCAACTACCCTCTGTGGCAGAGAGTTCCAGAGATTCACCACTCTCTGTGTGAAAAAGTTTTTCCTCATCTCGGACTTAAAGGATTTCCCCCTTATCCTTAAGCTGTGACCCCTTGTCCTGGACTTCCCCAACATTGGGAACAATCTTCCTGCATCTAGCCTGTCCAACCCCATAAGAATTTTGTACGTTTCTATAAGATCCCCTCTCAATCTCCTAAATTCTAGCGAGTATAAGCCAAGTCTATCCAGTCTTTCTTCATATGAAAGTCCTGACATCCCAGGAATCAGTCTGGTGAACCTTCTCTGCGACCGAGGACGCTGGTGGCGGCCTGGGTCCGGAGGCTCGGCCGCGGGCCCGGTGGACGACATCGTCGGGAGCTCGCAGGTCACAGGTGGGTGACCTGTTTTTCTGGGGCTCCCGCAACTACAGCTGCGTCCGCTGGACTGGAGGGCGGCAGCTTCGGCCACCCCGGGCCCCGGAGTTTGAACCGGCCCGTCGCGGACGGAGCACGGATTCAGCCGCGGGACTGACTTACCATCACCCGGCGGGGTCACAACGTCAGAAGCCCGGATCGCCTCAGTGCAGAGGGAGAACAAAGAGGGACGAGACAGAGACTTTAAGACTTTTGCCTCCATCACAGTGAGGAGGTGCCTGGTGAACTCACTGTGGTGGATGTTAATTTGTGTTTATTGTGTGTTTTGTTATTTATTATATGTATGACTGCAGGCAACGGAATTTTGTTCAGACCGAAAGGTCTGAATGACAATAAAGGAATCTAAGTCTAAGTCTAAGTCTACATCATTCCACAGCCTTGTCTCTCCAAGAGAAAAATGATACAGGTTAATTATTTATTTCTGATAGGTATAACTCGGTTTGCTCCAATAGGTCTGAAGGTCATGAATTCATGCAAATCTGCAGCGTAAACCCAATTACCAATTAACTAGTAGCTCCTCATTCTGTACAGTGAAAAATCCCCTGTGGTCCTGCCTGGTCGCTCATCAAGGGCACACATTTTGTAATGTTTCCAGAGCAGGGAGGTGAGGTCATTCTCCATTTGAATGTGTGCTTCCAGAATTGTTTGTTTTCATTTCAGATTTCCAGATTCTGCACCTTTAAAAAAAAATGCTTTTTGACTATTAGTGGTAGTGAAAAAGCATGAAAGATTGTGCATACTGGAAATCTAAAATAAAAACAGAACATTCTGAAAGTACTTAGCCTTAAGACATATCTATAGAGAGAATAGAGTTACGTTTCAGGTTCCTGCACCCATGCAGGATTCACGGACTTCATCAACTTCACCACTAATTTTCATCCTGCACTCAAATTTACTTGGACCATTTCCCACACCTCCCTCCCCTTTCTTGATCTCACCGTCTCCATCACAAGAAATAGACTATTGACTGATGTCTATTACAAACCCACTGACTCCCACAACTATCTCGACTACACTTCTTCCCACCCTGCTTCCTCCAAAGACTCTATCCCCTACTCCCAATTCCTCCTACGTCGCACCTGCGCCCAGAATGAAGTGTTCCATGCTAGAACATCCGAGATGTCCTCATTCTTTAGGGTACGGGGGTTCCCCTCTCCCATCATAAATGAGGCCCTCATTCATGTCTCCTCGGTACCCCGCAGCTCCGCCCTTGTTCCCCCTCCCCCTAGTCGCAACAGAGACAGAGTCCCCCGAGTCCTTACCTTCCACCCCATCAGGAAACAGGCCCTTTGGCCAACCTAGACCGCACCGACCAGCGATCCCCCACTAACAATATCCTACACACACTAGGGACAATTTACACTTTTACCAAAGCCAATTAGCCTGCAAACCTGTACTTCTTTGGGAGTGTGGAAAGCACCCGGAGAAAACCCATGCAGGTCATGGCGAGAACGTAGAAACTCCATACAGACAGCACCCGTAGTCAGGATCGAACCTGGGTCTCTGGTGCTCTGGTCAAGTCAAGTCAAGTCACATTTATATAGCACATTTAAAAAATAACTCTCGTTGGCCAAAGTGCTTTACATTTGTTATAAGAATAGTATAAACAAACAAACTACTTACATATATACATATAGCCCTCGCTCAGAGGACGTCAAGAAAGGCTTGGGAGTATAGATAAGTTTTTAGTCTTGACGTAAAGGAGTCGATGGAGGGGGCAGTTCTGATGGGAAGGGGGATGCTGTTCCACAGTCTAGGAGCTGCAACCGCAAAGGCGCGGTCGCCCCTGAGCTTATGCCTAGACGGCGGGATGTTCAGTAACCCCAAGTCGGCCGATCTGAGGGACCTGGAGGTGGTGTGGTGGGTGAGAAGACTTTTTATGCATGTGGGGGCAAGCCCATTAAGGGCTTTGTAGACATAGAGGAGGATCTTGAAATTTATACGGAACCGCACAGGGAGCCAGTGGAGAGAGGCCAGGATCGGGGTGATGTGGTCCCTTTTTCGGGTGCCCATCAGGAGTCTCGCTGTGGCGTTTTGGACCAGTTGCAGGCGGGACGGGGAAGATTGGCTGATGCCAGTGTAAAGGGAGTTGCAGTAATCTAGGCGGGAGGAGATAAATGTGTGGATGATCTTTTCAAGGTCATCAAATTGCAGGAATTGTTTTATTTTAGCTATCGTCCGAAGCTGAAAGAAGCTAGCTTTTACCATGGCATTGACTTGTTTGTCAAATTTCAGTGCTGAGTCAAATATCACGCCAAGGTTTTTGACGTGAGGTTTGAGTAGTGGGGTAAGGCTTCCAAGGCTGCCTGCTATCATTTTGATTGAGTCTGAGGGGCCGAGAAGGATGACCTCAGACTTACTCTCGTTTAGTTGGAGGAAGTTCTGGGCCATCCAACACTTTATATCCTCGAGGCAGCGGGTAAGGTTAAGCAGATTTGATTGTTTTTTGGGCTTCAGGGGGAGAGTTGTGTATCGTCTGCGTAGCAATGGAAGGAAATGCCGTGCCTTTCAATGACTTGGCCTAAGGGGAGCATATACAGGGAGAAGAGAATGGGGCCAAGGATGGAACCTTGTGGAACCCCACAGCAGAGATTAGCTGGGGAGGAGAAAGAGTTGCCTATGTTAGTCGAGAAACTCCTACCTTTGAGGTAGGAGATGAACCAGTTCAGGGCAGTGCCATCAATACCAACCCCAGACAGTCAATTAGGATGGTGTGGTCGACAGTATCAAATGCTGCGCTGAGGTCAAGAAGGAGCAGGATTGCACAGTCGCCGGAGTCAACGGTGAGCAGTAGGTCATTATGTACCTTCAACAAGGCAGACTCTGTGCTGTGGTAAGCCCTGAAACCTGATTGGAAGGTTTCCAAGATAGTGTTTTGGTGAAGGTAAGGCATAAGTTGACTTAAAATTACCTTTTCAAGGGCTTTTGAGAGGAAAGACAGTTTAGAAATGGGTCTGTAGTTGCTTGGCAAAGTGGGGTCGAGGTTAGTTTTTTTCAGGAGTGGCTGGACCACCGAATGCTTGAAGCAGGTAGGTACAGTGCCAGTGGCCAGAGAGCTGTTGAAGATGGCGAGGATGCTGGGACCGGCTGTTGTAATGACGTCCTTTAGGAGGGCAGAGGGGACAGTGTCGAGGGGGCAGGTAGTAGGTTTCATGGTGGTGATCAGTTTTACAAGGGAGGGTAGGAAACAATCTAATTTTGAAGAGCAGACCAATGAGACAGCCAGGTCACGGGTGGGAGGGGAAATATTCGTTCTTATGTTCTTTACCTTGCTGGTGAAAAATGTAGTAAATTCCTCGTACTTAGCAGGGGACCCAGTTGAGCTGGTGCTGGAGGCAGGACAAATGATGGAGGTGATGGTGCAAAAAAGGACCTTGGAATTATGAGCGGTTTTTGGAGATAAGGGTGGAAAAGTATTTAGTTCTTGCAGATTTTACCGCTTCCTGGTATTTGTGAAGATTCTTTTTCAAAGGCAGCAGTTCTACCGCTGCAGCACCACTCCACCCCAAGTTCCCAAATCAGGTCTGGTTTATTGCACAATATCATCGTCATGAAGTCATGATGTAGCTTTGTAGGACTTTGGTCGCATTTAAACCTGCCACCCCATTATAGGAAGGATGTGGAGACTTTGGAAAGGGTGCAGGGGAGGTTTACTAGAATAATACATGGATTAGGGGGTATTAGCTGCAGGGAGACATTGGACAGACTTGGATTGTTTTCTCTGGAACACTGGAGGTGGAGGGGAGACCCGATAGAAGTATATACAATTATGAGAGTCATTGACAGGGTGGAGTGTCAGAACCCTTCTCCCAGGATGGAAATATCAACTAGAAGATGGCATAGCCTTAAGCTGAAAGGGACAAAGTTTAAAGGAGATGTGCAGGGACAAGTTTGTAACACAATGGCTGGAATGCACTGCTGTGGCAGATGCAATAGTGGTATTTAAGAGACTTTTACATAGATACATGGATTTGCAAGAAATGGAAGGATATGGATAATGTTCAGGCTGATAAGATGCAATAGATGATAAGATGATAAGATGATAAGATGATAAGAGTTGGTCTTGGCATATATTCAGCACAGGGCATGTTGGTAATAATTTGTAATACAGTCACTAAATTACAGCATTATGTCCAGTTCATTCCTCAGCAATATGTCACAAGCATGAGAGCAATCTATCTATTACACGTAATACACATTGAAATTACTCACCTGTTAGAGTTTCATTGTGTGCTATGGAACATGCTTACACAGTTCGCGTGATTTTCAGTGCAATTGTGAAATAAACTTGGACTGTTGGAAGTGTTATCTTGTTTACCTGCTTTATGGATCTAAAGAGCATCAAGGGCCTGTATCACTTGGCGAATTTTTCGGCGACTGCCGGCGTCATATCAGGGTCGCCAAAAGATTTGTAACATTTCAAAATCCAACGGTGACAAAAGAAATGTTGCGACACTTCAAAAATCACCGCGCGTCAATATGTCAATATGCCGGAAATTTTTCAGTGACCTAATATGTCAGTCAAGGATGCCGGCAGTCGCCGAAAAAAATCGGCAAGTGGGACAGGCCCTTCAGTCTGATTGGGTTTCAGAAGCACTGAACAGTGCCAATTGTTCATTGATGTGTACAACTGATTTAGATGTCAAAATATTTTTTTCTTGTATTGATTTCTTTCATGATGTGAAGTGCTCTCTTTCGCTGTTTTCATGCTTGACGTAGACACTTTCATGAGGAAGCTCTATTGGGAAAGCACAAAAAAAGCTCCAAGATGAGATTTTCTGAAAAAGAAACAAATTTGTGTTTTGAAAGAAACACATTTTTCTTGAGCAGAATCACTTCTCCGGGCAGTTTTAGATTCAAGTCATTGAGAGTTTATTAAAATATTGCTTCTACTTTTTGTTGAAGTTGACACTGCAACACAGAGGCACAAAACAAACCGCTGGAAAAACGCAGTGAGTCAGACAGCATCCGTGGAGGAAAATGGATAGATGATGTTTCAGATTCTTCACATGGACCCTCCTCTGAGTTCCTCCAGCAATTTGATTTTTTGTTCCAAATTCCAGCATCTGCAGTCACTTGTGCTTCCATCATCATAGAGGAATTCTACAGTTGGAAAACCTTGAGAACTATCACATACAGAGTGGCTTCGTAAGTTCATAAGACATTGGAGCAGAATTAGATTATTTGGCCACTGAAGTCTACTGGCTGATCAATCTTTCCCTCTCAACCCCATACTTCTGTCTTCACCTCATAACCTATGACACCCTTACTAATCAAGAACCTGTCACTCTCTGTTTAAAAAAATACCCAATGACTTGGCCTCCACAGCCATCTGTGGCAATGAATTACACAGATTCACCGCCCTCTGGCTAAAGAAATTCCACCTCATCTCCTTTCTAAACGTACATCCTTTTATTCCAAGGCTGTGCCCTCTGGTCCTAGACTCTCCCACGAGTAGAAACATCCTCTCCACATTCACTATCCAGGCCTTTCATTTTTCAGTGTGCTTTCATTTATTTCATTTCTTCCCTTTGTTCGCTATTTTATTTTTTACTCTCTTTGAACTACGGGTCCATGGATATCATTTGGTATCTGTTTCCATTCTGAGGGCTACATAAAGACAGAGGTAATGAATGTGGGTGCGGGTTTGACTGTGGGGATGCTTCACTTTTCCTTCTCATCCTATACTCACTAAATGTGCACAAGCCTACAGGAGTCAGTGGATTACAATCAGTTGCAATATCCCAAATGAGACGCAATGGCAACATGTATTGTACAGACATTGTGGGCCGAAGGGCCTGTACCTGCGCTGTGCTACATAGAAACATAGAAACATGGAAAATAAATGCAGGAGGAGGCCATTCGGCCCTTCAAGCCAGCACCGCCATTCATTGTGATCATGGCTGATCATCCCCTATCAATAACCGGTGCCTGCCTTCTCCCCATTTCCCTTGACTCTACTAGCCCCTAGAGCTCTATCTAACTCTCTCTTAAATCCATCCAGTGATTAGGCCTCCACTGCCCTCTGTGGCAGGGAATTCCATAAATTCACAACTCTCTGGGAGAAAAAGTTTTTCTCACCTCAGTCTTAAATGTCCTCCCCTTTATTCTAAGACTGTGGCCCCTGGTTCTGGACTCGCCCAACATTGGGAAAAAATTTCCTGCATCTAGCTTGTCCAGTCCTTTTATAATTTTACTTTGCAGTCACGTTTGTGACTACGTGAAGAAGACCCGTCAGGGCGCATGCGCGTCATTACGTCGGTCGCATTGGCGCACAGACAGCGGGAGGACAGAGCTCCTCCCGTGGTAAGTACTTTTAGAGTATTTTAAAGTGTTTTAAAGCTCCAGCTAAGTGAGAAACTTAGTTGGAGTAAAACAGTTTCCTTTACTGTGGTGCTGTGCTCTTTGTTTGTCACAGGCAGCACCATGGTGAAGACGAGCAGGGGAGGACAGAGCTCCTCCTGTAGTAAGTACATTTAAAGTACTTTTATAGTTTAAAGCTCCAGCTAATCTTAGCTGGAGGGAAAGTTTATTTTGTGGTGCTCAGTGTTTTTTAATACAGGCAGCACCATGATGAAGACGACCAGGGGGAGGGCAGCTGCAGGTAAAGCATAGGAGAGCTGCGGGAATGTGGTCTGTCAGCGGCTGCCTCGTACCCCTGCACAGTCGCCGACCGGGAGTGGGGCGACTTCAGACTCAGTGCTAAAAAGCACCAAAGCCAACGCCTGTGGGGCATAAGGCACGGGGAAGTCTGGGAGGCCCTCGGACTCAATGGAGTCGGGCCACAACGAGCCTGTACGGGGCTGGAGACGTTGTAAAACGGTTCTCCCAAATGGAGCACCTCATCCAGAGGTTGCTCCAGAAATGCACACTCCGGGGAGGAGTCGTGTGGGCGGTAGGTTGCGGAAAGGCCACGCCGGCAGCACCTGGTAGAGGGCTGCTTAAAGCACCCTCATGCATGAGGTGAGTGCAGAGGGTCAGCTAAGTTCTGACCCCGACTCTGACGGAGACTTGGAACTAGCGAAGAACGGCTGTTGTCAGAGGTCCATTCTCTGACAGCACGGTTCGCTGTCCCGTCAGAGTATGGAGTGCCACTGGGAGAAGAGCTGGCCTCCATGATATAGAGGCTGCTGGATAGCACTCTCATTAAAAAGGCGCTTGCAGAGGGTCAGCTCAGTTCTGACCCGACTCTGACGGAGACTTTGTTAATAGCGAAGAACGACCGTTGTCAGAGGTCCATTCTCTGGCAGCACGATTCGCTGTCCCGTCAGAGTATGGAATGCCACTGGGAAAGCGAAGACGGCCGTTGTCAGAGTTCCTATCTCTGGCAGTACGATTCGCTGTCCAGTCAGAGTTTGGACTCACCAAGAGACGTGGTAACTGCGAGTTGCTGAAGGTGCCAGCAGTGAACCGGGTGATATGGAGCCAGACGGGCGTGGGCGTGCAGTGCCCAGGAGATGAAGCTGCAGAGAATCCTGAAATTACTTGGCTCAGGAATCACGGCGTTCGCGAGAACGGTGGATGGAGGGCATGTGTCGGAGACGCAGCAAGAGGTACTAGGGTTGCTTTGTACCACCCATTTTTTAGATAAATTGTTTCAGGGAAAGTGCCATTCGGCCCACCATTAATTCCAAGATTGCAGTATTTTTCCAGCCTAGCAACATACAGCCGGCCAACCTACTCTTCGGAGAGGACCTCGCCAAGAGTGTCAAGGACACGGATGACAAGGCAAAGACGGTGGGCTTGATCAAGCCACCCGCAGTCGGCAAGTTTCCAAAAAAGAAAGTACCCCGACAAACGAAGCGGAAACATGGTCAAACATTGGCTTTCCTGCCAAGGAGCCGGGGACAACGTCATCCACCAGGTACCAAGGAGGTAGGTGGGCCTGGTTCTCAGGTACACATATCAAATGTGACACAACTTAAATCTGGGGTACATTACATCTGTTTCTGGGATGAATGGAAGCAAATTACCTGAGCTCTGTTTATACAGAGTGTTATTCAAAGGTTTCGAATGGATTTCAATCCAAATTGTGATTTGCACATTCAGCATGTTCTTGGGAGAACTATTCAGTTTTCATTAACAGAACAGATGGATGTTCAGACATCAATTTGTGTCTAATATTTTCCCAGGCCAAAAAAGGATGGGGAATATAGTATAGACATTATAAGATGACATTGTCACTGACAAGCAACTGGGTCAAGAGGATGCTATATGGCAACTATAGACCTTAAAGATGCGCATTGCTCAATGTCTGTTTATTATCAGGATAAGGATATATGAAATTCACCTGGATGGATCAACTATGGCAACAAAATTGTTAAAACCTATAATAGGCATGCTGAGAGGCCAGGGTCAGGTGCTCATGGCTTATCTCGATGATATCTTGATTACAGGGGTATCCAAGAGAACAGCTGAAGTAACAGGTGATAGTTGTTAAATCCAATTTTCAAAGATCGGGCATTATTCATCCAGAGGAATCCAAATTAACACCTAACTATTTGGGTCACAATTGATTCAATTAAGTGATTCTGCCCAAGGAAAAATGGGTAGAGCTAATTGACAGGTGTATTAAGCTAATGGAGGCATTAAGGATACATTCGGGTCATTATAATAGACCTATGCAGTTATCAGTAAAGGCTATTTCTGATTTGCAATGGTGGATTCACCATGTGTCCAGAAGTTATAGCAAGGTAATGCTTGACCAGCCTTCCATGATTTTGCAGATGAATGTCAGTGCACTCGGGTGAGGTGTCATGGATACGAGTTTCAGCTGTGGAGGCAGATGGACTGAGCAAGAGGTATCGTTTCTGCAGACATGGGCAATTAACTATAAAGAGGTTTTTATGGATAAGGCTTATTGCTCTAACAAATGTAATCTGCATGTTCAGTTTCAGATTGACAATACTACGCAAGTGGCATATATATTAATCACATCTGTGGAATCAAGTCGGTATTTTGTGACAGATTGGCTAATCACATTTGGGCCTGGTGCATTCAAAAAGATATTTCAGCTATTTATCTACCAGGTAGATTCTACATAGTAGCAGACGCCAAGTCACGAAAGTTCCATGACAACATAGATTGGATGTTGAACCAGGAGATGTTCAATAATATAGTACTTATATATGAATGCCAGACTTCCGGTGGCGTCATGTTAGACTAACAGACGTGCACCCAGCTCCTCTCCCGAAAAACTTCACGATTTATCGTGTAAAACGGGTCCGAAAATCGGGATTGTTTTTAAAAACCTTACTGGTTACCGCTTCTGGTTACCGCGCTGATGACGTCATCGTTAAACGCGATGTTTTAAACGGTGGTTTGAAGCCCTTTAAATGAGTAAATTGACTCCAGCTGTGAGCCCTCAGAGAGCTGTGAATAAGCTGTCGAAAAAGTTCGAAGCAGAAGTTACCTCTGAAGTCTCTGAAGTGGCTACAGAAATGGATACAAGATCTAAGAAAGACTTTGATGACTTGAAGAAATCAATGAAAAATTTGAAAGATGAGATCTCGGATAATAGGGTGGAAGATAAGAAGGAAATGAAGGAAAATTCGGCAAAAATGATGGAAGGAATGGAGAAGATGATGAAGGATTTAAACGCTGGTAACCAGAAGAATATGACGGATTTACTGGACACTATGAATAAACGAATTGATGAGGTGAAAGATGGACTATCAGAGAAAATGGATAAGATGGATGTAATTACTACGGATAAGTTCACGGCTGTACTTGAAACAGTAGCTGCAAGTATGCACACAATTACGGAATTGGAGAAAAATACGGCTCGACTGGTTGAAGACATGGCGAAATTGAGGCAAGAACATGAGCAAATGAGGCGAGAAAACGAACAAGCATCACTACAAATGGGGACTCAATTAGAGAAAGTCTCATTCAAATGCCTGGACCTGGAAGCTCGCTCTAGACGCCAGAATTTGAGAATTCTTGGTGTTTCAGAGGGGGCAGAAGGGGAACAGGTACGTGAATTTGCCATGGGCTTGTTGAAACAACTGTTGAATCTTTCCAAGGAACCGAAAATCGAAGTGGCTCATCGTGTCCCAAGATTTGGAAAAAGATCTGATGCGGGAAAAGCTTATCCACGACATATTATAGTGAAATTTCGAGATACTGCAGAACTGGAATACGTTATGAGTAAAATCAAATATGGTGTACAATTACGGCTGGACAAGGACACTATTAAGATATTCAGGGACTACCCACATGAAATTGTGCAAAAAAGAAACAAATTTGATAAGGTTAAAGATCTTTTAAGAGGGAGAGAAGGGGTCAGATTTGGGGGGTTTTATCCCGCGAAAATGCGTATTTCCTTTAATGGTCTTGAAAAGTCATTTGTTAAGCCTGAAGACGCTTTCAAATATGCCCAAACGATTGTTGAAAAACAGAAATAAAAGGGAGCTTTGGCAGATCCGAATAATTCTCAGCTATGTTTTGTCTGGGGATAGTTACACTGTTATCTCTGGAATGTTGAAGCAAGGACATTTTCTGTTCAAAACGTGTAAACAACTTTATAGCTGGAATATGAATTAGAAAATAATTGCTTATTGATTAAAATGTTATAACCAATTGTAAGAACTTATCCTATTAACAACTTTAAAAGTTATGCAGGTTAGATTAGAATACTAACAAAAAAAACAAAAAAATAATGAACTAACATACTAATATGAATTTTTAATAAACTGTAACCTTGTCTATAAGTGGGAGGAGGGGATGAGAAACGAGAAACGAGCTCCTGGCTTATGTCCAGGAGCACGTCTCGTTAACCCCTTCAACCAACAGCTGATTCTTATTGAAATCAAAAATATTGGTTTAATAATTAAACTCTGATATATATATATGTTATAAGGAAATATCAGGGTAAAATTGTATTATATATCTGAATGTGAGGCCTCGTTTTAATATTTTAATATGTTATGATTAACTAAGAGAGCGGAGCTAGTTGAGCAACAACGCAATGGAAGTCAAAATAAGGTTTTTTCCCACCTACAGGTGGGTCACTCGCTACAGTGCCGACTATAGACACTGTAGCCTCACTTTTTTAGGTTTTTTTTTATCACATAAAATCACTTGTTTGTGTTTTGTGTTTAGTGATAAGAATAATATGGACATACCAACAAAAGTTAATAATTCAAAAACTCCCCCAATACCTAAAGACCTGGGATATGGACGCACCACAAGATTCAAAGGTACTATAATTATTCAAAATGCATGACACCACACAAAAGAACCTAGGAGGAATCTCATTTTGTAGTTGGAATATAAGAGGTATTAACGAACCTATCAAAAGGGGTAAGATATTAGCTCAGCTAAAAATGTATAATTCTGACATTACCTTCCTACAAGAAACACACCTAAAACCTCAGGACCAAGTTAGGCTGAGGGCGAAATGGATAGGTCAAACATACCACTCTTCATTCACTTCAAAATCTAGAGGCACGTCAATTATCATAAGAAAAGGTATACCATTTAAAGCAAAGAATATTATAACAGATATAGAAGGGAGATACCTAATAGTTAATGGAGAAATCCATGACACTCCACTTACTTTGGTAAATATATATGCCCCTAACTTTGATAACCCCCACTTTTTCAATAAAATCTTCAATATAATTGCAGAGTCAAACTATCAAAATGTTATAATAGGCGGAGACTTTAACTGTGTTTTAGATCCGTACTTAGATAAATCAAGTCAAAAACAGAGAGGGAATATGAAATCGAAAACTGGGGAACTCCTCAATACCTACATAAATAACACTAATATAGCAGATGTTTGGAGAATTGTGAATCCAACTGGCAGGGAATATTCGTTTTACTCAATGGTACATAAGACATACTCACGTATAGACTACTTTCTGCTGGATACAAAATTAATCCCCCAAACATCTAATGCAATATACCATACAAATTCAATTTCAGACCATTCTCCACTAACTTTCTTTTTAAAACTGGAAGGATTGTCTAAGAATAATTCATTCTGGAGATTTAACTCTCAAATTTTAAAAGATCCACAAGCGAGTATATATTTAAAAGAACAAATGGAGGTCTTTTTTCAAACAAATGATACTTCAGATATATCGCCTACTTTACTTTGGGAATCTTTTAAAGCATACATTAGGGGTATTATAATTTCATATCAAGCTTTTCAAAATAAAAAGAATAAGAATGAACAAAGACAGTTAGAAGAACTTATTAGACAAATGGATATAGATAATGCTAAAGATCCATCAATAGATAAACATAATAAAATAATAATTTTAAAATTTAAATTAAATAAATTATTATCTGCCAAACTTATAAGACTTTTTCAAATTACAAAACAAGAGCACTTTGAATTTGGGGATAAACCGCATAAACTTTTGGCTCGCCAGCTAAAAAAACGAGAAAAGGAACATACTATACCAAAGATCAAATCAGATAAAGGGGAATTATTAACAACACCGAAGGATATTAATAAAAGATTTGCGCAATTTTACGAGAATTTGTATACATCTAAAACGATAATTGATTCCAATAATATCACAAAGTTCTTGGATACCTGTAATCTTCCAAAGTTAGAGCTGAAGGAACAAGAGGAACTGGGTGCACAAATCTCAATTAAGGAATTAGAAGATACAATAAACTCACTAAAAAATGGAAAAACACCAGGCCCTGATGGATTTACTAATGAATTTTATAAAAGCTTTTATGATAAAATAATACCAAGATTACAAAAAATGTACCAATACGCTTTTAAAAAACGAATACTACCTGATACATTAGCGGAATAAACGATTACATTAATACCTAAAAAAAATAAGGATTTAGAAGAACCTGGCTCATATAGAGCTATAGCATTGTTAAACACAGATCAAAAAATATTAGCGAAAACATTAGCCAGAAGATTAAGTAAATACATTAGTAAATTAATAAACCCAGATCAGACAGGGTTTATCCCTAAGAGATACTCTTCTAATAATATGAGACGTCTACTCAACATAATGCACTCACACAAATCTGAAGATCAAGAATTATCAATTATTTCGCTGGATGCTGAAAAAGCATTTGATCAAGTAGAATGGAATTATATGGATAAAGTATTACAAAAATTTCAACTGGGAGAGAATTTTATTTTATGGATTAAGTTACTATATAACAAACCTACAGCTAGAATACTTACTAATAACATATTATCCTCGAAATTTCAACTATCAAGGGGAAATAGACAAGGATGCTCATTATCACCACAGCTGTTTGCTCTCATTATTGAACCGCTAGCAGAAAAAATTAGAATACACCCTGATATTCATGGATATAATACTAAAGACTCATATAATAAAATATCTTTATACGCGGATGATATATTATTGTATATTACAAAACCTCAAATCACTATACCAAATATATTAAATTTAATTGAAGACTTCGGATCTTTTTCTGGATATAGAATAAATTGGAATAAAAGTGAAATTATGTCAATAAAACCGAAAGATTCAACACATCTTTTAAAATTCCCTTTTAAAATAGCTACAGAAAAATTTAAATATTTGGGAATCGAAATTACCAGAGCATATCAAGGTATGTTCAGGGCAAATTTTGACCCCCAACTTAATAAACTGAATACATTAATTAAATTCTGGAAAACGCTCCCGATGTCTTTAATAGGCCGAATAAACGCAATAAAAATGATCTTTTTACCACAAATTTTATACCTATTTCAATCAATTCCTATATACTTACCTAAGAAGTTTTTTAAAAAACTCGACTCAGATATCACTAATTTTATATGGGACTATAAATCACATAGAATACAAAAAACCCATCTGAATAAATCTAAAGTATTGGGGGGTCTAGCACTACCTAATTTTATGTATTATTATTGGTCAGTAAATATTAAAAACATGATTCAACTGATGGATAACTCCGCCCAGCAAGTAGACTGGATTGTAATGGAGAAAGAGGATTGCTCCTCTAGAAACATTGGAGCGATCCTCCTCTCTCCAATGAAATTGAATAACATAAACTATAATAAGAACCCAATTATTCATAGTACAATCCGTATTTGGAAACAAATAAAACAAAATTTAAAATTAAGAAACTTATCACTTTTATTACCTATAGTCAATAATCCTTCGTTTAGTCCTTCTATTATAGATAAAGCTTATACACAATGGGATAGACTAGGAATTAAAACGCTTGGTGACTTGTATGAAACTGGAAAATTACTTTCATTTCAACAATTACAAATAAAATATAAACTCGGAAATAATCAATATTTTAAATACTTTCAAATATGCGACTATTTGAAAAAATATACAAAAGATCATCATAATAACCCAGCAGATGTACTGGACGAGGCAATGCAGATAAAAGCGGAATCAGCAAACTTAATATCATATTTGTACAATATTATCTTAAATGCACAAATACCATCTACGGAGGGTATCAGAAGAGACTGGGAACAAGAGTTAGCTATTAAAATTTCAAAGGAAAGTTGGAATGAATACTTATTAAAAGTGCATAAATGCTCGATTAATGTAAGACACACTTTAATACAATTTAAAATTTTACATAGATTATATTATTCGAAAACTAAAATTCATAAAATTTTCCCAAACGTATCATCTATTTGTGATAAATGTCAATCCCAAGAAGCAACTATAGCGCACTCATTTGTCTTCTGTACAAAAATTCAAAAATTTTGGAATGAAATTTTTGAAATCTTTACAAAGTTATTTAAAACAAGACTGATACCCAAAGCAGAATGGATTATCTTCGGAATAACGGAAGATGATCCAGAATTAAATGTGTTTCAAAAGAAATGAATGGATTATGGGTTAATAACTGGAAAAAAGCTAATTCTAAAATTTGGGAAGAAGGCTCCAATACCAACTATAAATATGTGGATTTCAAATATGTTTGAAACATTACACCTTGAAGAGATAAGACTCCTCCTAGCAGGTAAACCAGATCACTTCCACCTGACGTGGTCTGCATTTATAGAATTATTACAAACATAGGGTGCAAAAGTACTTTAAAAAAATAAAAAATTGAGGTCGGGTAAGGGGGGATGATAGTTGAAGAGTTGGTATGTCCTATTTACGTGATGCTCAAAAAAAAAAAAACATTTGTTTCTCTTTTTTTCTCTTTCTCTTTTCTTTTCTTAGGGCCTATTTCTTAACTCTTTTTCTTTTTGTTTTTAATTTCGCTCTTATAGGGTCTTCGTCCTTTTTTGTTGTTACATTTTCTACACTTTTCTACACTTGCACTTTTTCCTTCACTTTCTTCTCTCTTTCAATCTTTTCTTTCTCTAGTGTAAAAAAATAAATAAAGGGAGTACATTAATTGTAAGAAGATATAAATGACGAGTATTAATGTATGTGGTTGTAATGTAATGTACTTCTAATAAATAAAAATTAAAAAAAAAAAAAATTAAAAAAAAATATGAATGCCAGATATCGATTTGTTTTGCATCAAGGTTCAACCATCAGCAGCCTAAATAGGTTTCATGGGAACCAGACCAGGTGTCAGTTGTATTTGATACTTTGACGTTACATTGGGGTGGTATGTTTTATATATTTTCCTACCATTTTGCCTAAAAGGTCGGAGTCTGCAAGAAACCTCGTTTTGGTGATTCCCAAGCGTAGGAATTGACTGGAGCATCCGCTAACACGGGAAAGTCATCTGTTATGTGATTGTATTGACTTGTTAGTTTGCAGGTTTTAAGAAGGCCATACCTGGAGCAAGGACTGGCTGGGTGGACGGTGGACATGCTCACTGTAGCCTGGCGAAAGAGTACTCAAAAGGAGTATATTACTTATGAAAAAATGGGAGCAATATTGTGTACAAAATAATCTTGACTATAGTACTGCAGGTATTGTGTATATTTTAGAGTTCCTGGTGACACTCTACGATGATGAGGGGCTCAGTTATAGCACCATTAATACAGCTTTAAGTGCTTTGTCATCGTATGGTTTTGATGGGGTCAGGAAAGATCCTATTGAGTTTCATCATATCATAGCTGGATTGATGAAAGGAATTTCAACTCGAAACCTCCTAAACCCAGGTATATGGCGATCTGGGATGTAAGTGTGTTCCTCAAGATGCTTTGACAGTAGGTTCCTGTCATGTCTCTGAATTTGCCAAACTAATCATGAAAGTGGTTATGCTCTTGGCATTGGTTCAGCATAGCAAGTGCAGATTTGCAAAAACTTCTGCTAGACAGGATGGAAGTTGCTGAAGAGAATGTTATGTTATATAATTGCGTCCTGTTTAAGCAGAGCAGGCCAGGTGTCACAAGTTTGTTAATATTGTGTTGCAGCATAACCTACTGATCCATGTTTATGTGTAATGGCACATTTATTTTCATTATATTGAAGCTATAAAGACCTTAAGAAATGTGGGAACAGCATTGTTTATCAGTTAAATGAAGCCACACAGGAGAGTGTTAGTGCAGACTATCTCAAGGTGGTTTAAAGCAAAGGTACACAAAAATGCTGGAGAAACTCAGCAAGTGCAGCAGCATCTATGGAGCGAAGGAAATAGGCAACGTTTCGGGCCGAAACCCTTCTTCTTCTTCAAAGCAAATGTTGATTAAGGCAGGTATTAACACTGAAGTGTATATATCCTTTTTTCCACTAGTGCAGCAGCAACGTCGTCGGCTAGGGCGATGGATGTTCACAGCGCCATATTTTTATAGGTGCCGGGTGGTCAAATGATTTTTTTTTTTTAATTTTTACCATCGGCCGATTGGAGAGAGGCTGTTTGCAAATTCAGGATTAAGTCCTGTTTAGTTTCCCCTGGGATAGACGGGTTACTGGTTGTTTTGATTATTCAAATCAATTGTTACTGCATGATATTCACATTTCATGTTTAACGCATTATTGATTGTTTGTCATCGAAAGTCAATCAATGCAGTGAGAAGCCGGGATTTGGATCTGCGGCATAAAATCACAGAGCTTTGAACCCTTCACGTAGTCACAAACGTGACTCCGAAGTAAAATAGTAAGATTAAACGAGAACTTACCAAGTTTGAAGTTTGATCTTTATTTTATGAGGAGTTGCGTTGGTGATTACGTGCCCGCCACGCCCAACCCTCTCTCATAAAAAAGGTCATATGGTAGTTCTCATGTTGCTCATCTTAATATGTTACTTCAAATTTTGTGTTATCTGTGATTTCATACCGCTGCTTTGAAGATTGACGAGCATGCGCCCTGACGGGTCTTCTTCACGTAATCACCAACGTAACTCCTCATAAAATAAAGATCAAACTTCAAACTTGGTAAGTTCTCGTTTAATCTTACTATTTTATATGTTTCTATAAGACCCCCCTCATCCTTCTAAACTCAAGTGAATACAAGCCTAGTCTTTTCAATCTTTCCTCATATGACAGTCCCGCCATCCCTGGGATCAATCTCGTGAACCTACGCTGCACTGCCTCAATCATAAGGATATCCTTCCTCAAATTAGGAGACCAAAACTGTACACAATACTCCAGATGTGGTCTCACCAGAGCCTTATACAACTGCAGAAGAACCTCTCTACTCCTATACTGAAATCCTCTTGTTATGAAGGCCAACATTGCATTAGCTTTCTTCACTGCCTGCTGTACCTGCACGCCAACTTTCAGTGACCGGTGTACAAGGACACCCAGGTCTTGCTGTACCTCGCCCTTACCTAACCTAACCCCGTTGAGATAATAATCTGCCCCCTTGTTTTTGCCACCAAAGTGGATAACCTCACATTTATCTATATTATCTATATTATACTGCATCTGCCACGCCTCTGCCCACTCACTCAACCTGTCCAGGTCACCCTGCAACCTCCTAACATCCTCTTCACAGTTCACACTACCACCCAGCTTTGTGTCACCTGCAAACTTGCTAGTGTTGCTCCTAATTCCCTCTTCCAAATCATTAATATATATGGTAAACAGTTGCGGCCCCAACACCGAGCCTTGCGGCACTCCACTTGCCACTGCCTGCCATTCACCCGTTCACTCCTACTCTTTGCTTCCGGTCTGCCAACCAATTTTCTATCCATGTCAACACCCTACCCCCAATACCATGTGCTCTAATTTTAGTCACCAGTCTCCCGTGCGGGACCTTATCAAAGGCTTTCTGAAAGTCTAGATACACTACATCCACTGGCACCCCTTCATCCATTTTACTTGTCACATCCTCAACAAATTCCAGAAGATTAGTCAAGCATGATTTCCCTTTCATAAATCCATGTTGACGGACTAATCCTTTTACTGCTATCCAAATGCCCCATTATTACCTCTTTAATAATTGACCCCAGCATCTTTCCCACCACCGAAGTTAGGCTAACTGGTCTGTAATTCCCCGTTTTCTCTCTCGCTCCTTTCTTGAAAAGTGGGATAACATTAGCTATCCTCCAATCCACAGGGACTGATCCTGAATCTATTGAACATTGGAAAATGATCACCAATGCATCCACTATTTCTAGAGCCACCTCCCTGAGGACCCTGGGACCCTGACCCAGACCATCAGGCCCAGGGGATTTATCATCCTTCAGTCCCATTAACCTACCCAATACTATTTCTCGCCTAATGAAAATTTCTTTCAGTTCCTCTACCCCCTTAGATCCTCTGTCCTCCAGTACATCTGGGAGATTGTTTGTGTCTTCCTTAGTGAAGACAGATCCAAAGTACCTATTCAACTCTTCTGCCATTTCCTTGTTGTCCATAATAATTTCACCCGTGTCTGCCTTCAAGGACCCATATTTGACTTTGCTACTCTTTTTCCCTTAACATATCTAAAGAAGCTTTTACTGTCCTTCTTTATATTCCTGGCCAGCTTCCCTTCATACTTCATCTTTTCAGCCCGTATTGCCCGTTTTGTTTCCTTCTGTTGTCCTATGAAAGTTTCCCAATCCTCTGGCTTCCGGCTACTCTTTGCTGTGTTATACATCTTTTCTTTTAGTTTTATTCTGTCCCTAACTTCTCTTGTCAGCCACGGTTGCCTCCTCCTCCCCTGAGAATCTTTCTTCCTTTTAGGAATGAAATGATCCTGCGTCCCCCGGATTATGCCCAGAAATTCCTGCCATTGCTGTTCCACCGTCAGTCCTGCTAGGATCCCTTTCCAGTCTACTTTGGCCAGCTCCCCTCTCATGCCTTCATAGTCCCCTTTGTTCAACTGCATCACTGCCACTTCCGATTTAACGTTCTCCTTTTCAAATTGCAGCTCTATGATCTGCGGGACGGGAGGATGGCAGTCAGGTACTGGTTTGCGTCTGTACCCAGGTGGAGGATCTCTGTCTCAGAACCCTGCGGAGGTATATGTATTCCGAGTGTCCTCCTAGATGGCCTCCCGCTGCTCTATGATCTGCGGTATGGGCCAGCAATCAGATCAGAGACCATGCTGATCTGCACGGCTCAGTGCAGAGTTCACACACGTTATAGTAGATTTTTAATTTTTTTTTAATTATACAAATACTTTTATTCAAAAAAATAAAAATAAATATACAAATTAGCACAATCAATGACTGCCTATGTTGACAGTTTTACAAACAGACGATCATCAAATTAATATAATGCCAACTTTATCAACAAAACACGCGACTGGCGTTCACGGAAGGCCTCCAAAGTCCCCGTTCCCTCTCCAGGGACACGTAGGCACGGACGTAAGACCGGAAAAGGGGTAGGCAGTCAACTCCGGTGTGGCCGTTGACTACCCGCTGCCTGGACACACGAATGGCCATCTTGGCCAGGCCCAGGAGCAAACCGACAGGGAGACACCCCTCCTTCCTCCCGACCTTCCCCCCCCTCTGTACCGGGTGCACAAATATCAGGAGTGTGGGGCTAAAATGTAGCTAAAACATGAGGAACAGCCCCTTCAGATAGTCGAACAGGGGCTGCAACCTCTCACACTCCATGTAGATGTGGAACACGGTCTCTTCCTCGCCGCAGAAGTGACAGGCGGCTGGCGAGTCCGTGAACCGGCTCAGGTACCTGTTACAGACCACAGCCATGTGCAACACTCTCCACCCCAGGTCCCCGATGTAAAGGGGGAGGACACCCTTATAGAGAGACCTCCACTGACGACCACTCCTGCCGTCAGGTGGTGACACAGACCGCCAGGGCGTGTCCCGACGGTAGACAAGGGCGAGGAAGTGCAGAGTGTGCAGGAGCAGCCTGTACAGTATGCGCCTCTCCGCATCACAGAACGGCACACTGGGCAACTTGGAAAGGCGGCTCATTTTGCCTGGGGCCAGCTTTCGGGAAGGGATCCGGGCCGTAGGTCCTATGAGCCATTCCGACGGAGCGGGGGTAAGCTCGGCTGGAATCACTCCGTGACAGGGTGAGGAACGGTCACTCTCGCAGCCACAACACCCCCTCACCCTGTGGAGCAGCGCCCTGGCTGAAGGTGACCAGATTTCTGGCTTTAAGTAAATCTCGATAAAAGCCGGTAACTCCCACCTAGCGTCTCGACTGATGCCCGCTACCGGGAGCTGTGTGCCCTCCTGAAGGCAGCGACCTTGGCGGAAAAAGTACGTCGCTAGGAGAACACTCGGAATACATATACCTCCGCTGGGTCCTGAGACGGAGAGCCGCCACCTGGGTACGGACACAAACCAGCGCCTGACTGCCCTCCTCCAACAGGAGACTCAGAACCCCTGCAGAGACCCTATGATTCTTCTCTCCCCAGAAGAGGTTCACCAACCTCCTCTGGATCATGGTGACAAATAAAGAGGGCAGGACCAGAGTGGCCAGCCGGTACCACAACATAGAGGCCACCAGCTGGTTTATGACCAATGCTCTCCCCCGGTAAGAAAGGAGGCCTGACCAACACCCTAGCGGGGCGACGTCTTTTGCCTCCAGTTCCTGCCAGTTCGCCGGCCAAGCGGAATTAGGCCATTCGACCCAACGAGTCCACTCCGCCATTCAATCATAGCCGATCTCTGCCTCCCAATTCCATCCTCCTGCCCTCTCCCCATAACCCTTGACACCCGTTCTAATGAAGAATTTGTTTATCTCTGCCTTAAAAATATCCACTGACTTGGCCTCCACAGCCCTCTGTGGCAATGAGTTTCACAGATTAACTGCCCTCTGACTAAAGAAGTTCCTCCTAACCGCTTTCCTAAAAAAGCACCCTTTAAATCTGAGGCTATGACTCTCCCACCAGTGGAATCATCCTTTCTATCTATGCCTTTCATTATTCTGTAAGTTTCAATTAGGTCCTCCCGCAACCTTCTAAACTCCAGTGAGTAGAGGCCCAGTGCTGTCCAACACTCATCATTTGCTAACCCATTCTTTCCTGGAATCATTCTGGTAAACCTCCTCTGGACCCTCTCCAGACCCAGCACACCCTTCCTCATATATGGGGTCCAAATTTGCTCACAGTACTCCAAATGCGGCCTGACCAATTGTAGACAACCTAGCAGATCTGGATGCCATCCCTTACGGTTCCTGAGGAGGAGGTGGCGAGGCACCTGGTGACCCTCCAGAGAAACTGACTCCTTCCAGCTACTCTGTTCTTCGTTCTGGTGAGAGGGGGAAGCCTTGGCAAGTTCCAGCATTTAATCTTGATTCTGATTCATATTGCAGCTCGGGTACAACGAGGTCTGCTATGCAGATACTTTGAAATTCACTGGAGAATATCACTGTCTCATTGTAGGACACTGATCTTTCTTTTTTATTCTGGATTTTATTATTATTATTATTTTTTTTTTAATTAATATTTTTATTAGAAGCAGTGTACAGTAATATAAACTGCGGCATATGACAAAATACATTTACTGTACGTCTTCCATTTTAAATTTAACGAAAAAGAAATAGAACAAGAGAGAAAGAGCGAAAAAGGGAGAAAGTGAAAGAAATAGTGAATGTGTGGACCCCTAAACTACCAAAGAGTGCAGTCCAGGGGTGAATAAGTAAAAGCCTAAAAAAGAATAAAAAGACAAAAACAAAGAATAATAAAGAGAAAAAAAAAAGGGATCATTCTGTGTTGATATGCCTGCTTCATTTCTCACCACACCCATCTGGATTTTATATCATGTATTGTGTTTTTTGTATATCATTTATGATGATTTTATGATATACTAAGATTTTATATGTATTTTATGGTAGTTATATATGCAATGTATTTTATGTAATATCATCCCTTGTCTGGAGTCCGAAATAAAGTTTAATAATAATAATAATAATAATATTCATAAAGAATATACGTACTGAAAATCATCAAATGCTTTTGTCTTCTTTAGTTTTACTCTGAAAACAGGAATATACATTTGTTTGTATATAATCTAAGGGTGTGTTCATTAGGTTTCTAAGTATTGAAAAGGCATCTGTCAGTTCTTCGTCTCTACTCTTTCAATTGCTAATTGTTTGTGCATTTTATGGGACCTACTATAAATTTGTGGCTTAGTGAGCACTGTGTATTAAAAAAAAAAATCCCTTTCTAATTTATTTAACACATTGTCCGATATCTGTGGTTTAAATATATCATGGTATGGTTGCAGCACAGGAGGCAAGTTAGTCCATTATATCTGTGTTGGCTTATGCATTTAGACTTGTTCCTGTCATATTTTCCAGACCCTCATCCTCCCCTGCCAAATCTGCTAATTCACATTTTTTTGTGTATTTATCCTGTTCCATTTTGAATAATAGAAATTAATAAACCTCCACTACTACATTACCTTCTACCATCAAACCCCACTCCCTTGTTCCTGGTCCACATCACTTATTATGTCACATACATCTATTTTCTGGTCACTTGCTTTGTTCTTTTTCATTTTTTTGAATATTTTGACAAACTCTCTGGGTCCTTCATGATTTTATATATCACGATCAGGGTCGTCTCTGTTGTAAAGACATCAACCCAAACAAATACTCATAGATATTTTACCTCCAACCTTTTCTATAGCATTGCTGTCAGTTAACTAAATTCCTTTATCTCAGGAATCATTTTCTTGTTTTTGAAGCAAAACCACTCTTTATAAATCCCAGGTCCCTTAATTCCCCTTTAAACCAGTTTCTCTGCCATGTTCCTTCAACCATCTGCTCATGGCCTCAGATCTCTCCGCTCTTGTATGGCTTTTAGATTTGGGGCCTCTGATTTGCAATGCTGTCGTGTTCGTTCTACCAAGTGTAACACCACATATCTTGGCATTAAATTTCATCTGCCTTCTATCTGCCCATTCCACCAGCTTGCATATATCCAGTGATGGAAATGGGTTTTAGGAACTAGGGGTACTCTAAGCTCCGTGAGGCTGAGATTGGGAAGGAAGGGGGGTGGGGGGGATTTTTAATGTGCAGTCATACCCATGCAAGAGTACAAGAATGCATAACTTGTTTATTGTGTATTTATAATATAGTTTATTTTGTATTATATGTCATAACTGCTTTCTTGCATCTCTCTCTCAGACAGACGAAAGCAATGATCATAGAGTGGAATAGGTGACATTTCGGGTCGAAACCCTTCTTCAGACTGATTTAGATGAAGGAATTAAAAATAATATTAGCAAATTTGCAGAGACACAATGCTGGATGGCAGTGTGAACAGGGTGACTTGGATAGGTTGGGTGAGTGGGAAGATGCATGGCAGATGCAGTATAATGTCGATGATTTGTGAGGTTATCCACTTTAGTGGCAAAAACAAGAGGCAGATTATCATCTGAATAGCAGGTAGACACAATGCTGGAGTAATTCAGCGGGTCAGGCAGCATCTCTGGAGCAAAATTGGTTGGCAGACAGGAAACATCGCACATACGGTACCCCCAAACATCGTTCCGGATTTCTATCATTCGCTGGATTATTTGGACGTACTCGTCGGCGGGGCTGTGGCTGCGTTCAAGGTCTTGAGACAGAGGAGGACCCGTGGGAAGTGCTCTGGAGCACTCACCCGACTCCGGCGACGAGGATCACGCACACCACTCCCGAGCATATTCCTGGCAAACGTACGTTCTCTCAATACCAAAGAGGACGAACTGCAACTCCTGCATCAGTCAAACAAGGACTTCTCTCGAGCCGCTGCCCTGTGTTTCACCGAGACCTGGCTGTGTGAGTCGACCCCAGACAGCGCGCTGCAACTGGCTGGCTTCACAGAGCGAACCGCAAAGTGGAGGCAGCAGGGAAATCAAGAGGCGGTGGAATATGCTTCTATACTAACCAGGACATGTGCACCGACATCACGGTAATGTCAAACTTCTTCTCTCCCAACCTAGAATCCTTCTTATTAAACTGCAAACACTTCTACTCTCCAAGGGAATTTAACTCCTTTATTCTCGCTGGAGTTTACATCCCCCCGTGCCTGCGTACGTGAGGCGCAAACGCAACTTGCTGACCAGGTAATGAGGGTAGAGAGTGACTTCCCGGACTCCATGGTCATTGTGTTGGGGGACTTTAACAAAGCTAACCTAGGCCGTGACCTTCCAAAGTACAGACTTCAGGTTACCTGCCCCACCAGAGGGGAGAGAACACTTGACCACTGGTACACGTCAATCAAGAACGCATATCGCTCTGTTCCCCGGGCGGGTCTGGGTCTCTCTGATCATTGTCTAGTTCACCTTATTCCGACCTACAGGCAGAAACTAAAAGCTGCTAAGCCTTTGGTCAGAACAACGTAAAGGTGGACAAGCGAGGGCATTGAGAACCTACAATCCTGCTTTGATTGCACGGATTGGAATGTGTTCAGGGAAGCAACCACAAGCCTCGATGAGTATACAGACACTGTATCATCATATGTTAGCTTTTGCGAGGACAGTTGCATTCCAACTAGGACCCGGACCTGGTTCAACAACAACAAGCCCTGGTTCACTGCAGAACTCAGACAGCTCCGACAGTCTAAAGATGAGGCCTACTGGAGTGGGGATGCAGACCTCTACAGGCAAGCCAAGTACAAGCTGAGAAGAGGAATCAGAGCTGCCAAGGAAAGGTACTCTGAGAAGTTGAGGAGCTAATTCTCAGCTAGTGACTCTTCTTCAGTTTGGAAGGGCTTGCAAGAAAACAAGGCTAGCAGATAGAGCGTTCATCCCTTTGGTCCCTGTACACCATTCAATATAATCATGGTTCATGGTTGATCATCCACTTCAGTAACCAGTTCCAGCTCTGTCCAATGATCAACTTTGCACGAATAAATATATCTATCTCCTTCTTGAATCTACTTAATGACTGCCTACTATGGTAGACAAGTCTACAGGTTCACCACTCTCTGAATGACGAAATGTCTGCTGCTTTTGGTTCCAAATGCATGTCATGTATCCTGAGATATGACTCCACTTACTGGGTTGAAACAAACTCCTACTAGATAGACGAGGAACTGCAGGTGCTGAATCTTGAGCAAAACACAAAGTGCTGGAGGAACTCAGCAGGGCAGGCTGAGCATCCATGGAGGGAATGGATAGGCAATGCTTCGAGTTGGGACCTTTCCTCAGACTCCAACTTTGAGTTGAAGAGTTCAAACCTGCAGGTCGTCTTTAGGCAATGCTGAACTGCAAGGCATTTTGACCCAGCGAATATAATGTGAAAAATTGCAGCAATAGTTATAAAATCTCATCTGCTAGCAGTGATTTAAAGCCTGCCCATAGCAAACAATATGCATGGGGAGACCAACACGAATTATACAAGAATTACATATGTTGAGTTTTGATCAATTCACTTTTCCCTAATGCTCCTTAGTCATATTCAAAGAGCTAGGAATATTATGAAGAGATCAAAAATGTTTACTTTCAAAAATAATCTGTTGTCATTTATGCCTTACCTGCCAACATACATAGAATATATAAAAATAAAAAAAATCACCTGGAAAACCGAAATAAAAACCGAATGTGCTAGAAACATTTAACTGGTCATGCAGCATCCGTGACAACTCTATCTCCAACAAGAAACATTTCTTTCCCTACTGATGCTGCCTTACCAGTTGACTTCAAATATCTGCTGTAGATAGAATACTTCACCCACGGACTAGTGTTTCTATTACATTCCTGGAATATTTCCATGCCGTATACAAAGCATATATTCAATATGAAGATATGTGTTAAAAGATTATCTGGAATTATTCACAATTTTCTCCAAGGGGCACGATTTAGCGCACAGAAGAGATGGTTGTGCATAGTTGCAGCCACATCGTGCGGAGCTACTTCAGCAATTTTATAACAGCACCCTACATGCTTTACAGCATTGGAGCCTCACAGCTCCAGCGACCCGGGTTCAATACTGACCTCAGGCGCTGTCGAAGTGGAGTTTACATCTTCACTCTGCCACTACCATGAGGTTTACTCTGGGTGCATGGTCAGAAGTCATTCACTTTACATGAAATCCTGCCTCATCTCTCATCATTGGGGACTTGGCTTAGCAGATCACAGGACATGAAGACCAGCAGTCGGTTCCTTCCATTGTTTCCCCTTAGGTTCTCCCTCGGGTCTGTCAATACCTCCTACTGCTGCCACCGTCAGCCTTTCTGACTTCTGACCTGACCCAAGAGCACCTTTCTCCCCACCCCAACTGCTTGGGTCGCTAGCCCAAGCTCTCCAGATTGTAATGCTCCAGTGATCCTTTCTGACCATTGGCATCCTGGTTCACCCACCACATAACCACTGTATCAGCATAAGACTGTAAACCAGTACTTACAGTGCACCTGTTCCATACCGTTGAGAGAATGTACATCTGTGTGATACTGTATATATGTGCTTCACCTCCATGAGATTGTATGTAGACAAAAGTGCTGGAGAAACTCAGCGGGTGCAGCAGCATCTATGATAGATGTTGCTGCACCCGCTGAGTTTCTCCAGCACTTTTGTCTACCTTTGATTTTCCAGCATCTGCAGTTCCTTCTTAAACCATGAGATTGTATGTCAGTACCACATCAGTGCAGATTGCAAGGGACAGGTCTTCAAAAATATAAAACATCCACTGAGCCGACTGTGCACTTTTTTCTGGTGGCAGCGAATTTCTGAAATAGAAACAGAGAATGCTGCAAATGCTCATCAGGTCAGGCAGCATCTAAGAAGAGAGAGAAAGGAGTAATGTTTCAAATCGGTGATCGTTCAGGACTCGGAAAATTAGGATCATTGTATGTAAAAGAAATTGGAGGATGAAATGAAAAAGAGTGAAAATAAAACCAGAGAAGGCTCAAGTAGTCAACAGGTCAGGCAGTAACAATGAAGAGAGAGAAGAGTTTAAGAAGGAACTGCAGATGCTGGAAAATCGAAGGTAGACCAAAGTGCTGGAGAAACTCAGCTGGTGCGGCAGCATCTCTGGAGAGAAGGAATGGGCGACGTTTTGGGTCGTTGTATCCTTTGCTCCATAGATGCTGCCGCAAGAGAGAGAAGAGTTTAAGATCATCTATTCCAATTTCAGATTTGTATCATTTATAATAGTTTGATTTTGTGACAGAGTAAAATGTTTTCCCTAAGTCGCTACTTTATTTAACCTGCTGGAAGGCTGATGGCATGGTGGAGATGAGATGAAGATGGAATCGTGGGTGGCGTGGTGGTGCAGCAGTTAGTGCTGCTGCCTCATAACTCCAGTGAGCCAGGTTCAATACTGACCTCAGGTGCTGTATGAGTGGAATTTAGATCCTCTTTCTGCCACTGCCATGGGGTGCCCTGGGTGTTTTGGTTACCTCCCAAACTCCAAAGAGCTGCAGAGGGATTAACTGGCTGCTATAAATCCGAAGAAGGGTCCCGACCCGAAACATCACCTATCCATGTTCTCCAGGGATGCTGCCTGACTCGCTGAGTTACACCAGCACTTGTATCCTTTGGTAGACACAAAATGCTGGAGTAACTCAGCGGGTGCGGCGCGATTCTCGTTTGGTGAGAGTCCAGTGGGCGGCTCGACGCTCGTTTGCAGCGGCCTCTGCAGTCCGTCTGTCTTTTTATTATTTTTGTCTCGTTTTTATGTAGTTTTTTATTATTTTTTCTGTCGGGTTATGTGTGTGGGGGGATGGGGGTGGGGTGGGGGACGGGGGGACTTTGAAATCTTTCCCCTGCACGGGAGACCTGACCTTTTCTTTGTCGGGTCTCCGTTGTCGTTGGGGCTGGGCAACGTGGAGAGGCCTCCAGCAGGAACGACCTGGGGCTCCAGTTGCGGAGCTGCGGACTACTCACCGTCGCGGGGCTGGCCGAGTCCGGAGCGGGTGGAGCTGTGGTGGAGGCAATCGCTGCTGCGACCCGACCCCCGGAGATTCGGAGGCTACAACCGCGGGTCTGGCGGACGGCAACACCGGAAGCCCGCGGGTCCCCTGGTGGGAGACCGCTTTTCGGGGCTTCCGCAGCGGCGACTTCTCCCGCCCTAGTTGCGGGGTTGAAGAGCACCTGGAGCGGGGCTTTATCCTTCCGCGCGGCTTGGAATGGCCGCCGGACATTGCGAGAGCGTGCCGGGGCTCTAACACCAAGACCCGGTGCGCAACCTTGCATCACCCGGCGTGGCTTTAATGGCCGCGGGATGATCACCATCGCCCGCCGGGGGCTTTGACTTTGACTCTGACATCGGGGGGGGGAGTGCAGTGGAGAGATAAGTTTTTTATTGCCTTCCATCACAGCGCTGTGATGGATGGATGTGTAAATTGTGTTGTGTCTCGGGTCTTCTTCGTTTTGTGATGTATGGCTGCAGAAACGATATTTCGTTTGGACCTCAAGGGGTCCAAATGACAAATTTGTCCAAAAGACAAATAAACAAATTGGGTGAGGCAGCATAATAATAATAATAATAATAATAATATATTTTATTGTCATTGCACGTCAGTGCAACGAGATTTAGTATGCAGCTCCACCGATGTACAAGAAAAGTAAAATAAATAAATAAGCAAGCTGAGTGACGTGACCATCCGAGGGAGACTGTCCAGGGGGGGTGGGTGGGGGGGCACTCAGCAGGGCCAGTTCAGAGCCGCTATAGCTCTTGGAATAAAGCTGTTTCTGAGTCTGGAGGTTCGGGCGTAGAAGGCCTTGTAACGTCTGCCGGAGGGAAGTAGTTCAAGCAGTCCGTTACAAGGGTGTGATGAGTCCTTATGGATGCTGATGGTCTTCCTGAGGCACCGTGTGTGGTAGATGCCATCCAAGGCTGGTAGCTCTGTCCCAATGATCCTCTGCGCTCTGTGGACGACGCGCTGAAGAGCTCTCCGCCTCCGTGCAGCTGAGATACCACACAGAGATGCCATGTTAATATGCTCTCTGTGGTGCAGCGGTAGAAGGTTGTCAGCAGCTGTTGGGGTAGACCAGTTTTTTTAATGTCCTCAGGAAGAACAGTCGTTGCTGTGCCTTCATGACCAGCGCAGCAGTGTTGGTGGACCATGTGAGGTCCTCTGAAATGTGAGTGCCCAGAAACTTAAAGCTGGACACTCTCTCCACACTTTCCCCGTAAATGGAGATTGGGGCGTATTCTCCATTATGGGACCTCCTGAAGTCAATAATCAGCTCCTTGGTCTTGGAGGTGTTTAGTGACAAGTTGTTATGAGCGCACCAGTCCACCAGGTTCTGCACCTCCGCTCTGTATTTTGTTTCATCACCGTTGGTGATCAGCCCAATCACTGTTGTGTCGTCTTCAAACTTCACGATGGTGTTGGTGTCGAATGCAGGGACACAGTCGTGAGTGAAGAGGGAGTAGAGCATGGGGCTTAGTACACAGGGTGATAGTGGACAGGTCTCACTGCCTGCGGTCGCTCC
Source organism: Malacoraja senta (assembly GCA_038087875.1). NCBI lineage: Eukaryota > Metazoa > Chordata > Chondrichthyes > Rajiformes > Rajidae > Malacoraja > Malacoraja senta. The sequence goes on along the minus strand of CM075981.1, from coordinate 35,124,116 downwards.
GTCAGAAAGTTCAGGATCCAATCGCATATCGGCGAGCTGAGGCCTAGCTGGTGGAGTTTGGTGGTGAGCTTGGTGGGGATGACCGTATTGAATGCAGAGCTATAGTCAATGAAGAGCATCCTCACATACGTGCCCTGTCTGTCCAGGTGAGTCAGGACAGTGTGAAGAGCCAGAGAGATGGCATCCTCTGTTGATCTATTTGCCCTGTATGCAAATTGATGGGAGACAAGTGAGGCAGGGATGCTGGATTTGATATGGGAGAGGACCAGCCTTTCGAAGCACTTCATTGGGATTGGAGTTAGGGCAACCGGGCGGTAGTCGTTCAGGTTGGTGACTTTGGACTTTTTCGGCACCGGCACTATGGTGGCTGTTTTCAGGCACTTGGGGACCGTTGCCAGAGATAGAGACAGATTGAAGATTCTCGTGAATACCTCCGCCAGCTGTACAGCACAGTCCTTTAGTACCCTTCCCTGGACTCCATCCGGGCCTGCAGCCTTGCGTGGATCGATCCTACGCAGAGCGCACTGTACCTCCTGGGTGCTCAGTGTTAAGGCCTGTCCCTCCGCCATGGCCGGGGTTATCCCATTCCTGGTGGTGTTGCCAGTTTCGAACCGGGCAAAGAAGGTGTTTAGTTCGTTGGCCAGTGTGATATCACCGTGGGGGCAGGTGGGGCTGCTCTTGTAGTCGGTGATGTCCCTGACACTCTGCCACATGTTTCTGGTGTCCGCGATGTTGAAGTGGTCTTCTACCCTTTGCCTGTGGATGTCTTTGGCCTTTTTTATGCCTCTATTCAGGTTGGACCTGGCCGCACTGTAAGCAGAAGTGTCCCTGGATTTAAAGGCATTGTTGCGTGCCCTTAGCATATCCTGAACCTCCTTGTTCATCCAGGGTTGGTTTCCGGTTTGGGAACATCTTTATTTGCTTGTCCACTGTGACAGTCTCCACACAGCAGTTGATGTAGGAGAGCACAGTGGATGTGTACTCCTCCAAGTCTACCTCTGTACCACTGGTAGCCTGTTGTGCAAACACGTCCCAGTCGGTGCGATCAAAGCAGTCCTGGAGTTGTAGGGTGGCGTCCTCGGGCCATATTTTGACCGTCCTTATTGCAGGTTTGGTCTTGCGGATGAGGGGTTTGTATGCAGGCAGTATAAACAGTGAGAGGTGATCGGATTGTCCCAGGGAATGGGCGGGGGAGAGCTCTGTATGCGTCCTTGATGTAGGTGTACACTTTATCCAACGTGTTTGAGCCCCTGGTAGGGCATTGCACATGCTGGTGGAATTTGCGGAGTGTGGCTCGTAGGTCGACCTGGTTAAAGTCCCCTGCAACAATGAAGGCACCGTCGGGGTGAGCATCCTGCTGCTTACTGATGGCCGAGTGTAGCTGTGCTAGTGCTAGGTTAGCATTAGCCTGTGGTGGGATGTATATGGCCATGATGATAACCACAGTAAACTCCCGAGGCAGGTAAAATGGCCTACATTTGAGCAGTAGGTATTCCAGGTCTGGGAAACAGTAGCTCTCTACTGCAGTGTGGTTGGTGCACCAGTCATTGTTGATGTAGATGCAGAGCCCGCCACCCTTGCTCTTACGGAACGGGCGACGTTTCGGGTCGTTGTATCCTTTGCTATAAACCACCCTTTGGTATAGATTAATGGCAACAGAGCGAAGGGAGTTAATGGAATATGTGAGAGAATGAATTGGAGCAGTTCAGAGGGGATTGGGACTAATTAGATTGCTTCCCTGGCTGTTGGCGTGAATCCAATAGGGCAAATGGTTTCAACATCAGCTCTGCTGCGAATACAATAACTTTTTTTCTGCCTCATTTATCTTTCGGTGGATGAATGGGGCAGGTCCTCAACACATTCACTTCAGAGTGTTAACTGAGGGAGGATTCAAACTGCCAGCACAACTTTGGTGTCAGCTGTACCAGGCACAAGACCTCCTTTGAAACTCCTGCCAACAATATCCCTTTTGTTACACATGCCTGGGTCAACCAGATTGCCACATTATTGGCAGCTCATGGCCATATCTGATGATAAATGTGTTGGGCCTGCCATGGAATCTTTAACAGTTAATCAATTAGTAACTAAATTTGTTCACCATCCAATATTTAACAAGTAGGGGATGAGGTCATTTTTAGAAGATGACCAATTATTGCCCAGGAGGTTTTGTAGTCCACTTGTAGGAAAGAAAGAGCCAATTATATCAAAGGCCACATATGACCTTTTATGTAAACCGCAAGCATTATTTTTCAAATATAACATTCTTAAAGACATCAATAGTTCATATTGAGTAATTCAGCATGTGTGTTACAGTTGCACAATTATGCAAATTGTAAAGATATTAAAATCACATTAACTTCTCATGTGTTTCACCAGAACCATGTGAAATGCCAGGTCAGCCTCAGATTCATTAGAACTAATTCCACTTTTATATTCGACCTCGTCAACACTGCCCTAGCTGGTAGGAAATTGAGCCACTGTTTTAGTTTACATTCCTGGGAAAATACGGTAAACCTTCATTATAAAGGACTATAAGGAGGGGACGGCGGGCAGGGGGGGGGGCAGGGGCAGGGGGGGGTCTCTGTTATTGCTGATTGTCCGCTATAACCGAGTAAGGGATTATCATGGTAGAATCAAAGAACTGCAGTTGCTGGTTGGTACTCAAAAGGACATAAAGTGCAGGAGTCATTCAGCAGTTTATGGAAGCATCTCTGGAGAACGTGGATAGATGGGGTTTCGGGTCGAGACCCTCCTTCAGACTCTCGGTCCAGAACTGGGCCTGGAATCCAGGTGGGTAGACGACCCCGGTCAAGGGGGAGGCGAGGATCAGCGGAATCAATGGCCATTACCTGCGGGCGTCGGAGCGCGTTGGTGCTGGCCGTGGGTAGCGCATCCTGGATGCCGCTGAGGAAGCTGTACGAGTTGCGGTGGTGGCATGAGGTCCGGCCTGGAAGCGGCGAGGGAGAGGAAGTGGCCGGGGAGGTGGGCCATGGTCGGTATGGGGGCAACCAGGGAGGTGGTGTGGGCAGCCATCGGTAGGTCAGTCCACTATAACAGTAATCTGTTATAAAGTGGTCCGTTAAAACAAGGGGTTACTGTAATAGGTATTGTTTTCTTAAGCATGTCTTTAAAAGATGATTTTAATAAATTGTTCTTTAATGGATTATTTTGTCAGTGTAAAGAGTTATATATACTGTAAGTATATTAGTTTAGACTGTAAACCAGTGTGAATCAGCATGAGTTTATACATGAGAATATATAAATACAATACATTTGTGTGAAACAATTTATCAGTTCTTTTACCTCTGTACATAAAATAGTTATGTCACTGAGCACCAGTAAAAATATCAATGTAGAAATGTACATTAATATTGTATCATGATGACAATATGTTCAAATACTGTATCCCTGTGAGAATATACACCAATGCCTATGAAGAAAAGAATGTGAAGTTCCTCTGTCTATGTGTTATAATAAGTGATCCTTTTTCTATTTGAAATCTCTTACAATATGGAATGAACAAGAGCGTTCTTCTTATCAAATCCACATCACAAGATTAGAAATTGTTCAGCCAGAGCTGAACACACTTCTCGGCATCAGCATACAATGGTGTCTTGCGCTTCTTGTGCTTCTTGTGCGTAGTGGGGGAAAGATTGGTGGAAACAGGGCTGCGGCCTGAACGCTCTTTCATTGACCCCACAAGAGCATTAATTGCACAGGTAATTTAAAACTTAATATGTAGAGTGTCCATTGAACTGTGGCCTGTGAGTCAGGAACTTGGAGCAGTCCCAGGTTTGGGAGGTGCAATGTGGGAAGCAGCAACTAATAACACAGAGTCAATAAACTTTCATTCCCGTGGTTCAAACTGCGAGAAGCTGTCTCCTTGTGTGACGTTGCTGATGACAAACATTCTTGTGTTTCATATTAATGTTAGGTTCTGGCACCTGCACTTGGAGCGGCCTTCCCTCTTAATCGTAGAGGAAATGGTTAAGTAAAATTTCAGTGACGTTGGTTGAGGAATAAATATTGACAGATTGCACTGGAGAGAATATCCTGTATTGCCTTCAGTACAGTGTCATGAGAGATTCTGTCTGCTGTGTCTTCAGTTCCATCAGTCCAGGTGCACTCAGTACTTCCCTCAACTGTTGGCCTATACTTTGCACCCACTTTCCCTGTCTGGGAAATTAACCCAAATCTACTCATTCAAGGCCAAGAGTACAAAAACAGTTAAAATGAAGGATACAAAATGGCAATTTGTCTATCAAGGTTCATGTGTTTAGTCCATTTTGCCTGTATCGACACCCAACTCAATGTGAACTGTATTTTGGTCAAATGTTAGCACTGGCAAAGTAATAATGGACACGGTGACATGTTTTATCTTACGCCTAATACAAAGCCCCAATCCATACACCCTGTCCACTCAAGAATGCACAGCCATGCTCTTCTCCGGCTCCATTTGCAAGTTTGCAGATGAGCCCCAACTGAGTGGGCCGGATCTCGGATAATGACGTGACGGAGTGCAGGAAGAAGAGGGAGAGCTGAGTAACATAGAGTCGTACACACAGAAACTGGCCCTTCAGCCAAACTCCATGACAACCAAGATGCCCCATCTAATCCAATTCCTTCTGCTGTTGTTATTGTGCCTGAGTCAACTATCTCCTCTGGCAGCTCATTCCATATAACCCCCCCCCCCCCCCCCCATTGTCCTCAGGTTCCTATTACATCTTTACCCTCTCACCTTAAACCTATGTCCTCTGGTTTCTTGATGTTCCTTCCCTGGGAAAAAGACTGTGCAATCACCCTATCAATTCCCCTCATGATTTTTTCACACCTCTACAAGATCATCCCTTAGCCTCCTGCGCTCTAAGGAATAACGTCCAAGTTTACCCAATCTCTCCCTGTAGCTCAAGCCCTTGACTCCTGGCAACATCCTCAGAAATCTTCTCTGAACTCTTTCCAGCTTAATGACATCCTTCCCATAGCAGGGTGATCAAAACAACAACCTCTGAACATGGTTCAAGACAACAACCACTTCCTCAATGTCATGAAGACAAAGGAGCTAGTTATTAACTTCAGGAAATGAGATGCTGTACACACCCAGTCAGTGGTGCTGGAGTGGAGATGGAGACGGAATCGAGAGCTTCAAGTTCCTAGGCATAAATTGTCCTAGGCACCAACAATTTGGCCCGGACATATCACATTGAAGCTATGGTCAAGAAAGCATGCCAACACCTCTACATCCTCTTCCTCTTCACATTGATAACACAGACAAGGAATGTGTTTTCCCCTCAGTTTTTTTGCTTTTCAATCTCTGGCCAATTCTGCGAAAACCTAGATTTCCTCATTCCATAGCTGGGATGAAATGGGAAAAGTGAGATTCTTGTGAAAACTCCAAAATAACTCATCATTCTCCTTTATTTCTATTTCCATCAACTGCTGTGTTTTATCTCTCACAGTTCCAGCAAATCACTTTCCTTTCTCCTCTGTCCTTCCTCTATTTACACCTCCCCCACACAGACTGACGACCTTTATCGCCCTCTCACCATCAACAGAAATGTCTTTGTCTCTTCTCTCTTGACTCACCTTTTCACTTAACTCCACCCTATCACAGATATTCCCTTTATTTTCCCAACCCTCTCCTTTCACTGTGTAGAAACAAAGAGCAACTGGTTTATACCAAAGATAGACACAAAGTACGGGAGTAACTCAGTGGGTCAGGCAGCATGTCTGGAGATAAATATTAGGTGACGTTTTGGGAATAGGTCCTAATTGGCAGTCAAGCATTATCAAATCAGGTAATTAATTGATTCGACGATACTGTGGTCCTGTGATGAAACCTTAATGAATCTGATTAATCAGATGCAAACAAAGAAGATTGAGGCAATATTGTGACTGTAAATGTTAAGCAACACGAACAAGAACTTAGGTCAAAACGCACGATATTGCAGATGCTGCAAATCTGAAATGAAAACAGAAACTAATGATCAAGCAGCACCTGTGGTAAAGTTGATGTTTCAGGTTGATGTTGCTGCTGAAACATCATCCAGCTGAAATAATAACTCCACCTTTCTCATAAGGTCATAAGGTCATAAGTGATAGGAGAAGAATCAGGCCATTCGTCTATTCCACCGTTCAATCATGGCTGATCTATCTCTCCCTCCTAACCCCATTCTCCTGCCTTCTCCCCACAACCACTGACTCCCTCCTTATATCCTTCCTGGTGGAAGTCAGCTGCTTGTTTACACTCTGAGCACTGAACCACAATAAACATTTAATATGACTTTATGTTACTAACAGGTCAATCATTGCAATTTGGAGTCAACAGGCTTCCATGATAGCAATTGAATTCCACTTTTGGTCGGCCTATACGTGGAGTTCACGCTCGGTCACAACTCAGATCTTAGGGAGCTGGAATCAGTAATTTCACTTCGGAGTCACGTGAGTGACTACGTGAAGAACCCCGCCAGTACGCCTGCGCGTCATTACGTCAGACGCCTTGACGCAAACGGACGTGAGGAGCAGAGCTCCTACAGTGGTTTGTAGTTTTTCAACTACAAGGTAAGTAAAAACTTTTTTCATGTTTTCCAGGTCCGTTTACTGTGGGTCTATGGGGATTTTTTCCACAGACGCCATGGAAAAAACGGACAGGGGGAAGAGGCGAGCGACACAGCCGACAGAAAGTCGGGAAAGTCGGGAGTCGGGACCAACCGCCTCTAAACCCCGGTACAGTCGCCAGCGGTGAGCATAGCGACTGTGGACCTGGGGCTGGTGAAAACACTGTCAGCGCTGTCAGCGCCTGTCGGGCAAAAGACAAAGTTTAAATCCCAACGGTCCACGGAGGGAGTCCCAGGCAATGGAAGTAGCTCCAGGGCTAGATACTGCTTTCGAGCATATTGCCCAAATAGAAAGCCTTTTACATAGGCTGTTGGAGCAAAGTTCACTCAGGGAGGAGTGTACTGAAAGCCAAGCTGCTGGAAACAGCTCAAACAGCTCCTGGTACAGGGCTAGATACTGCTTTCGAGCGTATTGCCCAAATAGAAAGCCTTTTTCATGGGCTGTTGGAGCAAAGTTCACTCAGGAAGGAGTGTACTGTAATCCAAGCTGCAGGAGCAGCTTAACAGCACCTGGCTCAGGGCTGATGGAATGCACCCTCAGGAATGAGGAGCGTGCTACGGGTCATGAGATTTCAGACCCCGACTCTGACGGTGAGGCTGTACAAGGCGATGAACGGCAGCTGCCAGATGTTCCACCCCTGGCAGTAGGATTCGCTGCCCCGTCAGGGTCAGGAGAGCCATTAGGAGAAGAACTGGCCTCCTTAATAAATTACTTGGTTTACCATTAGCTGGAACAGCAGGAAATGGATGAGACTGCAAGAAGTAACAGTGGGTTGCTGAAAGCAGCAGCAGTGAACCAAATTATCTGGAATCAGTTGCAGAGAATATTAAAGCTGCTGGGTTCTGGAATAACTGCTTTTACCAGAATAGCAGGTAACAACCAAAAGATGACGAAGTTGCATCAGCAAGCACTGGGGTTGCTATGCAGCACCCACTTCGAGATCAATTATCTGAGGAAAGTGCTATATAGGCCTACTATGAATCCGAAATTCGCAGCACTCTGCAAACCAAATAATATACAATTACCCAACTTACTCTTTGGAGAGGATCTCGGGAGACGTATTAAAGAGTTGGAAGATGAAGCGAAAACAGGATTGATAAATACATCAATGGTTGCAAAGTCTGTAAAGAGGAAGTATCCTTTCAGACGTCATACGGATCCTAGACCAGGACCAAGTCGCTCATCAACGCAGGGACGTAGCTGGCAGCCTGCAGCGGGAGTAAGGACCAGTGGTTGTGCTTCCGGGAGAATCCAGGGATCTCAAAATACTCAAATGACTCAAGAGGTAGGTGGACCTGGTTCTCAGGGGAACATACTAACTGGATTAAGTCCAAAAGTTGGAGGGAGATTACGTCTCTTCTATAAACATTGGAAGAAGATTACTTCAGATGTGGTAATTCTGAATAATATACAAGGATTTCGAATTGAATTCAATCCAAATTATGATTTGCCTGTCCAGCATGTTCCTAGCAGAACTCTCCACTTTGCGAAGTAATGGAGGTTCAAGTTGCGCTTCAAAACCCTATATATAAAAGGTGTTATTAAAGAATCAGTCTACCAAATTCACCAATTTGGGTCAAATATATTCCCTCGATCAAAAAAGGATGGAGGATGTAGGATTATTATAGACTTGACAAGTCTGAATCCTTTTGTTCCGTGTTTGTTCACTTGCAAGATATGAAGTATTTTAAATTTACATGGATGAACCAATTAGGGCAGTTCAAAGCTCTGCCTAAAGGGTTAACGTTCCCTTCCAGAATATTTATAAAAATCAATTCTGGGGTTGCTGAGAGCCAGGGGCATGTACTAATGGCATACCTGGATGATGTCCTGATTATAGGAAGGACAAAACAGTCAACAGAAGCATCGGTTGCAGTAATAAAATCAAACTTTTGAAAGTTTGGGGGTTTCTAAATTCATCCAAAGAAATCAAGGTTAAAAACATGTACCTCGATTAATTATTTGGGGTTCACAATTGATTTAGCCCAAATGCAAATTACTTTGCCCAGTGAAAAAAGGGTGGAGTTGATTAAAGATTGCAGTAATCTGTTAAACGAGCAAAAACCTCTAATCAGACAGGTGGCTCGAGTACTGGGAAAATTAGTAGATTCCCAGCAGTCCAGTATGGACCATTACATTATCAACAGCTGCAGAGAATTAAAGAACAGGTACTGAGAGTAAATGCTGGTAATTTTGATAGAACCATGCAAGTAACAACAAATGCTGTTTCTAAGCTGCAGTGGTGGATTCTACATGTCTCAAGCAGTTCAGGCAAAGTGCTGATTGAACAACCTTCCATGATATTACAAACTGATGCCAGTGCACTAGGATGGGGTGCAACTGACTTAACATGGAGCTGCGGAGGCAGATGGAATCAGGAAAAGTTAGTGTTACTGCAGACATGGGGAATTACCTATTTGGAGCTTTTAGGTTTCTATGGACTCCAAGCTTATGGTTCTAACACAACTAAAAGGAAGGTTCAAGTTCAAATTAATAAACACAACAGTAGTTGCCTATATTAATGATATGGGTGGAATTAAGTCGGTGTCATGTGACAAAATGGTTAAATCAACTTCGGTCTTGGTGTATTGAAAAGAACATTTGGTTTTCAGCTATCTATCTACCAGGTAGAATGAACACGATAGCAGACACCTGGTCACGAAAAGTTCCATGATAATAAAGAATGGATGTTGAATCAAGAGGTATTCAATGATATAGTAATCAGATTTGAAATGACCGACATCGACTTGAATCATCAGCTATCGAGATATGTCTCATGGAAACCAGATCCAGGAGCAGTGGCGATTGATGCTTTCTCGCTACATTGGGGTGGTATGTTTTCATATATATTTCCACCTTTCTGCCTCATAAGCCAATGTTTGCTTAAAATCAGGCAAGATGCTGCTTCAAGGGTATTGGTAGTACCAGATTGGCCTATACAGCCATGGTATCTGTTGATATTAGAATTAACAACACAAATGTTGATGAAAGTCCCAAAAAGGAGTAATTTATTGCTGCACCCTGTAACAGGGTAACAACATCCATTATATCATCGTTTGGATTTGTTGATTTGCAGGTTTTAAGAATGCCTTTTCTGGGACGAGGACTGTCTGAGCATACTGTGGACATGCTTACGGCAGCCGGGAGGAAGAGCACTCAAAAACAGTACCTTTCTTATATTGAGAAATGGGAAGAGTTCTGTGTACAAAAGAATGTGCAATAAAGTACTGCAGATATTTCAAATGTTTAGAATTTCTGTCAAAACTTTATTATGATGAAGGTCTGAGTTGTAGTGCAATTAATTCAGCCAGAAGTGCATTGTCCTCATATTTGGTTCTGGATTCAGAAAGAAACTCAATTGGGTCACACCCAATTGTTTCCAGACTAATGAAAGGAATCTTTAATTCCAAACCACCGAAACCTAGGTACGTGACAATCTGGGATGTAAGTGTGGTACTGAAACTACTTCGTGAATGGTCATCAAGTGTGTCTTTACCTTTGGTCAAGCTCAGTATGAAAGTATTCATGCTTATGGCATGAGTGACAGCACAACGAGTGCAAACACTTGGAAAATTACAAATAGACTGTATGGAAGTAACTGAAGACAAGGTTACATTCTATATCTATGACCTACTAAAGTAAATTAGGCCAGGTGTGACAGGATTTAAAATTATGCTAGCAGCATATCCAAATGATCCATGTCTCTGTATTAAGACATATTTATTACAATACATTGAGGTCACAAAGAATTTGAGAATACGGAAACTGGGTTGTTGATCACACACAAGAAACCACACAAGAGAGTTTCAATACAGACTATTTCCAGATGGATAAAAGAAGTCTTAACAGCTGCTGGTATTAACACTTATGTTTTTACGTCTCACTCGACTATGGCAGCAGAAACGTCGGCGGCCAGGGCAAAAGACGGCCCCGTCGACCATATCCTCGCAGCCGCCGGGTGGTCCAATGAGTTGATGTTTCAACATTTTTACCATCGGCCTATTGTTAATGCGGGGTTGTTTGCAGAAACTATTTTAAGTTCTGTGTAAATTCCTCTGGTTTAAATGGGATCTGATTCATTTCATTATTGAAATGAATTACTGCATTTGTGGTACAAATGTTATTATGAATGCATGATTGATTATTCTCGTTCCGAGTCAATCTATGCAGTGAGAAGCCGGGATTGATCCACGGCATGAAATCACAAAGCTTTAAAATCTTCACGTAGTCACTCACGTGACTCCGAAGTAAAATAGTAAGATTAAACGAGAACTTACCTAAGTTTGAAGTTTGATCTTTATTTTATGAGGAGTTACGTAGGTGATTACGTGCCCACCACGACCCTACCCTCTATCATAAAGGTCAGATGGAAGTTCTTGTATTACTCGTTTTATTATGAGACTATATTACTTCGGTTGTTGTTTTTTGTGATTTCACACCGCTGCTTTGAAGATTGACGCGCAGGCGCACTGGCGGGGTTCTTCACGTAATCACCTACGTAACTCCTCATAAAATAAAGATCAAACTTCAAACTTAGGTAAGTTCTCGTTTAATCTTACTATTAATACAAGTTGCCGCAAGAAGAATTAATTAAGCTTTTCAGGTGTTTTTTTGCCTTGATAAATGTTTAACCAAGAAACTGCAGCCAATCTGGGAAGGGGGCATATCTTAAAGGCTCGATCCTTGTGGTAACGAGGCACCAGTAATGCACACTATGGCCTTCAAAGGGGAGGGTGGGGATGCAGAAGAGAAGGTGAGATCTCCTGGATTTACTGAAAGACATCAGAACCTTACCACTGTTGGTACATGTGACAGTAAACAGACCTTGAAACCTAGAACTTGTGGATGGCACAGTGGCACAGCTGGTAGAGCGCCAGAAATCCGGGTTCGATCCTGACCTCAAGTGCTGCCAATATGGAGTTTGCATGTTCTCCCTATGATCCACATGGGTTTCCTCCGGGTGCTCCGGTTTCCTCCAACATCCCCCTCTGTTCTCCCCCCCCCTCCCCTCACCCCTCCTCATGGTGGTCCCCCCACATAGGTGGATCAAACAGTGGGATAATATAGAAATACTAATGGCCCTGTCCCACGATGCGAGTTCATTCCAAGAGCTCTCCCGAGTAAAAAAAATAAATCTAACTCGTGGTAAGCACGGAGAATGGATGTAGCGGGTACGTCGGAGCTCGGGGACGTCTCTTAGCGGCTCGTAACGCTAACGGCAGGTACTCGGGAAGACTCTCTAACGGCAGGTAAGCACGGGAAGACTTGTGAAGATTTTTCAACATGTTGAAAAATGTCCACGAGAGCCCCGAGTACCGACGAGCGGCCATTACCGTAAATCTCCGAGTTCGAATCAGGGCAAACTCGGGAGAGCTCTTGGAATGAGCTTGTACCGTGGGACAGGGCTTTTAGAACGAGTGATCACTGGTCAGCATGAACTCAGTGGTCTGAAGGACCTGTTTCCGTGCTGTGAATTCTATGATTTTGCAAGTTCATTTAACTAAACTAAAGTAAACTATAGTATCGGTGAGATAAGTAAGCATCAGGAGGGAGACGATGAGACCCGCTGGAGCTAACATAAGACGACGTTGGCAGAGGGTGGTGCAGCTATCCTTCCTGGTGTGAGAATCCCCATCTGATCAAGCAGAGCAGAAATAAATTCCATGTCCTCACAAAGTATGTCAGGGTGAACTGAGGACTACAAACTGCTGTGGAAAATCATTTCAATAATTGGATTTGGGTTTGATTTATTGATGGCTTACAATCAGTGCAGGTAGACAATTATGGAGTGTCATCAAGCTACCACACCTGATTTCTTATGACATTTTATAGCCTCTGACAATAACCTTTGGAATGTTGATACAATCATATGCTTTGAATTCTATGATTTTGCAAGTTCATTTTGAGAAACATTGTTATTAAGGAGTAATATAATTAAGGAGAATATTGCTGTCATAACGTTTAAGAGACATTTGGATAGGTACATGGATAAGATAATTTAGAGGCTAATGGGCCAAGTGGGGGCAGGTGGGCCTAGTGTAGGTGGAGCATGTTGTTCGGTGTGGGCAAGTTGGGACGAGGGGCCTGTTTTCACACTGTATGACGATATGACTCTACGAGTCCCTAATATCCTGTACTAGGCTTCCCTCCTCCGTTCAGCTGGGAGATGAGGATGTGAATATTGAGAGGGACATCCCCTTGATAAACCTTCATTCTGGTCCTCTTGCTTTTCTTCTTCTCTTTTGGGATTGCCGCATAGCCCAGCCCAGGACAACGCTGCCCTTCTGTCTCCAGTACCAGCTGCACAATTCAATTGGCCAGGTAATGTGGTGACATTGACCCTTGGAATGATGCAAGGCAATGGAAGCTAATTATGTAAACACAAGTGGACTAAAGGCATTTTTGGCATTGATTCAGCTACTTGCGTGGCTCTTGTAGTACTTGGCACTCAGCTGGTTTGGATGAAGGGTGCACTATTATGAGCAGCCTGAGAACCATGAGGGAGTGTTTGCCCCGAGGAAGTTGTACTAATGTGCTAATAAACAGTGCTAATAAAAAGGATCTGCAGATGCTGGGTTACACCAAAGATAAACACAAAATTCTTGAGTATCTGAGCGGGCCAGGCAACATGTCTGGAGAGCATGGATAGGTGGCGTTTCAGGAAGGGTCCCGATCCAAAACATCACCTATCTATGTTCTACCGCTGCCTGACCTATTGAGTTACTCTAGCATTTTGCTTCTTTCTTTAAGAGGGAACAGCAGATGCTGGAAAATCGAAGGTAGACAAAAATGCTGGAGAAACTCAGCGAGTGAGGCAGCATCTGTGGAGCGAAAGAAATAGGCAACGTTTTCAGGTCGAGACCAGTCTGAAGAAGGGTCTCGACCCAAAACGTTGCCTATTTCCTCCGCTCCATAGATGCTGCCTCACCCGTTGAGTTTCTCCAGCATCTTTGTCTACCTTTGCTTCTATCCTTAGTACTAACAGTGCGTTCGTCTGGAGAGTGGGCACAAAGGTGAAGTTAATGTCGACCAGCACCAGTGAGGGAGCTGGCAAATTGTGCTGCCCAACATGCCCCCTTTGAAATAGTTTCACTGCGAAGTCTCGGACTGATCTCTCTGATGCAGCAAGTACAAGAGACCCAGGTTCGATCCCGACTATGGGTGCTGTCTGTACAGAGTTTGCACGTTCTCCCCATGACCAGCGTGGGTTTTCTCCAGGATCTCTGGTTTCCTCCCACACTCCAAAGATTTACAGGTTTGCAGCCTAATTGGTTTGGTATAATTATAAAATTGGCCCAAGTGTGTGTAGGATAGTGTTAGTGTGCGGGAATCGCTGGTCGGCCTGGACTCAGTGGGCTGAAGGACCTGTATCTCTACACTAAACTAAACTAAACTAATCAATTCCTTCTCTAAGATAGACACAAAATGCTGGAGTAACTCAACGGGACAGGCAGCATCTCTGGAGAGAAGGAATGGGTGACGTTTTGCGTTGAGATCCTGTCCCGCAGAGTTACTCCAGCATTTTGTGCCTATCTTTGGTTTAAACCAACATCTGCAGTTCCTTCCTACACAGACTGAATAACATTATGATTTATTTAACCTTCTCTAAGTTGTCTTCTCACCAGTGCCACTGGAAACACTGGCATAAACACTGATTTAGCTACTGCATACATGGGTGACTTAAAGCAACCTGCTTCCTGCAAATTACAAAATAATGAGAGCTGCATTGGGAAGTGGAAGCAGCAGTTTGTGTATGGTGAGAGTTTTGCGTTTTCATTCCTAGGGTTGATTATTTACGGAAAGTTTTTTTTTCTCATTGCTACTAAAATGAGCAGGAACAATGAGAATGACACCAAATGAAATTACTCTCATTCACACTAATTCTATATTATCCCACTTCATCATCCACTCCCTACACACTAGGGGCAATTTACAGAGGCCAATTAACCTACACACTCACACGTTTGTGGAATGTGGGAGGACACCGGAGCACCCAGAGGATACTGGGAGAGTGTGCAAACTCCACAAAGACAGCACCCAAGGTCAGGATCAAACACAGGTCTCTGGCATTGTGAGGTAGAGGCTCTATCAGCTGCTCCACTGTGCCAGCTCCACTCCACTGTGCATTTCAGCTTCAAAAAAATATCAGACAAGAAGGAAAATCAGTAACTTATTGAATGTTGTATTACTTGCCATTTTTCTATCGGATCTTCCATGCATTGACACACTTGTGCCCAAAAGTGGATAATGCATGGTTACATGAAATTATTGTGATTTCTTTCTACGTTTGTGTGGCTTATGCTATTTCTGAGACACTCTTGAGGAAGATAGTCAGTTCAGTTTAGTTTATTGTCACCTGTAACGAGGTACAGTGAAAAGCTTTTGTTGCATGCTATCTAGTCAACGGAAAGACAATACCCACAATGAGTCAAGAGTGTTTTATTGTCCTATGTCACAATGAAATTCTTACTTGCTGCAGCACAACAGGATATGTAAACATAGTACACTGTAAACAATATGATAAACGAGAGATAAAAAAAAGTTCAGTGTGTATATATACACATACTCACAAGTCCTACAACTATTATTATTATTATTATTATTATTATTATTATTGCACTGCTAGTGTTTGTTTTTTGAGTATGTGTACATGTGTATGTATATATGTACATACACATATGTATAGATATATATACACATACACACATACTCAAAAAACGAACACTAGTAGTGCAATAATAATAATAATAATAATAGTCTATTGTAGTCCAGAGCTTATTTGAGGTTGTAGTGTTTAATAGCCTGATGGTTGTAGGGAAGAAGCTGTTCCAACCTGGACATTACAGTGTTCAGGCTCCTGTACCTTCTTCCCGATGGCAGTGGTGAAATGAGTGTGTGGCCAGGATGGTGTGGGTCTCTGATGATGCTGGCTGCCTTTTTGAGGCAGCGACTCAGGTAAATCCCTTTGATGGTGGGGAGGTTAGAGCCGGTGATGGACCGGGCAGCGTTCACAACTTTCTGCAGTCTTCTTTGCTCCTGGACGTTCAAGTTGCCGAACCAGGCCATGATGCAACCAGTCAATGTGCTCTCTACTGTACACCTGTAGAAGTTCAAACGAATCATTTTTGACATACCGAATCTCCTTAATCTTCTCCGGAAGTGGAGGAGTTGATGTGCTTTATTTATAATTGCACCAGTGTGCTGGATCCAGGAAAGTCCTTCGGAAATATGCACGCCCAGGAATCTGAAGTTTTTGACTCTCTCCAAGAGAGTCTCCATGATTATAATCAATGCCATTTACAGTGTATAGCTACACGATAAGGGAATAAGGTTTAGTGCTTTAGGAATATAGATTTAAGAGTGTGGAGCGATTGTAATACAGTGTGTGATTGTAAATCAGCTTATGTGGCTAGCACGCAGTTAGCTATATCCAGTTGTAACCATATAAAACCTTCTTCACATGGTCACTGCACCACCAATATTGGTGTCATCCGCAAGCTTACTGAGAACTGTCATCCAAATCGATAATATAGATGAGAAACAGACAAATGGAACCTGTTTGTTAACTGGGGATGACCTGTACTGGAATTCCAATTCTCATCCATAATTTTGAGCTGGGAAATGTTTGGAGACCCTTCTTCAGTTCTCTCCCTCTCTCTTCAGTATTGTGCTGCAATCCTTGCAGTGATAGAACAAATTGGCTCATGAGTTTTTGATCCATCCATGCATTTGGTGGAAGGGACCATGAAAATACTTAAGGATGAGAGTGAATGGCATTGAGAGACAGTTAGATGGGGAATACAGCGACGTGTAGTCGGTCGAGTTTATTGTCATATATAAAAGTGCAGTGAGGACATGTACAATGAAATTCTTGCTTGCAGCAGCATCACAGCTCGGAGACCCAAACAACATAAAACAACATGCGTTCCACATATTACAGTTTGACAAAGGGTTTCAACACCCACTTAACCTGTTAACCGTATGTGGCAAACCTCCAATTCCTTTCCAAATTATGAAGATAACAGTGTTTACTATGAATTTACATGGAAAATAATTTTATAGTAAGTTGGCATGCTGACCATTATTCTTGTGACCCAGAAGATCCAACTGCTTAATCATTGCAGCAACATTAGTGGAGCAATATAAACAGAATATATCTCTCAGCCGCAAAGTACTAATGAAAGTTCAGTTAGTTGGCCAATGATTCACCAAGGTGGAGGTTAATTATTATTTATTGGCTCCATCATGTAAGTATTATTCCTAACTTCCTTGCTGTTCCTGTGCATTTTCTGGCTGCACTTAGATAATTCCTCGTTCCTTACTTTCATTGACAATTATTGCATGGGGAAAATAAATATGAACGGGGGCTGTAAGCGTGATGAATCTGTAGAATCTGCAACAGAAGGCTGTGGAGGCCAAGTCAGTGGATATTTTTAAGGCAGAGATAGATTCTTGATTAGTTCGGATGTCAGAAATTATGGGGAGAAGGCAGGAGAATGGGGTTAGGAGGGAGAGATAGATCAGCCATGATTGAATGGCGGAGGAGACTTGAATGGCCTAATTCTACTCCTATTCCTTATGACCTTATCCATTTATGTTTTGTGTTTTTTCTTATATAATATGTATTGGAATGCAGAGTGATTAGGATGGCAAGCTGCCCGTTAAGTCTACAGCTATGCTGTTGAATTAATCTCCCAATGTTACTTCAGACAAATAAGGCAGTAATAATGGGGATTAGTTTAGTTTATTATTGTCACGTGTACCGAGGTACAAGTGCAAAGCTGTCATCATGTATCACCATTTCTGTCATTACTGCCAGTGGATACAGAAAATAAATGCTTGGACATGTTGATTTTTGTCAGGAGTATATCAAATTCAACCTAGAAGGAGGTTACCTGGCCCATTATGCTGATGCCAGCATTTTATGGAGCAATACAGTTAGTTCCACTCACCTGCTCTTTACCCACGGCAGTACAGTCATTTTTCCTTCAAGTATTTATCCAATTTTCCTTTGAAACAGTTACCGCTGTCCTTTCAGGTATTGTATTCTGAACTGCAACAATTATAAAAAAATACACCCATGTCTCATTTTGGGTGAAAAGTTGATTAGCTTTCAGTTATGTCCAAAGGCTACCAACACTATTGCTGCTATTAAACCATCACATCCATTCTGAACATCGTCATCATGTTTTTAAACCTTTGCTTTGTAGATAACAACACCATCTTCTCAAGTCCCTCTCCATAACGGAAGTCACTCACCTCTGCTTTTGGTATAACTAATCCCACCTGTACCATCTGCAATACCTGGGCCTGTTATCTGGAGTGTGCTAAGCAAAGCAGAATACAATACTCCTGATGGTACCTCATCATTACTGTACAACAGTTTAGCAAAAAGCCACGATACTCTAGTGGTAAAGGCAACAATTCCTCTTGACCCGAAACATCACCCAGTCTGAAGAAGGGTCTCGACCCAAAACATCACCTATTCCAGAGATGCTGTCTGACCCGCTGAGTTACTCCAGCTTTTTGTGTTATTTTCAATTCCATCTGTTTGTTTTAAACTCTACTCAATGTGTCCTGTTACTCTCACATAGATATATTCATATTTCCCAGATCTCTCTTCTTTATTCCTTTTATAATTTACTAGACCAAGTGGGACCCGTCCCCTCAACGCGCGGTTGCGGCGGGGGGGGGGGGGGGGGGCGGCCTTCGGCGTCACACGCACACTAACCACCTCCCCCTTGATATTATATTAATTTTATTCATTCACTCTTTTTACCCCATCCCCCGCGGCTAGAGAGGTGGGGGTAGAGAGGGATGGGTAGGGGAATAGAGAGGGAGGGGGGTAGAGATTGAGGGGTGGGGGTGCATGCGGCATCACAGGGGAGGGCTGGTTCCCGAACGCAATACTCCACCACTCACCCATAGGTCCCAATATTCACCACTCCCTAGAGAGGGAGGGGTGGACGGAGAGGAGGGGGGTGGGGCAGAGAGGGAGGGACAGAGAGGGAGGGGGCAGAGGGGGGGCAGAGAGGGAGGGGACGCAGAAAGGGAGGGGACACAGAGGGAGGGGGTAGAGGTAGCACCTACCCAGGTCGTAGAGCAGCAGCCTCCCCACCAGGCGCCGGGCCTGAGCGAGGATGCGGCCGGCTTGGACCCGAGCGAGGCCCGGAGCAATCTGAGGAAGGTCAAAAGCAGCGGAGGACCGGCCGATCGTGGCTTCCGCGAGGGGAAGCCCACCCACCCACGTAACAGATGATCGGGCGGGGGAGACGGAGAGGAGTTCGTCCCCTGTGACGGCCAGAGATCACCATGTGGGATCGGGATCATCAGTGAGGAAAAGGCGTCATGATTCCCCGAGTCCCTGCGATCGACGGAGGAACCGCAGGTCTCCATAGACAGCCTCTCCTAGAGGGAGTAATGGCCGCCATGGTCACCTTCCCATTGTGCTTCCCCGCACCCGCGCCCGCACCCGCACGGCGATAACAACCGCCGCCGCCATGTTCTAGAACTTCAAGGAGCCCAGCGGAGCACGCAGCACGACCTGCGCAGCAGTTTAAAAACGCTAAGTGACAAATTCAAAGAAGTGAAAGTTAAGAAGCCAAGAAGTACAGAAGACATAACAGGGTGACGTCACTCGCAGCGTGAGCAGAGGCAGGCAGGCAGATCCATTGTGACATCATCAGCGAGACCATCTCGTTTATTTTCTAGGTTATTTGAGATTTGTGAACATTTTCATAAATAGCTCGAGAAATAATGCATGAAATTTTCAGATAAGGCAATTTTTTATTTCACGGGATAAATCTCAACCGGAATATGTAAATATTTTCCCATTAGCGTGTCGTTTCTTCGAGTAGATGTGATCGCACACAAACAAATAAACACACACACAAACACACACAAACACACACACATCCAAGATCAGAGTGTTATAGTTATAAGGATGTTTCCATTCCTCATTCATGACATCCACCAACCTGAAGTGTTGTGAGAGGATGGTCACCCACTCCAGTTTCCCAGGCAGCATTGATTCACTTCAATGTATCTCCAACTACAACAGGTCGATGGCAGGGGCCATCTTCCCAACCCCACACTCATCCTTGGAACATCTAGATTACAAGAACATCTATGTCAGATTTCCATTTATTGACTATAGCTATAGCGGGCCCAGGTTCGACCCTGGCCTTGGGTGCTACCTGTGGCCGCGTGGGTTGGTTCTCTCCTACAGACTGCGAAGATAGGCTCAAAATGCTGGAGTAACTCAGCGGGACAGGCCGCATCGCTGTAGAGAAAGAATGGGTGACATTTTGGGTCGAGACCTTTCTTCAGACTGAAGAAGGATCTCGACCCGAAACGCCACCCATTCCTTCCATTACAGATGTCACGCATAGCCCTATTTCACCAATGTCTGCCATATACTCCTCAAGACTGCCTTTATCATCATTATTGATTTCCACTTGTAACAAACCATGTAATTATGATAAAAAATTATCGTAGTGTCATTACCCTACATAAAATGAATAGTAGATTGAATAGTAGTCCCACAGGAATTTTAATGTAAACCTGTCTCCAGTCTCATAATGTGCAGTACTTTTCCAAATTGTCCACATTATCCAGTCCGAGTTCTTCTAATAACTCATCAAATAATTCACTTTCACTTTCTCCTTCGATACACATTCAATGCCGACATTGTGTCAGATGCTACAGATGCTGCAAGTGATTTGAAGGCTAAAGTGCCTGGGTGAATTTTCCGAGTGACGATCTGGAAATAGTCACAATCATGTTCTACCCTGAAAGTCTAATTGATTTTCAAAGAAGTAATACCAAAAGAAATGGATCTGCATCACTCAATTTCTAGATTCTACTCCTCCCCTTCCCAAACCCCTCATCCAATTACACTGCGGCCTTTTCTTTCTACATGGTCTCCTCTCATGAAGATTAGTCTAACACAAATTAGCCAAGCCCTCTGCATCCAAACCGTATCTGAGGTCCCTTTTCAGCACCAGTGCTTACTTATCATTTGACTACCATTTTGTTATTCAATATATTCTACTTCTGGAATCGTCCAGCTACTTTCTGCAAATTGGAGATAATTCCGATTACGTTCAAAGAAAGGCTGCAGATATGAATTGCTCCTAAAAAATTATTTGCGATACCTTCCTACATGGGTGTCATTCTATTTCATATCTTCAGTTTGTGAAAATTGTATCTGTGATAATAACTATCTAGAGTATTTGATAAACCGAATCATTGAGTGGGGTTTCAATTAATTGTTTTGTTTCTGTAATAAGTCCACAGAAGTCATAAATGTTTGTTTCGGACACTTTCCAGTCATCAGCATGTTTAAATGCATGTACCACTGGCTGACTTTTGCAGCCCGACCTTCATTCTAATGGGATATTGTATAGACAAATGAATCTTTTTAATATATAATCAAAGAAGAAATTGTTTTATGATCTAGTTTTATTTCAAAAACTCTCTTTTAATTTGGGGAAAACCGCCAATTGCTGGAGGACCTCTGTGGACGAAATCTGTGGAGGCAGCATCTGTGGACGAAATGGGCAGATAATGTTTTGGGTCGGAAACCTTCGGACATATAATTTGGAGACTTTTGTTTGCTGGTATCAGATGATCAATTTACTTTTTGTTAAAAAAGTCACTTATAAGTGTCTAAGATATGCCATGGTGTGTAGTGCCATAGTGTAATGAACTTTGAAATTGTTCACAAAAGCAAAATGCTGAAGATACTGGAAAACTGTAATAAAAATAGTAAACATTGGGAATATTCAGTAGTCTAGACAGTAGTAGTATTGTGGGGATCTTGCTATTAGCTGTAACTGCTCTCACCTCAGTAACCTGAAACACAGATGGAGGCAGTTTTAGTGTTCAGTGTAAACTGTGACTGAAAAACACAAGGTGTGGAAAGCAGTGCTCAACACAGTACATTTGTTCCTATACTTGCTATGAGTGAAGCACTTAATGTGAACATTTGAATGGGCAATTACGCCCACTCAACATTAACAAGGCAAGGGATCGTATAGAGAGAAGATACATTTTTCCTTTCTGTCTTTATGGTCTGACTATGGAGCTTTGTTTCTCTGGAGCGTGGATTTGGTGTGGGGTCTCACTCACCTCACCACCAGCTTAAGGGGCAGTTGTCTGGGTGTGGAGTTGCACACACACACACATCTCATAAACATCCTCTGATAAAAACTCCACATAATTGATATACGAGATACCTGAGACAAAAATACATTGTTTAACGATCAGCTCATCGGGCGAACAAAATGGTGCAGCTAATTTCAGCTGTTGCCTCACAGCTCCAGTGACCTGAGTTCAATCCTGACCGCCGGCGCTATCTGCGTGGAGTTTGTAGGTGACCATTCGGGTTTCTTCTGGATTCTCTGGTTTTCACCCATTTCCCAAAGAGAGTTGATAAGTCGATTGTCTGCTGTAAATTGGCCTTTGTGCATGGGCAAGTGGTAGCATCTGTGGAGAGTGAGGGGAGAACAGGTCACAGGGTCAAAGAGTCTCACACCTGAAATATTAACCCTGTTTCACTTTCCATAGATGCTGTCTGTCCTGATGAGTGGTTCCAACATTATTTGCTTTTAGAGTCATTTGTCATAGAAAGAAACATCACAAAATCTGCCCCTTGGGCCCATTAAATCCATGCCAACTATCACCACCTTATTACACTCGTCATGCATTAATTCCATTCTTTAGTCAACCCACAATTTCATCAACTTTCTCTAGATTTTACTACTCACCGGCACACGAGGGACAATTTACTGTGGTCGATCAACCTACCAACCCGCATGTCTTTGGGATCTGAGAGGAAACTGGAGCACCCGGATGAAGCACAGGAAGATGTAATGATATTCTTCACAATGCAAAGAGAATTGACACAGATTGGCCGCTGCACCATTGCTGTGCACCCTGCCCGGCTTCAGGTAGCATGGTTGCTCGTGGAGTGCTGGATGCAGTATTACCACTGCGAACATCTCAGCAGCACCCTCTGAACTTTGATGATGTTTGACAAGCCCAAAATGAGATGTGAAGTTGCCCTGTCACAGAGTCATAGAGTTTACAGCATGAAAACAGGCCCTTCAGCCCATCTTGCCCATGTTGACCAATTTGGCATACTGGGTGAAACCCATTTGCTTGGATGTGGCCCAGAACCCTTTAAACTCTTCCTGTCCACATATCTGTCCAAATGTATTTTAAAAGTAATTGTATCTACTTTTGTAGCTTTCTCTGGCAGTTTATTCCAGATACAGACTCCACTCTGTGGGAAAAGTTGTTCCCGCGGTTGCTTTTAAATCTCTCCCAAGCTTATGCCCTCTAGCTTTAGAATCCTCTACCCCTGGAAAAAGACTGTGAGCATTTGCTTTATCATGCGCCTCATAATCTCGTACATCTCAAGGTCACCCCTCAACTTCCTACACTTCAAAGAAAAAGTCCCAGCCTATCCAACCTCTCTCTCTAACTCGCCTGGAAGTTGGCAAACCTCTTCTACACCCTTTCCAACTTAATGACATCCTTCCTAGGTGACCAGAACAGCGCACTGTACACCAAGTGTGGTGTCACCAATGGCTTGTATAGCTGCATCATGCTATACTCAGTACCCTTCCCAATGAAGTTAGAGTCATACAATCATAGTGATACAGCATGGAAACAGGCCATTTGGCCCAACTTGCCCACACTGGTCAACATGTCCCACTTACACAAGTCCCACCTGCCTGTGATTGGTCCATATTCTTCAAAACCTGTCCTATCCATGTACCTGATTAACTGTTTATTAAACGATGAAGTTGTCCCAGCCTCAACAACCTCCTCTGGCAGCTTGTTCCATACACCTACCACCCTTTGTGTGAAAAAGTTACCCCTCAGATTCTTATTAAATCTTTTCCAAAGAGTGCCAAATGCCTTCTTTACCACTCTGACAACCTGACTCACCACCTACAGGGACCCATGCTTCCCTTCTCCCAGACCTCTCAGTTCAGCAACACTCTCCAGGACTCTACCATTGACTGGAGAGGTCCTGCTGTAGTTTGATATCGCAAAGTGTAACACTTCACACTTGTCAGAGTTGATGCCATTTGCTTTGCCAGCTTCCCTGATATCTGTAGCACCTCACTTTAAATATGCACAAGTACAACAGAGCAATGCAGTCTGAGTGTTTAACCAAAGTCATAGGACACAGCCAAGACCTCTGACCTATGCCACACTGGAAGTACACAACTTGTTATGTCTATGACCGGCAATGCGAAAGCTTGAGGCCATGAGAATATCAATAGAGCAGAGCAGAGCAGAGCTCAGACCAACTTGCTGAAGAATGCAGCTTCACCCTGAAATGATTCCCAATGCATCTACCTCAGGCAGAGTCATTATTTGTGTCATTTGCATGGTGGCGCAGCGGTAGAGTTGCTGCCTTACCATGCCAGAGACCCGGGTTTGATCCTGACTATGGGTGCTGTCCATACGGAGGTTGTACGTTCTCAGTGAATACGGAGTTTGTACATTATCCCCGTGACTGCGTGGGTTTTCCCCGGGTGCTCAGGTTTCTTCCCACACTCCAAAGATGTACAGGTTTGTAGATTAATTGGCTTTGGTAAAGATTGTAAATTGTCCGTTGTGTAGGATAGTGCTAGTGTATCGCTGACCAGTACAGACTCAGTGGGCCAAAGGGCCTGTTTCCATGCTCTACCTCGAAAGCTAAAACTAAAAACTAAAATGGGCACGAATGGATCCACTTTTTTGGCTCTGGTTTTAATTGTTGGTCCTGCAATCTGTGAACATGTGTCCTAAGTAAAAAATTAATATAAAAAATCACCCTTAAGTCTACAACATCAAAGCAGGCTAACTTGTTATTTATCTCACAGCTGAGGTTTGCAAATTGGTTGCCACTTAAAAGTAACAACACTCCAGATGCGCTTAATTAGCTGTTAAGGGCTTTGGGGGATCATGATGTCATGAAATGATGCTTTATAAATACAACTTGCTCTATTAGGAAAACAAACACATGGCTGAAGGGCAAGGTGGTGAATCTGTTCACTGTGAAAATAGTGATCAAATGTCTCCAAAACAGCATTGAAACTAAATAGAGCTACACAGCCTGCACTTGACTTACAGACTCAAATTGGCAAGATTGTGGTCAGCTCAGGTAAATTGATCCAAGCAAAGATTGACAGTAAGTCAGATCTTGAACTCCAGTATTGTTGCATATTTTAAAAGAGCACGTTCTCAGTGGATCCTCCTGATGCTGTGGCATTACAGCTGAAATACGTTCTACCAGCGAATACAGGAAGGTTCTGTTAGAAAACATCCAGTGGGGAGTTATGTGCAAAGTACAATGATACCCGTGATGATCCCCAATATTTGAGGCCCATCTTTCAAGCCAACAGGTCAAAGGAGGTAAATGGGAAACAGTATGATTCACAACATCCAGAATGTGAGAAGACAATGCTGGGAATGCAACTTGCTCAGTGGCTTGTGTGTCTGATCTATGAGTGTTGTGCCCTTTCAAAGTCACTCTACAATATCATCTGCCTGAAGGATCACAAAACCATTTATGACTAAATGAACCCAGATGCACAGGAATTGCAAACAGTCTGAACACTGGAGAACAGTTGCAGAAATCTTCAAAGATCCATCACCGTCTCAGATTTAATCAAGAAATCCTCTCCAGTACAGACTTTCCATCAGCTTACCCATATTGGAGGCTTGAAGAAAATATCAATGTGGCCAACTAATAGCTCATTCCTGATCCCAAGGAAATCTTGGATCTGAAGAAGGGTCTCGACCCGAAACGTCACCCATTCCTTCTCTCCAGAGATGCTGCCTGTCCCGCTGAGTTACTCCAACATTTTGTGTCTATCTTTGGAGTAAACCAGCATCTGTAGTTTCTTCCTACCCAAGGAAATGATGTCAGGTTCAGGACTGCCACAGAGCCCTTGACTGATGCAGAACTACCCAGGAGAGAACTGGCTCTCTCTATCACTGCCAGGATGTCAGATCCACATGACAGCGGGAAGATAAACCAGACTCTAGATGCCATTGCAAACCTTTGCCCAACATGGGCATTCGCTGGCAGTTTTCTGAACATCCATCGAACAATTCTCAAAACTGCAAAACTGCCATGTGACTCTTTAACACTGTGCATCTAAATAGCTCACAACTAGCAACACCGGTAGAGGGAGAAGGTTAACCACAGGAATAAAGTACTCCTTTGCCTCCATGATGCTGAACAACCACTGCCATTGTTTTCTTATTACTTCAAAAATCTGCTATGTTTTTAGCTCAGCAGTTTCAGAATTTGACTAACAAAACACGGCCGGAGGTTTGATTAGAGGCTCCATTATAATCAACACCTTGGAGTTCATTATTCTAAAAGAAGGCAGGATCCCATGAATTTGTTTGTCAAAAGAAGGCCAGCTTATAAACGAACTGAAAGCCAACCTCTTTGAATACGGTCACAGTTTTCACCTTTGCCTTTTGTGCCGCTATCTTATCTCATTATGAAGGTTTCATCTCGCAAAATTCCCAACAGGCACCACGGGCAAAGTCAGACAACATGTAGCACCACGAGCAAAAGAAAGTTTGAGATCTGTGCCCATTTGTTGTAGGTACTTTCATAACGTTTAAGAAACAATTAGACAAATAGGTTTAGAGGGATATGGACCAAATGCAGGCAGGTGGGATTAGTGTTGATGGGGCATGTTGGACGGCAGAGCAAGTTGGGCTGAAGGGCCTGCTTTCGTGTTGTAGGATATAGAGTGATACACCATGGAAACAGGCACTTTGGCCCAACTTGCCCACACTGGCCAACATGTCCCAGCTACACTAGTCCCATCTGCCCGCCTTTGGTCTAAATCCATCCAAACCTGTGTCTTAAACATTGGGATAGTCCCTGCCTCAACTACCTCCTCTGGCAGTGTGAAAAAATGACCCCTCATATTCCTATTAAATCTTTTCCCCTTCACCTTAAACCGATGACTCTATGACCAAATAATCGACCGCTGTAGGGTATTCAGACACTTGGTCTGTGTTTACAGACCTGTTATGCTGCTGCAAGTGGTCCAATTTGGTGTAGAGGACAATGAAACATTCTTGGCTCTCGATGCCCATAAAATCTGCATCTCAGAACATCTGACCAGTTGTGATCAGCAAACATGGAGAGAATGTTCCTCTCCAACTCCTGGATAATTTCTCATGACGAAGATGCTTTATACATACAAGTATTGTTGCTGTTGCTAAGCACATCGGCCAGCTGTGGTCCATCATGGGCATTTGCTGACAAGTCAGGACGATCAAGGTGGTAGTGCTGGACTGTTTGGCTTCACAAGCATCGAAGCAATGATCATAAAGGCCCAGCTTCGATGGACAGGCCATGTGATCCGGATGGATGAATCCTGCAAGCTTCATCAACTCCAGTACGGAGCTCTGTCACAGGTTCAAAGGAATCCAGGGAAACGCCCAAAGAAACGGTTCAAAGACTGCATCATAGACTACCTCCAACATGCAGTCCCAGCCCCAAAAGAACGGGAAACTCGTGCCAGTGACAGAACTGGCTGCGTGCAACCACTGGGAAGGCCGTCGCTAGTTTCGAAGACAATTTTGAAGCCGACCCGTTAGTGTCAGAGACAGGAGGAAGGCTGTAACCATAAATCCCCCCCACAGCGGCCTTCATGCGCCCCCGCTACTCCCACGTGTGCGCCTTGCACATCGGACCCGTGAAACACTCGATCCCGCAAGACATGGGACCGCACAACCATGGTATACAATGTGTACAATGGGCCACCACCTGCTAAATATATGACAATCGTGAACTCAACGCATGTAGAGAAGAGCAGCTGATGGACCGCGGCTGTGGATTGGGAACGTGGCTGGAGGCCTTTATTGATGCGCCATGGTCTCGATGCCTCGGGGCCCGGCCGGGGTCTCGCGGGTCGGTTGGAGGAGCCGGGCCTCGCTGGGGTCGGCACCTCGGAGGCGTAAAGTGGGGGGTCAACGGCGGCGAGGCCTCGGCGGCGGTGAAGCGGCGGCAGCAGTGAAGCCTCGTGGTGATGGGGCCTCGCAGCAGCGATGCCTCACGGGTCGACCCATGGTCGGTGAGAGCATGGAGGATCACCGTGAGGGGGAGGGGAAGAACAATGGAGGCGTGGGGGGACCGCTGTGGGGGATGAGAGGGGTGGGAGGGAAGGAAAGAACAAAAGGAGGAGCCGGCGTGCTTTGTAACTTTGTCAGCGTCGTAGGTGGCGATTTGTATACGTTGTGTACGCAAGCAAAGAATCTCACTGTGCCTAGTCACATGTGACAATAAAGTATTCCATTCCATTCCAGATTCTGAACTGGTAAAGGGCACCGACCTTCACACTTTACACCTAGTCAGTAAAAGAGAGTCAAGTAGGAATTAGTGCAGGAGGTTCCTTCTGTTACTGCCATTCTATAAGATTATGGCTGATCATTTACCTCCATTCTACCCTCCTGCACTTTTAACTTCATTAACGGCGGCACGGTGGTGCAGCAGTAGAATTGCTGCATTTACAGGGATTGCAGCACCGGAGACCCGGGTTCGATCCTGACTACGGGTGCTGTCCGTACAGACTTTGTACGTTCTTCCCGTGACCGTGTGGGTTTTCACTGAGATCTTTGTGTTCTTCCCACACTCCAAAGACGTGCACATTTGTAGGTTAATTGCCTTGGACAAATGTAAAATTGTCCCTAGTGAGCAAGATAACGTTAATGGGCGGGGATCGTGGTCGGAGCAGGCCTTCCACACTGTATCACTAAACTAAACTAATGAGATGTTGGGTTGAAAGCTTTTTGCTTGCATTTAAATAGCCTCAGATCAATGCACATTGTTAATGATAAATAGGGTGTGTCACCTGTTGGTTGTGCTTGGTATGAGATTAGGAGATGGGGCCAAAATGAAAGAGATTAATGTAAGAAAAAGGGAAAGGTTGATAAAGCCAATTAAATCAAAAAGGAATCGATTGCTGTAATTAGCACGGAGACCCTCAAATTGATCGCGTCATTAATACGTGAGCGTCCAAGAAAGTACTTTCATTTTCTCTTTATCCTTGGCTCCATTCTCAGATTTATTTGCAGCATTTTTATTTGTTTCTCTGAGAAAGTTACATTTGTTTCATGAATATTGCTTGTTCAGTCCTTAATCTTGGCTGCTCAGAGATTTCAAATGTTCAGCAGGCCCACTGGAGAGGGGCCTCCGGTTTCCTCCCACAATCCAAAGACATACAGGTTTGTAGGTTAACTGGGTTCAGTAAAGATTATAAATTGTCCCTAGTGAGTAAATATATTAACATGTTACACTTAAGAATAATTTGGTGTTGTTATAATTCCTCCTTTTTTGTTTGCTGTCATTTCTTAGATAAACTGGCATCAATCTCCAAGGCTTGACTTTTCCCACCTACCAACGCACATGCAGAAATGTTTCATTATCCTAATCTCGCAGCAACACAATGTTTGCACAAAACACATGCTGACCAACAAGCAAACCAGCATCTGTGCATCACTGATTATTGCTGCATATTAACAACAGATGTAAACCACTCATCTCATTAATTCTACTCTATCATCCAATGAATATATGGGCAATTGCATAGTAACTTTAACCCCATGTTGAGGCCTGTCCACAGTCACCTTATTAATGAAGAATCTATCAACAAATATTTAAAGACTCTGCACCCAATAGCCTTAGAGGAACAAAGTTGCAAAGACTCATGCTCTCTGAGAAGAACATTTTGCTTCACCTCTGTTATCAGGCTTGTATTTTTAGTTTAGTTTAGTTTAGCTTAGAGATACAGCGCAGAAACAGGCCCTCCGGCCCACCTAGTCCGCGCCAACCCTGCGCACTAATACCATCCTACACACACTAGGGACAATTTACAATTATACCAAGCCAATTAGCCTACGAGCCTGTACGTCTTTGGAGTGTGGGAGGAAACTGGAGCACCCAGAGAAAACCCACACAGGTCACAGAGAGAACGTACAAAGTCCATACAGATAGCACCCGTAGACAGGATTGAACCTGCGTCTCTTGCGCTGTGAGGCAGCAACTTTACAGCTGTGCCATCGTGCTGCCTTTTATCTTTTACATTCCTCAAAGCAACACAGTAGTTTAATTGAGGGTGATCTGAGGCTCTCTATCCTGTATTCTCGAAAGCCATAAAAGAGACTTTTCTTGAAAGGTCAAGCTGTAATCAACTAATTCTGGGCATTTGCTTCTGTCTTTCTGTTATTATTATCCTCCATGCAGAGCAACTTATTTTTCCTTCCTGATTTTAATCCCAGCGCTGGGCTCTGCCACAGTTGCAGCGTTCTCTGGTGAATACTGTGATTACAACACACAATGGTTTGAACTGAGCTCTGAGTAGTTTTCCTCTTGGGGATGCAAGGCAAGTCCCTCGAGCAAATCAGTTAAAAAGCAGATTCAGTGCACTGAGCACAAAGCTAGAGTGTATTTAAGGAGGCATGGAAAGGAATTGCCTGCGGGGGACACAGAAGGTTGGCTGAGTGTTACATGATGACCTTATGGATTGCATGACCAAAGAGTATAAAGACCTTGAATCAATGGGAGATGATGGGAAAGTATTTCTTCTCTCAGAGGGTTGTGAGAGCTTGGAACTGCTTGCCACAGGGAGCTGTGTGGTACAGTCCTTGGGTGTATTTAAGGAGGAGATAGATAGATTCCTAATCGAGAGTCAAGGGTCAGGTCAGGTTTTATTGTCATATTTCCCAGATAGAACAATCAAATTCTTACTTGCTGCAGCATAACACAACATGTAAACATAGTACCCTGTAAACAATATAATAAACGAGAAATAAAAAGTTCAGTATGTGAGAGCACACACACACACGCACGCACGCACGCACGCACGCACGCACGCACGCACGCACGCACGCACACACACACACACACACACACAAAATAAATAAATAATAGTGCAAAAAGGCAATACCAATGCCCCCATGTCTATGTAGTTCAGAGCTCAAGTCAAGTTTATTTGTCACATACACATACGAGATGTGCAGTGAAATGAAAAGTGGCAATGCTCGCGGACTCTGTACAAACAAACAAACTACAAACAGAATGGGACAGATTCACATATCCTTTTACATATTACATATTGTGGGAGGAAGGAAAAAGGAAAAAAAAACAACAACAAAAAAAACAGCAATTTAAAAAAAACAGTCGAGTGGTCCAGTAAAGTGAGTCCCTGGTGAGGTAGGAGTTTACAGTCCTAATGGCCTCTGGGAAGAAACTCCTTCTCAACCTCTCCGTTCTCACAGCATGGCAACGGAGGTGTTTGCCTGACCGTAGCAGCTGGAACAGTCCGTTGCTGGGGTGGAAGGGGTCTCCCATGATCCTATTGGCTCTGGAGTTGCACCTCCTGATGTATAGTTCCTGCAGGGGGGCGAGTGTAGTTTCCATTGTGCGTTTGGCCAAAAGCACTACTCTCTGCAGAGCCTTCTTGTCCTGGGAAGAGCAGTTCCCAAACCAAATCGTGATATTTAGGAGCCCATTTGGAGGTTGTAGTGTTTAATAGTCTGATGGCTGTTGGGAAGAAGCTGTTCCTGAACCTGGACGTTACAGTTTTCAGGCTCCTGTACCTGCTTCCCGATGACAGGAGTGAAATGAGTGTGTGGCCGGGATGGTGTGGGTGAATCAACAAGGGAATCAAAGTTTGTAGGGATTGGGCAGGAAAGTGGGCGAGAAGAATGGTGGATCATCCATTAATGGAAGAACGGGATTGAGAGGCTGAAGGGCCCATTTCAGGTCCTATTTCTTATGGTAGCAATGTTACAAGATTATGAGATTTTAAAAATCAAGTCTGCAATTTATCCCATCAGATAAAGCATAAAAAGAAGTTTAATTTGACACCTAATTCACTTTCATATCTTCAGTATTAAAAACGTTATGGCAATTTTCATACTCGGAAATTAGCATCTTGTTCCCTATTGCTTTTCCATTGACTTAACTCAAAAGCTGTGATCAAGGACAGTCAAAAGCCCATAACTTTCTTAAAAATTAAGAGAACTGAATTAAATTTTCAGTTATTATAGATTGAAGCATTCTGAAACAAATATGAAACAATCTTACTTGGATGACCTGAAATTAAAGCATATAATTAGTTAGTTACCTAATTGTAGCTAATTACAAAATTCAATTACTAGATCTAAACATCTATCCATTTCTTAAGCAAGGGTTAACATTTTTAAATAGCCTAAGTGTCCCAATAACATTCACACAAGAATTCACAATATAACATGATTTTTAAATCCCATTGTCATGAATTTATAGGCCAAATGGAAGGAATTTAGTGTTTAATTCCCGTAAATTAATGGCCATTTTAATCATCTTGCGAGTGGTTTTTTGTGGAACGCGATCGATTGGAACGTTGTATTTGCGGTGAATTTAAACCCCATATCGGCAGGAAAAATACTGCCGGTTTGTATGGGGGGAAAAAAATCACCTTTTCGCAATGTGAAATATTGATTAAAGGCATCCTAAGAAGCACGTTTATATGTAAAAATAAACAGCGTACCTAGCTTTGTCCCGTACGTGAGATCCGTCCCGTTGTTGGCGTTGACGGCTTTAGAAGATGATTTTTAATTTACTCCTGCTATTAAATTATCCAGCGCTAATTTTAATAAACTTGATAAAACAGCAGTCGGAGTGATTATTCTTCAGCAGCTAAACAGCCTGACAAAGATCGATTTCAACAGGCTGGAGAAAACGGCATTTTAAACCCGCCCCCCTCTCAAAGGCGCCAAAGTCACGCACACGGCCAGTGACAGAACTGCAGCGCCGCTGAAGGTAAGTTTTGTAACATACCTACATTATGGTCTTATAAAATACTGGTTTCTGGCCCTGATTATGTGTGTCAGGATCAGCAGATGCTTTAAATTCTGCTCTATTTTACTTTGTTTAATAAATCAATTCATGGACAGTTTACGCACACAGTTCACACAAGGCAGATGATATTTTATATATTTGTGCAGGAGGCCTAGGGTTGATTTTGAATGAGGCAGGGTTGTGTGGTTTGAAATCTCATTGCATCTGTTTGATGCCCCAATACATCACAGAGGAGTATGAACCAACACAAAGGTCTGCTCGAGGACCAGAGGACATAGGTTCAAGGTGAAGGGGAAAAGATTGAATAGGTATCTGAGGGGTAACTTTTGCACACTTTTGAAGGTGGTGGGTGTATGGAACAAGCTGCCAGAGGAGGTAGTTGAGGCTGGGACTATCCCAACATTTAAGAAGCAGTTAGACAGGTACATGGATAGGAAAGGTTTGGAGGGATATTGACCAAACGCAGGCAGGTGGGATTAGTGTAGCTGGGACATGTTGGCCGGTGTGGGCTAGTTGGGCTGAAGGGCCTGTTTCCACACTGTATCATTCTATGACTCTATGACAAAGGTCACCATGGAGTCAGATCCTTGGACTCCCTGAAAACAGTTACTGCCGGTAATTGCCTCACTCTGGGCGAGACGGTGAGCAGCGCGGTGGAGGCACCATCGATCGCCGAGATGCCAAGCTGCCAACCTTCAGACCGTTCACTTGCCAGTGAAGTCAGTCCCTTGCCCAGGGAAAGCTTGAATCTGGACCCGGAAGCTGGAATCCCTAGGCAGCCTCTGCTCTGAGTAATATCTGCTCCGAGTAATAATACAGCTCACCAACTCCCCCCCCCCCCCCCCCCCACCCCATGACACACTGGTCAACCTGAGGAATACCATCAGCAACAGACTGGTTCCATCAAGATGCAGTACAGAATGCCACAGGAGATACTTCTTCCCCGTGGCTATCAAACTGTATAACTCCTCGCCACTTCTGTCGTGGGGTAGACTGAAACTGACTCCCCCCCCCCCCCCAATCTTTGCACATCCCCCGAGCCTTTCCACTCGTCACTTTAATTTCATATTTCATGTATTTTGTGTTTTTTATGACTGTCGGAAGATCAATTTCCCTCCTGGGAACAATAACATTCTATCGTATCGTATCATATTTGGATTAGAGTTACAGCATGGAAACCGGCCCTTCAGCCCACCAAGGCCATGCCCACCACCGATCACCCGTTCACAGTATGTCATCCTTATTTCTCACACACTCCCTACATCCTAGGGGCAATTTTACAGAGGACCAATGAACTTACAAAACCCATGCATCTTTGGGATGTGGGAGGAAACCGGAGCACCTGGTGGAAAACCACGCAGTCACAGGGAGAACATGCAAACTCCTCACAGACAGCATCCGAGGTTAGGATCGAACCTGGGTCTCTGGCGCTGTGAGGCAGCACCCCGACCAGCTGCGCCACTGTGCCGCCCAATCTGGGCGCCATCGAGATTCCTTTGCCTGCCTGGACCCACGGGACACCACTGTATGAGTGAGGCCATGGGAGAGAAGAGGACTCGGGGTATAAACTCTGGGAGACCTACTAATATATTAAATTACCTGCTGGAAAACCTCACAAGCAATGGCACGCCTTAAAAAATAAATGTCACGAGAGGAATAGAAATTAGGTGTTACCTGTTGGTTTTTTTCTGTGTTCATAACCCAGTCACCCCCCTGAGGCAAAAAGAAGATTACCTTCATCCTGGTTCCAAAATAGAGATTAAATATCCCAAAGCATTAAGCATTACCCACCAAAAGACTTCTGTGTGTATCTGGTTTCAGCACCTATCCTACGGGTAAGGATGGGCAGACTTTTGGTTACAGAACATTAGTTAGGCCATAATTGGAGCATTCTGTTTGTCCCATTGAGAGGAAAGATGTGGAGGCTTTAGAGAGTGTGCAGATGAGGTTTGCCAGAATGCAGCCTGCATTAGAAGCTGTTAGCTGTGAGGTGAAGGAAGGAACTGCGGATGCTGGTTTAAATCAAAGGTAGACACAAAATGCTGTGGTAACTCAACGGGACAGGCAGTATCTCTGGAGAGAAGGAATGGGTGATGTTTTGGGTGGTGGGGGAGATAGGGAGAAAAGGAAGTGTAAAGTGTGAGAACGAGACATCAGAGGGGATGTAGATCAAGGGAAATGTAGAACAGATCATTGTTAGCTAGGAGAAGATGACAATAAAGCAACAGAGATAAGAAGTAATCAGGGTCAGTCAAGACTGGTCGGAGAACTGGGAAGGGGGAGGGTTAGAGAGAGAAGGAAAGCAAGGGTTACTTGAAGTTAGTGAAGTCAATATTCATACAGCTGGGGTGTAAGCTACCCAAGTGAAATATGAGGTGCTGTTCCTCTAATTTGCACTGGGCCTCTGACAATGGAGGAGGCTCAGGACAGAAAGGTCAGTGTGGGAATGGGAGGGGGAGTTAAAGTGTTTAGCACCTGGGAGATCAGGCAGCTTTACGCGGACTGTGTGGAGGTGTTCAGCGAAACGATCGCCGAGCCTGTGCTTGGTCTCGCCGATATATTAGAGTCCACACCTGGAACAGCGGATATCGTAGATGAGGTTGGAGGAGGTGCAAGGTTCACTCAGTCTGAAGAAGGGTCTCGATCCTAAACATCCCCCATTCCTTCTCTCCAGAGATGCTGCCTGTCCCGCTGAGTTACTCCACCATTTTGTGTCTATCTTTAGCTGTAAGGTGAGGTTGGATAGACTTGGATTTTTTTTCTTATGGAGAATCGAAAGCTGAGGGAAGACCTGATAGAAGTTTATAACAATATGAGGGGCATAGATTGGGTGAACATTCAGAATTTTTTTCCGTGGTGGAAATGTCAAAAACTAGAGAGCATCGCTTTAAGGTCAGAGAGGGATTGTTTAAAAGAGATGTGCTGTCTACACAAAGAGTGGTAGGTACCTGGAACACAGGGCAGGGGTGGTGGTGGAAGCAGATACAATCAGAGCATTTACATACACCATAGAATAATACAGCACAGGAACAGGCAGATAAAGCAAGCTCCTCTGCCTGCACGTGATCAATATCACTATTCCCTGCATATCCAGGTGCCGATCCAAAAAACTCTTAAATACTCCTGACATATCTCCTTTAAACTTTGTCCCTCTCACCTTAACTTTGAAGGAGCGTTTAGACAGATAAGCAGGCAGGGAATGAATGCTTAGCTTCACATGCAGACGGAGGTGATTAGTTTAAATAGGCATCTTACTCGACACAGACGTCGTGGGCCAAAGGGCCTGTTCCTGTGCAAGACTATTGTATGTCCACTGGACAGGGAGGAAATCAGCTGTCGCATTAGGTCCACTCAATGGACCAGTCACTTCAAACACAGTTTCACCATGCCTGGCTGCTTTGGAGTTTCAGCGGATGAAACTGCAGAGCAAACCCTGACAGGAAGGCTCCTGCACCACTGAGTTTGTTCAACTCAATGTCTGTCTGGTTAGGTGGCCTAAAGGTGTCCATTCAGGAGCACTAATATGAAAAGCTCAGCGATAATGAACGGTGGGGCATAGTCTGCATACAGCATGGGCATTATCTTAGTGGATGCATTATCTTAGCGGATAAACTGGATAGGATGGCTAAAGGTGCCCATTCAGGAGCACTATTATGACAAGCTCAGCGATAATGAACCATGGGGCACAATCTACATACAGCACGGACATTATCCTAGCGGATGCATTCATTGCTTGCAAGGGGAGATGTTTTCTGTTTACTGTGGGGTGAAATTGGTCAGCTGTGCAGGGTTTACCCTTGCTGGTCATTGTGTGTGTGTATTTGCATCCAAAACAACCACCATAATCAGGCTGGTCTAAAAACCTACCTGAAACACTAGCGGAATCAACGATCATATTAATACTTAAAAAAGATAAAAATATAGAAGAACCAGGATCATATAGAGCTATTGCTTTGTTAAATACGGATCAGAAAATAATAGCAAAAACATTAGCCAATAGATTAAGCAAGTATGTTAGTAGACTAATACATGAGGATCAAACAGGATTTATACCTAAGAGACACTCATTTAATAATTTGAGACGTTTGCTTAACATAATGCATTCACATAAATCTGATGACCAAGAGTTAGCTATCATCTCACTGGACGCAGAAAAAGCGTTTGATCAAGTAGAATGGGACTATATGATCAAAGTATTGCAAAAATTCCAATTGGGAGAAAACTTTATTGCATGGATAAAACTACTATATAACAAACCTACGGCTAGAATACTAACTAATAATATATTATCTTCAAAATTCGAATTATCTAGGGGCAACAGACAAGGATGTTCACTATCACCGCTGTTATTTGCTTTGGTAATTGAACCCCTTGCTGAAAAAATAAGAACACACTCGAATATTCACGGTTATAACACAAAATATTCAAACAACAAACTATCCCTATATGCTGATGATGTACTACTGTACATCACAAAACCACAAATTAGTATACCAAATATATTAAACTTAATTGAGGACTTTGGATCCTTTTCAGGATATAGAATAAATTGGAACAAAAGTGAAATTATGTCGATTAAACCAAAAGACTCAACACATCTCAGGAAATTCCCTTTTAAAATAGCTATGGAAAAATTCAAATATTTAGGAATTGAGATTACTAGAAATTACCATGATATGTTTAAAGCTAATTATAATCCCCTACTTAAGAAATTAAATAATCTGATTAAATTTTGGAAAACACTTCCGATGTCCTTAATAGGTAGGATAAATGCTATAAAAATGATTTTCTTGCCACAAATCCTTTACCTATTTCAATCAATACCTATATATCTCCCAAAAAAGTTTTTCAAAAAACTGGACTCAGACATTACAAATTTTATATGGGATTACAAATCCCACAGAATACAAAGAACACACCTTAACAAACGAAAAGAGTTGGGGGGTCTAGCGCTCCCTAACTTTATGTATTATAACTGGGCAGTAAATATTAAAAATATGATTCACCTGCTGGACAATTCTGCCCAGCAGGTGGACTGGATTATAATGGAAAAAGGGGATTGCTCCCCGAATAATATAGGAGCGATTATTCTCTCTCCAATAAATTTGAATAATAAAAATTATAATAAAAATCCAATTATATATAGCACTATTAGAACATGGAAGCAAATAAAACAGAATCTAAAATTAAGAAACCTATCTCTCTTAATACCAATAGTCAATAACCCATCGTTTAAACCTTCAATCATAGATAAAGCATTTATACAATGGGAAAGAATGGGAATTAAAACGCTCGAAGATCTGTATGAATTAGAAAAATTACTATCATTCCAACAACTACAACTGAAATATAATTTGAAAAATAATCAATATTTTAAATATCTACAAATCTGTGACTATTTGAAAACACACACAAAAGATTATTATAATATGCCTTCCGACTTACTAGATGAAGCAATGAAGACAAAGGCGGAATCAGTTAATTTAATATCATACTTATATAATATCATCTTAAATATAGAAATACCCACAACAGATGGAATTAGAAGAGA
The DNA here is from genome assembly GCA_038087875.1 of Malacoraja senta. Lineage (NCBI taxonomy): Eukaryota > Metazoa > Chordata > Chondrichthyes > Rajiformes > Rajidae > Malacoraja > Malacoraja senta. The sequence goes on along the minus strand of CM075981.1, from coordinate 35,086,068 downwards.
TTGGGAACAAGATCTAGGTATAAAAATTTCAAAAGAGAGTTGGGATAATCATTTATTACAGGTGCATAAATGCTCGATCAACGTACGACATACGCTTATCCAATTTAAAACATTACATAGATTATATTATTCAAAAACCAAACTAAATAAAATCTTTCCTAACGTCTCACCAATCTGTGATAAATGTATATGTCAAGAAGCTACCATAGCACATTCTTTTGTTTTTTGTACAAAAATCCAAAAATTCTGGTTTGAAATATTTGATATTTTTTCAAAATTAATCAAAATAAAACTGGTACCAAAACCAGAATGGATTATTTTTGGAATATCGGAAGGTATTCCTGAATTAAACGTGTATCAGAAGAATTTACTCAATTATGGGCTAATAATGGGAAAAAAGCTTATACTTAAATTCTGGAAAAATGCGCCCACACCAACAATAAAAATGTGGACATCAAATATGTTGGAAACATTACATCTGGAAGAGATGAGATTCCTCCTAGTAGGCAAAGTAGATCAATTTCAAAAGACGTGGTCTACGTTTTTGGACCTATTACAAGCATGAGGTGCAATAGTAATTTAGAAAAACAAATAAATAAATAAAAGGTATCTGGACCTGGTAATGGGAGGTAAAATAAAAATAGACTTGGTTGGTAGTTCCTTCTCTATGAAGTATGGTATAAGAATTATAATAGAGCGATTGTTCCTTCTTTCTTTCTCTTTTTTTTTCTAGGGTCTATTTTCTAACTTTACTTCCTTCTCTAACTTCTTTTCTAAGGGGCTTTCTTTTCCCAACACTCTTTTGCACTTCACAACCTTTGTGCACTTTCTTCACTTTTCTTACTTCTTTCTTTTTCTTTCTTAAAGATTAAAAAAGTGAAGCGGTACAAAAAATGTATTAATATATACGTGTTGTACATTACTGTAATCTACCGTACTTCTAAAAAATAAAAAATAAAAAAAAATAAAAATAAATCAGGCTGGTCTACATTGAATCATACTGCACAGATACATGTCCTTTTGCCCACTGCATCCATACTGCCCATCAAGTACCCATCTACACCAATCCCATTTCCCCACTCAAATCTTCATCATTTACCACCCCCCCCCCCCCCCACCCCCCATTCTCCTGGTGCCCACCTATATTTACCTGACTTTTGGGATGCGGGAAGAAAATGAAGCATCCAGAGGAAACATCAGAGTCCCAGAGAGAACATGCAAACTCCAAAGAGACAGCATTGGACGTCTGAATCAAGCGCAGCACACTGGGAGCGTGCGGCAGCAGCAGCAGCATTAACCTGTGTGTCACTGTGCAGTCCAGTCATGATCGTTCTCATGGTACAGAAGTTTTCAAAACATAGAAAAGTCAGATTTAAGATTTATTTCTGGAATTGGTCATCGAGGTAAAAAAGTAAATGGACTTAAGGCACACAATCCAAAGAATGGTGGAAGAAGTTTGAGGGGGGGTTTGCTGAACCTTATATATGCTCCCTGTTTCATTTTGAGCAAATTTACAACTTCTCATGCAAGGCTCATAGAAACATAGAAAATAGGTGCAGGAGTAGGCCATTCGGCCCTTCGAGCCTGCACCAACATTCAATATGATCATGGCTGATCATCCAACTCAGTATCCTGTACCTGACTTCTCTCCATACCCCCTGATCCCTTTAGCCACAAGGGCCGCATCTAACTCCCTCTTAAATATAGCCAATGAACTGGCCTCAACTACTTTCTGTGGCAGAGAATTCCACAGATTCACCATTCTCTGTGTGAAATTTTTGTTCTCATCCCTTATCCTTAAACTGTGACCCCTTGTTCTGGACTTCCCCAACATCGGGAACAATCTTCCTGCATCTAGCCTGTCCAACCCCTTAAGAATTTTGTAAGTTTCTATAAGATCCCCCCTCAATCTTCTAAATTCTAGCGAGTACAAGCCGAGCCTATCCAGTCTTTCTTCATATGGAAGTCCTACCATCCCAGGAATCAGTCTGGTGAACCTTCTCTGTACTCCCTCTATGGCAAGAATGTCTTTCCTCAGATTAGGAGACCAAAACTGTATGCAATACTCCAGGTGTGGTCTCACCAAGACCCTGTACAACTGTAGTAGAACCTCCCTGCTCCTATACTCAAATCCTTTTGCTACGAATGTTAACATACCATTCGCTTTCTTCACTGCCTGCTGCACCTGCATGCCTACTTTCAATGACTGGTGTACCATGACACCCAGATCGCGTTGCAACTCCCCTTTTCCTAATCGGCCACCATTCAGATAATAGTCTACTTTCCTGTTCTTGCCACCAAAGTCGATAACCTCACATTTATCCACATTATACTGCATCTGCCATGCATTTTCCCACTCCTCCAACCTATCCAAGTCACCTTGCAGCCTCCTAGCATCCTCCTCACAGCTAACACTGCCCCCCAGCTTCGTGTCACCCATAAACTTGGAGATGTTGCATTCAATTCCCTCGTCCAAATCATTAATATATATTGTAAATTGCTGGGGTCCCAGTACTGAGCCTTGCGGTACCCCACTAGTCACTGCCTGCCATTCTGAAAAGGACCCGTTTACTCCTACTCTTTGCTTCCTGTCTGCCAGCCAAAGTAGTTATTCAATTGGTCTGCCATGTCCTTGTTCCCCATGATCAATTCACCTGTTTCTGACTGCAAGGGACCTACATTTGTTTTAACTAATCTTTTTCTCTTCACATATCTATAAAAGCTTTTGCAGTCAGTTTTTATGTTCCCTGCCAGTTTTCTTTCATAATTTATTTTCCCTTTCCTAATTAAGCCCTTTGTCCTCCTCTGCTGGAGTCTGAATTTCTCCCAGTCCTCTGGTAGGCTGCTTTTTCTGGCTAATTTGTATGCTTCATCTTTTGTTTTGATACTATCCCTGATTTCCCTTGTTGTCCACGGATGCACTACCTTCCCTGATTTATTCTTTTGCCAAACTGGGATGAACAATTGTTGTAGTTCATCCATGCAGCCTTTAAATGCCTTCCATTGCATATCCACCGTCAACCCTTTAAGAATCAATTGCCAGTCTATCTTGGCCAATTCACGTCTCATACCCTCAAAGTTACCTTTCTTTAAGTTCAGAACCATTGTTTCTGAATTAACAATGTCACTCTCCATCCTAATGAAGAACTCAACCATATTATGGTCATTCTTGCCCAAGGGGCCACGCACAACAAGACTGCTAACTAACCCTTCCTCATTACTCAATACCCAGTCTAGAATAGCCTGCTCTCTCGTTGGTTCCTCTACGTTGGTTTAGAAAACTATCCCGCATACATACCAAGAAATCCTCTTCCTCAGCACCCCTGCCAATTTGATTCACCCAATCTATATGTAGATTGAAGTCACCCATTATAACTGTTTTACCTTTGTTGCACGCATTTCTAATTTCCTGTTTGATGCCATCCCCAACTCCACTACTACTGTTAGGTGGCCTGTACACAACTCCCACTAGCGTATTCTGACCCTTAGTGTTTCGCAGCTCTACCCATATCGATTCCACATCCTCCAAGCTAATGTCCTTCCTTTCTATCGCGTTAATCTCCTCTCTAACCAGCAACGCTACCCCACCTCCTTTTCCTTTCTGTCCATCCCTTCCTCACCGTGCCACCTTACCTCACCTTTTACCTCCTTACTGGAACATGCCAGTCCTGAACTTTGATCAGCTCACCCGTAAACAACTCCGAATGTCTACTGTGGACTTACCTAAAATCTGCGCTGCTCCCAATTTACTCTTGCTTACTCCCGCCTAATGGTTAATAAATTTATAAGTTCTAGGAGCCGATTTAGGCCATCAATGCCAACTCTGCCATTGAATCATGGCTGATCTCTCTTTCCATCTCAACCCCATTCTCCTGCCTTCTCCACACCACCCCTGACACCTGACACCTGTACTTAATCAATGGTGAAGCAGGAAGGTTAATCCTGACTGTAAAGGAGCTTTTTAGCAAAACAGCCAGTAGGCAGCAAAGTGGATAGGTCCATACACCATAGAATTGTCATCTTTTTGTTGACACCCCACCACTAATCACACCCTGCCGAGATGTTGATGAACCACTGGCTCAGAACAGGGTCAAACTCAGAGCAGCCAAACAATGAGAGGAAAAGTGGAGGTGAGGAATTGGCTCCATTGTTGACATTTCCATACAGAAGGATGATTGAGTAGGTGACAAAAGACTTATATTTATGCCCCAGGCACCAGATGACATCACGATGATCTTTGAGACGTCACTGAGATTTATGGAGCAAAGAATTGCTTAGTCGATGGGATGTGGAGAAAGGTCATGTCGATCATTTGCTGTCACATAAGATGCGACTGAGTCATGGGTTATAAGGTGTGCTGGTAAAGAATGGCACAGCAGAGCACAAGGACAATGCAGCCAAAGGAGTGATTGAGAGCCCAAGTGGGCTCATGGTGAACCCTAGTAGATGGTTAGTCAGCCTTCAGAGTGGACAGTAGGAGGTGTCAGTCTAACTGTTGCCACTGAGAAGATTCCGGCACTGGACAGATCCTTGGTTTGGCTGAACCTGTGTATTTGTGAAAATATGCAACATGTGCAATTATCTTTATTAGACCCGAAGCTACTGGCACAGCTGTGAACATAAACAACAGAGGCACGGCGTTCGGGGGGAGTGGGGAGGTGGTAACTTCAGGTGTGGCTGAAACAATGGGGATTCCATCCCACCAGTCCCCAACTCACTTCTATCTAACATTCAATCACCCAAGAACAAACGCAAAGAACTTAGAGATCAGGCACAGACAAGGTTCACCCCTGCCCACCTGACCCTGCTCTACAACCCGAGGGATTCTCCATTTATATTTGGACTTCACGGAATCATGAAGTAAGGGAAAGGCGGAGGTGTCTGCATTATAATCTATTCATTCATTCATTCATTCATTCAATCATTATGATCAACGTTTCATGATGCACTGATGTGATGGTCTTAGTTCAGTTCTGCTCCCCTCACATGGAATACCTGATCATAGAATGCTGTCTCTTTTATCTACTAAGGAAATCACGTCTATTATCAGTTACACTTGGTCGTAAACCCACTTTAAACAGCAAGGCCGGCTGCCCTTTTCATTCTTGTCAGAACTTCAATCAAGCAGAACAGGAACGTATTCCAGCATGTCTGCTGCCCCATGCGTGGTGTTACTGCTCTCAACCACCATCAAGTATGCCTCTCGCTCCATCCCTCGCCTTCATTTTGATTAGGCTAATCATTGTCAGTGTGGCTCCTGTCTGCTTACAGACAGAGAATGACACACGGGGAACCCAAGAAGAGAGTGATACAGCGGTGGTCTGAGGAGGCTGAGGGTTTAGCTTAGTTTAGAGACACAGCATGGAAACAGGCCCTTCAGCCGACCGAGACCACACCGACCAACAATCACCCCATATACGAGTTCTATCCTACACTCTAGGGACAATTTACAGAAGCCAATTGACCCACAAATCCACATGTCCTTGGAATGTGGGAGGAAACTGAAGCATCCACAGAAAACCCACGTGGCACTAACGCCTGTGGTGATGAAGTGCTTTGAGAGGTTGATCATGGCGCAGATCAACTCCTACCTCGACAAAAACCTGGACCCACTGCAGTTCGCTTACCGCCACAACAGATCAACGGTGGATGCGATCTCGCTGGCCCTCCACTCCGCTCTGGACCACTTGGACAACAAAAACTCATATGTCAGGCTGTTATTCATCGATTACAGCTCGGCATTTAACACAATCATCCCCTCCAAGCTGGTTACCAAACTCGCAGAACTGGGTCTCTGCGCATCTCTCTGCAATTGGATCCTCGACTTCCTCACTCTCAGACCACAGTCTGTTCGTATTGGTGGAAATGTGTCAGACTCGATAACAATTAGCACGGGAGCACCTCAAGGCTGCGTGCTCAGCCCCCTGCTGTACTCACTCTATACTCATGACTGCGTAGCCGGACATAGTGCGAACTCCATCATCAAGTTCGCTGACGACACCACTGTTTTGGGACGTATCACTGATGGGGATGAGTCAGAGTATAGAAGAGAGATCGAGCAACTGTCCATATGGTGCCAGCACAATAACCTGGCCCTTAACACCAGCAAAACCAAGGAACTGATTGTGGACTTTGGAAGGAGTAGGATGGGGACCCACAGTCCCGTTTATATCAACGGGTCGATGGTTGAAAGGGTCAAGAGCTTCAAATTCCTGGGCGTGCACATCTCTGAAGATCTTTCCTGGTCCGAGAACACTGATGCCATTATTAAGAAGGCACATCAGCGCCTCTACTTCCTGGGTAGATTACGGAGAGTCGGTTTGTCAAGGAGGACTCTCTCTAACTTCTACAGGTGCACAGTAGAGAGCATGCTGACTGGTTGCATCGTGGCTTGGTTCGGCAACTTGAGCGCCCTGGAGAGGAAAAGACTACAAAAAGTAGTAAACACTGCCCAGTCCATCATCGGCTCTGACCTCCCTTCCATCGAGGGGATCTATCACAGTCGCTGCCTCAAAAAGGCTGGCAGTATCATCAAGGACCCACACCATCCTGGCCACACACTCATCTCCCTACTACCTTCAGGTAGAAGGTACAGGAGCCTGAAGACTGCAACGACCAGGTTCAGGAACAGCTACTTCCCCACAGCCATCAGGCTATTAAACCTGGCTCGGACATAACACTGAACTTTATTAGCCAATACTGTTATTTGCACTTTATCAGTATATTGATTCATGTGTGTATATATTTATAGAATGCCTTGTAGTCAATGCCTACTATGTTCTGTTGTGCTGAAGCAAAGCAAGAATTTCATTGTCCTATCAGGGACACATGACAATAAACTCACTTGACTTGACTTGGCCCCAGGGAGAACGTACAAACTCCAGACAGACAGTACCTATAGTCAGGCACAAACCCGGGTCTCTGGCGCTGTAAGGCAGCAACTCTACCCCTTTGCCACTGTGCCGTCCATTGCTTCAGGACTGCCTTGAGTCAGGGAACTGTAACATGTTCAGGATCACTTCATTCCAGACAGAATGAAGTTACCTCAGTTGTTACCAGTTTCATCAAGAAATGCATAGACCTTAGCTAGACAGGGAGATTCACTCCCTGTTAAAATGCAACTCTAATGCTTTCAGGATGGATGAACCCAAATAGTCTAAGAAGGCCACGTATGATCTCCGTAAGGCTATAAGGGATCCCAAGAGAGAATTTTTGAACAAGCTAAAGACTGAATTAAATCAAGTGGATGGCAGGCAACTGTGGCAGGGCCTGAACGCCATCATGGGCTGTCAGCCAATTTCATGGGCAAACAACTCATCCCTGACCGAGAAGCTCAACAGCTTTAAGCCCATTTTGAGCAGACAAAGTTCAACCAAGGTCCGTCTCTCTGATCCCATGCTGGCTCTGTTCCGAGCATCTTGGTGACAACAGTCAGACCTACTTTCATTGAGGGTAAAATCGCAGAGAGAACCAGTCCCTGGCCGGTTTGTGAAATTGAGCCCCAATGAACTGGCCATGGGCCTTCATTGGTATTTCCAGTCTCTTACTTCAACAGTCTACTGTTCACATCTGCTACAGTACAAGGAAACCTCCATCATTCAAAGGTTTCAAGGTTTCAAAGGTCTATTATTGTCACATGTACCAATTAAGGTACAGTAATATGCGAATTACCATTTAAAAAAAAAGCAACAAGACACACAACTACATAAAAGTGAACATAAACATCCACCACAGTGGATTCCCCACATTCCTCACTGTGATGGAAGGCAATAAAGTCCAATCTCCTTCCCTCTTTATTCTCCCACGGTCGGGGCAGTCGAACCATCCGTCGGGGCGATCGAAGCTCCCGCAGCTGGTGATCAAAACTCCCACGTCGGGGCGATTGAAACTCCCGCATCAGCACAATCGAAGCCCCTGCGTCGGGGCGGTTGAAGCTCCCGCGGCTTGGAGCTCCCAAAGTCGGTCTCTAACCAGGGACCGCGAGCTCCACGATGTTAAAGTCCGCAGGTTCCTGTGTTTGGAGCTACGAGGTCGATCCCTGGCGAAGGGTTCAGCCGCTCCAAAATGGTAATTCCCGCAGGCTCCATCATTCAAATCGATCCCAAATCGATCTCCAGCAAGAGGCCGCCAACTCGTCCGTGTTAGGCCGCCGTGCGAACAGAGATACAATACGTCGAGGTAAGAGATTAAAAACGTTTCCCCCAACATTCCAGCCCCAAAGAAAAGTAGTGATTTTTCTCAATGACTCCTGCCCAGTAGCTCTAACATCAGCCACAATGAAGTGCTTTGAAAGGCTGGTAATCACCTACACCAGCACCAGGCTTCTGGACATCTAATTTTACTTCGGAGTCACGTGAGTGACTACGTGAAGAACCCCGTCAGGGCGCATGCGCGTCATTACGTCAGACGCATTGGCGCGAACGGCAGCGGGAGCTCGGAGCTCCTGCTGCAACGTGAGTAATTACAGCTCCACCAAAGTCGGGGAGACTTTGGAGGAGTTAGGAAAAAGTAAATAAATTGTTTCTGCTGTTTTTTTTCCCCCATAGACAGGAACAAGTAAAAGGTGCAGGCTGCTGCCGACAAGGAGAGAGAGAGCTGCGGGACGCAGTCTCTGAAAAGCAGCCTGTCACCTCGGGGGAGTCGCAAGCCGGTAGCGGTGCGGCGACAGACTTGGCAAAGTGCCCAGCCGGGTACACAGCCAACGCCAGTCGGGCGGTCGGCATACGCCAAGTCTGTCAGGGCCAAAGACTCCGTAGAGTCGGGCCACGAGAGTCCCGTCGGGGACAGGATACCGTTCCCCAGCGGTTATCCAAAAGGAGCAGCTCATATAGGGGCTGCTCCACAGAGACGCTCCAGGAGGAGTAGTGCAGGTGGGAAGCCATAGAGAAGGCTCCACTGGCAGTGCCTAGGAGAGGTTCTGTTTCATAAAGCCACACTCCAGGAGGAGTAGTGCAGGCGGGAAGCCTTAGGGAAGGCTCCGCTGGCAGTGCCTAGGAGAGGCCTGCTTCATAAAGCCATACTCCAGGAGGAGTTGTGCAGGCGGGAGGCCGTGGGGACGGCTCCGCTGGCAGTGCCTAGTAGAGGCCTGCTTGAAAGCACCCTCTTTGCAAGAGGTGAGTGCAGAAGGGCAGATACGCTCTGACCCTGAGTCCGACGACATCCAAAGGGAGGGCAGGCAGCTGCCAGAGCTGACACCGTGTGCAGCACGGTTTGCCATGTCGTCGGATGCTGGTGAGCCTCTGGGTGAGGAACCTGCCACCAGCATAAATTACCAAGTCTCACATCAGCTACAGGAGCTGACAATGGATGAGACAGTAACGAAGTATGAAGCCCCAATCAACTGAGGACAGTTAAAAGTTCCTGTTGGGAACAGGAAGAATTGGGGCAAGATGGGCATACTAATGAAAGCCCAGGAGCATGTGAAGCTCCAGCATATTTTAAAGTTGCTGGCATCTGGTATAACGAGCTTTGCCAGGATGGTAGATGGAGAGGCCATGACAAATTACAACAAAAGGCGCTATTGTGGAGTGCCCACTTTGAGATCAACTGCCTCCGCAAGATGCGATTAGACCAACTATCAATGATAAATATGCTTCACTCTGCCAGCCTGGCACAGTGCAACCGGCACAGCTGTTTGGCGAGGATTTCGCACAGCAGGTGAAGGAGCTGGAGGAGGAGGCTAAGAAGCCAGCCACATATTCACCAAAGCGGAAGTATCCCTATAAGGGAGCAGACTGGTCCGGGCAAGGGACGAGTCCAGCTACGATGCAGCGCAGTTGGCGTTCGGCTGTAGCACCGCCACGGAGGTGAGATATCCAGCTCAAGGCCGGGGAAGAATGCCAGGTGGTAAGGAGGTAAGAGGGTCTGGTTCTCATGTAGACAGATCTAATGTGATACAATTAAATGTTTACCTCAGATATGTTTATACTGAAGGTTATTCAAGGGCATCGAATAAAGCTTAAATGCAAATTCTGATTTAACCATGCAACATGTTCCAAAAAAGGAGTTTGACTTCAGTATCACTGAATAATTGGAAGTTCAGCTGGAACTTGCAACCTTATGTAATAAAGGTGTAATTGCTAAGGCAGTTTACCAAAGCATCAGGTTGTGTCCAATATCTTTCCCAGACCAAAAAAGGATGGGGGAAGCAGAATTATACAGACCTGAATAGGCTTAACCCTTTTGTACGGTATAGACATTTTAAGATGGAAACGTTTGTGAAGGAGATCTTAAAGATGCAGATTCAGTGTCTGTTCATTTGCAGGATAGAAGATTTAAAATTCAGTTGGATGGGAATTATGCCAATACAATCCACTGCCTAATGGTTTGTCTTCAGCTCCTAGAGGGATTACAAAGTTGTTAAAACCTATTCTAGGCATGAAGAGAAGTCAAGGTCATGTGATCATGGTTTAGCTAGATAATATCTTGATTGTAGGACAATCAAAGGAAAGAGCTGAAGCATCAGTGGCAGTTGGTAAAAACCAATTTTTAATTGGGCTTTATAAGCTATTCTGAGGAATCTAAATTTATACCTGTGACACAAATTGACTAGTTGGGTTCACAATGGACTTAATCAACATCATTGTGACCTTGCCCAGGCAAAAAAGGGTACAGCTAATTAAGAGCTATATCAAGTTAATTGCTAACACACAGCCTTCAATTAGCCAGGTGACAAGACTGCTGTGGTAATGGCTGGCAGCATTTCCAGCAGTTCAATATGGCCACTTTATTATCTACAATTACAAAGGTCAAAGGAACAAGCATTGAGGATACATTGGGGTCATTATAATAGACCTATGCTTCTATCAATAGAGGCTGTTGCTGATGTACAATGGTGGATTCAGCATGTGTCCACTAGTAGTTCCAAAGTGTTATTGGACCAAGCTTCCATGATTTGCAGACAGATGTCAGAGCACTTCGGTAGGGTGCTACTGATACAAGATCCAGCGGTGGAGACAGATGAACATTGCTTCTGCATACATGGGGAATTAACCAAGAGTATTTTATGGACTCAAGGCTTATGGCACTAACTAAACTAGTTTGCATGTGCAGTGCAAAATAGACAACACTGCAGCAGTTGCTGATATGAATCACATGGGTGGAATCAAATCGTTATCATGTGACAGGTTGGCAAATACAATTGGACCTGGAGTAGGGATAAAGAGATTTGGATTGGAGCTATCTATCTGCCAGGGAAACTTAATGTAGTACCAGATGGCAGCTCATGAAAATTCCATCATAACACAGAGTGGATGTGGAACCAGGATGTGTTCAAGAACATAGTACTTCTATATGGAAGGCCAAAATATGTTTCATAGGCACCAGATCCAAGGGCAGTGGCAATTGATGCTTTTTCACTAAATTGGGATGATATGTTTGTGTACATTTTCCCACCATTCTGCCTCATAGGTCGGTGTTTGAGAAAATCAAGCAGGATGCCGCTTCAGGGGTTTTGGTGATACCAAATTGCCTGATTCAACCATGGTTCCCTTTGATGTTACAGATAGCGATCCAACCTCTTTTTGCTGATTCCAAACAGTAGGAATTTGCTGGAGCATCCAGTAACGCATTAAGTTCATCCGTTATGTGACGGTATGGATCTGTTAGTTTGCAGGTTTCAAGAATGCCTTACATCGGTCGAGGACTTTCTAGGCCAACGGTGTATATACTCGCTGCAGTCTGGAGAAAGAGTACTCAAAAACAGTATATGACATATGGAAAAAAAAAAAAAAAGGAACAATATTGTGTTCAAAAGAATATTCAATATGATACTGTAGTTATTGAAAATGTGTTAGAGTTTATCTACACTTTATTATGATGAAGGTCTTAGCTATACTGCTATCAATACAGCTAGAAGTGCTTTGTCCGCATATCTTGTAATAGGTACACGGACACAAAGTATAGGTTCTCACCCTCTCATATCTAGGTTGATGAAAGGAATCTAATTCCAAACCGCCTAAGCCTAGGTATATGGTAATCTGCGAGGTAAGCGTTGTTCGTAACATACTTCGTCATTGGGTCCCTGTCACGGCTATAACTTTGTTAAAATTAACCATGAAATTGGCTATGCTAATGGCATTGGTGTCAGTACAGAGAGTGCAGACTTTCCAAAAAACTTCAGTTCGAGAGAATGGAAGTGAATACAGAGAATGTTCTGTTTTATATTTCTGACCTGCTCAAACAAAGCAGGCCAGGTGTGACAGGTTTTAAGATTGTGTTCTCAGCATATCCTACAGCTCCATGTTTATGTGTAAGGACACATTTGTTACATTACATTGAAGCCACAAGGGCTTTAAGACAAGAAGAAACAGGATTATTTGTCAGTTACAAAAAGCCAACATAAAAGAGTGGCAGTTCAGACTATCTCAAGGTGGTTAAAGCAAGAGTTGGTTCAGGCAGGAATTAACATTTATGTGTTTACATCTCATTCCACTAGCGCAGTAGCAACATCCGCGGCCAGGGCGATGGACGTTCCCATCGACCATATATTAAAAGCCGCAGGTTGGAAAAATGAACTTGTGTTTCAGCAATACTACCATCGGCCGATTGCCGATGGAGGGCTGTTTGCTAACTCAATATTGAGTGCTGTTGCTATTGTTTAAAGTCTGTTTTCAATACTGTTTCATTCTGTTTCGTTTGTTGCCCTACATTAAGAGGGTTTATTGGTTGTTTTATGACCAAAAATAAAACTGTTTTGTTTTTGCATGATATGCAATGTCATGTTTACAGCATTATTGATGATACTCAGTCAATCGATGCAGTGAGAAGCCGGGATTTTGATCTGCGGCATAAAAATCACAGAGCTTTAAAATCTTCACGTACTCACTCACGTGACTCCGAAGTAAAATAGTAAGATTAAACTAGAACTTACCAGTTTGAAGTTTGATCTTTATTTTATGAGGAGTTACGTTGGCGATTACGTGCCCGCCACGCCCAACCCTCTCTCATAGAAAAAAGGTCATAATGGTAGTTCTCATGTTGATCATCTTAATATGTTACTTCAATTATGGTTTTGTCTGTGATTTCATACCGCTGCTTTGAAGATTGACGCGCATGCGCCCTGACGGGGTTCTTCACGTAATCACCAACGTAACTCCTCATAAAATAAAGATCAAACTTCAAACTGGTAAGTTCTCATTTAATCTTACTAATCTCTTGCAGTTTTCGTACAGGATAAATAGGACCATGGAGGATGCCATCTCACTCGCACTACCTTCAGCACTGGGTCACCTTGACAATAAGAACCCCTATATCAGGATGTTATTCATTGACTACAGCTCAGCGTTCAATGCCAGAGCACCAAATACGCTCATCCCTAAACTACTGGACTTGGCCTTGGGGCCTTCAGCTGTAACTGGCTTTTGGACTTGTTAACGGGCAGACCTTAGTTGGTTAGGCTTGGTCGTAAACGATTCCTCCACCCTGTCCTTCAACACTGGTGCTCCTCAAGGTTGTGTGCCCACTGCTCAGCTCCACTCCCTCTACACTCATGACTCTATGGACAAGTACAGCACCAACTCAGACTTTAAGTTCACCAATGATACTTGTATTGTTGTTTGGATCAACAGCAAATATGAGACAGAGTACAGGAAATTTATTGGGAACCTTGTATCATAGTGTCAAAGCAACAGTCTAATCTTTAACATAAGCATTTCAAAAGAGTTGGTTGTTGACTTAAGGAAGCAGGGCATTGAACACAACTTTGAACCATCAATGTGGCTGTTGTGGAGATGGTGAAAAGCTTCACATACAGAGGCAAACATAATCAGCAACAACCTAACCTGGTCCCTTCACACTGATGCGGTATCTCTTCCATATCTCTAGTTTCCCTCTCCCCTGACTCTTATCTGAAGAATTGACGACCCAAAACATCATCCATTCCAGAGATGCTGGCTGTCCCACTGGGTTACTCCAGCATTTTGTGTCTATCTACAGTGTAAACCAGCATCTGCTGTTCCTTCCTACACATGCAACTACTCTGCTCTTGACCACCTGAACCTGCAGGGCGTGGTGAACACACACCAGTCCGTCATAGAACGTTGCATCAGGAAGGCTAGAAGTACTGTCAAGTTCCCTTGTACTTTCTGGGAAAAGATACTAAGCCTGGACATCTCTACTTGAGAAACAGCTTCCCCACTGCTATCAACTCCGGAACCAAGCACCTCTTTCACATCCCCTTCCCAGAGGTGCTGCCACATACTCTAACACATTCAGTTATTCTGTTATTGTGCTCTAATATTTTTTTGTACTGCTTCAAATTGTACTATAATCTTTGCACCTTTCTACTGTTCAGCACTCGTTGTTTTATTTATTGCAATACTCATGTATACTGTTTACTCCATGAGCTTCATATAAACAAGGGAATTAATTGCACACTGGTATCTTCATATGAACAAGGAATTAATTGCACACAAGTACACTAGGGGTGCTGCATTGAAGGCGCCTCTGCCTACAACCTGTCTGTTTTTTCCTATCTTTTTTTAATTTTAGTTTGTCTAACAGTTTTGTTTTGGGGATTCTTTAGTTTTTCTATGTGGGGGAGGGGGAGGGGTAAGGGGGAAACCGCTTCCCAGTCGCTTCCTGGCATGGACGCGACTATTTTTCCAAGTCGCGTCCTCGCCCCCCCTCCCCGTGGCCTAGCAACTGGATCGGAGCGGCCTCTCCTACCAGAGACCGGGGACCGGACCAGAGCTTCGGCAACGGCGGCGTGGCGCTGGATTCACCGTGGAGCGGGCGATACCTACCTGGATCGCCGTTTGGAGCTCCGGAGCATTGGGCCTGCAGCATCGACATCGCGGAGCTGTGGTACGCGGAGCTCCCAGCACTGGGGTCGCAGACCGACATCGCGGAGTCCCTGGGGCCCTTTGCCGAGGGCCGCCAGCATTGCATCTCCGCCCAGCGCGGCCTGGGGACGTCGGGAGCTGCGGAATCCGGTGGGAAACGGCAGCCGTTTTGGAGGTCCAAGCCGCCGAGGTTGGCCTCCCGTTCCAACTGAGCATCGGGCTGCCCGTAGCAGCGACTGCGGAGGGCTCCGGAGGCCCCGACCACGGGTGAACATCGGGAACATCGGAGGAAGATGAGTGACTTGGGTGCCTTCCCTCATAGTGGGAAACTTTTGATTCTGCTGTGTGGGGATGTTTTATGTTGAACTCTATCGTGTGTTGTGTTCTTTATTTTATTGTATGGCCGTATGGTGACCACATTTCACTGTGCCAACTGGCACATGTGACCAATAAATGTATCTTGTATCTTGTATCTATAAGCTAATCTGAATCTTATTTTCCTTTGCAGTGTGAGTGTTACTTGTAGAGGGCAATTATTGGCTCCAAGGCAGTTACCTGGTGTAACGTGTAGTGTCAAGTGATTGACTGCTCACCAGGTTGCATCATTGTTCATAGAAGCTTCCAGAATTAGTCAGAAAAAGTAATTGGAATTAAAGTTGTGGTTGTCAGAACTGCTGGGCCTTGCTGAGATTTTCGACACTTCACACCATAGATAAGCAGAGAGCTCTGGTATGACTCGGAGTGTTTAATCTTGGCTCGACCTTGTCACTACAGAAAAGTAGCTCAGTTAATGTATCAGATCAAAAGGGTCTCGACCCGAGACGTCACGCATTCCTTCTCTCCAGAGATGCTGCCTGTCCCGCTGAGTTACTCCATCATTTTGTGTCCATCATCAGATCAAGTACATTGATTGTTAGAGATAAAGCACCACGCTGTGAAAAGTTCTAAGGTTATCTTCAGTTCACAATGGAGGTGTGGCACAATACATAGTGTGCAGCAAAGCCAACTGCTTTGCATTTTCTATAGAAAAAACTAGAAGTACGGCTACCATAAGCATAGCAAAAAACAGATGGCCTTCTGATTGTGTAACATAATTCTAGAGAATGGATTTTTTGACAGTGAACAGCTTGCCTGCAAATACGAGGTATGGGAATTGTGGCAGAAGTTATGAGTTACACTGCCTTGAACACCTCGAGCCCTGTGACGCGCACTGCAAATAGTCAAGTCAAGTCAAGTGAGTTTATTGTCATGTGTCCCTGGTAGGACAATGAAATTCTTGCTTTGCTTCAGCACAACAGAACATAGTAGGCATTGACTACAAGGCATTCTATAAATATATACACACATGAATCAATATACTGATAAAGTGCAAATAACAGTATTGGCTAATAAAGTTCAGTGTTATGTCCGAGCCAGGTTTAATAGCCTGATGGCTGTGGGGAAGTAGCTGTTCCTGAACCTGGTCGTTGCAGTCGTCAGGCTCCTGTACCTTCTACCTGAAGGTAGTAGGGAGATGAGTGTGTGGCCAGGATGGTGTGGGTCCTTGATGATGCTGCCAGCCTTTTTGAGGCAGCGACTGTAACAGTCATATCAGTTGTGCCAAGATTGGGAAATTGTAACTTAGTTTTTCACAGCATAATGGAAGTTATCGTAATAAAGTGTGAACCAAAAGCAATTCTCCTTCTAAATTAAATACCTTGATAATGTGTAGGGGCTTAAATTGGGCAGACCTGGTAAACAAGCTGAGGCTGAGATGTTTGATCAATTTGTACCTGTCCATTATGAGGTGCGGATTATGACTAAGTACACTATTGGTTGCTACGATCAGCAACCTTTTGTATTGTTCAATGGCGGGCCATAACACCAGGCACCAGCTCTTACGAGCTGTTAGACCAACTCTCAAGCCGAGCTGCCTTGTGGCGGCAAAAGGTGATTACAAAATATGATGGCATATGTTCATACTTTGAAGGATGGCTGAAAGTGCAATGTTCTTTCATAATAAACTGAAGGTAACCTGGTGCAATAAACCCTTAGAAAACAATAGGTTAGTTGCGGAGGTCAATCCCATGAGCTTCAAAAACAATTGGATGCAGTTCAGTGAGGTTTAACAATCTGCACTGATTTTGAAGATGATCTTTGAATGGCATATGGTATCAAAGCTCTTGTTTGTTTCATTGTAAAACGCCATGTCTATCGACAATATCTACTAACTATTACTTAAACCTTCAACTCAGATACTTTACCTCACATAATTAGGACAGTTGCTATCTTTGTATCCACAACACACAGCTTTCACATATTATCATGACATAATGTGGGACTCTTAATGACATGGTTCAGCTTTCTGCCTGTAGCAGAAGATGACACATGAAAGGAGGCAACATCAAACCCATGCGAGGCTAACAATGCCTGATGGAGGAGAAATAACTGACTGTCATGGGACATTGTTTAGCCAGTGGTCACTTGTGCGGACACCTGAAATTATGAGAGGGATAGATAGGGCAGACAGTCAGAACCTTTTCCCCATGATGGAAAGGCATAGCTTTAAGGTGAGAGGGGCAATGTGAACGTGGTGGGTGCCACTCTGGTATCTGCCTCCATCACCACCCCTGGCAGTGCATTCCAGAACACAATGCTGGGATTATGGTGGAGGCAGATATGATAGTGATATTTCAGAAGCATCTGGATAGGCACATGGATGTGCAGAGAGGGATATGGATTATGTGTTTGTCTTTCATCATGTTCACTCAGACATTGTGAACCAAAGAATCTTTTTCCTGTGAGGTACTGATCTATGTTCTATGTTTTGGGTATTGATTGTGAAGATATCAACATATCGCGATCTACTCATTTCATCCAAATTTTGCCTTGTACAAAAATCACAATTTTTGTCCAAAATTGACAATGTATAAACATCCCAAATAGCTGTTTGTAGAAATACAATGCCATATTTCTCGACACAAAACTATATTCGAATAAAATATTCTATAAATATAAATATAAATATTCTAATTAAATAATATATTCTAATAAAACTCTAATATAATAAAAGCTCTAATATATTCTACACAAAGCAATAGGATGGCTTTATGTGTAGCGAGGAACAGCAGACGCTTTTTTAAACCGAAGACAAACACAAACAGCTGGATCAGGGGTGGGGAACCTGCGGCCTTAAGGCCGCATGTGGCCTTCTAGGCCATTAAGTGCGGCCTTTTGAATGAATCCAAATTTTGTAGAACAAATCCTATTTTTAATAATATGTTTTTGTTCATGTTTTATTATTTTTATTTTAATCTTAAAATGAACATATTTAAAATACCAAAGAGTAAAAGAAGGTTCAACGAAATAATCCTCCCCGACTGACGGCCACAATTAAAACATTAGAAAATCATGAGGTCTATTCTAACACCTGTTATGCTCATGATTTCGTTGTAATGCGACTCTAGAATGGACGTGAACCTCTCTGCCTGACTGCCGCCACCACTGCCTGAGGTTGGTTGACGAGAGGGAAAATGTTGGGGAGAGTCCGCTGGCCATCCAGTCTTCAGTATTAGCAACTTTTGACAGCCTTATTTTAAAGTCCTTATTTGACACTAGGAAAGATCTGATTGAAATATTGAAAACTGCAGTAGAATACCCAAGTATTCGGCAACATGCACGAAAAATGCTTGCTTGCTTTTCAACCACTTATTGCTGCGAATCTACATTCTCATACCTAACCCAAATCAAGACGCCCTTAAGGTCACAAATGACGGATATTCATCTAGAAGATCGGCTGAAACTGCGTACCTCCATGTTGCAACCAAATATTCAAATGCTTTCCCACAAAAAGCAGTCACAACAAAGTCATTAAAAGGTTAGTTAACTTTAGAATTAACAACATTTTTTCATTTACGCCAGCATTTTGTGTCTATTACTTAGAACAGCCCTGCGACCTGGAACTTTGCTTGCAATGCTGGAGAATGTATTTTAGGAGGAGTGAAGGCTGAGAGGAGATTTGGTTCAAAATCATCGTGGGCAGAGGGATTAAGGTGGAAAGGGTTGCACCGGAGTTTGGGCTGTTTCATCTAATGTTTTGATTTCATTGCACAGTATTTTTCTTTTCTATGTCTTGTACAATTTATGTATAATTTATGTTTTGGTAAGCATCTGAACTGAAACAGGTTACGGGAGATACATAAACAATGTCATTAAATCGACTGCTCTTACAGAAAGCATATGGACAGCATACACTCCACCTCTCCCATCCCAACATCAGTCCAACCAGTTATATAATTCCATACAACGCCTCCACGGGGTCTATATTCCACAGAGATACAAAAAGTACTTGTGAATAGACACAAATTGCTGGAGTAACTCAGCAGGACAGGCAGCGACTCTGGAGAGAAGGAAAGGGTGACGTTTCAGGTCGAGACCTTTCTTCAGACTGAACTGAACTCCTGTAGGTGAGAGTACTTGTGATTTTCTGAAGAAGGATCTTTACCCGAAACGTCACCCATTCCTTCTATCCAGAGATGCTGCCTGTCCCGCTGAGTTATTCCAGCATTTTGTGTCTATCTTTGGTGTAAACAGCATCTGCAGTTCCTTCCTACACAAAAGTACTTGTGACATAACTGAATGTCTGGGTACTTTAAGTTCAAGTTCAAGTTCAAGTGAGTTTATTGTCATGTGTCCCTGATAGGACAATGAAATTCTTGCTTTGCTTCAGCACAACAGAACATAGTAGGCATTGACTACAAAACAGATCAGTGTGTCCATATACCACAATATAAATATATACACACATGAATCAATATACTGTTGAAGTGCAAATAACAGTTAATTGGCTAATAAAGTTCAGTGTTTTGTCCGAGCCAGGTTTAATAGCCTGATGGCTGTGGGGAAGTAGCTATTCCTGAACCTGGTCATTGCAGTCTTCAGGCTCCTGTACCTTCTACCTGAAGGTAGTAGGAGATGAGTGTGTGGCCAGGATGGTGTGGGTCCATGATGATACTGCCAGCCTTTTTGAGGCAGCGACTGTGATAGATCCCCTCGATGGAAGGAAGGTCAGAGCCGATGATGGACTGGGCAGTGTTTACTACTTTTTGTAGTCTTTTCCTCTCCAGGGCGCTCAAGTTGCCAAACCAAGCCACGATGCAACCGGTCAGCATGCTCTCTACTGTGCACCTGTAGAAGTTAGAGAGAGTTCTCCTTGACAAACCGACTCTCTGTAATCTTCTCAGGAAGTAGAGGCGCTGATGTGCTTTCTTAATAATGGCATCAGTGTTCTCGGACCAGGAAAGATCTTCAGAGATGTGCACGCCCAGGAATTTGAAGCTCTTGACCCTTTCAACCATCGACCCGTTGATATAAACGGGACTGTGGGTCCCCATCCTACTCCTTCCAAAGTCCACAATCAGTTCCTTGGTTTTGGTGGTGTTGAGGGCCAGGTTATTGTGCTGGCACCATATGGACAGTCGCTCGATCTCTCTTCTATACTCTGACTCATCCCCAACAGTGATACGTCGTACAACAGTGGTGTCGTCAGCGAACTTGATGATGGAGTTCGCACTATGTCCGGCTACGCAGTCATGAGTATAGAGTGAGTACAACAGGGGGCTGAGCACGCAGCCTTGAGGTACTCCCGTGCTGATTGTTATCGAGTCTGACACATTTCCACCAATATGAACAGACTGTGGTTTGAGAGTGAGGAAGTCGAGGATCCAATTGCAGAGGGATGCGCAGAGAGCCAGTTCTGCGAGTTTGGTAACCAGCTTGGAGGGGATGATTGTATTAAATGCCGCGCTTTACAATTTGAGTCTCATGATAAATTACTGTCTGAATACACAATTAGGTGCTCCGGGACCGTTTCTTCAGGAAACCCGTTTATTTAATGTATATGAATATTGGACGCATATCGGCAGTACATTTCATATAATTAATTATTAAAGCAGGCTTCCGTCAGTTAATGGCTAGTGTTTCATCGTATTTTGAGTCCATTTCGTAATACCCCTGATAATGAGACCAAACAACTAACGTCCAGTTTACAAAATAATGTGGAGATTTATACATCAACAGGTCAGAAACAGTGGGGCGTATATTCATTATTTTTTAAGTGTCTTTCGTTTAAGATAAATGAGTTGTTCGTTGCTTGCGGATTCCCTTAAGTTTTTATGTGCATTTGTATCAAGTTGCATCGTTTCAGGTTTCACATTTGGAATTTATTTTGGAGCTGGGTTCAGCTGGGAGTCCACGGAAGTTGGAAGAATTCTGCTCACCGGGAATAAAGACCCGAGGCAGAGCAGTGCGGACACTTCCCGTCTCTCGGGCGTGCATGCTGGCACTAACTCACGCCTTTTCACACTTACTCACACATACGCGGACGTACGCAGGTGTGATCGAATTTTATGTATGGGCAACGCATAATGCTGAAGAAGGGTCTCGACACGAAACATCACCATTCCTTCTCTCCAGAGATACTGCCTGTCCTGCTGAGTTACTCCAGCTTTTTGTGTCTATCTTCAATTTCAGAGTTAAATAAAAAACAGAGTGCTCGAGGAACTCAGCGGGCTAGGCGACATCTGTGGAGGGAATGGATTAGGAGTTGTTTCGGCCAGGGTTCTTCTTCATCAAAAAAAAAAAAAAAAAAAAAAAAAAAAGAGAGAGAGAGAGCACCGTGGTAGTTCAACGCTTACAAAAATAATCATCCAGATCTTAAAATTTAAAATACTAATAGATTTAATCTGCTATCAATTTTAGAGGTACAGTATGACTTTTTATATCCTTGCATTTTTTAAGCAGCAAGAACTTAAGTCAATTTCACCGGGTTGTTACTTTTCCAGTGTTATGGAAACCGGAAGTCGGGTTGAGCATTCTAAGATGGCGGCTGTTACGCTCCGTTACGAACTACACCTCTGTGCATTGGATTACGCAGGAGTGGAGTATCTTGCTCCGCTCAATGACCTGGCCCTCAACACTAGCAAAACCAAGGAACTGATTGTGGACTTTGGAAGGAGTAGGATGGGGACCATCAACGGGTTGATGGTGGAGAGGATCAAGAGCTTCAAATTCCTGGGCGTGCATATTTCTGAAGCTCTCCTGGTCCGAGAACACTGATGCAATTATTAGGAAAGCACATCAGCGATTCTACTTCCTGAGAAGATTACGGAGAGTCGGTATGTCAAGGAGGACTCTCTCCAACTTCTACAGGTGCACAGTAAAGAGCATGCTGACCGGTTGCATCGTGGCTTGGTTCAGCAACTTGAGCGTCCAGGAGCAGAAAAGACTACAAAAAGTAGAAAACACTGCCCAGTCCATCATCGGCTCTGACCTCTCTGTATTTTTTGAAAAGGCTCCGCTCCTCCACCGTCTGCAGTGAGATGCTGCAGATGTTCTACCAATCGGTGGTAGCCAGTGTCATCTTCTTCATTGCCGTGTGCTGGGGCAGCAGGGCGAAGGCCGCGGACGTCAATAGGATCAACAAACTCATCAGGAAGGCTGGCTCCATCCTGGTGGCGGAATTGGATTCATGGGAGGTGGTCTTGGAGGGGAGGATGCTCCTCAAACTGCGGAGCCTCTTGGACAATACAGCTCACCCCCTCCACGACACACTGGTCAACCTGAGGAGCACCTTCAGCAACTGACTGGTTCCACCAAGATGCAGCACAGAACGTCACAGGAGAACGTTCTCTGTAGCTATCAAACTGTAAAACTCCGCCGCCTTCTGTGGTGGGGTAGACTGACTCCCCTCCCCCTCCCTCCACCCCCCCCCCCAATCTTTGTACATCCCCAATCCTTCCACTCATCAGTTTAATTTCATGTTTAATGTATTTTGTGTTTTATGATAAATCAAGTTCCATTAAATCGTATCGTATTATAATTACAAATAAATAGGGCTCAAAATGTTTTTCCTTTTAGATGAAAAGAGACATGTGGAGAGGGTGTGTTGGGTATAGGGGTGGTGAAATTAACTGAAATACTTAACATGGGGTGAACAGTCCAAATCTCTTTTCCTTTGCTGAGATGGCAATTAGGAAGGGACATGCATCTAATTAATAGATAGAAGAATTAAGGGGAAGTTCTGTTAAGATGTTTTTATTTATCAAGTGGTGGGGTCTGTAGCTAACTCCCCCAAAATAAATTGGAGACAGAAACCTTCACCAGGTATATCGAGTATTAGACCAAGTGGGCTCCGTTCCCCCAACGCAATATTCTACCAAACTGCGCAGTGCGGCTGACGGGTTCCTGATGTGACGCCAGAGATCCCCGTTATAACGCAAGTCACGGCAACCATCACCCAACTGCGCAGGCGCGGCCGGCAAGTGGGAGCATGACTGTGACGTTTTAAAAGTTTAAAATGGCAATAACTTGTAAAATTTAAGATCAATGTGAACGCATCTCCCTCTTCAGTCCCCTATTCCCCTCCTCCATTATCCTCCCTCTCCCTCCCTCCACCAACCCTCCTCTGCTTCCTCCGCTCACCCCCTCCTTCCCTTCCTCTCTCTTCCTCCTCCCCATCTCCATTACAATAGACAATAGACAATAGACAATAGGTGCAGGAGTAGGCCATTTGGCCCTTCGAGCCAGCACTGCCATTCAATGTGATCATGGCAGATCATCCACAATCAGTACCCCGTTCCTGCCTTCTCCACATATCCCCTGACTCCTCTATTTTTAAGAGCCATATCTAGCTCGCTCTTGAAAGCATCCAGAGAACCTGCCTCCACCGCCCACTGAGGCAGAGAATTCCACAGACTCACCACTCTCTGTGAGAAAAAGTGTTTCCTCGTCTCCTTTCTAAATGGCTTACTCCTTATTCTTAAACTGTGGCCCCTGGTTCTGGACTCACCCAACATTGGGAACATGTTTCCTGCCTCTAGAGTGTCCAAGCCCTTCACAATCTTATATGTTTCAATGAAATTCCCTCTCATCCTTCTAAACTCCAGAGTGTACAAGCCCAGCTGCTCCATTCTCTCAGCAGATGACAATCCCGCCATCCCGGGAATTAACCTTGTAAACCTATGCTGCACTCCCTCAATAGCAAGAATGTCCTTCCTCAAATTAGGGGACCAAAACTGCACACAATATTCCAGGTGTGGTCTCACTAGGGCTGTACAACTGCAGAAGGACCCCTTTGCTCCTATATTCAATTCCTCTTGTTATAAAGGCCAACATGTCATTCACTTTCTTCACTGCCTGCTGTACCTGCGCGCTTACTTTCATAGACTGATGTACAAGGACCCCCAGATCCCGTTGTACTTCCTCTTTTCCCAACTTGACGCCATTTAGATAGTAATATGCCTTCCTGGTTTGCTACCAAAGTGGATAACCTCACATTTATCCGCATTAAACTTCATCTGCCATGCTCTGCATTTCCTCGCATACTGCCTCCCCCTCCTCTTCACCCTTCCTCTTCTTTCCCCTCTCCTCCTTCCCTCCCCCACTCCCTCCGTCGCCTTTCCCCTCAGTCACTCCCTCAGTCACTCCCTCCCTCCCTCCAAAAACCCTCTCCCCTTCCTAACCCCCTCCTCTCCCTCAATCCCTGTCCGCCCCACCACCCCACTCTCCCTCCTCACCTCCCCCACTACCCTCCTCCTCTCCCTCTATACCCCCTCCTCCCCCACTCTCTCTCCTCACCTTCCCAGGATCTCAATGTAAGCCACCGCCGGCTCTGTTTTCTCCACGACGTCGGCGATGAAGTTGTACTTGAGGCAGAGGCTGTCGGGGGGACAGGCCGAGCAGCCTGGAGCTGGGGGAGGGAGAGGCCGAGGCTGCGGCCTAGTCCTTGCCCCAGATCCTGCTCCTCTCCCTCCGAGCGGGCCCAGAGCAGCAGCGCCACCGCCCCCAGACCTAGACCCAGCCTCAGCTCCACGTTCATTTCAAATCCCGTACTTGAGGCGGAGGCTGTCGGGGGGGATGGGCCGAGCGGCCTGGAGCCGAGGGAGGGGGAGGGAGAGGCCAAAGCTGTGGCCTAGTCCTTGCCCCAGGTCCTGCTTCTCTCCCTCCTCGCGGGCCCAGAGTCATTTCAAATCCTACATGCCCACTGCGCACGTGCGGGGAGACTTTCAGTTATTTTAAAATCCGCACGTGCGGATAACCACAGTCACTCCCTCCCTCCATAACCCTTCTCCCCTCCCTACCCGCCTCTCCCTCTACCCTCCTCTCCCTCTATCCCCCTGCTCCCCTGCTCCTCACCTCCCATCGCACCCTCCCACAATAAAAATCGCAATGGTTTTTTTTAAATGAAACCTCCTCCCAAGAATTTGCTTTAAATGGAGCTTTTCTTTAAGTCGCGATTTTTAATGTAAATGAGATTTGGCGATCCCATTGTGACATCATTGTGACGTCGAACACGGCTAACCGGCAGGCCGTGGAAAAGTGATTTTTGTAAAAGTGGTTTTTGTAAAGTTTAAAATGTGAATAACTTGTTAAATATAACATAAATCCGAACGAAACTTGCCACAGCACACCCCAGGACAATGGTGAGTAAGGCGGGCAAAAAATTGTAGCACTATCATGTACCGTATTGCTGTAGTTTCAGGATCACACTCACACGCACGCACGCATACAAACACACAAGATGAGAGTTTTTCTAATATATATATATATAGATTAGGATTTTAGCTGCACATAAATGTCTATGATTCTATGATATATTACTGCAATAGGTATGTTACCAAGTCTTTGTGAAGACTTTTTAGACACTTCATTAAATCAATTATTATTAACGGAAAAGGTATGCATCCTTGGACCAGAGATACTAAAGCAATCTTACATTATTCTGTGAGAGCGACATTAATGCCAGGGGCATCCAAAGCATCATGCCATAATCTGATGTAACCCAAATATAAAGCTGCTAAGATGCAGCAGGACTTTGCCGGATAAAAGCTGTTCCTTTGGAACACTTGTGGAGAGGTTTCTGCCTGAAGTTTGCTGTGAGATTGCTGTCTTCTTCAGAAATTCTGGAGTAAAAATCATCCAGCTATCTTCTCCTAATCCTGACCAGAGACTCCTGCTGTTTAAGAGCTAGAGCTTGGCTCGGGAGGGAAAGATCACACTACTTTGAGATGATTGCATGCACTGGATGATCCTGGCAACGGTTGCTCGCCAGGATCTCTTGGTAACAGTCACAAGAAAGGATGTGAAACTCACTGCAGTATACCCAGCAATGGTCAACTGTGGCACCTCTGGTCAAAGAAGATAAACAAATGAAATATAGTTTTATAAAGTGAATCCTAGACACAGATTGCAGTAAATTCCAATTGTAGCTCTCTCGAGTTGGAAATATACCAGATGAAATGTTGAGCGTGGCATCTCAGTGGTGGTTCAGTGCAGTGGGAGCTTTGCACTGACTGTTGTCAGAGGCAACCTCTTTCAGATGAGCTATTAAACCAATGCCCATTATAATTATAAATGATCTCTTTAAAGTGCAGGGATTTCTTGTCCCACTGGGTGTTAACTTTTAGCGGAGTCAGTGCTCCTGTACAATTTTGAATGTAAGTCTTTACCTTGAGTTTCCCTATAATACCGAAGAGTCTATGCTTCGAACTATACTTTGGACTGGCCCGTCAGACTTCATATAATGGCAGCCTGGTTCTTCCTTCATTGTGGAGACAGGTCAGTGTTTGGTGCCATGCTCTGACAGACACAGTTTCTAGCAAACATTATTAATAAACACTATTATTGGCTCTTCATTTCAAAAGGTTATCAGAAATAACCTCACCAATCCAGAGTTCAGTAGCACGGTGCTCTGCTTTGGTTTCTTATTAACATGAAATATTAACAGCTATTTGTAGCTTCACCAGTCAAGTGCACAAACTAAACATGTGTGACCCCTTTTACAACTTTGCCATTCCTACATTATGAGGTATTCTTCTCCCCCTCGGTGAACTGCACCCCCCACTGTTTACTCCCTGCTGACAGACAAAGCATGTGATGTCATTGTTACTCGGCTGTGAAGTCTAGGTAACCTTAGACAATGTAGCACTTGTGAATCTTAGAGTGTGTTTAGAATGCCTCTGACATGGAGGCTAGTGGGGGGCCCAATCATTTCAAATGCAATTCATTGTAGAAGTTGGAAAGGGTGTGATTTGCAGACTATGGCTCAGTTAACACCAGAGCTAGGTTCAAGTCCGTCAACAGAGGTGTGAGTGGGTTTCTAGGGTGACACCACTGTTGAGGCATGCTGAACTTTTGGGGATATAGTCTTTAAGATGCCCCAGTAAACAGAAATCCATCTACCCTTCCAGAGTTGAAATAAAACAAAGGTGTTCTCCGTAATATTCCGCCCATTATTTATTCCTCGAACACTGAGAAAAGGAAAAAAAGGGTTATTTAATTTCTGATCTAATTGTTGTTGATGAATTCTTAATGATTTCAAATTGTTTTCTACTTCATGTCGTGGCTACTTCAAAAATGGGAGGTAATTCCCTCCACTGCCAGGCTAGGTCAAAGGGAAATACGTTTCAAGTTCACTGCATGCATTGTCAACACACAGCTTTTTTTTTACCAAAAATAGTTTAATCAATCATTAACAATAATATTTACAGTACAAAACAAAACAAAGCCCACCACCATAATATGTCAAACAACCGATACAACTATATTACAGTCTGAAGAAGAGTTTCGGCCCGAAACGTTGCCTATTTCCTTCGCTCCTTGGATGCTGCTGCACCCGCTGAGTTTCTCCAGCATTTTTGTGTACCAACTATATTACAATCCTTATTGAGGATGACTTCCACCCCACGCGGAGCCCAACGGTCTCGGAAACCCCCAGGGCACCCGTGGACAGCGCGTAGTCCCTCTCAAGTACCACTGTTAAAGGGGCTTGGGCAGAGCCCTCTTCCGCCTGGCGCCGTGACTCGCGGATGGCCAGCTTGGCCAGGCCCAGGAGCAACCCAACCAGGACATCTTCAGCGCTACTCCCTCTCCCCTACGCACAGGCTTTCCAAAGATGAGGACGGTGGGTGTGAAGTTCAGCCAAAAGGCAAGGAGCAGCCCCTTTAGATGTTGGAACAGGGGCTGCAACCTCACACACTCCATATGCACGTGGAACAAAGAGGCTCCCTGTGTCAACACACAGCGGTGTGAATGCACCCTGGACACCGTACTGAGAAGGTCACAATGCATGAGAATGCCAACCAAAAATCACGATTCAGGTCATTGCTCCATCCTCCTCGTACTGAGGGAATTTGTGGAGCAAGTCAACTGTTAAATGTGTGCTCCGTGTCTGTGAGTTTGTGTTGCTTTCTAGACGGACAATCGTGAAGCTCTTTTGTAATTCAGCCAGAACCCAGTTGGACAATGTTTGTTGTCAAAGTAGCCCGTGTCATGGCAACATATTCAGAAATGAGCCTTATAAGTTGCTGTGGAAACTGAACTTACCTTGAACAAAACAAGCGTACTAAATATACCTCTATAATTTAATTGTGATAAAGCCCTTCGTTTCAAGCTTCTGGTATTTTTTTTTAAAGAAGTACTGTGTATATGAAGAATGTTTGAGGAAAATAAAATATTTTGGGGGGTATCTTGTATTTTTCTGGCTAAATCTAGTCATAGGAAAATATCACAGATATTTGTACAGTTACATTGTCGTTTTGTGTACTTCCAAAACAACAATTGGAAAATGCACCAAATGCTTTGTTCATGATAACGTGTCTTTAAATAAATAGAATGCCATAAGCCAAGCTGAGAAATATGAAACCAGAACAATTAAAAGAGTTCTGTCCATTTTACCAATGAAATTGATCTACACATTTGGAATATTATAATGCCCTGAAAGTTTGTGCAGTCCTCTGCCAGCCCATGACACAGTGGAGTACCAGGACAGTGGCTTCCAGAATCATTTAACCACCTGAGGAGGTGGTGTATTACCTGAGTAGGGAGAGAATGACCGTCAGGGATGGGATCATCTTGCTCTGGTGTCAATTCCAATCCACTGCCAACTAATTCCTGCTTAATAAGAAGAAGAACATAATTTTAGAATTATAGAAACACAGAAACATAGAAAAGATAGATGCAGGAGTAGGCCCTTCGAGCCAGCACCGCCATTCAATATGATCATGGCTGATCATCTAAAATCAGTACCCAGTTCTGGCTTTTTCCCTATATCCCTTGATTCCTTTAGCCCTAAGACCTAAATCTAACTCTCTCTTGATAACATCCAGTGAATTGGCCTCCACTGCCTTCTGTGGTAGAGAATTCCACAGATTCACAACTCTCTGGGTGAAAATGTTTTCCTCGTCTCAGTCCTAAATGGCCTACCCCTTATTCTTAAATTGTGACTCCCTGGATCTGGACTTCCCCCAACATCGGGAACATTTTTCCTGCATCCAGCCTGTCCAATCATTTAAGATTAATTTTATCTATGAAGACACAAGGAACTGCAGATGCTGGGATATTGAGCCAAACATAAAGTGCTGGAGGAACTTAGCAGGTCAGGCAGCATCTGCAGAGGGATTGGACCAACAACATTTCAAGCCCTGAAGAAGGGTCCTGCCCCAAAGTATCGCCTGTCCATTCCCCCCCTCCCAGTTTGCCTGACCTGCTGAGTGCCTCCAGCACTTTGTGTTTTGCTATTATCTATGGCGTTGCCGCAGTCATTTGTCCCTTAATTATTATCTTTGCTCTGTACATTTTGAGATATTACGCTGTCGTTTTCCTTTTTATCTATCACGCTTAAACAATTTGCTTCAATATTACTGCAAACCACCTTGGTGGCAACCTCCGTTTTCTTACTCTCAACCCTTCAAGGTCGACCAAAGTGTCAGGTCTCCTACCTCTTCCCACCTCGTTTTTACTGAGCAGAGGTGCAACAAATATACATCTAAAACAATGGCAATGTCCACAAGTTCAGTTTGTAATGGGATTCCAATTGGCAATTCAAGAATGCTGACAAAAAGACCATTGGTCCATAGCTGCCTGATGGTGGCAACACAAGTAGATAGAGTGATAAAGAAGGCATATGGTATGCTTGCCTTCATAGGCCGGGGCATTGTATAAGAGTCAGGATGTCATGAAGTGGCTTGATAGGACTTTGTTAAGGCCACATTTGGAATATTGCATGCATTTCTGTTCTCCCCATTACAGAAGGATGGAGATGCTTTGGTGGTTTACCAGAACGTGGCCTGGATTATGTGGTATTAGCTACAGGGAGAGATTGGGCAGACTTGGAATGCCAGAGGTTGCGGGCGAGACCCTAGAGAAATATATAAAATGATGAGAGGCATTGATAGGGTAGATGATCAGAACCTTTTTCCCAGGATGGAAAAATGTAATACTAGAGCTTTAGCCAAGCTTTAAGGTGGGAGGAATAAAGTTTAAAGGAGATGTGCGGGGCAACCTTTTTACACGGAAGATGGTGAGTGCCTAGAATGCACAGCCAGGGTTGGTGGATGAGGCAGATACGATAGTGGCATTTTAGAGGCTTTTAGATAGGCACATGGATCGCCTAACGGCAGCGCCTAACATGGATCGCAAATGACGGCGCCTAACGGCGGCGGCTCGACTGCAGTCCACCTGTCTTTTTTTAATTTTTGTCTAGTTAAATGTAGTTGTTTGTGTTTTTTTATATTGTTTTTAACTGTGTATATGTGGGGGGCGGGAGGGGGGAGGGGGGAACTTAAAAAAATCTCTTCCCTGTATGGAGGACCCGACCTTTCTCTGTCGGGTCTCCGTTGTCGTTGGGGCCTAGCACCGTGGAGAGGCCTCCAACCGGAACGACCTGGGGCTCCAGTCGCGGAGCCTGCGGACTACTCACCATCGTGGAGCTGGCCGAGTTCGGAGCGTGGAGAGCTGCGGTGACGCGCGGCTGTGACCCGACCCCGGAGATTCGGAGGCTCCAGCCGCAGGTCTGGTGGACGGTAACATCGGGAGCTCGCGGGTCCCTGGTGGGAGACCGCTTTTCGGGGCTCCCGCAACAGCAACTTCTCCCGCCCGAGTTGCGGGGTTGAAGATGACCTGGAGCTGGGTCTAACATCGCCCGGCGCGGCTTTAATGGCCACGGGACTTGCTAGCGCTGCTGGGGGCTCCAACATCCAGACCCGGAGCGCGGCCTTGCATCGCCCGGCGCGGCTTTAATGGCCGCGGGACTTGTTTTCCATCGCCAGCCGGGGGCTCTGATTCTGACATCGGGAGGAGAATGGGGAGTGCAGGGGAGAGATAAGACTTTGCTTTCCATCACAGCGAGGAGGAGATTCACTGTGATGGATGTTTGTGTAAATTGTGTTGTGTCTTGGTTCTTTTTACTTGTTTGTATGACTGCAGAAACCAAATTTCGTTTGAACTTCATTTGAGGTTCAAATGACAATAAATGGTATTGTATTGTATTGTATCAGCAGGGAATGCAGTCTTATAGATTATGCACAAAAAGGTAAGAGATGGTTTTGGCATCATGTTCGAAGCACACATTGTGGGTTAAAGGCCCTGTCCTAGTGCTGTACTGTTCTATGTTCTGTACAGATGCAATAACATGAGGTCCCAGTATTGTTCTCAAAATCATGAGCTTTGCCTTTTGCTGTTGATAATTCAATGCAAGATATGGTGTTCATATTTTCTATACCTTTCTGGCGAAGGCACAGTTCAGCTCTGTCTCGTTGCCAAAGTCAGCAGTGCAGAGAGAATACTGGCTCCAAAGAACAATCCTCTAAGCATTCAACCACAAAACTTTCACACGTTGTTAGTTGCTCCAAGCTAAAAAGCCAGACAAAAACAATCTGTGGAGTGTAATAACCGTATTTCTCCTTCTATGCAAATACAGTTGAGTCTCTATACTTGAGTGGAAAGCCAAGCACAAGTTTATGTTTGCATGTTTGACCCGGTTCATAGCCTAGTCAGTACTTTAACAAGGTAGACACAAAATGCTGGGAGTAACTCAGCAGGACAGGCAGCATCTCTGGAGAGAAGGAATGGGTGACTTTTCGGGTCGAGACCCTTCTTCAGACCTGAAATGTCACCCATTCCTTACCTTAGATTTAAACCAGAACCTGCAGTTCTTTCCTACACAATACTTTACAAGAATGTGAGTCATCGAAAGTGAATACGAGCTTGGATAGGATTTGGCTTTTCAGTAGTTCTCAAGAGTTACAAAGAAAGTTGAATTCAAATATTTAATGCGATCTCTTTTTTAGCCAGTTCCTAATTGTGACTAAACAATTACCCATCCACCTATTGGATAAGAAGGCATTTAGCGTAGCTGATGCTCATATATATGCTGCAATGATTGTGTCTGTCTGCGGGATGGGGGAGGGTAGTTTAGTTTAGTTTAGAGATACAGCGCGGAAACAGGCCCTTCAGCCCACTGAGTCCACACCAACCAACGATCCCAGCACACCAACACTACCCTACACATACTAGGGACAGTTTTACATTTGTACCAAGCCAATTAACCTAAAAATCTGTACGTCTATGGAGTGTGAGAGGAAACCAAAGATCTCAGAAAAAGCCCACACTTTGAGAGAATATACAAACTCTATACAGACAAGCACCCGCAGCCAGGATCGAACCTGGATCTCGGGCGCTGTCATTTGTAACTCTACCGCCGCGCCACCGTCACCAAGGTAATCCAGGAGATCCTAGCTTTATTTCAAACGTAATTTAATTGGTGACTCACCCGTATAAGTCTTTCCCAGGTTCGGAGAGGGTTCAGTACTAACAGAGGTCATAAAGTAGTTAAACCAGGGCATTTTACTCGACCATTTGGATATTGCTACGAACCAAGGTCCCACGTGGCAGGAGATGTCCACAGCCCCACAGCAACTGATAAACTCATTCCCTCCCCCCCCCCCCCCATCTCCCAATCGCTCATTTATACAGTCTCTACACAAATCAGGTGTTCATAACCAGGGAAGGACCAATGCAGGACAGTGGAAAAATAGTATGGGAGATCAAACATCCCTTGAGAATCAAGATGGCAAAATGCGGGAAAAATAATTTTGCGATTCATTTACTTCCATGTCCTGAATTGCTCCACCGACCTGTTGACATTGTTAGGGATTGCCTTGGGGTTCTTGCTATTTTGGCAAGAAATTCTGGACTAATAGGCTCATACAGAATGAAAACAGGCCCTTCGGCCCACCAAATCTACACTGACCATCAAACCGTTTTGCATTAATCCTATACTTATCCCATTTTATCCTCCCCACATTCCCATCAATTCTCTCCAGATACTGCCACTCACCAACACATTAGGGGGAACTTATGATTGTGGTGGATAAACCTACTAATCCGCGTATCTTTGGGATGCAGGAAGAAACCAGAGCATCCAGAAGAAAACCCACATGGTGAATGTGGGAGAACTCTTTACATACAGCACCAGAGCTCGGGATTGAACCTGGGTCACTGAAGCTGTGAGGCTTCAGTAGCTGCACCACTGTACCACCCTAGCGATAACCTATTGATCACATAATTGGTTTATTGGTACTTGGGAAGATCTCATGATAGGCGTTCAGGCAAACCCAACAACTATTAGCCACTCTTACCTTACCTTGAACTTTCCAGATCATTTCAGAATCCAGCTAAGAGTTGGTGTAGATACAACATCATGTGTCAATTAACTTAGATTTATTTTTCCCTGAAAGACATTAATGAGTCAGATGGATATTGCAAAGAATCAGTACCCTGGTGGGATTTAAATTCATGTCTCCAGATAATTTGAACGTAGAACAGCACAGGAAAGGGCCCTTCGGCCCACAATGTCCATGCCGAACATGATGTCGTTAAACTAATCTTATCTGCCTGTATGCAATCCATCTCCCTCCATTCTGGCATATCCGTGTGCCCATCTAAAGGTCTCTTAAATACCACGATCCTATCTGCCTCCAAAACCATGACCACCCCAGGCATCCTCTGTTTAAAAACCTTACCCAGCACACCCCTTTTAATCTTTGCCCCACTCACCTTAAAGCTTTGACCCTTCTAATACAGGAAAAATATTTTGACTGTCAACCCTGTCGATGCCTCACGTAATATTATGTTCACATCGGGTGATCACTCCAGAGGAAATAATCCACGTTTGTCCAACCTCTCCTTCGAACAATGGCCTAGAAAGCACACCAATGCCTCTACTTCCTTAGAAAGCTTAGGAAGTTTGGCATGTCCTCAACAGCTCTCACCAACTTCCGCAGATGCTCCGTAGAAAGCATTTTATCAGGATGCATGGCAACATGGTTTGGGAACAGCTCCATCCAAGACCGCAAGAAATTGCAGAGGTTTGTGGACGCAGCTCAGACCATCACACTAAACAACCTCCCTTCCATTGAACCCATTTGCACCACACGCTGCCTCGGCAAGGTTAGCAACATAATCAAGGATGATTTGCATGCTGGCCATTCCCTCTTCACCCCTCTCCCATCAGGCAAAAGTATAGAAGTGTGAAAACGCACACCTCCAGATTCAGGGACAGTCTCTTCCCAACTGAACCATCCTACCACAACCAGAGAGAGCAGTCCTGAACTACTATCGACTTCATTGGAGACCCCGTGCCCATCTTTGATCGGACTTTGCTGGCTTTATCTTGCACGAAGCATTATTCCTGTTATTCCCTCTATCATGTATCTGCACACTGTGGATGGCTCAATTGTGATTATTGAGCTTTCCGCTGGCTGGTTACCACACAACAAATGCTTTTTACTGTAGCTCGGTACATATGACAATAAACTAAACTCAAACTCAGCGAATATCTTCTAATTCAGGAAGGCTGAAATCTGCAGATAGACACTAAAAGCTGGAGTAATTTAGTGGGTCAGGCAGCATCCGTGGAGAAAAGGAATAGGTGACGTTTCGGGTTCTCAGGGAAAAGGGAAACGAGAGATATAGACGTAGAGAGATATAGAACAAAGGAATGAAAGATATGCAAAAAAGTAACGATGATAAAGGAAGCATGCCATTGTTAGCTGTGGCCTAGCTGAGCCTGAAGAAGGGCCCTGATCTGAAACGCCACCTATCCACCTAATCTGCAGGAATTCAGCCTGACTCACTGATTTACTTCAACATTTTGTGTCTTTCCTCTTTAACAACTGCTTCATGCTAGTCCATGCAGCTCAGTGGTTGTCTGAAAAAGCTCCCAACTGAATGACTGCCTCCTATATAATCTCAGCAATCTGTCAACAGTGCAAGCAGCTGCTGCTTTAAACCAGGCATCATTGGTCATCTTGGTACATTGACAGACTGTAAACTAGGCTCTAAATTACATGACCATTGCTACGCAGTCATTTCATGCTTACCTGTATGCTTTTGCTGACACACCTGTATCAGCAAATGTGGTTTGAAGCTCGGTGATAGACCACTGTAGGTGTGGGAAGAGAGTGATTCTTTCATATTCACTGCAAGGTTACCTCCCCACTGCAGGCAAGATCAAGTACAGAGAGTGTTTGAAACACAAACAGCAACATAAATCCATGCAGTGAGTCAGTTATCATGTTGTGTCTAACCTGCTAGTGGCCATCTTCATAATGCATGGCACACAAGCCGTGGACGTGGTCAGTGAGGCTTTCACAGGCAAAGCGATCTTTATAACTGGAATACTCACAAACACATGGAAATCTATGTACTTAATATGACAATGTTAAGTAACCAACCTTTATCTCCCTTCAGTACTCGTGTCATTCTTGCTATTGAGAGAGTGCAGCGTAGGTTTACAAGGTTAATTGTATGGCGGGACTGTCATCTGCTGAGAGAATGGAGCGGCTGGGCTTGTATACTCTGGAGTTTAGAAGGATGAGAGGGAATCTTATTGAAACATGTAAGATTGTTAAGGGTTTGGACACGCTAGAGGCAGGAAACATGTTCCCGATGTTGAGGGAGTCCAGAACCAGGGGCCACAGTTTAAGAATAATGGGTAAGCCATTTAGAACTGAGACGGGGAAACACTTTTTCTCACAGAGAGTTGTGAGTCTGTGGAATTCTCTGCCTCAGAGGGTGGTGGAGGCCGGTTCTCTGGATACTTTCAAGAGAGAGCTAGATAGGGCTCTTAAAGATAGCGGAGTCAGGGCATATGGGGAGAAGGCAGGAACGGGGTACTGGGGATGATCAGCCATGATCACATTGAATGGTGGCGCTGGCTCGAAGGGCTGAATGGCCTACTCCTGTACCTATTGTCTATTTAGCTAAATATCCTACTTTGACACAGCTTCCATATAATTTGGGGTGAATTGGCAGAAGGCTTCTCTGTCTGGAGGATGTTGCTGAGGGCCCTGAAAGGCCACTGGGAGCAGCCCTGGATGTAGAAGGTCAAGCCTAGATCGCACTGTCTCAGCGAAGATTGTTGCAGACTGGGCTAGTTTAGTTTAGATTAGTTTGAGATACAACGCGGAAACAGGCCCTTTGACCCATCGAGTCCATGCCGAACAGTGATCCCCTGCACACTAACACTATCCTACACACACTAGGGACAATTTACATTTATACCAAGCCAATTAACCTACAAAACCTGTAACACTTTGGAGTGTGGGAGGAAACCGAAAATCTCGGAGAAAACCTAGGCAGGTCACGGGGAGAATGTACAAACTCTGAACAGACAAGCACCCGTAGTCAGGATCGAACTCGGGTCTCTGGCACTGTATGGCAGTAGCTCTACTGCTATGCCACCATGCCACCCTAGCTGGCTAAGGGCTGGATATGAGGCCGGTGTGACGGACGTGGGACTGGGAATGTTGTCATCCAGTGAGACATCAGTGGATTTTTTGCATGGCAGACTCACAATGACCCTCGTTAGACAACTGGCTGCTTGGCGACCATTACAACCTCCGGGTGTGTATCGACAGTCGACTCAGCGGCGTGCTGGCAACAGATACTTCCTGCAGCGCTGAGAAGTTGGCTCATAGAGCTGTCACAGCAACATACAGGTGGAGCCCGCTGCCTCCTGAATGGTGAGGGAAGACTCAGAGCACAGCCAAGAGCTGGTGAAGGATTCTCCAATGCTCCTCGACACCTGTTCCAAGCTTTCAGACATGCCAGAAAATGCAATGCATCTGCCTCAATCTTCTCTCAAACACCACCATCTCATAGTCCTTATCGGAATCCCGCGGAGCATAATGCGTATGTGAGCTCACTCTCTTGGTGCTGGCACACCTGCTTCCATAGCCGTGGCCACAAGCACTGGGTGGTTCACTGTGGGTATTCCATGCCTCCACACTGCAAGGTGCCGGTAACTAATCTGCTGCCTTGAGATGTCACGTGCTGTGCAGGAGTCTTCGACCCGAGCAGGAGTGTGAGGAGCTGCCGTGATTCTGCAAGGATGCAGTCAATAAGGCATGGCTCTGGTGAGGGGAGGATGAGAAAGAAGAGATGCTTCTGCATAATGTAGAGGAAGAATTCATTGCCATAGGTGGCTGTGGAGGCCAAGTTATAGGGTATTTTTAAAGTGGAGATTTATAGGTTCTTAATTAGTAAAGGGGTCAAAGGTTACAGAGAGAAGGCAGGAGAATGGGGCTGAGAGGGAAAGATAGATCAGCCATAATCGAATGGCAGAGCAGACTCAATGGACCAAATGAGTTGAGATAATGAGGTGGCGAGAGAAGTTGCCTAACCCCAACCCTAACCATAAGACAATAAGACCATAAGACATAAGAGCAGAATTAGACCATTTGGCCCATTGAGTCTGCTCCACCATTCAATCATGACTGATCTATCTTTCCCTCTCCCTAACTTTTGACCCCCTTACTAATCTAGAAACTATCATTCTCCACTTCAAAAATACACAATAATTTGGCTTCCACAGCTATCTCTGGCAATGAGTTCCACAGATTCACCACTTTCTGGATAAAGATATTTCTCCTCATTTCCATTTTCAACGTACGGTCCTTTTATTCTGAGGCTGTGCCCTCTGGTCCCAGACCTCTAGACTTTCCCCCTCCTGGAAACATGCTCCCCACGTCCACTCTCTCTAGGCCTTTCATTGCTCAGTAGGGTTCAATGAGATCCCACCACACCCTTCTGCGCTCCAGCGAGTACAAGCCCTGAGCCTCATACATTAATCCAATCATCCCCAGGATTATTCCTGTAAACCTCCTCTGGACGCTCCACAACTCCACCACATCCTTCCTCAGATTTGGGACCCAAAACTGCTCCAAGTGTGGCCTGACCAGCGCCTTATGAAGCCTCAGCATTACACCCTTGCTTTTATATTCTAGTCTTCTGGAAATGAAAGCTAACATTGCAATTTCCCCACCCCATCCCCATCATTACGCAGCATGACGGCTCCTTCATTGACATCTTTTCAGCAAACTGATATTTCATCTGAACTCTTCATCTTAACCACAGCCTCGGTGCATAAAGGCAAGTGGAATTGGACTGAGGGAATGGAAACCAGGACCAGGTCACAGCTGATGCTGGCAGTGAGGCTAATAACCTCAGGTGATGGGATAAACAAGCACAAAGGGGACATTTGTACTGCTGCCCACAAACTGACACCCTGACCCTAATCCTAACACTAACCCAAACAAGCTTGAAGTCTGGAGCCAATGTTCCTGTTTCAGTGCCCCCAGTGACGTGGACATGCAAATAAAGCACAATGCCCAATTGTTGCAAGTGCAAATAATATTCAATGATTTTTGGCATTCAAATGCTGTGCATGTCAACCCAGGTTAATAATGTTATCACTAACTCTGTAACCCAACAAGAGTTTACCTCACAAATGTTGATTATAATATGCTCTCCCTGGCCTGGTGAATATTGCCAACAGTCTCTGAATTTTGTTTTGTCTCCCTTCGGGTCCTTACCTCCCTAATGGCACATCGACCCTCGAACTCGGATGATATATTGTTACTTACTAGCATGGCATTTAAATGCCCTGGATCACTCTCACTTCTCAAAGAAAATATATCTTAGGTTTAATTTAGTGTAGTGTTAGAGATACAGCGTGGAAACAGGGCCTTTGGCCCACTGAATCCACATCGACCAGTTATCTCCGCACATTAACACTACCCTACACACACTAGGGACAAATTTACATTTAAACATTTGTACCGAGCCAATTAACAAACTTATACATCTTTCTAGTGTGGGAGGAAACCGAAAATCTCAGAGAAAACCCGCGCAGGTTACGGGGAGAACAAACAAACTCCGTATAGACAAGCACTCGAAGTTAGGATTGAATCCGGGTCTCTGGCGCTGTAAGGCAGTAGCTCTACCGCTACCATATAACCATATAACCATTACAGCACGGAAACAGGCCATCTCGGCCCTTCAAGTCCGTGCCGAACATTTTTTTTAATTTTTTTAAAATAAATACTTCCCCCTAGTCCCATCTACCTGCACTCAGACCATAACCCTCCATTCCTTTCCCGTCCATATACCCATCCAATCTATTTTTAAAGGATAAAATCGAACCAGCCTCCACCACTTCCACTGGAAGCTCATTCCACACAGCTACCACTCTCTGAGTAAAGAAGTTCCCCCTAATGTTACCCCTAAACTTCTGTCCCTTAATTCTCAAGTCATGTCCCCTTGTTTGAATCTTCCCTACTCTCAATGGAAAAAGCTTATCCACGTCAACTCTGTCTAACCCGCTCATAATTTTAAAGACCTCTATCAAGTACCCTCTTAACCTTCTGCGCTCCAAAGAATAAAGACCTAACTTGTTCAACCTTTCTCTGTAACTTAGTTGCTGAAACCCAGGCAACATTCTAGTAAATCTCCTCTGTACTCTCTCTATTTTGTTGACATCCTTCCTATAATTAGGCGACCAAAATTGTACTCCATACTCCAGAATTGGCCTCACCAATGCCTTGTACAATTTTAACATTACTTCCCAACTTCTATATTCAATGCTCTGATTTATAAAGGCCAGCACCCCAAAAGCTTTCTTTACCACCATATCTACATGAGATTCCACCTTCAGGGAACTATGCACAGTTATTCCTAGATCCCCCTGTTCAACTGCATTCCTCAATTCTCTACCATTTACCATGTACGTCCTATTTTGATTTGTCCTGCCGAGATGTAGTACCTCACATTTATCAGCATTAAACTCCATCTGCCATCTTTCAGCCCACTCTTCCAAATGGCCTAAATCTCTCTGTAGACTTTGAAAATCTACTTCATTATCCACAACACCACCTATCTTAGTATCATTTGCATACTTACTAATCCAATTTTCCACACCATCATCCAGATCATTGATGTACATGACAAACAACAGTGGACCCAACACAGACCCCTGAGGCACCCCACTAGTCACCGGCCTCCAACCTGACAAACATCCATCCACCATTACTCTCTGGCTACGCCACCGTGCCCCCCAGGTTAACAATGTGCTGAAGAATTCTTGCTTTAATTAGTACATTTCACAAAACTAAAGCAGGTGCCTTTTAAATGTAGACACAAGGAACTGCAGATGCTGGAATCGAGAGTGTTAAAGTGTTAAAGTAATTCAGCGGATCAAGCAGCATCTCTGGAGGACATGGATAAGTGATGTTTCCAGTTGGGACACTTCTTCAGCCTTTTATATGTGATGAAAATTCCTGCCTCTACCATGCTTTCAAGCATGCGTTCCACACCCTGACTACACTGGTGGCAAAACGTTTCCTCATCCTCCTTTTAATCTTTCTACCAATGGCTTCAAGTCTATGCCTCCCTGTTTTTTAACCTCACTGCTAAAGAAAACAGATCATAGTCTATCAAATTCCAATAGTTTGATATGCCTCAATTAAGCCTCTGCTGTTCCAAAGAATACAACCCCTGTATATTCACTCAGTCTGAAGACGGGTCCCAACCCGAAATGTCACCTATCCATGTTCTCCAGAGATGTTGCCTGACCCATTGAGATACTATC
This sequence comes from Malacoraja senta, assembly GCA_038087875.1. Lineage (NCBI taxonomy): Eukaryota > Metazoa > Chordata > Chondrichthyes > Rajiformes > Rajidae > Malacoraja > Malacoraja senta. The sequence continues at coordinate 35,045,538 of CM075981.1, read as the reverse complement.
GCACTTTGTGTCCCCAGTGTATTCAATATTTCATTAGTTAAATTATCCCAGCCCTGGCAATATCAAGCTGTTATCAGGCAACTGAAGCATCCTACCATAACAACTGAACCATAACAACTAGAGCGCAGTCCTGAACTACTATCTACCCCTTTGGAGACCCTTGGACTATCTACCATTGGACTTTACTGCCTTTATCTTGCTCTAAACATTGTTCACATTATTCCCTTTATAATGTGTCGATACACTGTGGATGGCTCGCCTGCAATCATGTATTGTCTTTCTGCTGACTGGTTAGCATGCAACAAAAGCTAATAACACGGTACACGTGACAATAAACTAAACTAAAAACTAAACTAAACGAACGTCTTAAATCACCTCTGTCCCTCTGCAGTACAATGACATTTCAACGTGCAATATCTATGCAAACAGATCACCGTAAGTTTATGAAATGTTTAAGAAAGGTTCAAAGACACAGTCTGATTTCAAGTTGCTCCATTTCAATTTGGCATCCACTCACCCATGACTCAGTCAAACAGCTATATCTGTTGTACAAAGTTCAACTCATTTTATACGAAACTACACCTGGTCTCGCTCCATGGATTTTAAGGTGTGTCACAGTATTCTTCAATATCGCTGATGTATGAATCCTACATGATAAACCTGGGACCGAAACTCCTTTTGCAGAATTACATTCTTTCCAACAATCACCTCCAGATCACATTAGAATATTTCTCTTTAGCTTCTTCAGATGCAGTTTGATATTATCCTTAGGGTCCTTATTATCCTGCCAAAGACGTACAGGTTTGTAGGTTAATTGGCTTGGTATAAATGTAAATTGTCCCTAGTGCGTGTAGGGTAGTGTGAATGTGCAGGGATCACGGGTCGGTGCAGACTCAGTGGGCCGAAGGGCCTGTTTCCTTGCTGTATCTCTAAATTAAACTAATCACATTATTCTTTTGCATAACTTTTACATGCATATTTGTGAAGCATCAAAGGACAGAAGATAATGTGGCATTTGGATTTTCCTCTGACAATCCAGAATGGGCAGGATGGGACATCAAGCAGCATCGATTCCTTGGTTTGTATATGGAGATAGAGACATTACCTTTTTTCATTCCCTTGTGACCTTCAAACTTCCCGCATTTCAATGCCAGACTCTATTAATGTGAGTTATGGGAATTGCTCCAGCATGAAAAACCCATTCTGTTGAAAATTGATCTTTTACCAAATTATACCTCAAATTAAACTCTGGCTTAATGATTCCATCATTAAATGATTCCATTTCAGAAACTCTGGGTGAGTCATTTGTTCAACACAACACCAAAAATACCACAAACTTCTGGAGTAACTCAGCGGGTCAGGCAGCATCTCTAGAGCACATAGATAGATGACATTTCGGGTCAGGACCCTTCCTCAGACACAGAATACCAGAGCTGGCATATCTCAGTGAAGCAATTTTGTGCATATTTCTGAGTGCCCTACAGCCCATTCTTCATTTTCACCAGAATTGGGTAGCACAGTGGCGCAGTGGTAGAGTTGCTGCCTTACAATGCCAGAGACCCAGGTTCGATCCTGGCTGTAGGTGCTTATCTCCATGGAGTTTGTAAGTTCTCTCCAAAGATGTACAGGTTTGTAGGTTAATTAGCTTGGTATAAGTGTAAACATTGTCCCTTGTTTAGGAGAGTGTTAATGTGCGGGTTTCGCGGGTTGTTGCAGACTGAGTGGGCCCAAGAGCCTGTTTCCGCGCTGTATCTCAAAACTAAACTAAATTAAATTGTTATTCACCTTCACATTGGTTCCCGGTCTAATTCCCCTTTCCCTACCCAATTGATATCAACAGAGGCAAATGTAATATTCAATAAGATTTTCAACCTCATTGGTCTGAAGAACAACTTCTTTAATCACTGAACTCCCATTGATATTAACCCCATTTCAAGAGCCAACACTCAAATGCATTGTTTTTTTTCTCACTGACGTCGATGACTTCTATGACCTTCGCTGACCTGCCTTGCCTGGGGAGGTCATTATCACCACCATCTGAACTTTACAGATCCCTGTGATATGTCAAAGTTTGCTGATCATTGCCACATCCCAACCCAAAATGTCATCTGTCCATTCCCTTCACAGATGGTTCCTGACCTTCTGAGTTCTTCCAGCACTTTTGTACTGCCCTGCTGTACTAGCCCGTTCAGACTCCCTGACCCCTTACACCACCATCCCACCAACACCTCGCCTCTCCTGCCCACCACCCCAAGAACCTCGGAAGCATCCGTTCATTCAGCAGCAACACTCCCCAGTGGATAGAAGAGTTTGTATGCGGTATAGCACGTTCCTTTAAGAGTTACCTACAATTTCCACAAAATAGTACGGTGCTGCAGCGGTAGAGTTGCTGTCTCACAGCGCCAGAGACACAGGTTCGATCCTGACAATGGGCGCTGCCTATCTCCGTTCTCTCCGTGACCTGTGTGGGTTTTCTTCGAGATCTTCGGTTTCCTCCCACATTCTAAAGACGTACAGGTTTGTAGGTTAATTGGCTTGGTATAAATGTAAATTATCCCTAATGTGTGTAGGATAGTGTCAATGTGTGGAGATCGCTGGTCGGTGCGGACTTGTTGGGCCGAAGGGCCTGTTTCCGCACTGTATCTCTAAAACTAAAACCTAAAAACAAATACATCATGGGGAAAAATACAATGCATTTCAGAGCGACATCACGCCAGAAACTCAAGAACCCTGTTCTGTGATGTTCACTAATATGTGGTTTTCACCAATGTTGTTGGTTAGCCAACAATCCTTCTCTTCTTGCGTATGGCGTGCACAGCCTAAAGTTGTAAGACAACTTGTTTTACAACGTCAAAACAGGGTGGACCACTGAAGGTTGCAATCTCCCACCCCACCAACAATCCTGTTTTGCTGCCAAAATCAAGAGGTGAACGATTTCTAGACCTCTGTGACAAATAGCAAATCCAACTATGCATTGCTGAATATTTGAAACCAAGGAAACTGTGTCCATGAACTTCTACAGTTAATGATTCTGAACACATTGCACTAATGGTCCTTATGGGTCAAGATTAAGCTTACATAGTAGCATTCTATTCCTATCTGACCCATGCAACCACTATTTAGGTACGTACTGTGTATGATGCCTTTGATTAAAGAGTAGAGTCTCTAATAACTTAGCTAAGTTACTATCATGACACTGTGTGGATTCCCTTGGCCAGGGTCTGCAGCCAGCTTGCACCTTCAAGGGCCTGTCCCACTTTCCCGAGTTATTCACGAATTCTCCTGAGTTTTCAAACTCGCAGAATGTTCGTAACGAGTCCGTAGGAGGCCGTAGGAGTCCGTGGATATATCGTAGCGGCTCGTTATGCCAGCCGTAGGTACTTGGGGCATTAGGTAAGTCGGGACGTTTTTTCCAGCCTGATGAAAAATGTCCATGAGTAAAAAAATAACCCCAGGGTACCTACGTCAGGCATAACGAGCCACTACGATATATCCACGGACTCCTACGGCCTCCTACGGACTCGTTACGAACATTCTGCGAGTTTGAAAACTCGGGAGAATTCATGAATAACTCGGGAAAGTGGGACAGGCCCTTTAGTCTGCTGGAGCTATAAGAGGACTGCACAGGATTTCTGTTTTAGGATGAAGAATAAAACGCACCATAATCTGTGATCTGATGGTTCTGAATTGCGATTGTCCATCCTTTTGGAAAGTCTTGGTTTGGACAGTTTCTTGGAAAGCAGGATGAGAATACCCTTCTCAGCTCACAGACGGGGTGGGAGATTGCAACCTTCACGTGGTCCGCCCTGTTTCGACGAATGCAATCAACCTGGCGTGCACAATCAAGTAAGATCAAATAGAACAAGTTGTCCTACAACTTGAGGCTGTGCACGCCATACGCAAGAAGAAGAAGAAGAAGCTCACAGACATGGTGCCCTCACTCACATCACATGTATCCTCAACGAGGATACTCCCTCAATTTGTTTTTACTACAAGTGTGATTAGTTATAGCTGAGTACCTGATGGCCAGAGTGGACATAGTGGGCTGAAAGAGCTGTTTCTGTGCCAACTGACTCTCTGACTTTTTGACTATGAACATTATTTAGTTTACTTTAGAGATGCAGCGCGGAAACAGGCCCTTCGGCCCACTGAGTACGCACCGACCAGCGAGCCCCGCACAAGAACACTACACACATTTTACGTTTATACCAAGCCAATTAACCAACAAACCTGTACGTCTGTGGAGTGTGGGAGGAAACCGAAGATCTCGGAGAAAACCCACGCAGGTCAGGGGGAGAATGTAAAACTCCGTACAGACAACCACCCGTAGTCAGGATCGAACCCAGGTCTCTGGCGCTGTAAGGCAGCATCACCACCGCTGCGCCCCTGTGCCGCCCACAATTATGATTGGGTTTTCTACCCACTCTGTCTAATGCATGTCCCAAAACAGATCCCATTCCTCGTCATTGCTCGCAACACAGAAGGAAGCAATGTCACATTATATTTATCCCAACATTTAGTGCCTTCCCATCAATCCCATTCTTCCATTGCTTTCCTCTTATCTTCTTTTCTATAAATATTCGCTCGCACATATCCATCAACTCCCTCTGATTTCACAACCACCCCCTTACAGTACGGGTAATTTTATAGTAGTCAGTCAACCTACCAGCCAGAGTGTCTTTGTGATGTGAGAGGAAGCTGAAGCACCAAAGGAAAACCAGAACGGTGGAGTTTAGGATCAAACTGGAGCTTGGAGCAGCAGCACTACCTGTTGTGCCACTGTGCCCCTCAATTCATAGTTCTATTGACTTTCAACAGAATGCCTGGGGTTTACAAACCAGATTGTTCTTTCTGTGTGATACTGGGGCTGTACCGCTTTGTCTGAGGTAGTGTATTCCATTCAGCTCAGGTACTCACCGAGATCATAGAAACTGGGTGGAAATTGGGAAGGCTAGTCAAAGGAGAGCCAAAGCCTACCCAGCTGACATTATTCTCTCAACCAGCACTACCATAAAGCTAAATATCCCGCAACTAATCTTATTACAATTGTGAGAATCGGCTATTTGCATTGTTATGTGACATAGCTAATAGAATTCCACCGAATGGATTGTACCTGAGAGTGAGATAAAACAAAACGTTCCCACCAATGATGTCACTGCAGCAAAAGAAACAAACAGAACAAAGTCCCAACTGATAATCTACCTGGAACATTTCTTTGGACAGATTTCGATTTTATGAGCCATAACCTAAGAGTTTTATAGACCCGGATCTGCCCTTAACTAACCTGCCCTTACGTATCGAGCTGTAATAATCAAGTGTCACCCTGTCTCTCTGCACTTGCACCACCCATGCTCTGTAAACTTAACTTGGCCAAGGCTAAAGCTGCACCCACAATCTCCCAGAATAAGATCATAAGATTATAAATGATAGGAGCAGAATTAGGCCATTCAGCTCATTGTCGACTACACCATTCAATCATGTCTGATCTATCTCTCTCTGCTAACCTCATTCTCCTGCCTTCTCCCCATAACCTCTAATCAAGAATCTACTGTATCTATCTCTACCTTAAATATATCCACTGACTTTGCCTCCAGAGTCCTGGTCACAGCCTTAACACACCTAACACTACAGATCTCCATTTTCCTGTGCTCCCATGTAATCTCTGCTCCTCCAGAAGAGTTCTCCTTCAATCATTATTTTTTAATTTCTGCATCCTTTTGATTTGTATTGATGGACCCCTTTATTAGCTGCGTCATGCAGGTATGTTCTAACACCTCCTTGCCCCTGCACTGTTCAACACCAACCATCTTCACATGGTGACCTTTTAAATAAATCACTCTCATACGCACAGCTCTCTTTTAGACGTTACTTAAGGCTTTAAACATACAGCGCGGAAACAGGCCCTTCGTCCAATGGGTCCGCGCCGACCAGCGATTACCCCGTGCACTAACACTAACCTACACACTAGGGATAATTTACGATTTTTACCTATTCGAATTTCACAGGGAGACAGGCCAGATATTAATCTAAGGTTACATAAACATTAAAGGGATTGTTGCTTGTTACAATGGAACCTTAATAATACAGTTTTCTTCCTGAGAAACAATTAGTTTATTTTCATTATTTTCCAAGCTTCACTTGGTATTAATAAAATGGAACATAAAACTGGGTCCACTTTGACCTGGCAAATTGAAGGGCTATAAAGCTAAAGCCAATATCTTCCCTCGCTCCAGAGAACAATAAAGCCACTTATTTCTACAAATGCATACCTTAGATGATTGCAAGTGTGTGGTGCATGAAATGTTACCTTACTGACAGTCCTGTGGTCTATTTTGTAAATAGTGCCCCAAGGTAGATTAATGTTAATACATCAAAAAGCTGGAATTCTATCTAGTATCCATGAAGCTTATTAAAAAATCATCATGATCATCTCTCTGAAGATAATTTGACTAACGCTGATTTGGTATAACTGAGGTCAACCCATGTAGACAAATATATAGCTTTCAATATCTGGCATTTCTTTGGACTTAGATAAAGGATAGGTTTAAATAAAGGGTAGATTAATATCCGCCCTGTCTACCTATGAAATCATAATTATCAAGAGCAGGCTTAATCATTTCTTATGAGTTAACAATTAAATTTTATTAGGGTGTGTTGTGATAGAAACCTGAAGTATTTTATTAACCTTAAGCAGCAGTGTACAATATTTAACTGTAATGCTGCAGGCAACTGCTTTACAATGCAATTTAGAACTTCACATCAACACAATGTTTGGCGGTTCTGTGTTCAGTATTCTCACCAATACAGAGAATGATCAAAGGAGGAATTTTGAATAGTGTACGGGAAGAAGTTTGGGATGTTCTCCGTAAAGTGGATAGTGTTCCAGGAAGTAAAACCAACAAGTGCAGTAACATCCCAAAACATTGTTTGTCCATTGCTTCCATCAACGCTACCTGACCCGTTGAGTTATTCCAACACTTTGTGTTTTGCTCAAGTACTCAGCCGGTCAGGCAGCACCTGCGGTGAAGAAAATAAACCATCAATATTTCAGGTTGGTGACCTTGCATCAGAATTAATCATTGACCTGGAAGGTGAACTGTTTCCCTCTCCACAGCAGTTACCTGATCAGCCGAGTACTGTCAGCAATTTCTTCGTTTGTGTTAGATAGCCAGCATTTATAGTGTTTTGATTTTAAAATTATATTTTTTCTTTAGACTATCCAATGGAGAGTTTTAATATGAATGTTTCTCCAGTGGCTGAAGGATCAGAAGGATTAAAGTAATCATCAGAAGAAGCAGAAATGAGAGAAAAGCAGAAGAGAAAGAACCAAGATGAGGATTTAGGATTAGGTAGGACTATGGTCTATGTATTTTGTTTGTAAAAGATTAATGAATGCTTCATGGCTGTACCTCTTTAAAAATAATTAAGATGGTTGCCTACATTTGGTCGCAAGATTGTTCCAGAGTTAGTTGGGAGGAACCTCTGCAATGAAGTTATTGTAGCTGCATTGAGGATCAATTTGTCTCTGGACTTGCAATGATCATATCCAAACTATGCTATTTAATACGCAGGGTCTCAACTTTGATAAAGAGTGCATGGTTTGCTTTTGCTTTGAATATACTGAAGACATGCAAGCATGACTGGTCAAGGATATGTGGTCTTAGTAGAACATGGGAGATGCAATACTCCAGGTGCAATCTTCAGATGCACAGCGGTTCAAGCATTCCTGCACTGCTCTTCACACAGACCAGGAGATCAAACCATCATTGATCGTAGCACACTGCACCATAGACCAATGTCACTGCATAGAGACGGGTAGAAGACATTCATGCTCGACTGGGTATGGATCTGTGTTCCTAGTGGGTCCCTTCTTAATCTGGACAAGATTCTGATTCAATAGTAACCACTGATTCAGGGACAATCATGTGGCTTAAGGCAAGCATTTATGTCCAGCATGACATGAACGCGATACATTGTTGACCTATTTCAGAGGTTCTCACTCTTCATACCCAATTGGAGCTACAACTGAGGGAACTGGAACAGCATGGAGTGCCAGGAAGTTGCAGCAGAGTGACTAGCAACTCTGCTGCACCAGTTGCTTTAATCCCAATGTCTGGCAAGATTGCCTGACTCTGTGTGACAAAATCATTCTGAGCAGGGCACTAAGCAAAGACCACTACACCACCTGCATCTCAGAATTTGGACACAGGGCTACAGGAGCAGATTTTAAGCAAACTCAAATGGTCCCGGTTTCAATGCAGGCCAAACCAGACAATATTACTTATGATAGACACAAAATGCTGAAGTAACTCAGCAGGACAGGAAGCATCTCTGGAGGCAAGGAATGGGTGATGCTTCAGCCCGAAACATCACCCATCCCTTCTATCCAGAGATGCTGAGTTACTCCAGCATTTTGTGTCTATCTTCAGTGGAAACCAGCAACTGCAGTGCCTTCCTACACAATATTACTTATGACATATTTAGAAAGGATGACAAAAATAGAAAATTACCCCATGGGCCTTGATCTTCCAGCTGTCAAAATCAGGGCCAGAGAGCATCCCTATTTGTCTCTGTGACCGAGACTATATATTGCCACAGCAACTAAGGAAGAAGACTGCAACTGGACAAACTGAAGCAGAGCAAGTCTGTTTTCATGAAAAAGGTGTCCTAATGTGGATGAAAATAGATTGCATCTTGTCTGACACCAGTGATACTGAAGCAGATGTAAGTTATTGGGGACAAATCCTCCCCAAGATTATGGAAGAACTCGGGGATAAGGACCTGGACATTTAAAACAGACATGCTGGCTGCAAAAGGAAAAAAAAAAAAACGGGATCACAAGTTCAAAGCATGTCTGTGGGCCTGGGCAGCCACATGACTATGCGAATGGTGAGAACAGGAAAGGCCGGGACGGAGATAACGAGATTATCTTGGAAAGACAAAGGAAGGAACCGAGCCCAGCAGACGGAGAGAATCACTTGGGCAGTTGGGCCCGAAGTGGAGCAAAGGGAACAAAACCTCTACAGAATGGCGACCATGGCAGGACCTCGGTGGTTTGGATATGTGACTTGCCAGTGGGGGTGAGAGAACATAGCAAGATGGAGGAGAGAATCTCCTCTTATCTGTTTAAAAAGATCAATCTCATCAAACAATGTGTGGTAGCACTTTTGACAGCACAGCAGCCCGCAACAGCTGCAGCAGAATGGACGGAAAGTAAAGGTTATAATAAAGGGCAGGAAAAGGCAGTTTGGCTAGCGTGCCTATCACAGCAGGTAGCCAAAATGGAGAGACAGTAGAGAGTCTAGAAGAGCAACTGAGAAAAGCTAGGGCCAGCGCTGAGGAAAGCGCTAGAGAAGGGGAAGGGCTATGTGAAGAACTCAGTGAAGCCAGGCAGTGTATCTTGCAGGCTAGGGAGTCCCACAGAAATGCCCAGGAATTCCTCCAATGCCAGGCGGTAGAGGCAAAGGAGAGGGAACGGAACGCCCAGGAACTCCTGGCTCAGAGTACACAGAGGTACAGGGAGCTGGAGGGAAAGTTCCAAGATATCCAAGCAGCATACAGGGTGGCCCGTAGTGAGCTAGGGGATTGTGATCACGGGCCTTGCCAGGCAAGGGTAGCGCAGCTGGAGGAGACTCTGTCCAAGACTAGGGGATGGGTTAACCTGGTAGGACCAGGGGGGTCCCCCGGGGGCAGAGGGCTTCCCTCAGCAGATGATTCCTCAGGGCAAAGGGGAATAGACCGCCTCCTGAGGTGCCGGGAATAGGTCCGGGTCGGCAGGTGGAGTTCGGGTTGTCCGGGGAGGGACAGGCCCAAGGAGGGGCAGGAGACCACCCTCAGTTAGCGGCGTCTGCACCATGTGTAGCACACCACGAGGTGGTGGGGTTACCGATCATGATGGGAGAGCAGGGGGTAAAGGGGCAACAGCCCCGGGTAGGGCAGATGTGCCCGGTACGGCAAAGGAAATATGGTCCCCCGGTAGGGCAGGCAGATAGGGGGCCCATAGAGAGTGATATCATCATTCCCCATGGGGCACACGTGCTGAGGGGGATGGTGGCTCACGTTCCCAGGTTAACCAGGGCGGGAGACCCGTCATTGCATTTTATGGAGGTCCAGCAGGCAGCCGACATAAACAATTGCGATGAGGTAGAACGGGTAAAGCTACTACTGATGACCATGGATTCCTACCTATGCAAGGCGGTGACCTCCAGGGAAGGGGGAAGACCTGAAACATGGGTAGCGGCACAGGCAGCGGTTCTGGAGGCCATGGGGTTGAATCAGGGTAGTTCTTTCGCCAGGGTGGAGGAGACGAAGCAGCAGGTAGCTGAGTCCCCGGACATGTTCGCAGACAGACTGTGGGCAGTGTATGAGGGAGCGTGTGGGACGCCTTTAGATAGGCGGAATTTAGATGAGAGAACAGCTCACTGCTGAAGACTCTGGTAGCGAATTGCCTCCCGCGAGTTAGGGCAAAGGCCGAGCACTGGTTTGAACCCAGCGGACCCAAACCTTAACGAGGCGGAGGTAATAAGGAAGCTCACCCTTGCGTATCGCAACGGGGAGAGAAGTGAGGAGAAGCCCTTTAAGGCAAGGTGCACAATATAGTACCAGCACCCCCCAAAAGGAGGGAGTGGAAACAGGAAGGCAGCCGGACCTCTTCCAAGATGAGGCCGGTGTGCTACGGGTGTGGGAAGCTCGGGCACTACAAGAGGGAGTGCAGAAACCCAAGTAGAGCAGTGGAGGATAGAACAGCCGACCCAGCCCCGGAAGAGGGAGCGGCCGTTCCAGGAACAATAGATGTAAAAGATCTATTGGCCTATTTGCAGTCCAAGGCGGGAGGGTCCTGACAGGTAGCCATGGCAACAGGCCAGGGCGTGCCCGTTTCCGCACCCACGGCACCTTTATGACTCTTGGGAACCGCTCGAGTGGAGTGGTGGCCGTTTGACCCACCGACAAGGGTGAGAATCACTCGGGCAGTTGGGCCCGAAGTGGAGCAAAGGGAACAAACCCCCTACACAGAGGACATCACTGAATGCAGCTTCATGCTTGACATGCTACAATATCATGTCAGGTTCCAAACAGGCCTTGCACAATTATCAACATGTCTCCACCAGATACTGAGGAAGGATGTACCCTGGCATTGAGGCAGAGAGCAACAGAAAGTGTGTGGTAATGGTAAGCCAATCCTTAGCAGTGAGTCAATCCTGGTTCACTGTGACATGCAAAGAGCACAGAGGTTTGTGATGTGTCCACTTACAGTGTCTGAGCTGTCATCCTACAGTGAGTGTTTCTTCTACTTTGGAACAAAAAGTAACAAGATTCGCACGCAGATTGCAAGGTGGCATTAACTATTGTTTGCTTTTACCAATTCTGACTGGGACCACACAACAAGCGGCATGGTTGAACGACAGTACAGTTGCTGCCTTATGGCGGGTTCGATCCTGTCTACGGGTGTTGTCTGTACGTGTTCTCTCAGGGAGATTTCTCCATGAGCTGCGGCTTCCTTCCACACTCCAAAGACGTACAGGTTTGTACGCTAATTGGCTTGGTAAAATCGTAATTTGTCCCGAGTGCGCGTAGGATAGTGTTAGTGTGCGGGATCACTACTCGGCGCAAACTCGGTGGGCTGAAGGGCTGGTTTCCGCACTGTACCTATAAACTAAGCTAAACTAAACTCAAGTAAACAGGGCACAAACCGTTGTTGGCCATTTTCTGGGTGACATCAGCCACTCTCCAAGATGGCAAAAAACTATTACAAAGTGTCTCAACCCAAAACGTCGCCCATTCCTTTCTCCAAAGATGCTGTCTGTCGCACTAGGTTCCTCCAGCTTTTTATGTCTATTTACAAAAAATGGACTGAGTTACTCTTCGTGTCTGACTGAGCTATGAATCTGAGAGTTGTGAATCTGTAGAATTATCTGCCACAGTAGGCAGTGGAGGCCAATTCACTGGATGTTTTCAATAGTTAGATTTAACTCTTAGGGCTAAAGGAATCAAGGGATATGGGGGAAAAGCAGGAATGGGGTACTGATTTTAGACGATCAGCCATGATCATATTGACTGGCAGTGCTGGCTCGAAGGGCCGAATGGCCTACTCCTGCACCTCTGTTTCCATGTTTCCATGTTTCTATTGAGGATGCACTTCAAAACAGAACTCCAGCACAACTGTCTTCCCACAAATCCCATAGGGAGAGGCTTCTGTAGGTCTGAAAATAAAAATCTTACCCTACAATTCATTGATGACTTTTTTTCCCAGTCACATCTGAAGAAGTTACAAACTCCACTCAGAAATTTGTAACATAAATACGGCAATGTTCGAAAAACAATAGGACCAGGAAATACTGGTACATTCGGCAGGTCAGGGTGCATCTGTGGGAAAGAAACAGAATTCATGTTTCAGGTTGAAGAGCATTCATCAGAACTAGGAAGTAGAGAAAAGAAACTTGTTTAGCTTGTTTAGAGTCTGAGGAAGGGTTTCGGCCCGAAATGTTGCCTATTTCCTTCGCTCCATAGATGCTGCTGCACCCGCTGAGTTTCTCCAGCACTTTTGTCTACCTTCAATTTTCCAGAATTTGCAGTTCCTTCTTAAACAAGCTTGTTTAGCTGTTGGGAGGGTGTGGGTGGGGGGTGTCTCTGACAGGGAATAACTTGGATGACCATGAGGAGAAGCTGTAAACAAGGTTACCCCAGTCTATGAAAAGCAGGAATCACAGAGGGGAAACAGTGAGAGAGGGTCTCACTGTTGGGAGAGGAGAACTTCGTCAAAGCAGGCGTACCTTGAGGAGATTTTGCATTGGAGCGGTAAAATGCAGGCACAACAAACTGCAGGTGCTGCTTTACAGAAAACACAAAGTAGTCATATCTTGAGCAGATATTGCAGTGAAGCAGTTCAAAGTAGGCCTGCCTTGTAATCCAGGTTTTGTAAGCCAGCATCTGCAGTTCTTGTGATGCCGGTTACCTGGTCACTGAATGAATGGGAGCAGTTCGGGAGTGAGAACATGGACAAAACAATGTATAGCTGTGAAGTGTAGAGCAGGAAGAGGAAGTGAGCAAACTCCCAGAGAGAAATACATGAAAAATAGAGAAACATAAGTAAAAATAAAAGCAAACAACCTGAACTAATGTCAGTGATTAACAACCGAGAAAGCAAGTTACCTGATGTTGTAGAATTCAATAGTCTGGAGGGCTGCAATGTGCTCAGAAGAAAGATGAGGTGCTGTTCTTTAAGACTGTGTTGGGCCTCATTGTAACAGTGCAGGAAGCTAGGTGTGGAAATTTTAATCATAGCATTTTTTTGTAAGTATAATTACTGCAACTACTGCACTCTACTGCATCCGGTATTCCTGATGTGGCCTCCTGTACATCGGCGACACCAAGAGTAGACTGGTGACCGTTTTGCCGAACACCTACACTTGGTCTGCCAAGGTCTGCAGGATCTCCCAGTTGCTGTCCATTTTAAATCCCCTTCCCATACCCACACTGACATTTCTGTCCTGGGTCTCCTCCATCGCCAGTGTGAGGCCACATGCAAACTGGAGGAACAATATCCCATATTATATCCCATATTCTGCTCCTCCTCTCTTCCAGCTTTCTTCCCTCCCCCCCCCCCCCCCCGCTACTATCCGCCTGAAGAACGGTCTCGACCAGCAGAAACATCACCCATCCATTTTCTCATGAGATGCTGCCTGACCCGCTGAGCTACTCCAGCACATGGTGCCTTCTTTTGTAAACCAGCATCTGCAGTTATAGTCATAGTCAGAGAGGGATACAGTGTGGAAACATACCCTTCAGCCCAACTTGCCCATACCAACCAACATGTCCCAGCTACACTAGTCCCACTTGCCCGCATTTGGTCCATATCTCTCCAAACCTGTACTATCCATGCTCCTTGTTTCTAGTTAATGAAACCACTTGACCGACTGAAGAACCCCTCTGGTTATCTTGAGAAGGTCTCATGACCAGACGTACTGATGATCAGACTATTTCTGTGGTACATTTAATTTACAACAAACTATCTTAATTGGCTGGCTGCTTCAAGGAGAGCATTGTTTTCAAGGTTATAATGAGCATCCAGTTTATTCCCCACAGCTTCATCACAGCTGCTTGGTTGCCTGAGTTGCTCCGTGCTTCAGAAGAAGCTGGTCAGCAGTCGTGGACTGCTTTTGTGCAAACCCCGTGTAGATCTAACAGCGGACAAAGCTCTGTGAAACAACTCGAGGTTAGATCAACGGCAATTGAAGTGTGCAATGTGAGTCAGCTGGTAAACTTTGCAAATCAGACCAACAATCTCAGCTGCACTTCCATCTTTCTGCCTACTCTCCATTACCCCTTCATTCCCTTATGAATCTGGAATGAATCAATTTTGGCCTTGAAGACATTCAGTGAGTTGAGTTTCCTAAATACCTCGTGTAAAGAACTGCAAAGATTCACACACTTTGAGAGAAGATTCTTGATATGTTTTCTTAAATGAGAACCACCCTTTCCTAACATTCTAGACCCCCCTCATGATGCGAAGGGTGAGTTATGGGGTCAAGGAAAGAGCGTTCACTTTGTGGCCCTGTTTCCAGCAATCTTTCCACAACCACACACAAGAAGCGCAGGAGAGACACCATTGTATGCAGGTGCCGTGAAGTGTGATCAGCTCTGGCTGAACAACGTCTAATCTTATGTGTGGACTCGATAAGAAGAAGAGGGGGAGTTATTCTGCTCGTCCTGTGTCATGCTGCAATCTTGCCATCACTGCACCATTGTTGCAGCAAGACCTCCCTTCTCTTATATCCCTGAGAAGGGTTTGGAGAAGGGTCGCGACCTGAAATGTTATCTATTCCTTTTCCCCAGATATGTTGTCTCACCCGTTGAGTTACTCTGGCTTTTTGTGTCTATCTTCGGTGTAAACCAGCATCTGCAGTTCCTTCCTACACCAAGCCTCCTGATTATTTTCTGCATCTGCTTTTCTGTGGTTCATGGACAAGTTCGGGCAAAGGTGAGAAAGGAAGATGGGGTAATCTTGCACTCTATTTTCAAATGCAACATTAGTGAATAAAATGATTTTGGTAAGTAAAACAAAACTTGTAAGAATCCTCCACTGACGTGCTGCAGCGTTCTGTAGTCAATCTCTACTTAACATTCTCCTTTTGCGGTCTTTTTACCAAAGTGATTTCCCCACTTTATTCTCCATCCACCATTTTGTTTTACACTCTCGTATCCAATAATTATCCCGTGCACACTCTGTGTCCTCCTCACAACTTCCCTTTCCCATCTTTATTCAGCAAATTTGCCTCCAATGCCCTTTGTTTTGTCATTCACCATCCCAGGACACAAGCTCATCCATCAGCTCCTCCTCAAACCCAACCAGCGCACCCAACCCAACCAACGCAGAGGGATCTGTAGCAAAGAGGTACGAGCAAATATACTAGATCATAATGGTCTATCATAGAAGGCTAAGATAGACCAAGATAAACTGCAAAATTCAATGGACTGACGTGGATTAAACTGCGAGAGGTATAACGGAGGTCGGGGTCTTATTCCTAAAATGGCGGAAGTGACGTTCCGTTGCGTACTACACATCAGTCCATTGGATTTTATAGGAGTGGCCTATCTTGCTCCTCTAGTATCTTTGGGTACGAGGCAGAGCTCACCCACAGTCGCCGGTTAGTCTGAGGCACGGAGCAACTCTGAGGCAGCCGACCAGCTCTGGCAACGCTGTTATGAATATATTGAATGCCGTTCTTACCTTGAAGCAGCGAGTCAGCCCAGATAATTTGAGAAGGAATGTAGGTGGAGGGGGAGGGAAGAATCAGGTGCAAGTCCAGGTGGGGCATGGGGGAGTGGGGGTGAGACGAAAGGGGAAAGGTAATGGGGTGGGGAAGAAAGAGGGAGGGGTCGTTAGAGGTTACCTAAAATGGGAGAATTCAGCGCTCATGCCTTTGGGTTCTAAGCTACCCAAGCAGAATATGGGATTCTGTGGTTTCACAAAAGATATCACTGAATTTGCAAAAAGAACTCCTCTCTTTTTTTAAAGATAGTTCTGCCTTTTCAATTGCACCTGGCAACATTGAATGTTCACCCATCAGAATCGAATGGCAGTGATGGAGAATGGGATATACAATGCCAGCTTTAGTTAAACATGCCCGCATATATTTCAGTGGCATCCTGTTTTATTTCTCCACCTTATAAAATAGCCAAACAGATGAGTGAAACCTGGCGTCACAGATCCTCAGTGTATTTCTTTGCACCAGCATTATGTAAAATCAGAGTAGTGAAATGAATATGCTGTCTCTTTATTTCTCCTAGTTACAGTAAACTATAGCTTTTCGAAGATATCGCAACATTGCCAAACCACAACATTTTTGTTCCCTTACCTGCTCTTCATTTTCAGAATGGCATTAGCCCTTGGCATGGCTTTCTCAATAGTCAAACAAAGGAAAATTTAAACTCTGGGATGCAATGGAAAGTAAAATTCTCTGTTGAAATTAGTCTGCTCACACGTTACCTGTACTTAACTCTGTAATTCCAAACGGAAACAATCCCCATCATACTGGGTGCTGAGTGGTTGCATACAGTAAGTCTTTGCATTAGGAATAGAAAACAAAATATAGATGCACAAAGGCCCCTCTTTTTAATGTTCAAAGGCATTAACGCATTAAAACGGGGATCCATTAAAATATTTAAATACCTCAAAAGAAATGATATCAACAGACAAACAACATCTACCAGTGAAAGGTGTAAACACTGATCAGCTTTGGTCAAAGGGTGCAGCTGTGTAAAGTGAAGCTGCTCACTATTTGAACAGTGTACGCAGCCGGGAGTCTCTAGTCGTGTGTGTGTGTGTGTGTGTGTGTGTGTGTGTGTGTGTGTGTGTGTGTGTGTGTGTGTGTGTGTGTGTGTGTGTGTGTGTGTGTGTGTGTGTGTGTGTGTGTGTGTGTGTGTGTGTGTGTGTGTGTGTGTGTGTCGTGTGTGTGTGTGTGTGTGTGTGTGTGTGTGCGTGTGCGTGTGCGTGTGCGTGTGCGTGTGCGTGTGTGTGCATGTGCGTGTGTGTGTGTGCGTGTGCGTGTGTGTGTGTCGTGTGTATGTGTGTGTGCGTGCGTGTGTGTGTGCGTGTGTTTGCATGTGTTTGCATGTGTGTTTACATGTGTGTGTGCCGTGTGTGTTTGTGTATCATGCATGTGTGTGTTTGTGTGCATGTGTGTAGGCGTGTTTGTATGTGAGTGTGTGTGCGTATGTGTATGCGTGTGTGTATGCATGTGTGTGTTACGTGCATGCATGTGTGCGTGCGCATGTGTGCGTGTGTGTGTGTGTGCATGTGTGTGTGCATGTGTGTGTGTGTTTGTGTATCATGCATGTGTGTGTTTGTGTGCATGTGTGTAGGCGTGTTTGTGTGTGTGTGTGTGTGCGTATGTGTATGCGTGTGTGTATGCATGTGTGTGTTATGTGCATGCATGTGTGCGCGTGTGTGCATGTGTGCGTGTGTGTGTGTGTGCATGTGTGTGTGCATGTGTGTGTGTTTGTGGGAGTGTGTATGTGTGTGCGTGCGTGTGTGTGCGTGCGTGTGTGTGAGTGAGTGTGTGTGCATGTGTTTGTGTGTGCGGGTGCATGTGTATAGAGATATATATGTTTGAGGAGGTATGTTTAGGTTCTGGGCCCTCTTCACGGTTCCACGCAGCGCCAACCGCTGGGTAACGAGTACGGAGTGGGCATGTGGAATGTGCTGCCAGAGCAGGTAGTTGAGGCGGGTATATGACAACATTCAAAGGACAATTGGGCACGCACATGGATATGAAAGGTTCAGAGAGATACGAGCCAAACGTAGGCAGATGAGACTAGCTTAGAAGTGGCTCAAGGTCAGCATGGGGGAGTTGGGCCGAAGGGCTTCTTTCCGTGCTATGTGACTCTATGGCACTGTGACTCTCATAGAGTAACGGCAGTGACTTGGACACAGAACCTACAGCCCAAAAGCATGAACATAACATGAATACCAAGGTATGAATACAAATTCCCCAGTTTCAGTAAACCCCCACCCCACTCCTTCTCATCTACCTGGCTCCGCACACCTCGCATACACCCCTTTCCACCACCCCCAATCCCGTCAAGTTCCTTTCCCTCATCTGCCTCCTCCATCGACTTATCTCACACCTTTCCCTACTCTGTCACCCATTATTCTTCCCCTCCCCAACCCCCACCTCCGTTCCCTTCCACCTCCCACTTCACCCTCTGATTCTTTACTGCACTACGCAACATTCTTTCTTATCAGATTCTGCCATTTGCACCCTTCACACTTTTGTCCTTTTGACTTATCACCTCCAACCAGAGTTACTATATCTCCATCCGTCTCTTCCCCACATGACTATCTGTGTCTGAAGGGCCTCAACCCAAAACGTCACCTATTCTTTCTTTCCAGAGATGCTGTCTGACCCACTGAGTTTATCCAGCTTTTTGTGTCTATCTTCTACCTTCCAACCAACCTCTCCTTACTCGGTTCTCCCTATATAACTTGTCAGCTTCTGCCCCAATCCTTCACTTCACCGTGGAGCAGCGGTAGAGTTGCTGCCTTACAGCACTTGCAGCGCTGGAGACCCGGGTTCGAACCCAACTACAAGTGTTGTCCATACGGAGTTTGTAAGTTCTCCCCGTGACCTGTGTGGTTTTTCTCCAAGATCATCAGTTTCCTCCCACACTCCAAAGACATACAGGTATGTAGGTAAATTGGCTTGGTAAATGTAAAAAAAATGTCCCAAATGCATGTTGGATAGCTCTAGGGGCTAGTGGAATCAAGGGATATGGGGAGAAGGCAGGCACGGGTTATTGATTAGGGATGATCAGCCATGATCACAATGAATGGCGGTGCTGGCTCGAAGGGCCAAATGGCCTCCTCCTGCACTACTTTCTATGTTTCTATGTTAATATGCGGGGATCGCTGGTCGGCACGGACTCGGTGGGCCGAAGGGCCTGTTTCCGCACTGTATCTCTAAACTAAGCTAAACTTCACTTTCATCCTGCTATGTCCCTTCTACTCCATCAGAAGAAGGGTCCCGGCCCAAAACATTGTCTGTACATTTCCTTCACAGATACCCATTGAGTTCCTCCATCAGTTTGTTTCTTGTAATAGCATTGAGGTTCACCTTGTGAATCTGTGCTCGAAGACAACCCAGACTGGATGAATCTGTAAAAACAACTTCAAATCTCAATGCCACTCCTGCTTGGGCCCAACATTCAGCCCGCTCAGTGTTGATCAGCTTTGAATTGACAGCTTTAGTTTCAGGTAGGAGAGAAACGGAAAAGGTCACATTAGTACAATAAAGGATAGTTTTCAGAGGGAAAGCATTTAACAAAGGTATAGTTGGCTGGAAATTGTTTATAGGTAAAATAGAGTGGCCCCAAATGGGAACTATTCATTCCCAAGTATGAAGTCGTCTCTTACAGACAAAGTTTCTCACATAAAGAGAAAAGAGAAAATGCTTTCATCTCAATGTCATTGTGTACGTGCAAAGTAAGTAATATTTTAATTAGCCCGGCCGTGACAATGAGGTTCATATCATTTGAATACTTATTGCTGCCTCATTGATCAAACATCAGTTTAAAAGAAGCAACGGCTTTAAATAAATTTCCTATGAAATGAGCAAATATATTTTATATTGTGGGTGAACTCATGTGAAGCGATGCTAGAAATGAACTATCCAGCTATTTACCAATGAGCTCATTCTATTCTCATGTCTCCACCCCTGTATTTACTGTTAAGAGCAGGTCCAGTTACAGTAAGTTGCGTGAGTGAATTGACCTCTGGCTTTGGCCCAGAAATATCTGCCTGCCAAGCAATTAACCACTGGTATACTCAGGTGGTTTTTACAGATGTGAGTCTAGGTGTCCTTGGGGTCCGCTGAGGCTGACTTATTAACTGAAAGAATGCTGCACAACATCTTCCAGCGAAGGAAAATGAAAAGTTAAAGTATTGTTTGCAATCAGTTCAGTAACCTAATCCCTTCAGTAACCTCCTTCCACCACTCACCCAGTTAAACACACATTGGAGGTAAATTTAATCTAATGCTGCCAAAAATCAGGGGAATGCCAGTCTCACACAGACTAGAGTCGAGAGTTGAGAATGTTTCACTGTCATATACACGGGGCTGGAACAGCAAATTTCTTACCTGCTGCAGCTCTAGAAGTACATTGAAAGAAAGGCCACACTAAATAAATACACAATCATTTAACTGTGATTCGAGGTAAACTAGACCACAATAGTGCAAACCAACGTGTGTTGTGCAAGTTTAGTAGTGCAAAATCCACAGTAGTTCATTGCTGAGTTAAGGGCCTGTCCCACTGTACAAGCTAATTCAAGAGTTCTCCCGAGTTTCCCCTGATTCGAACTCGGAGATTTACGGTAATAGCCGCTCGTCGGTA
Source organism: Malacoraja senta (assembly GCA_038087875.1). NCBI lineage: Eukaryota > Metazoa > Chordata > Chondrichthyes > Rajiformes > Rajidae > Malacoraja > Malacoraja senta. The sequence continues at coordinate 35,025,150 of CM075981.1, read as the reverse complement.
CTCGGGGCTCTCGTGGACATTTTTCAACATGTTGAAAAATCTTCACGAGCTTACCGCGTTTCCCGACTACCTGCCGTTAGCGTTACGAGCTGCTAAGAGACGTCCCGAGCTCCGACGTACTCGCTACGTACATTCTACGTACTTACCACGAGTTTGATTTTTTTTTTTTTCTTGGGAGAGTTCTTGAATTAGCTCGTACAGTGGGTCAGGCCCTTTACTGCTGTGGTTAGGGTTGTGCAGAGATTTGTTTAAGAGCTCAATGGTTGATAGGAAGGTGTTGTTCATGAACCTGGAGGTTGTCAGGCTCCTGTACCTTCCTCCCAATGTTAACAGTGAGATGTGAGTGTGGTTAGGGTGGTGTGGGAGTTTGATGATATTAGCTGCCTTCTTAATGCAGCACTTCCAGCAGATCCTTTTGATAGTGGAGAGGTCAATACCGTGATGGATCAGGCAGCACCACTCTCCACAGCCTCATTCGTAGTTGAGCTTCCGAGTTACTGAACTGGGCCGTGATGCAACCAGTCAGCATGATCTCCACTGCACACCTGTGGAGGTTCAACAGAGTAATCAGATCAGTTCAGTTTAGTTTATTGTCACGTGCACCGAGGTACAGTGAAAAGCTTTTGTTGTGTGCTATCCAGTCAGCAGAAAGACAATACATGATTCAATCCATTTACAGTGTATAGATACATGATAAGGGAATAACGTTTAGTGCAAGGTAAAGCCAGCAAAATCCGATTAAGGATAGTCTGAAGGTCATCAAAGAGGTAGATAGTAATTCAGCACTGCTCTCTGGTTGTAGTAGAGAGCAATGCTGAACTACTATCTACCTCTTTGAGGTATTCAGCAACATGTCAAATCTCCTCTGAGAAAGTAGGTGCATTGGTGAGATTTTTTTGGTCATTGTATCAATATGTTAGGCCCAGGACATATCAGCAGTGATATACTTGCCCAGGAACTTGAAGTTGTTGACTCTCTCAATCACCATCCTGCCAATGAAGGCAGGGACATAGACCCTTGACTTTCCCTTCCTGAACTCAACAACCAGCTCCTTGGTCTTTATGATGTTGAGAGCAAGATTGTTGATCTGGCACCACATAGAGAACTAAGCACAAGAAGCGCAAGAGACACCATTGTATGCAGATGCCGAGAAGTGTGTTCAGCTCTGGCTGAACAATTTCTAATCTTGTGATATGGACTCGATATGAAGAAGAACCACTCAAATATATTATCAATTTCCCTCCGGTACTCTGACTCGTCATTACATGTAGTTTGACCACTGATGGTGATATTGCAGATGAATTTAAAGATGGTGTGGACCAATGTCTGGATACACATTTGTGGGTAGAGTGAGAATAGAGCAGGGGGCTGACGCCACAGCCTTCAGTCTGAAGAAGGGTCTCAACCCAAAACATCACCTATTCCTTCTCCCCAGAGATTTTGTGTCTTTCTTCAGGTACCCCTATACTGATGGTCAGCAAAGAGGAGGCGTGCTTACCAATTCGTACTGATTGAGATCTGCTAATGAGGAATTTGTGGTTCCATTTTCATAGGGAAGAGTAGTGACTCAGATCCCTGAGGTTGACGATGAGTTTCGAAGGGATGATGATGTTGAACGGCAAGCTGTAATCAGTGAACAATTGCCTGATGTAAGTGTTCCTGTTGTCTAGCACTGAGTGGAGAGCCGATGAGATCTCATCCAATGTCAATCTGTGGAGACGTTAGGCAGATTGAAGTGTGTCCAAATTATTACTGAGGCAGGAGACGATCTGTGTCATAACCAACCTCTGTATGGATATCATGGACTCTAAAGGGATCCAAAATAAGTACTGGACTTTTCACCCACATAAAGACAGTTAACCAGTTCAACATTTCACAATGATATATCCGTTTTGGGATCACACTGTCCCTAGCCAACAATCAGCCTATCAAGGAACCTCCCTGCCTCAGGTCATCTGTTGCTGACCCTGATTTGTCCTGGTATTTTATTGCTTCCAATCCCCCGCCCACCCACCACCTCAATCAGTCTGAAGAAGGGTCCCAACCTGAAACGTCACCTATCCATTTTCTCCAGAGATGCTGCCCCACCCGCTGAGTTATTCCAGCAGTTTGTGTCTGTCTTTGGTATAAACCAGCATCTGCAGTTCCCATTTATTACATTTCGACTGCACCTGACCTGTCAGTTTCCCAAATTGAATGGGTTGTTAAAAGCCCCGCAGATGTAATAAATATGCCAAACAAAAAGCATATCAGTGGTATTAGGAAGAATTCACTGGCAAAGCAAGATTTGCTAAAAAAAATAAATGCAGTTGCTGTGAATTAACCAGGACAGTGGTAGAAAGACAGGTGAATTGGAGCATTCACCGCCACTGAGTGATGAAGTGCAAGAAGGTTTTGCAGAAGAAATGGAGATGAGTAAGTGGTTTGCAAGAGTAGAGGGCATTTTCCATTTGCGGGTGGTTACAAATGGAAGTTTGCAGAGGAAATATCCAGTGCCTGAGGACATCGACAGGAGATCTATACAGGAGGGAGGGGGGCAGAAAATCAACCACACGGGTGGAATAGATGATGAAAATGAATTCAGTGCAACTTAAGTTTTGAAGATCCTTTCTCCTGAGGAGTAAGATTAATATTAATAATAAAGACGTCAGTTCAGGTAGGTTAAAAGTGATAGATTATTATCTTTTAGTTGTGGAGGAAAACAATGGTCCCAGTTCCACCATCTTACATATAAATAGTGCAGGATATTCATTGCTGCTTCATGGGAATGTATTCATTCAAACAGTGAAATGTCTAAAATCCACCTTATTTGCAAAATTACCCAGTCGAGCTCACCACTATCGAGAGGAAGGAGCAAAAGATTCATAAATTGTCTTCAGCACCCAATAGATGCGACCACAGCAGATCACTCGTCCACAGAGGACCCAGTTAAATCAATAAAACAAAATCAACTCAGATTGACCTTGAGGATAACCTTCAGTTTGTCTCTGCCAAACGAAAAATGTTTAATACCCACAGGGAGGAACTTATCATAAGTTATTCTAAGTGCTGTAGTAATCAGCAGGTCAGGCAGCATCTGTGAAAGAAACTGACAGATGATGTTTCAGGTCAGGAGCCTTCTTCAGTCTGAGCTCTTTGAAGAAGTTCTCCTTCTCTCAACCAGTCTGAAGAAGGGTCCCGGTCCAAAATGTTGTCTTTTCATTCTCTCCACAGATGCTGACTGACCCACTGGGTTGTTCCAGTACTCCAGTATCTGCGGTTCCTTGTATCTCCAGGAAATATATCAGCTTAGTGAGATGCCTGTAAATCTACAGTGAAGCTGCAAACATTAACTTTAAAAGAAATGAAACCAGCAGCATCAGCTTGGAGAGAAGCAGAGCCCAGGTTTGAAGTGAGGACCCTTCAACAGAGCTGGAGGAGGTGAGAGGAGAAGCGTGTTGTAGGTTGCTGAGAGTGGAAGTTGGAGGGAACTGAGAGAATGTCTGTGATAGAGCCCAAGGCAACAATGTTAACAACTTCTCAAGGTAACAGTGACTTAAAATAAACAGCAGTTAGAGACAGAAGGGAAATTAAGAAATAATGTGAAAGAGAAAAATATTTGTGCAGTGAATTTAAAAAAAAATTGTACTTCTTAAATTCAATGTTAAATCAGAGGACTACCATAAACACAGATGAGAGGTGAGGTTAGACACAACGTGGTGGAGTAAACTCAGCGGGTCAGGCAGCATCTGTGGAGAAAAAGGATGGGTGACGTTTCGGGTCAGGACCCTTCTTCAGACTGAGGTGAGGTGTTGAATCCCTGAGTTTATGTTGGGTGTGATGTAATGTAGGAGGCCAAAGCCAGAGAGTGGGGTTGGGATGGAGAATTACAGAGACACACAACTAGAAGATCAGGATCTCCCTCATAACCTGAACAGAGATGTTCTACAAAGAGGTCATCCAATCTGCATTTAGTTTGTTCAATATAGTGGAGATCAAATCATGAATGCAGGTCACTAAAATGCAAGTATATGTGAATTCCTGTTCCACCCTAATGGATGTTTAGGTCCCACGGTGATGGGAAGGGAACCTTCCTCCCATCTCCAGAATTCCCTATCCAACTAAACCATATTTTTTAGTCTCCTTGTGTTTCCACTGCCTTTCCTTAGTCTGGCCTACACCCTCCTCTCCACCCCCTGCTCACTAAGCTGTTTCCACAACATTGATAGGAAGGGAAGGATCACGTTTGGTGGGAAGGGAAGGATCATGCCCGCACTCCATGAATATACAGGGAACCATACTCCGAGCCCTAGTACTCCGTGAATATACAGGGAACCATACTCCGAGCCCTAGTACTCCATGAATATACAGGGAACCATACTCCAAGGCCTGGCACTCCAATTACAATGTATCTGGAGGTCACCAGCGCTCTTTGCTCAAGGTGGAGGGATTTCATCCCTTTCTTGAGCAGTGAGCATCAAGCAGAGTGGTGAGGATTGTAAGCTTCTTAATGGGTTATGGTTTGAATGCTTGCACTTACATGGAAATTCATGCTCCTGATGTGAAATGAAATCTCAACATTATACATAAAGGCTACCATTCCCTAAATGTTCAAAAGATTTTCATGTCCAAGTTGTAGTGTGATGCTGAAAACAGCAAAAACTTTGTAATCAGTTCAGAATCTCCTGGGCCTGATCAGATATATCAGGGGATACTGTGGGAAGCTAGAGAGGAAATCGCTGGCTGAGATTTATGAGTCATCGTTAAATACATGTGAAGTGCCGGAAGACTGGTGGATGGCAAATATTGTGTCTCTATTCAAGAAGTGCTGTAGTGAAAAGCCTGGGAACTACAGGCCAGTAAGCCTAAGATATGTGGTTGTAGTGAAAAGCCTACAGAATATTCTGAGGGATAAGATATACATGCATTTAGATGGACAAGGGCTGATTAGGGATAGTCAGCATGGTTATGTATGTGGGTGGTTGTGGCTCACAAATCTGATTGAGTTTTTTGATGATGTAACCATAAAGATTGATGAAGGCTGAGTTGTAGATGTGGTACATGGATTTCAGCAAGGCATTCACAAGGTTGGAACGCATGGGATCGCAAAGAGAGATAGCTGAATGGATAGAAAAGTGGTTTCGTGGAAGGAAGCAGAGGGCAATGATGGAAAGTTGCTTTTTGGAATGGAAGCCTGAGACTAGTGGTGTGCCTCAGGAATCAGTGCTGAGCCCTTTGCTGCTTGTCATCGACATCAATGATATGGATGAGAATGCACATGGCATGATTAGAAAGTTGACACAAAAGTGGGTGGCACTGTAGATAATGAAGATGGCTGTCAGGAGGATCTTGATCAGTTGGACAGGAGGGCTGAGGAATGGTTGATGGAATTTAGTACAGCGAAATGTGAGATGTTGCATTTTGGGAAGTTTAACATGGGTAGGACCTACACAGTGAATGGGTAGGGTTCAGAGGAGTGTTGTAGAGCAGAGGGATCTAGGAGTGCAGGTACATAGCTCCTAGAAGGTAGCGTCACAGGTGGATAGGGTGGTCAAAAAGGCTTTTGGCACATTGCCCTTCATCAGTCAGAGTATTGAGTATAGAAGTTTGACTCCTAGTTATGTTCAGTCTTTAGTCTTTAATGGCCCTGTCTCACGGTGCGAGTCCACCCACGAGTGACCTCGAGTGAAAGAAAAAATCAGACTCGTGGTTGTGTATGAGATTTCAAGTTTATGTTCAAGAGTTTAACCGAGTTCCCACGATTATGTCTAAGTTTGCCGTTTACTTCTAATTTCTGCGATGTTCCAAGTTCGTCTCCCGAGTTACCAAGCTCCTCTCCCGAGTTACTCTTGAGCCAACAACATCTACCGACTTGTGGAAAAATGATCACATGGTAAAAGTGATGTCATACAGGGTTTTTTTCACTATTAAAAGACCGAGCCTGAAGAACGGTCTCGACCCGAAACATCACCTATTTCTTTTCTCCAGAGTTGCTGCCTGACCAGCTGAGTTAGTCCATCATTTTGTGTCTATCTTTGGTTTAAACTAGTATCTGCAATTCCTTCCTTCAAACTTTTAGAACAGTTTGTTTCAAGAAACAATCCTTCCAAAATTGCATTCATAAAGTCCATTTGAACTGCATTTGTTCAAGGTCTCGCATCAATCATAGGCTGTTTTTTTTGTCGGGAGGAACTGCAGATGCTGGTTTACACCGAAGATAGACACAAAATGCTGGAGTAACTCAGCGGGACAGGCAGCATTTCTGGAGAGAAGGAATGGGTGACGTTTCTGGTCGAGTCCCTTCTTCAGACTGAAAAAAACGTTTTGACCCTTCTCTCCAGAGATGCTGCCGGCTTGGCTGAGTTACTCCAGCGTTTTGTGTCTAGTAAGATTGTTTTATTCCCTTAATTTATCTCTCATCAAAACGTTGGTAAACGTCTAACAAAAAGATTAGGTAAATTGAACATTAACGTTATTTTTTCCCCCGACAGCATCTGTCTCTCTACCCACCCAGTATGTCCGTCGGAGCAGCCGTCCCACCGTCGCGACTTAAACTGTATAAAAAGCAGCGGCTCAAAACATTGCTGATTGGGCAGATCTGACGAGAAACCACCCCTTTCATACTCACCCTAGCCCTGGGAAACAACGTTTTCAGAGCCCTACAGTCAACCCCCAGCCCGCCGCAACCTTTGAATGAAAGACAAAGCTCAAACTCTGCACCGAGGTCAGGATCGAAACCAGGTCTCTGGTGCTGCCAGGATGATAAAAAATTATCAATTAAAAGAATTGAAAGCTAAAGCTACTGATGATTCAGTTAATAAACAGCAAAAGCAATGTTTAATTGATAAAAAAATTCCTGTCTGAATTGGTTTAAATCTGGTATTTTTACCCATCTTTGGTATTTGCATAATGAGATGTGGAAGGGACAGCTCTGACCTTAAGTCGCTCTTGTTATGCACTCGACATGCAGGACTATTTGGTTATTTTTTAATCTTTATCCTGAGATAGGAGAAATAAACAAAAAGATCAATATAATGAATATAATATAATTTAATATAATTATTAGCGGCAGCTTTAATATAATTGTTAGCGGCAGCTTTTTAAATCCTTCTTCCCCATTTCGTCACAATAACCATTTTAATTTTGCGCATTGTTATTCTTGTTACCCTGGATAAAAGATTTTTATCCCATAAATAAGAACCAATAATAGTGAGGTGCTTGCTTCAGATTCTTCTGTTCCTCTGATTCTCTCTCTGTTTCTCTCTCCTGTCCTCCTCTCTCTCTCCCTTCTTCCCCTCGCTCTCTCTCCCTTCCCTCTCTCCCCTCCCTCTCTCCCCGTGGGCAATCACTACCAAGGTGTCTGCCCACACAGTCAGTACACCTATCATACACTTGTCTCCCGTACTAAGTCACCCCAACTCCCCCCACTCCCCCCGACTCCCATCCCCCCCCCCCCCCACCTTTCCCTCCTAACTCCAGTCCCGTCCCGACCTCCTGGGAAACTGAAGGGAGCGACAATCAACTGCCACGGATACAAATAATGACATACACAAGAAAGGGCAGATGCTGGTTGACAAAAAGTGAACACACGGTGCTGGAGTAACACAAAGACGCAGCAGAATTTTGGAAACGTCATCCCATCACCCATTCCTTCTCTCCAAAGATGCTGCCTGTCCCGCTGAGTTAAAGAGTGCCCACGGTAGAATCACGAGTCACTAAGGTAAACCCACGGGCTACTACGTTCTTACAACGAGCTTAAATGTTTCAGATTTTAACTTCAAGAATAAATTTGACTCGTGGAAATCTTTAATCATATTTAAAGTTTTTCATGAGTTAACAAGTTTCCCGGGTACCTGCCGTTAGCGCCACGAGTCGCTAAGTTGCGTCCACGAGTTCCGACATTCACGCTACGTTAATTGTACGTGATTACCACGAGTTTAATTTGTTTTAAACTCTGGGTCACTCGTGGGTCGACTCGCACCGTGAGACAGGGGTTTAAGTCTAGTCGTCTGGTTAACCAGCCGTTGTCTGTTGTCTGTTGTCTAAGATGTCTGGTGAACCAGCTCGTTTTAGCTGTCATGGTGCTTGGAATTAATCTAACTATTTATCACACCTTTTTACATAATTAAATGAAACGATAGACGAACATTAATTAAAAAAAATAATTAAAATGTTTTAATGAAATAACTTTTAAAGAGCAACTATAAACAAAATATATTTCAGTAGAATTTAATAAGCAATTAAATATTGGCCAGCTCACTTCAAGAAATGTAGCTTTCTGCAAATATTTTTCTGCCTCATTATCTAACTATTGACAATGTTACTTCCCTCTAATCACCTGTCAGTAATGGATGAACAACCACAGTAAGTATATCTGATACTCCTTCAGTCTCTCTATGAGGCCGAGGCCAACAGTTGTAGTCTATCATTGACGTCACAGCACAGATCCAAAACTGAAGAAATACACACCTTAAATTATTAAATGAAACTACACAGTAAGTCCATTTGCCCACGTAAATGGTGCTGGTCCAATTAGTCCTGCATCCAATCTTTTTTGCAGAGGTCCTGAAATTCTTTCTCCCTTCAAATTGTTAACGTCCCGTTTTAAAAGTTGCCTCCATTACCTTTCAGCAGTATGTTCTACATCATCACTGTGTAGACATCTGGCTGATTCTCTCAGCTGATTCATTTGTCAAATATTGTAAGTTTATGTCTTTTATTTCCATCACTCCTGTGCTGCAATCTGATTACTCATTGTTAAATCTCTCGAATGTTCTATTTTCAAAGTGGAATAATCCCATCTTCTCTAATGACTCCAAATACACAAATTCTCTTAACCACTGTACCATTCTAGTTAAAAGAAATATGGGTGGTGGAAAATATTAAATGCCTAGAAATTGAAATCCACCCATTTCTGTTGTGATAAATGGATATCATATATATCCCCAATGCCCAAATTGATACCCACAAAAAAAAAAGACCAATTTGGTGAAGTATTGCTCTCAGGAAAATCGCTCTATTCGTTTCCAGACCTTCAGCATTCCCCGTGGATTACCTGATACCAGCAGTGTTTGTCGTTCCTTTGCCATTATTGAAATCTCCTGTGCAGTTGCATTTGATAATTCTGGCTACTGGAAAGCAAGTCAAAGCCTTAAAGTACACTTTCTATGGTAGGCCAGTGCAGCACCATAACACTGCTGTGGAGATGAGGGGGAAACGGAGTGAATAAGTGAGATGGTGCACAGAGGGATATTCAATGTTTTTAGTATATGTGGGTATATGCACCCGGGTCCCCCATAATATATCCCGAGGATAGATTCCATTCTTGAGTGAGAAACATTGAATATAAGCTGTAAGCTCATAATTGAGGTAGACAGTTTTGCGTTGATTTGTGTAGTGAAAACCCCTGACATGCAGAAACAATTCCAGGTACAAACAGTGCAGTGAACAGCCAGGCCAATACACTCGAAGCAAAACATCAGTGTCCCAACAGGACAGATTAATTCACACATGGTTGGCTCAGTGCTCTGCCGTAAGTGACAAATGCAGGTTACACATAATTAGAACAGGGCAGAAACCAGCTTGCGTTGATGATCTTGTAATGGGCACAAATAACACCGGGACAATAACGCCTGCACTATGGTGAATTGCACAGATGAGATTCCCAGGACAGCTTCCAGGTGGGCAGAACTTACACTGCAAATGGGCATGGTCATAAACTGTGGATAGGCCGGTTATTCTGCGCATTTAGTTTAATTTTGTTTAGAGATACAGTGCGGAAACAGGCCCTTCGGCCCACCAAGTCCGCACTGAACAGCGATCTCTGCCCATTAACACTATCCTACACACACTAGGGACAATTTTACATTTATACCAAGCCAATTAACCTACAAAGCCCTGCGTCTTTGGAGTGTGGGTGGAAACCGAAGATCTTGGAGGAAACCCACACAAATCACGGGGTGAACGTACAAACTCCATACAGACAGCACCTATGGTCAGGATCGAACCTGGGTCTCTGGCGCTGTAAAACAGTAACTCTACCGCTGCACCACCGTGCCGCCCCATTTACACAAGCCTCAAAAACCTAGGCAATGGATTCTTTAAAATGAAGATGCAGCTTTAACTCAAATTCAGATTGGATCCAGTCTTTAGGGCCCAAGTTATCTGTACAACCACATGATATGGTTTAGACGCAAGGAACTGCAGATGCTGGTTTATAAAAAAAGACACAGCGCTGGAGTAACTCACTCAGCAGGTCAGATGTGACTGTGGTGTTGTTGATGGTGAGTGGGGTGAGCTCTCCTAAAGTTTACTATGGATTCCACTGTCTTAAGAGCATTGAGCTCCAGGTTGTTGCGATGGCACCAGGACGCCAGCTGTGTCACTTCCTGTCTGTATGCAGATTCTTCCCCATCCTGGATCAGTCCAATCAGGGTTGTGTCATCCGCAAACTTGAGAAGCTTGACAGAGGAGTCAGTGGAGGTGCAGTCGTTGGTGTAGAGAGAGTAGAGGAGAGGGGAGAGTACGCAACCTCAGCTCCTATGCTGAGGGTTTACGGGTCTGAGATGAGCTTTCCCAGCCTCACATGCTGCTTCCTGTCTGTCAGGAAGCTGGTGATCCACCGACAGAGGGGTTCAGGCACAGTCAACTGGGAAAGTTTGGAGTGTAGTAGCTCTGGCACAATGGTGTTGAATGCAGAGCTAAGATCAACAAACAAAATCCTTGCATAGGTCCCCTGGCGGTCTAGGTGCTGGAGGATGAAGTGCAGGCCCAGATTGACTGCGTCATCCACAGATCTATTGGCCCGATATGCAAACTGCAGAGGGTCCAGCAGGGGGTTTGTGATATTTTTCAGCTTGGCCAGCACAAGCCTTTCAAGGGTCTTCATGACTACAGAGTGCGATAGGCCTGTAGTCATTAAGACAAGTAATCCTTGCTTTTATGGGTACAGGGACCATAGTGGAGACTTTGAAGCAGGCAGGGACAGTACAGGTTTGCAGGGACTGGTTAAAAATATCATGTAGACTGGTGCCAGCTGTTCAACACAGAGCTTGAGGGTAGAGGGGGAAACATTGTCCGGTCCTAGAGATTCCCGGCTTTTCTGTCTTCTGAAAAGCCTCTCCACCTCCGCTATTTTTATTGTGGATGGAGAAGTGATGCTGTGCAGCACGGAGGGGATGGGTAATTGGGTGTGAAATGGTGATTGGAGAGGGGTGGGTGGGAAAGGGTCCAGTCTTTTCGGACTGGAGTCTTGCTTTACAGGCCCGTACGAAGCTTTCCAGAAAGGGGGGTGGCATGACAGGATTACAAAATATTTAATGTGAAATAATGTGCGCACTGCGCACATCACGAGCGCGAAGCGTGAAGTCCCTCGATGCCAGGGTCATCGGGTTTTAGATGCTCTGTGATGCATTCTGAGCCTTATTTTGGCGTATTTTTGCACCAAATTTATGACCAATATTTCAGAAATTAACAGGAATCTGAGAGGTAGCTTTTTAATTTTGTTGTACATGTTTACATGTTATAATGACAATAAAGTATTCATTCATTCATTCATTCACACAAAGGGTGCTGGGTGTATGGAACGAGCTGCCAGAGGAGGTAGTTAAGGCTGGGACTATCCTAATGTTTAAGAGACAGATGGATATGGGCCAAATGCATGTGAGTGGGACTAGTTTAGATGGGACATGTTGATCGGTGTGGGCAAGTTGGGCTGAAGGGTCTGTTTCCACACTGCATCACTCTATGACTAAAAACTTAAGAAGAAAAATGCATGTAGATAAGTAGAGCAGATTTGAAAGGAGTGAAATGTAAAGGCAGAGAGAGGTTTATGGGTGGAAAGGAACATAGGAAAGGAGGGGGGAGAGTGGGCTTGGGCAGATGGGTGAAGGGAAAATAGACACAAAGTGCTGGAGTAACTCAGTGGGTCAGGCAGCATCTGCGGAGAATATGAATAGGCGACGTTTCACAGAGTGCTGGAGTAACTCAGCGGGTCAGGCAGCATCTCTGGAGAACATGGATAGATGACATGTCACAGAGTGCTGGAGTAACTCAGTGAGTCAGGCAGCATCTCTGGGGAAAAGGTATAGATTATATTTTGGGTCAAGACCGTTCTTCAGTAATATTCATGAGGTGACATGCATAGACATTCCTGAATGTTACCCAAACCATTGTGAGCTACTTTGTTACGGTGCTTGCCCTCTCCTATAACGTCTCTGCTGCCTTGGGTGATGCAGGACAGGACACAAGCTTTGGGACACGGTGTGAAGCTGTTGCCGTCTGTCCCAGCCTGGTAAAAGCCTGGATGGAGTGGATGTGGAGAGGATGTTTCCACTAGTGGGAGAGTCTAGGACCAGTGGCCACAGCCTCGGAATTAAAAGACATTTCTTTAGGAAGGAGATGAGCAGGAATTTCTTAAGTCAGAGGGTGGTGAACTGTGGAGTTCATTGCCACAGACAGCTGTGGAGGTCAAGTCAATGGACATTTTTCAGGAGGAGATTGATAGATTCTTGATTGATACAGGTGTCAGAGGTAATGGGGAGAAGGCATGAGAATGGGTTTGAGAGAGAAAGATAGAGTCATAGAGTGATACAGTGTGGAAACAGGCCCTTCGGCCCAGCATGTCCCATCTGCACTAGTCCCACCTGCCCACGTTTGATCCATATCCCTCCAAACCTGTCCTATCCATGTATCCATATGTGGTTATATGGTTATATATGGTTATATGGTTACCTGTCTAACTGATTCTTAAATGTTGCGATAGTCCCCACCTCAACTACCTCCTCTGGCAGCTTGTTCCATACACTTACCACCCTTTGTGTGAAAAACATACCCCTCAGATTCCTATTAAATCTTTTGCCCTTCACCTTAAACTTATGTCCTCTGCTCCTCTATTCACCTACTCTGGGCAAAAGACAACCATATCTATTCAAATCATGATTTTATACACCTCTATTAGATCATCCCTCATCCTCCTGTGCTCCATGAAATAGAGTCCCAGCCAACTCAACCTCTCCCTATAGCTCTGTCCCTCTAGTCCTGGCAACATCCTCATAAATCTTCTCTGTACCCTTTCCAGTTTGATGACATCTTTCCTATAACATGGTGCCCAGAACTGAATACAATACTCTGAATGTGGCCTCACTACCTTCTTATGCAACTGCAACATGACCTCCCAACTTCTATACTCAGCCTGACCCGTTGAGTTACTCCAGCACTCTGTGAAACGTCACAGAACAGGGCAAGATTAGCAAGTTTGCTGATGATTCAGAAGTGAGTGGTTTTGCATATAGTGAAGATGGTTGTGAAAGATTGCAGCAGGATCTGGATCAATTAGCCAGGTGGGCAGAGGAATGGTTGATGGTTGCATGGTTCCTTGAAGGTCATGTCGCAGGTATATCAGGTGGTCAAAAAGTATTTTGGTACTTTGGCCTTCATCAGTCAGAGTATTGAGTATAGAAGTTGGGAGGTCATGTTGCAGTTGTATAAGACGTTGGTAAGACCGCATTTAGAATATTGTGTTCAGTTCTGGGCACCATGTTATAGGAAAGATGTCAAACTGAAAAGAGTACAGAGATCCCCATCCTGAATCAGTCCAATCAGGGTTGTGTCATCCGCAAACTTGAGAAGCTTGACAGAGGTGTCTGTGGAGGTGCAGTCATTGGTGTGGTGAGAGTTGAGGAGAGGGGAGAGTAGATTCTTGCGGTGCTCCTATGCTGAGCGTTTGCGGGTCCGAGATGTGCTTTCCTGTCTCACATGCTGCTTCCTGTCTGTCAGAAAGCTGGTGATCCACCGACAGAGGGATTCAGGCACAGTCAACTCAGAAAGGTTGGAGCGTAGTAGCTCTGGCACAATGGAGTTGAATGCAGCGCTAAAATCAACAAACAAAATCCTCGCATTGGTCCCCTGGCGGTCTAGGTGCTGGAGGATGAAGTGCGGGCCCAGTTTGACTGCGTCATCCACAGATCTTTTAACCTAATATGCAAAATGCAGAGGGTCCAGCAGAGGGATTGTGATATTTTTCTGCTTGGCCAGCACAAGCCTTTTAACGGTCTTCATGACTACAGAGGTCAGTGCGACAAGCCTGTAGTCAATAAGACCAGTAATCCTTACCTTTTTGGGTACAGGGACAATAGTAGAGACTTTGAAGCAGGCAGGGACAGTACATCTTTGCAGGGACTGGTTAAAATGAGTAATTGGGTGTGAAGTGTTGGTTGGGGTGGGAAAGGGTCCACTCTTTTCATACTGGCCTCTTGCCTTAAGTAGGTGTGAAGTGGTGAATGGGAAGGAGAGAGTGCAGGGTCCATTCTTTGCAGACTGGGGTCTGGCTGTGTTTGTTGGGGAGGGGGTACCAGGGTTACGTTTCTGATTTTCAAACATGCAGTAAAACTCATTCAGGTTGTTCGTCAGCTGACGATTGTCCAAAGAGCGGGGGCTTTCCTTTTATAGCTGGTGATTTCTTGCATGCTCTTCCAAACTGAAGAAGAGTCACTAGCTGAGAACTTGCTCCTCAACTTCTCAGAGTACCTTTCCTTGGCAGCTCTGATTACTCTTCTCAGCTCTTTATCGATTAGGCTATCTTTTAACTCTTTAACGATTAGGCTATCGGCTTGACGCATATTTGCCCCCACCCACCCCCCCTCCGATCTCGAAATGGAAATGTTACATCTGTATATAATGATCCCATTAATATGTATATTTATGTTACAAACTATGGAATTCATATTTTTCAGTATTGTTATCAAGGAAAAGAAAGCAGTACCAATTGTTTGATATTATTTGATATTGTTTAAAATTATTCATATGGAGGAGAAAATATAATAGCTCTAAAACCTACCTTAATTTTGCAATCTCACTAAAGATAATCCCCCTTTCCCTCCCCCATCGCTCTCTCCCCTCCCTTCCCCTCTCTCTCTCCCCTCCCACCCCCCCCCCCCTCTTTCCGGCGGTGGGAGGCGATGAAGGTGGCGTGGGCCCAGTGGGGGTGGCGTGGGCCCAGCGAGGGTCAGCGGGGGTGGCGGGGGCCAGCGGGGGTGGCGTGGGCCAGCGGGGGTGGCGTGGGCCCAGCGGGGATCCAGCGAGGGTGGCATGGGCCCAGCGGGAGTGGTGTGGGGGGAAGATGGCTTGGGCCCTGGCAGCGGGGGGAGGCGAGGGGAAGGGAGCGGGCCCTGCTGCAGCAGCGTCTGGTGTTGGGGTTACAGCCGCTGGGTTCAGATTCAGCCACTCCTGCCCGGCGACAGGAGAACGGTCACCTGGTCGCCTCTGGCCGTTGGTGAGGCTTCGACGCCGTGGATCGAGATGCTGGACCGGGCGGGCAGACACCGCACACCACACCCCCCCCCCCTCCCGGAGAAATGGGCACTCCCTTATCCCGCGGGCCAGATTAGACCCCCTTCAAGGGTAGTTTGAACCGATGATAAAAAACTATTAGGCCCCGCTCCTAGTCATTTAAACTCCCCCCTCCTGCAACGCAATATTCCACTACTTACCTGTAGTAGACGACACGAGGCATCGAGCTCAATGTGTGGAGTGCAAACGGCAGTCTGATCCCGCCTGGGCCCACTGCGCACGCGCGGAGAGACGGCGTCATTTTGCGTCGCTTCCCCAACAGCGCAGGCGCGGATGGTCGCATTTTTTTCTCCCAAATCATCCAGCGGCCGGAACCAGAATTTCGGGCACTTTTCCGACAAAGTGGAAATGCTGATTATCTTTTCTTTCTTTTTCCCTCGGAATTTTTTCTTACTCTGGGGGAACAAAAGGGGGGTGCGGTCGCACCCAACGCACACCCCCCCCTTCGGACGGCCATGCTTTAAGTAGGTGTGAAGTGGTGATTGGGGAGGATTGGGTGTAGAAGGGTCCAGTCTTTGCAGACTGGGGTCTGGCTGTGCTTGTTGGGGAGGGGGGGAGGGGGAGACCAGGGTTACGTTTCTGCTTATCAAACCTGCAGTAGAACTCATTCAGGTCGTTGGTCAGCTGATGATTGTCCAAAGAGCGGGGGGCTTTCCTCTTGTAGCTGGTGGTTTCTTGCAAGCCCTTTCAAACTGAAGAAGAGTCACTAGCTGAGAACTTGCTCCTCAACTTCTCAGAGTACCTTTCCTTGGCAGCTCTGATTCCTCTTCTCAGCTTGTACTTGGCCTGCCTGTAGAGGTCTGCATCCCCACTCCTGTAGGCCTCCTCTTTAGACTGTCAGAGCTGTCTGAGTTCTGTAGTAAACAGGGCTTGTCGTTGTTGAACCAGGTCCGGGTCCTAGTTGGAATGCAACTGTCCTCACAAAAGCTGACCTATGATGACACAGTGTCTGTATACTCATCGAAGCTTGTGGTTGCTTCCCTGAACACATTCCAATCCATGCAGTCAAAGCAGGATTGTAGGATCTCAATGCCCTCTCTTGTCCACCTTTTCGTTGTTCTGACCACAGGCTTAGCAGATTTTAGTTTTTGCATGTAGGTCGGAATAAGGTGAACTAGACAATGATGAGAGAGACCCTGACCCGCCCGGGGAACAGAGCGATATGCGTTCTTGTTTGACGTGTAACAAGTGTTCTCTCCCCTCTGGTGGGGCAGGTAACCTGAAGTCTTACTTTGGAAGGTCACGGCTGAGGTTAGCTTTGTTAAAGTCCCCTATTAAGCTGTTTGCATTAAATGTAAAAATTATCTAACCAAACTTAACATAATAAAAGTAAAACAAAGGGTTCTGGAATAGGGATGACAGATGAAGGCAGTATCAAATCTCTCACTTTTTGTGTGTAAAATGGTATGAATATCTCAGTAATAAAGCTACTGCTGAAAACTTAGTGGATTTATTACACTGTAATGTTTGTACTTGTTTCACCAAAGACCAGGGAGGTTGGAATTTGCCCGGATTTGGTGACAGTCTAATGACTAATCTCATTGTCAAGCTTATTTGACAATTAGAAAGCATTTAGCCTTCATTCTTCATTCTATTTTTCTGACGTTCTGGAGGAGAATTTTGCCAAGCAATGTTATAAGCAGTTATTAGTCTCTATGGCAATCTTTATGTGAACCATTACCAAACAAACCTATTGTACTCAGGTGGCATCGGGTATTTATCGTCCTAATGTATTTTCACTGCGATTAGATTCTACATGAAAATTGATATTGAATTGAAAATGATGAGGTTGGACATTTGGGGCAGTTTAAGCTGTCAAATCTCTGCTGATATGCATAACACTCCACCTTATCACCTTTTTCCACAGTATGTCACCTTAACCAAATCATCTCAATAAGTTCCCTCTAATTCACTGCCAGCTTTCTGTTACCCTAGGATTGCTTCATTACATTATTGTTTTCTCAATATTCCCTTAAATAATTGCTTCACCACAGATAGGCACAAAAAGCCAGAGTAACTCAGCGGGACAGGCAGCACCTCTGGAGAGAAGGAATGGGTGACGTTTCAGGTCGAGACCCTTCTTCAGAATGAAAGTCACGGGAAAGGGAACCGCAATATCGATGATGATATAGAGAGATATATGAATATGAATGAAAGATATGCAAAAAAGTAACGATGATAAAGGAAACAGGCCATTGTTAGCTGTTTGTTGGGTGAAAACGAGAAGCTAGTGTGAACTGGGTGGGGGAGGGATGGGGATGGAGGGAATGCCGGGGCTACCTGAAGTGAGAGAAATCGATATTCATACCGCTGGGCTGTAAGCTGCCCAAGCATAATATGAGACACTGTTCCTCCAATTTGCGTTTGCATGACTGAGGAGATGGGTCAGGTCTTGAGGCAGAGATCAGAGACTAGGCAATAAATCAACAATCAGCAACTTAGAGAATGCTCTGCAGTCACAATAGATCACATTGGTACAATGGGACTCTGTACCTCAAATCAAGGAGACACTGGAACAAATTAAAGAGAGGCACTTCTGCTGGATATTATTCAGCACGGATTACAAGGAAAATGTTCTGCTGGTGACAAGAACAGTAAAATCCCACATTCTAATAGGAAAAACTAAGATCGGGGACACCATGAACATACTATCACAGTTGCCTCTGGTGATTCAGACTCACGAAAGATGGGTTTTCATTTTAAAATTTGTTTTTATTTGCAAAATATTAATGTATTCATAGGAAAATAAACAAAGGGCATGCAGATCCAAAATTTTATATTCAGGGACTTTAAACTTCTTACAAAATCTAGTCAATGTATTAAAGAATATTTACCCCAGATTTTTCATTTAAATCATATGTACAGTCAGGTTCCAGTGGAGGTTGTACAGTCCAGCTGAATAACTTCCCATTGTTTCATAATATATTTATACATATAAAACATACATAGATTAGCGATCTCTGTAACACAAACTATATACAAAATGCACTTCTATGCATAAGCAAAGAAAGAAGTCCTGCTGCACATTGTCTGTATGTGTGGACACCACAGGGCATATTGCAAGTTGCTGAGCAATATTAACATTGCCAGAGTAGAATAAAGAGATTGATTCTTGTGACTGGCTGTTCACACTTGCCCGATACGTTGGAAATACGTGTTGCACATTCAGTGGGATTCGGGTCCACAACATCTTTCTAAATATATCAAATTGGTTCAATAACCTACTTTGGCCCAAATATAGGCTTACTATTTCCAGTGCCACCTCTGTGGCACATACTTTTGGCCCAAGAAAGGCTGGAGTCTGGTAATGTAGAGAATTTCTAAAAAGACAAACACAAACACACCCATCTTCTCAAGAAACAAAAATTCACCACTTAATGTCCATGGAGCACATCCCTCAGAGGGGCAGTTCATTAGTCTAGTGCACACCATGATCTCTTTGTAGGGATTTGTTTGCCAGCAAACGTATATTTGTAGAGTAGGTGAATTTTTACTGGAGTGAAAATGTTTCTTCGTCTTATACGTCTCCAATTCTCCAACCACTGGAGTTCTTTCCAAACTTGTAGACCAGTCTCCTTCCATCCACACGTTCCAGAATCTCACGTTTATAATAATATCTACAAGAAAGTAGGAATAGTTATAGTGGGTCACACCCCAGCATTTCAATTGATTCAGTTCTCCCACCAACAAGGTTTCACAAGTTCATAAGTTATACGGGTAGAATTAGGCCATTCAGCCCATCAAGTCTACTCCGCCATTTAATCATGGCTGAACTCTGCCTCCTAATCCCATTTTCCTGCCTTCTCCCCATAACCCTTGACACCCGCTCTAATCAAGAATTGGTCTATCTCTGCCTTATAAATATTCACTGACTTGGCCCCCACAGCCCTCTGTGGCAATGAGTTCCACACATTAACTACCCTCTGACTCTGGTTTAGGATGCCCCATATTTCATTTATTTTAAGGAAAAAAAAAACTCAGTTCTTTACAGTTTGTTTTACTGATAATCAACAATCTCTCAACACGGATGCAAAGTGAGTGAACTCCACCTTGAAATTCTCCTCCCCCAACGTCTATCAGAAAGGCAGACAAGGGATTTACTACTGAACCTCCATTCACATATGCAGTAGAAAGGGCACTTTAGGTCCTCATTGTCACAACATCCTGAAAATACCCACAGTGTGTTGTTTTAGTTCATCCCCATCCTGGTTTGGATGTAGCAGTACTCCCTTATGGACCTCCTTGCTTAAAATAAATGCCAAGTTTTCAACACCTCGCGTGCAAGAAGCTGGTTGGCCACCATCTTCAGGGGACACCAGGGTCTTGCTTGTGATGCCCATACCCCATGAACAAAAATGGAACACGTTTGTGGACCAAAGGGCCTGCTCCTGCACTGTACTGTTCTACCTTCTAATGTTAGAACCTCCTGCAAGATATGCTCACCTCATGGCTCTGCTGAGCTTCTCGTAGGTCATGCTGCTGTTCTTCTTCTTATCTCCCCACAGCTGCGCCACTGCCTCCGATTTTAGAAACTTAAAGATCCCTTCAGACCGGTCCTCCCACTTCAGAAGGCCATTGTTAACCTCTGGATGGAGGAGGATGTCCCTAATAAACTCCCAAAGGTGTGTGCCTCGTGGGGCTATGGAACAAAACAAGAAATTAGTCATCAAAGTTAAACAAATAAATGAGTTACATTAAAATAAAACAGTAAGCAAATACAATAAGAGTCAGATGGCAGCTGGGAAATAATGGGAGCTAGCTATCCAAAGTTTGTGTAATTGCCTTAAATGGACAAAAGGTTGTTGCTAACAAGTGGCATCAACAAATCCTCCAAGGTGAATAAGCATTTTTTGAGTTATTTTGAAAACTTGGAGAATTACCAACCAGTAGGATTCAGATCGTCACACCATAGCTAAAAATATTTCACAGGACTTCATGCAGCAAATTACTTTTGAAGGGCATTGACTAGTTGCATGGGTAGACAAGAACTGTTCTGCACTGAACTGCTCAGCTTGTGTAACTAGTTGAACCTGTTTTTGGTGATTTAAGGGTGTGAGGACAATAATGCAAAACAAAAACACAGTGGGGGTGAAATCAAATATTTGGTGCAAGCAGATTAGTGTTTGGATTAAAACAAAACAGATCGGGTTGTACCTGTGAAAGAGCCAAGAAAATATATTTCTCTAATTGAAGAAATGCTTCAATGATAACTCATCCAGAATTGAATGCCTGTTGTCAGAGGAGTTACATTTAAGATGCTTTTATTGGATGCGAGAGCCTGTTGCATTGGTGTGAATTCACTTACAGTGTTTGCTTCTCTTCATTTCTGGACAGTTCTTTTCTTCTTTTCCAAATTTCCTTGGCCTTCCCCTTCCTCGTTTGGGAGGCTTGGAATCATTGCTTGACATTTTAGCAGATCCTTCTGTATTAAAGAGGACAGCAGAGATAATAACCTCTTAAAATTAGATTTACTATTGGTCAAAATGAAATATAAGTTGGAACTTCAAAGGCTCTTTTGTACAACAGTAAAAATGTCTATTACAATTCGACTACCTCAAAAAAAATGAACCTATCAAACAAGAACTATACATAATGTTACTAAAAAGTTTTTTTTCTATTGAAAACCTTTGGCAAAAGACAATACAATGAGCAGTAAAAGGGATTTTATGTGAAATGAATTTCAATCATAAAATATTTATATATTTTAAAAATTTGATTGAAGCAACAGGTAAGCACAAAGTCATTTCACCTTTAAGCTCTCGAGTCAAGGCTAGTAATGGTAAATGTCTCATCTTAATATTTTAAGGACTTTCAATTCTGCTTGGACAACTCATTGTGTCTTCATTGCCATTAAAAACTCGCAGTAAGATAGTGTCTGCCTAGCATCGCTTATAATATTAGCCTAAATGGAGAGATGCCCATGCAACGCTAATGGTGATGTTAACCAATGTAGATGTGCCCTCATATGTGGTGAGGGCACATGTACAGAAGATTTTGTCTGAAGAAGGGTCTCGACCCGAAGCGTCACCCATTCCTTCTCTCCAGAAATGCTGCCTGTCCCGCTGAGAGCATTTTGTGTCTATCTTCGGTGTAAACCAGCATCTGCAGTTCCTTCCTACACATTTTTACGATTAGCTTAGGAGTGCATGATACACTGGAAAAATAACAGTCCCAGAGAGAACAATAAGTACACACAAAAAATGAGAATAAATCAAACATAAAATGGGAATATTGCCGCACCCCTTTAAAACAAATCAAAATCTTTACCATTTTGAATTCCATATTGCCCATTCATTATTGAGTGATCAAAATCAGATTCACTTCCACCGGAGTCTGGAGAGTTGGGAGTTTGGGAACCTGTAATACAGACAAAATGTGAAATGTTATATATTAATTGCATCACTCAAATTCAATCAACTGATTTTGATTTTCACTTCATTTTACTCTATTTACTGAGCAGTATCAAGTGAAATAAACTATGAAATTAGCTTTTGATTAATCGTTTGGAATGTCCTAGAAGTTTTTTTTAACCACAGTACAAACACAAATGGCTCCAGAAAAGAAAGGAGCAACAGAACTGAATAAGCGTTTGACTATTCATTTCACAACTGCCTCAGTCTCGTAGAACTGTCTTTTCTCCTACCTACTCGACCAAATAGAAGTCTTTGTTTTTTTTTAATTCTCTTTGGCCAAGGAACTTTTCCAATTCAACAGAGGTGAAGTAAATGGCAATGTATAGATTGGTTCACTGAAGATGCCATGTACACAACCAACCCTGAGCTAATATTTGAATGACGATGACAAATGCACAGTTCAAAACGCCCTATGTCACATTGCCAAAATGCCTGCTAACTTCCAAGTCCAATAAATAAAAATCTAACAGGATCTATTACTTTTTTACATGGATTGTCAATGTAATTTGCTGGATATTCTCACTGAGTGCTCAATTGGTAGCGCTAATTTTTTAAATAATTAGTCTTGCTCATTTTTTAAATCATTTTTAAGAACTTTCCCTATCTCAATTAATTCTTCAAGTGCAGGTATCAGCTAAGCTTTCTCTGTGTCGGCAATTAGTCCTATGTACCGTGGCTAATTACCTGGATTGGAGTCGTCAATACTATATGGAGATGTGGGGGCAGATTCATATCCAGGATCACTGGGCTGTAAATCGGGCAAGGTTTTCCAGTGATCGGGTGACTCTTCATTTTCCAATTCATTCCAAGCTAGGAGCAAAATTATAAAAATTGAAAACAATGGTCTATTCATTATCTCAAGATAAAAACTACAGGAAAATTGCTCTGTTTTTATATGATGAAAGGACAAAGAATAAGAACTGGCACTGAAGTGATCAAACTCCAACAATCATAAAGTAGTTGGCACTAGCCCCATTGGCAAAGGCAGTGACGATTTGCGACCCCCCGTGTTTCAAAAAACTCAATTTCATCAACAAGTTGTTTTTTCCCTTTTCTTTCCAGTCCTGAATTTGATTTGAACCCACAAATATTGTGCCAACAAAAGCCAAATGGGAGTTCAGAAGTTAAAAGTTCAAGTTAAAATTTAGCTCCAAAATTCCTGGAGATTCTTCTCAACTTGCAATTGGCTTTTAAATTTCAACCTGAGCACTTAACCATGAAGAGTATCCTCCCATTCCCTTTTTTCACAACTAATACAGTTCCTTCCTACACATTTTTACGATTAGCTTGGGTGCATGATACATTGGAAAAATAACAGCCCCAGTGAAAAAATAAATACACCCCAGAAATGAGAATAAATCAAACATAAAATGGGAATATTGCCGCACCCCTTTAAAACAAATCAAAATCTTTACCATTTTGAATTCCATATTACCCATTCATTATTGAGTGATCAAAATCAGATTCACTTCCACCAGAGTCTGGAGAGTTGGGAGTTTGGGAATCACTAATTTCACCACTAATACACTACCCAGGAAGAGGAGTCAACAGATCAAGTGAGCTTCCAGACTAATAATGAATTTTTGAGCCTCTCAGTCCGCCAACAGATCCATGTTATGAACATTGGTTTCTCGAGAACAGTACATTACACACCGTGCTTTCAAAGGGCTTGGCATCTGGTATCACTTTTAGAAAGACAGCAGACACTAGAGTATCAAGCATCAAGACATAATCTGCCAGTCAGATTAAGGTTCACTGCCATTATTAATGCACATGAAATGCCATCAACTTGGTCTTCATTTGAAAGCTTTAAAAAAACTTACTGATTACAGTGTCTAGGAACTTGTACTCGTTGCAATCTACTGGGAGGATGCTTTGCAAGAAGAGGTCACTGAAGTCATCTGGTATTAAATCAAAACCTGGCGACAAAAGAAAGCAATATTAAAGTGTGTCTCTTGCATAATGTCTGACATTACAAGAAACTATTATTTACAGTTCGCTGGAACATGTTCTTGCAGAGCACTTATTTTTTAAACAGCCACGGAATTCAAGGGCAAGTAGCAATATTTCTAAGTAACTGCAACTCCATGGAAAAACAATTTCCTTTTTGGTTTAGGAGTTTTCGTCAGAGGTTATTATTGATCTAAATGTTAAACTGTAGGTTCCCCATTTACCTCAAGGAATCATTATCTAACACCAGGGCAAGCCTCTGCACATGAGTTTTAAGATTAGCAGCAACTTTATTTAACTCTCTATTTTTCATTCCAATTTATTTTTATTTATATAATCATAAATGGAAAGATAAAACTGTTGACTGCATACCCAGCATTTCAGAGAGTCTATGCATTGAATAAATAAGCACTTTACAAAGCAGATGATTGGCATGTAACTGCTGATTTACTTACTGTTCTTACTTAAATCCTGATGACTTTTGTACAGTTCTTCCCCCAATGGACCGAAGATAGACACAAGTTGGTTCTTTGTGAGTCCATGCAGTGTGATTCCGTCCATGTCACAGAAGGACAGGTCAATATTGTTGGCATCGTACTTGTGTTTCTCCACATGGTAGCTGATCCATTCCAAGACGTGCTGCTTGCTCCATAACTGAGGGTCGGTTTGAAACCAAGAGGTGCAATCTAGACAAAGTGAAACAATCCAGTAAAGGAAGTGAAGTGCCTCACAAAAGGACATCAAGTGCCGAGTAACTCAGCAGGTCAGGCGGCATTTCTTGAGAACATGGATGGGTGACTTTGCAGGTCGAGACCCTTCTTCAGACTGAAGTGGCTCAACTCATTAACAGGTGCGCCCCATGTAAAACTACCCAACACTATTCTAGTGCCAAGGTATAACCACATTAATGGACAATCCACATTTCCATTTACATCAACTGCAAAGTCTAAACAAATAGGGACACATAATACTTTATTTACTGGGTGTCAACAAACAACAGCTGGTCAACCATAACTTTAGATGAAGTCATTGCATTTGCCTGATGTTTGCATTTGGGCATTCGGTCGCGAACATGAATAGCAGTGGAAAGCTAACAGCGGAAGAACGCTAACTGATCCCACGAAGCCATTTGCCAATTTCCTCAATAAAGTCGTGCTTTTTTTTTTAGCATCGGTCACTGAGCAGTTGTTTTCGCCTTTGTAACAGGCAAGCATAAAGGTAAAAGTCGACAGGTGACCCGATCAGACGGCGTGAATCCCACTCCTCAAGACACAAAGTGCTGGCGTAACTCAGCAGGTGAAGCGGCATCTCTGGATAGGTGACGCTTGGTGTCGGGGCCCTTTATTCAGAACCGCCTCGCTGGGTTACTCCAGCACTTTTTGTGTCTTGTTGGGTAAGCTGGCAGCTGCAGTTCCTTGTGTGGACAATCTCACCGTCAGGTTCAGCCCGATGTACTGCCCAATACCACTAAGTACAATTTCTAGCAGAGTTCACCTGCCACCCCGTCTACATTTACCGCCACTCTGTCGCCCACCTTGGCTTACCGGGGATGTCGGCGGGGAGCATGGGGCCAAGCAGCAGCTCTCTGTCTTCTGTCTGATACACGGAGCGCATCACATCGGTCAGGATACTGCCGAGCCCGGAGGTTGAAGTCATCATAACTCCTGCGGGAAGGAAGCAACGAGTTTCGGTACAAAAAACCAACACATCTCTCCACAACACTGGAGCAACCAAACTCTTTCCATAAAACTCTTCTCATTTAAAAAAAAAGAGATGCCAAATCAATAAACAAGGACTCGTAGAAAACTGCAATCACCGCAAATGGCAAATCTACCTGCAGAAAGCGGTCCGTAATCCGTATTCAAGGTTGTCCCCCTCACTAGATAAAGTGTTCCAGTGATCTTCTACGGGTACAACACATGTATGTGCTATTTTCAAACTCCTGTCTCTTTATATAACGTGTCTGGATCACATGATGGTTTCTTGGCCACAGACGCCACCTTTAGGGGAATTCCTACCTGATCCCGGGCCATGGTCACCTGGCGAGGATTTGCATAAAGAGGTGAGGAGGGAGAGAATAGAGAGCAGATCACGCCCTGGAAAGTGGCCAAACCCAGTGCCGGGAAACCAGATCACTCCCATTAATCATTGCCAGAAGCCTCATGTCAACAGGTTGTGTAACTTTGGAGGGGAAAAAAAGCTGCAATAGGGGCTGGCTTCATTCACAGGGAGAGTTGGTGTTGTGATCAAACTCCAGCCGGGAGGGGAGGGGGGTGGTCTTTTCCCATCACTTTTCCAACTCAAAAGTGATGAGATCAGGTATCTTTGCATTTGTTCTGCCCCATTGGGTTTCACGGCGTGGGTTTAGCACCCGGCGGCAGACCTTTGGGAGCCGCCCGTCCTCCCACTCACGCCGTTCCTCGGATGCCTGCGTGCGTGAGAGAGAGAGAGAGAGAGAGAGAGAGAGAGAGAGAGACTGACTGAAGAGAGGACGCTTCACCTTGCCATCCAGCGCACCTGCCAAGTCCCCCCCCCCCCCCCCCCCCCTGCACCTGCCCGACCGGCCGGGACAACAGGTGCATGGAGCTCCGCCGCTGCTCTCTGCTGCCCCCGCACGGCCCGGCCCGGCCCGCTCATTACCCTCATGTGCTGCTTTAAACCGAAGATAGACACAACAAGGTACACAAAAATGCTGGAGAAACTCAGCGGGTGCAGCAGCATCTATGGAGCGAAGGAAATAGGTAACGTTTCGGGCCGAAACCCTTCTTCAGACACAACAATGCTGGAGTAACTCAGCGGGACAGGCAGCATCCCTGGAGAGAAGGAATGGCCCGTTCCTTCTCTCCAGAGATACTGCCTGTCCCGCTGAGTTACACTCAGCATTTTGTCTCTATCTTCGGTGCAAACCAAGAGATTCAAGAGAGTTTATTGTCATGTGTCCCTGATAGGACAATGAAATTCTTGCTTTGCTTCAGCACAACAGAACATAGTGGCATTGACTACAGAACAGATCAGTGTGTCCATGTACCATTATATAAATATATACACACATTAATAAATAAACTGATAAAGTGCAAATAACAGATAATGGGCTATTAATGTTCAGAGTTTTGTCCTAGCCAAGTTTAATAGCCTGATGGCTGTGGGAAAGTAGCTAAACCTGAACCTGGTCATTGCAGTCTTCAGGCTCCTGTACCTTCTACCTAAAGGTAGCAGGGAGATGAGTGTGTAGCCAGGATGGTGTGGGTCCGTGATGATGCTGCCAGCCTTTTTGAGGCAGCGACTGTGTTCCAGCATCTGCAGTTCCCTCCTACACGTTTCTCCGTTCAGTTCTATTAATCCATCGCAACCTTGAAACCCGCAGTTACCTCAAATTACACCAGTTGTCATGGGAGAGGATTTCAGATTTCTATAGGACAACTTTATTCCCCATTTCCTCCCGCCATATCCATTGCTGAAAGTGTTCTTAACTTCTTAACTTGGCGTACCTTGTCTGTGCCGAACATGATGCCAAGCTGAAGTAATCTATGCCTGTATGCAATCCATACCACTCCATTCCCTGTACATCCATGTGCCTATATAAAGGCCTCTTAAATGCCACCATCCACCAGAGGAATTCATAAAAACAGAAAATACTGGAAATACAGAACATTTCAGAACATGTCTGTGGAGAGAGAAAACAGAATTAACATCAAGGTTAGTATTGGTGATGATCCCTACACTCGTACAGGAGGCAAAATTACTCCACCCTGTTCTCGCCTTGACTTGGTCAATCTCTGACTCTACCCCTGTTTTGTCTCGATCTCCCTGTCTGTGTCTCTGGGGAAAGTTGGAGGCAGTCACCTATCACAAGCCACAGACTGCCACAGTCATCTTGACTATAATTCTTCCCACCCTTGCTGATAAAGGCATTCCACTCTTCTCATTTCTCCATCCGGACTCCAGCGTCGGGACTTTCCAGGGAGAAGCTCTTTAGATGTTTTCCTATCTGCTGAACCATGACTTTCCCTTTATCCTAGGTGACAGAGTCTTTAACGGTGTCTTATCTAATTACGTTTAGTTTAGTTGAGAGATACAGCATTGAAGCAGGTGCTTCAGACCACAGAGTCCAGTCATTGATCACCCATTCACACTTGTTCTATGTTATCCCACTTTCGCATCCTCTCCCTACATATTAGGGGCAATTTTTACAGAGGCTCGCAGTCTTGGGTAGAGACTGATGTCGGGAAGCTCCAAGCCGCAAGAGGTTCGACCAGCCCCGACTCGGGAGTCCGATCTCCTGGCGCGGGGAGCTGAGATCCCTCCCGATGCGGGACCTTGATCGCCCCGATGCGGAGGGCTCGACCGCCGGTTGTTGGGAGCCAAGATCGCCCTGACAACGGAAGGTTCGAGTGCCCCGAACGCGGGAGAACAAAGAAGGGAAGAAGATTGAACTTTTTTTTGCCTTCCATCACAGTGAGGAATGTGGGAGTCGCTGTGGTGGATGTTCATGTTAAAAAAATATTTGGGTGTCTTGTTGCTCTTTATTGGTACGACTGTAATCTGAATGTCACTGCACCTTAATTGGTACAGGTGACAATATACAAACCTTGAACCTTGATCCTTGAATATACACACACTGAACTTTTTTTCTCATTTATTATATTGTTTACAGTGTACTATGTTTACATATTCTGTTGTGCTGCTGCAAGTTATAATTTCATTGTTCTATCAGGGACATATGACAATAAAACACTTGCCTCTTCATCAATTGATCATTAAACGTGGGTGAGAAGTGAGGCTTTCATGTCTGATGATCTCTCCAAGTTTAGAGTCAGTGCAAAGTGTCCTCTGCCTGGGTTTAGCACAGGTTAACCTTGTTGACTTTGAAAGCACAATTAGTTCATTCATGGTTTATTGTCCAATCTTTCCCGTTCCTTTAAGTATTGTGTGTAATTCCCGTCGCCACATTATTGGAAGGATGTGGTTAAGTACAAGGGATGCTGCAAAGATTCACGAGAAATCTGAACTGGATCGGAATGCTCGAGTTATCAGGAGATTGTGGATAGGTTGGGCCTATTTTTCCTGGAGAGTGGGGGGTTGAGAGGTGCATGATAAAGGTATATAAAATTGTGAGGCATAGATAAGGTAGATAGCTAGAACCTGAATCTCATGGCAGGGGTGTCTAAAAATGGCAGGCATGGTTGCAAACTGAGATGTTCAAGGTTGAAAGGATATCTGATTTGTACATTCTTCACAAAAAAAGTAACTGGTATCTGGAATGTGCTGCCAGAGTAATTGGTAGAGGCAAGTGCGACATTTAAGAAGCATCTTAACATGCACTTGGACGTGCAGGGCTTAGAGAAATATGGAGTTAATGCAAGCAACTGGGAATAGTCTAGATAGGTACAGTGGTGAGGTGTGCCAAAAGGCCTGTTTCGATGCTGTACAGATCTATGACTCTATTGACACCATTTTGGTCAATAATTTGACTTTTTCTTTGGGATAACATTCAACCTCTATTGCAGTGACTGGCCATCTGCATTCTTGGTGCCCTGGCAACTTATAAGAAAGCCTTGCCTTTCACAAGCATCGGGCATCTCAATATCATTTATAACCAACGAAGTATTATGAATCTGAAGAAGAGTCTGGGCTCAAAACATAATATGTCCATTTCCTCCACAGATGTTGCCTGGCTCGCTGAGTTCCTCCAGCACTTGATGATTTGTTCAAGCATTTTCCAAATGTAGGAAAGGCTTCAGTTAACTTATCGACAAATAAATCCCACAAACAGATTAGGTAATCACCTAAAAATTCATCTTCAGGTATTAGTATTAAATGCACTGTGTAGCAGTTGAATAGTACTCCATAGAAGAAAAGGAGGCAGAGTACACCAAACTACTATAAAGTGTGTTTCCATGGGTGAATCTCTTGGTAAATCCCTATAGTGCTAGGAAGGAACTGCAGATTCTGGTTTATATCGAAGATAGACACAAAATGCTGGAGTAACTCAGCGGCTGTTGGCTGAAGGATAAAAAGTGCACGGGTGTCCGAGGTTATGGGAGGAAGGCAGGAGAATGGGGTTAGGAGGGAGAGATAGATCAGCCATGATTGAATGGCGGAGTAGACTTGATGGGCTGAATGGCATAATTCTGCACCTATCAGCTTATGACCACTTGGATGTTGGCCAGGACTGTGGGACAACTCCAACGCTTACCACGTTTCACAACCATCTGAAAGAATCTTATATTAACATTTCATCTGAAAGATGCACCACATTCCACCAAGAAAAAAACACTCTCAATACAGCATTAATATTAACCATGTGCTCAGATATCTGGTTGGCCATAGAATCCACAACGTTCTGAATTACCATTACCAATGTGTTACAGTTGACAATAGTTGACCTCCGTTAATCTACCAGTCTTATCAGACAACGTAATCGATTATGTTTAGTCATTTATAAATGAAAAACTGGGCAGAGGGGAATTTCGCAAACCTTTGGAATGTGTGTTCAATGATTGACAGGTGTTCACACTTTAGGAGCTAAAACAAACACTCAGTCTATCTCCAATGACATCATGTTACCATAAAATCATAGAAAATATCTCACATGCTTTCAAAGTTCTCCTGAAATGTGTGTGGAGTTGGTTCACAATCCGACATTAGAGTAAATATTTTAAAGAACCAAACTGAATGATTACACTACTGTACACAGCAGCTTTTGTAACTCTTCCACATAGACTGTACCTACTCTGTAAACTAACAGCCACCTATGGCACCAGCACTTGTGTAGTTAAGTACAAGAATAGGAACTTGCTGCCTGACACATCTTGGTGTTGAATGAATCTGCAAAGACTGAAACAGTGTACACAGAAGATAGATATAAAATGCTGGAGTAACTCAGCGGGCCAAGCAGCATCTATGGAGAGATGGAATGGGTGATGTTTCGGGTCGAAACCTTTCTTCAGACTGAGAGTCAGGGGAGATGGAATCCAGATATATGGAAGGGTAAGGTGTGAAAACAATAGATCAAAGCAGACGATAATGGTTCATTGTTAAATGAGGGGAAGGTGACAAGGAGACATACAATCAGTAAAATTAATCAGATGGACAGTGAAACTAGTCGGAAAACTAGAGTGGGTTAGAGACGGAGAGAGAGAGAGAGAGAGAAAGCAAGGGTGACTTAAAGTTAGAGAAATCGATATTCATACCGCTGGGTTGTAAGAAGCCCAAGCGAAATATGAGGTGCTGCACATCTCCAGCATGACCGGTTGCAGTCTCTGTGGATTCATTCAACACCAAATCAGTGAATTATGAAACCTTTTGCTGTGATTGTCTCAGTAAAATGAATCCTGTTGAATGAAATTGAGTGACAATGTTGCATTGACTTCACAAGCTCACGTTAGAATTAGGCCATTCAGCCCATTGAGTCTACTCCGCCAATCAATCATGGCTCATCTCTGCCTCCTAATCCCATTTTCCTGCCTTCTCCCCATAACCCTTGACACCCGTTCTAATCAAGAATCTGCCTTAAAAATATCCACTGATGTCCTCCACAGCCCTTATGTGGCAAAGAGTTCCACAGATTAAATACCCTCTGACTAAAGAAGTTCCTCCTCACCTTCTCTCCAAAAGAGCGCCCTTTAGGGCTCTTTCTAAAAGAGCGACTTCTGAACAATTACTACTGAACAATCTACTTCATTAAAAAATAATATTACACACTCAGATGTTATATATGCTCAGAAAAACATTATAAATATTGTGATGTATAAAATAATAAATATTATATTTAAATATATGATATTTCAGCTTCTTCTTAAATCATGTATATGTCCCAATCTTTATATCCCCATTAAATGATATAATGTGCATTGTATAATTGTGATATTCATCTCCTGATTCGTTGTCTGAGAGAATTTTTAATCTAGTTGGTGATCAGGTCGATGTTAAATTCTTGTGTTACTGCACATATCTCCTGGAGAAGGTGGAAGGAAGGTTTGAAACCTTCAGAATAGAGGTAATTGGATAGAGGTGGAGAGCCTGATGCATCTGTGAGCACGCTATTTCTCAATGGCGGTAGCAAGCACCAATACATTTGTTCTGAACATGCAATCCAGATAATTAAAATCATAAAAGATAGACAAGAAATGCTAGAGTAAGTCAATGGGACAGGCAGCATCTCAGGAGAGAAGGAATGGGTGATGTTTTGGGTCTCGACTCGAAACGTCACCCATTCCTTCTCTCTGGCGATGCTGCCTCTCCCTCTGAGTTACTCCAGCATTTTGTGTCTATCTTCGGTGTAAACCAGCATCTGCAGATCCTTCATACACAATTAAAATCATAAAACAGGCTGCTCATCACACCGAAGAGAATTAAAAACGAAGCATAAAATTCCAGAAATACTCTGCAGTTCGGGCAACATCAACGGAGAGAGAATAAAAGAGTTACCTTTCAGACAATAATCTTTCATCATAAAATTCAAATGCAAGTTTTAGTCTTTAATAAAGAGAGTGGAATGGGAGGAGAGAACAACAGAAAGGCTGTGATATGAGAGAGCAGCTGATGAGGGTTAGATGGTTCACTCATGTTCCTCTTTTGTACAATGGGGAAGCAGAAAGAAGAGAGTACATGTAAAAGGGACTATTGGGTCAAGTGAAAGACTGTGGTAAAGCCATTGGTGGATGACATAAAGTAGGTCAGGAATTAGTATAAATTAGCAGGGATGATCAAATGTGCGAAATTATTAGTGAAATTGAAAAGAGAAAAATGACCACTACATCCATCTCTTCCTTTCTTCTTCACCCCCACCACCCTCTCATCAGTCTGAAGAAGGGTTTCGACCCTAAAAACGTTGCCTATTTCCTTCGCTTCATAGATGCTGCCTCACCTGCTGAGTTTCTCCAGCATTTTTGTCGACCAATGACCACGAATGCTGGGAATGTGAAATACAAAGACTGGAATTGCTGAATATCTGAAATTATTTAAATGACTTTTAAGTCAAGAAGGCTGACATGAAGAATATGAGATGGTTTGCTTCCATCTTGTATTGGCCTTTATTGGAACAGGGTAGAAGGGTGAGAGCAAACAGCTGCCTGACCTATTGCTTACATCCTCCTATTTCATATTTCCAGTATCTGCAGTTTTATTCTATGAAAATATAACTGGTTGAGCTGCTATCTCACAGCTCACGGGTTTGATCCTGGGTGCTGTCTGTGAGGAGTTTGCCCGTTCTTCCTATAACCATGTGGGTTTCTACTGGATGCTTCGATTTCCTCCCACATCCCATAGTTCAGCGGCTTTGTAGGTTAATTGGCCTCTGCACATTTCCCCTGGTGTTTAGTGAATGGATGCGAAAGTGGAATAACAGAGAACTAGTTGGAACGGGAGATCAATGGTCGGCATGGACTAAGTGGGCCGAAGAGTCATGTTCCCACGCTGTATCTAAAAATAATTATCGAAAAAATCAAAATAATTAGTTGAGTTGTCAGGGTAGTGGCTCATTTGATAGCACTCTTCCTTCTGATGTCGAAGATTCAAGTCCCCTTAAAGAGCTGTGGGCAAATGATTTGTCTTGATATTCCGACGCTGCACCCAGCAAGAGATGCATCTCACGGGGAATAATAGAATGGAGATCACATCTAAACTCCCAAATGGGTATGAAGAGTTCATAAACGTTTATTCAAAAATAAGAAGGGTGATTCCTCCAGTGTCATGTGCAAGCCTTACCTGTCAAGCGACCACAGTAGAAAATATTTATTACCTGGTTATTATCTCATTTACATGGAACCTAGTTGTGCTCCAAGTAACTGTTGCATGTCCTACATTGCTAGAGTGAATGCAATAAAAAAAATACTTTTTTTATTTTTTTATTTTTATTTTATTAGAAGTAAGTACAATTGTATACAATCATATTTTCATAATACCTTTTATGTACAGCTTCTTATTTAAAAAAAATTTTGAAATAAAGAAGAAAAAGAAAAAAGTTAGATAATGAAAAATAGAAAAATGTGAGATATATAGTGTGTGAAAAAGAAAAATAAAGAATGAAAAAAGAAAGTTGAGACATAGAAAATAGAAGAAAGAGAATAAAAGAAAAGAAGAGAAGAAAAGAAAATAGAAGGAGATCATTTATAATTTTGACCATCCGCAGTCACGGATTAGCTTTTACACCTGTTTTGCACCATACGTTTCCAAAAAGACGACAAATGGAGACCAACTCGTTATGAATTGGTCAAAATTTATCTATTAGGAGGAATCGCATTTCCTCAAGATGTGCGGTATCCAACATACTTGCAATCCACATTTTGAGCGTTGGTATTGGTGTATTTTTCCAAAATTTCAATATTAATTTTTTTGCTATTATTAAACCATAATTAAAAATTGACTTTTGAGATGAGCTCAATTTGTTCCCGTCTTCCATTACCCCAAATATAATCAATTCATTATTGGGTTCCATTTTTGTCTTAAATAGTTTTGTAAATATTTCGAAAATATCACTCCAAAATCAATGAAGTTTTATACAAGAAACAAAAGAGTGTGTTATAGTTGCTTCTTGGGTTAAACATTTATCGCAAATGGGCGATATATTTGGATACAATTTATTTAATCTTGTTTTTGAGTAATATAATCTATGTAAAATTTTTAATTGGATTAGATTATGTCTTGCGTTAATCGAACACTTGTGAATGTATGTCAAATACTTTTCCCATGTAGCCTTCGTAATTTTTATCAATAATTCCCGTTCCCACTCTTCTCTAATTACCTCGGTCACAGGTAAATCTATATTTAAGATATTATTATATAAATATGATATTAATTTTTGTGTATCAGCTTTTATATTCATTACTTCTTCTAGTAAATCAGGAGTTATTTTTTGATATCCCTGTATGTATGTCTTCAAAAAATTACAAATCTGAAAATATTTAAAATAATGAGTGTTTTTCAGTTTAAATTTTAATTGTAATTGTTGAAATGATAATAAATCTCCCATTTCATACATATCCCCGATCCTTTTAATTCCTAAATTTTCCCATTGATTATATATTTTATCCATCATAGATGGTTTAAATAAAGGATTATTCGCTATCGGTGTTAACAATGATAGGTTTCTTAATTTTAAGGATAATTTTATTTGTTTCCATATTCTTATTGTATCTTGTATAATTGGGTTTTTCTTATATATTGTATTGTTCATTTTTTTCGGGGAGAAGAGGATTGTTCCTATATTACAAGGATAACAATCCTCTTTCTCCATTTTTATCCATTCTGTCTGTTGAGTTGAACTATCCAACCAGTAAATTATATTCTTAATATGTATTGCCCAATAGTAATACAAAAAATTAGGGAGTGAAATTCCCCCGACATCTTTTGGTTTACTTAAGTGTTCTTTTTTAATTCTATGTGATTTGTAATCCCAAACAAAATTAGTAATATTAGCGTTCAGTTTAGAAAAAAAATATTTTGGTACATATACTGGTATAGATTGAAATAGGTATAATAACTGTGGTAGGAAGCTCATTTTAATAGCATTTATTCTGCCTATTAATGATAAACGGAGTGTTTTCCAAAATTTTATCATTATATTAAGTTTATTTATTAAGGGTATAAAATTGGCATTGAATAAAGGTTTATGTTTTCTAGTAATCTGTATACCCAGATATTTGAATTTTTCTGTTGCTATTTTAAAGGGGAATTTCAATAACTGTGTGGATTCTTGAGGTTTTAACGTCATAATTTCACTTTTGTTCCAGTTTATTCTATATCCTGAAAAGGACCCAAATTCATCTATTAAATTTAATAAATTTGGTATGCTCGTTTGTGAATTTGTTATATATAACAAAATATCGTCTGCATACAATGAAATTTTATTATTTGAGTCCCTAGTATTATAACCCTGAATATTCGGATGGCTTCTTATACTTTCAGCCAGAGGTTCTATCATAAGGGCAAATAGCAGGGGTGATAAAGCACATCCCTGCCTATTACCCCTTGATAATTTAAATTTTTGAGATAACATGCTGTTAGTTAATATTCTTGCCATCGGTTTATCATATAATAATTTCACCCATGCAATAAAATTCTCTCCCATATTAAATTTTTGTAATACTATGTATAAATACTGCCATTCTACCTGATCAAATGCTTTCTCTGCGTCCAAAGAAATAATTGCTAAGTCTTTTTCTTCCTTTTTATGTGAGTACATTATATTAAACAGGCGTCTCAAATTATTAAATGAATATCTTTTGGGTATAAACCCCGTTTGATCAGGGTTTTTCAATTTACTAATATATTTGCTTAGTCTTCTAGCTAAAGTCTTTGCTAGAATTTTCTGGTCGGTATTTAAAAGTGATATAGCTCTATATGAGCCCGGTTCCTCTAGATCTTTATCTTTCTTTGGAATAAGCGTAATAGTTGATTCTGCTAATGTTTCAGGTAATTTATTTTCTTTAAAAACGTGAGTATATAAATTAAATAGATAGGGGGTCGTTATCTCATGAAACTTTTTATAGAATTCATTACTAAAACCATCTGGTCCCGGTGTCTTACCATTTTTCAGCAATTTTATTGTTTCACCTATTTCTTCGATTGTAATTTGCGCTCCTAGTTCTTCTTCTTCATATGAAATTATAATTCCTCTAATAAATGCTTTAAAAGTTTCCCATATTAAAGAAGGTGAGGTACCTGGTGTATCATTTATCTCAAAGAATGATATCATTTGTTGTTTCAAATATTGATAACCCTGTAAGTCATTTAATATATATGTGTTAAACCTCCAAAAAAAATTCTTTCCCGGCATTCCTTCAAATGTTACTAAAAAAGTCAATGGAGAGTGATCAGAAATACTACTAATATGGTAAGTTGGGTTAATTATATATGGCATTAATTTCCTATCCACTAAAAAATAATCAATTCTTGAGTATGTTTAATGTACCGAAGAGTAAAATGAGTATTCCCTTCCTGCTGGGTTATCAGATCTCCATACATCTGTTATGTTAGTATTTTTTATATATGTATTTAGAAATTCACTAGTCTTAGATTTTGTATTACTCCTTCTTTGTTTTGCTGATTTGTCTAAGTAAGGATCTAAAACACAGTTGAAAGCCCCTCCTATTATGACATTTTGATAATTAAACTCCAGTATTATATCTATAATTTTCTCAAAAAATTGAGGGTTATCAAAATTCAGAGCGTAAATATTTACCATAGTTATTGGGGTAGCATAAATTTCTCCCGAAACTATGATATACCTTCCCTCTTTATCTGATATAGTATTCTTTAATTTGAACGGTATACCTTTTCGAATAAGAATAGCCGTACCTCTAGATTTAGAAGTAAATGACGAATAATATGTTTGGCCTATCCACTTCGCCTTTAATCTCATTTGTGTTTCCTGTTTCATGTGAGTTTCTTGCAAGTAGATTATGTCGCTTTTCAAAGATTTTAGGTGAGCAAAAATTTTACCCCTCTTTATAGGTTCATTGGCACCCCTTATATTCCAACTACAGAATGTGATTCCTCCATTCTTTATTTGCCTATCGTCTTGCATTGTATATCAAAGTGATGTTCTTGAAACATATGGTGCAAACAAATACCTCCGTGTTCTGGACGTTGGGTGGTCATTCCAAATTTTTAAGTTTACATTACATCTCCATCTCCAAAAGTGCCTTAGATAAAGCAAGAAAAGTTGTGATTTACAATTAATTAAGTGATTTAAAAAAAAAAGTGAAATTAAGGTATCTAAAAGCAGGTACCTTAACGACAAATAGCCACCTAAGGTGGCGTAAGAATTATAGACTTCCGTTGATGTTACTTAATTGTCTGGAAAGTACTTTAGGATGTTTTAAGTTTGTAAAAGCCTAACTCAGGTTTGTTAGATATCCCCTGCTGTCTTTAACCCACTCTTGGTCGCTGGCTTTACACAAAATTCTGGAATTCCCTTCCCAAACCTCTCCCTTACTCCATGTCCCCCTCCTTTCACAAATCTCATTGTAATCTAACTCTTTAACCAAGCTTTTTACCCACGTGTTGTAACGCATTTTCCTTTGGTTCCGTTAACTTTCAATGTATTAAACTTCTTCAAAGTGTTTCAGCACAGATTAAAGCTGCCAAATCTGAATAAGTACATGTTATGTACATAGCAGAAGCGTCCACGTCGCGGGGCTGGAAACTGGAAGTATCCTGAGCTAATTCTGCTAATTCACTATCATCTACTGCGACAAGTGATGGCTTCCACTGATTGTCGCCGGAAGCTTGCATCCTTTTCAGGACGGACGATGACAGCGAGGCCAACATTTGTAACAAGATGGACACGAAAAGAAGAAGATGGCTCTAACATTAGCTTTTGAGTAAAATATCTTCCATCAGTGGTGATATATGGAAACTAATTGCCATGCAAGTCCAAATGGTTGGAATTGGCAGTTGGAAATACTTTGAGTAATCTCTGATGCCTATTCTAAATTTCATAATGTCTCTTTGCTTGTGTTTGTTCATTTGTTGTTTCGTTAGCTTGCTTGGCAGTTAACATTGAAGCAACAGTCTGGTATACTTTTCATGTATTTCAATGCCACACCAGATCACATGACAGCCTTTAAATGAGGAAGTTTCTTATGGGCAGAATATTGATTCACCTCAATAAAAGAACAAACTGTCACTAGCGCAAGGGCAGAACAATTAAATGGGCGTTCAGAGATGGTAAACCCAAGCAAAGCATGAACAAAAATCACGAGTCAAAGTGAATAATCAAAGCGTAATAATACTAAGCATTGTAGATGATGCATTGTGAGAGCTCACATTTGCTGCATTGATGGCCAATTTCCATCACTCATGCTTATTTCTATTGTAAAATGGGTCATTGTGTTCCACTACAACAAAGGAGATTACAACTAAGAGCAGAACATGCTGTTCTGAAAATCCAAGGACCGCTACTGGTGTAGCAGGAGTATTAGTTGTGTCTTTCTGCATGATTTCAGACTGTACAGTAGCATGGTTACGTAAAATATAATGTGTCAGTAGAATTGTCTGTAAACGATTTTCTTGGATGCCTGATAGTGCATAACACAACGCAAATCATTACTGTTCCTTAGAGTTATGAGTCGGAGCATCAACTGTTTAAGTTAAAGTGGTGGTGAAAATCATATTAACCCCTACAATTATTGTACCAATTTGTTTTTGTATAGACAGGGAGCTAATGTGCGATCACAAGAAAAATGGATAGTAGTTAGTCCTGAACTACTATCTACCTCATTGGTGACCTTCGGACTATCTTTACTGGCTTTACCTTGCACTAAAGGTTGTTCACTTATCCTGTATCTATACACTGTAAATGGCTCGATTGTAATCATGCATCATCTTTCCGCTGACTGGTTAGCACGCAACAAAAGCATTTCACTGTACCTCGGTACACGTGACAATAAACTGAACTGAACTGAGCAAGGTGCGTCCAGGATATAGGCAGACAAGGTTTGGAAGAGAGGATGTTTAAGGAGCAGGGAACGTGGCTTCAGAAAGGTGGAGTTCTTAGTTAACAAAAAGAGGGTTGCAGCCTCAGATAGATCCAACAAAAACAAGCTCTGTTATGGAGGTGAATGTACATGGTCATTCTGCCGCTTAAATATGTGTCATTGAATCCTGTTTCTTTTTTTTTAAATGTTGCTACACACATTTAATGTGGTGTGACTTCCTATAAAATGTGTTTCAGATCCATTCTCATCCAATATCTCTAAAGTAAAGCAAAGCCTCCATCCAACCGGATCCATCGATGTGCCTTCATTTCACACTGCCCCTCACTAATGAATGTCAGGGCTTGGACCTCCATTTGCTGCACTTTTTGCCCACCCTAACTGCCCGAGAGAAGTTGACGGTGAGCCATCTACATGAACTGCTAGTCCTTCAGCCGAGGGAAGAGTTCCAAGAGTTAGACCCTGTGGCAATGAAGGACCAGCCGGAAGGAGGATTATGGATACTCCTGTGTACCTCACGCCTTCTTGGTGGTTGAGGGCAGGGGTTAGGATATGGGTAACCAAGGTAAATAACTCCAATGCAGGCTGTAGAAGGTACTCACTGAGGCCCCTCAATTGATGACATTCTCTTCTGCTCTACAACCCCCTGCCCTCCATTTCCACTTTCCTAAAAGTACCCCGATAAAACATGAATACTTCACCCCCCCTCCACAGATGCTCTCATGCATGATGAGTATTTTCACCATTTTTCGTAGTGAGAGGAGAGAGACAAACAGACAAAGACAGAAAGCAACAATGACAGAGAGAGGCAGACAGAAAGACTGGGAGAGGGAGAAACTGAGAGAGAAAGCGCATGGAAGCAGGCTCTTTGGTCCCATGTCAACCAACGTATCTATTTTTACACCACCACTACATGACCCATTTTATTCTCCCTACAATTCCACCAACTCCCCCTTCCTCTATGATTCCAGCACTCTCCTATTTATTAGTGGCAACTTAAATGGCCTATTCGGGTGTCAAAAGCTATGGGGAGAAGGCAGGAGAATAGGGTTAGGAGGGAGAGATAGAGCAGCCATGATTGAATGACGGAGTAGACTTGATGGGCCGAATGGCCGAATTCTACTCCTATTCCTTATGACTTATGACCTTATTAGCCTCCCTGTGCTGCACATTTGGTATGTTGGACACCCGGAGGAAGCCCCTGCAAACAGAGCAAGCACCTGCAAACTCCACAAAGACAGCACTGAAACATTTCTATAAATCACAAGTTATAACTGTTCCTTTGAAAACAGTCCATTGCAGAGTTTCACCATTAAGCTATTACCTCAATGTGATCACATCACACTCTGTTTAAAATAGCAACAACAACAACAAAATCAAACAAATGCTTTGACCTAAACATAACTCTCTTCGATCTCATGAGTCATAATCCCGGTGACTGCCTCCCATCCCAGTTTATACAAATAGTTGTTTGTACAACCATTAACTACGCTGTGGTGAACTTTAATGGGAAGACAGTCATGATAAACAATGAAATGGATTTTTTTTTTTACAACAAGAGAAGCCATTTAGAATTGTAAGTCCTAACCTTGGAAGATGTGTACCATTAATGTCAGGGAGTGTCTGCAGGTACAGACAGTGCATTCTACTGACTGCAATGGAACTGACAATTGGATAGAATGTACCATCAGCTATTAGCTCTTTGCTAAGATTTGAGGGCTTGAGTTATTAGGATAGACTGGATAAAACTGTTAATCCTGGAGAAAAGAAGGCCGAGGGTTTATAAAATCATGAAGCCCATCTTCTTCTTTTCGTGTCCATCTTGTTACTAATGTTGACCTCGCTGTCATCGTCCGTCCTGAAAAGGACGCAAGCTTCCGGCGACTTCACTTGTCGCAATAAATGATGGTGGTAGCAGAATTAGCTCAGGATACTTCCAGTTTCCAGCCCCGCGACGTGGACTTTTCCCCAGGCTAAGGAAGACCAAATAGAGGAAATAGATTAAAGGTGAGAAGGAAAGGTTTAAAAGGTACCTGAGGGACAGGTTTTGCACAAGAGGAAGGTGGGTATATGAAACAAGATGCAAGGGGAAGTGGTAGAGGCGTGTACAAATACAACATTTAAAAGGGACCTGGACAGGTACATGGATAGGAAAGGTTTAGAGGGATAAGGGCCAAACTCAGACAAATGGCATTAGTTCAGAAAGACAAATTGGTCGGCATGGGCAAGTTGGGTTAAATGGCTTGTTCTATGACTATAACATCCCCATTAAAATGTGTTTGATTAAATGTGAGGTGATTTATTGCTGAACAATGAAGCAACATGATGACGATTACTTTAAATATAACAGGTAAACGTGATAATAGATATACACAAGTTGCTCACAGGCTGCCCTGAGGTTAACATGCATAAATGATTAACTAGCACCAGTCAAGTCCAGCAGGCATTGGATTGTTGAACATTTACAGTAGAATATCGGCACTGTAGAAGCAATAATACAAGAAGCTTCTGCGAAGAACAAAGCGATATTGACCTGATCATGAAAGAAGAATGAAAAGAAACCTGCCCATCATGAGGTTGCAGCTATACATTCAAGTTACATGATATAAATTTATCAGTCAACAGAAAGTGGGTTGTCCAACTGCTTTTCATTGATGAAGAAGGGTCCCGACCCGAAACGTCACCCATTCCTTCTATCCAGAGATGCTGCCTGACCCGCTGAGTTACTCCAGCATTTTGTGTCTATTTTCCGTGTAAACCAGCATCTGCAGTTCCTTCCTGCACAGCTTTCCATTAATGTAGACCTTGGAAGGCTCTGATCCTTCGGTAAGATCATCTAGAAACTGAAGATTGATTGGCCTGTGTCAGATATGTAATTATGCCTAATACTGAGATACCATTGCGTGCGCAAATGTGAAAATCAAAGAATTGCAGGAGCTGGAAGTCTGAAATGAAAACAGAAAATAGTCTGAACACTCCGAAGGTCAGACACCATCAATGGAAGGAAAAATGCATTGGATGTTTCAGGTCAACAACCCTTGTCAGAATTGGGAATGAGCGAAAACAAATTGGTTTTCAATAGCTGAAGGGGGGGGGCAGATACTGTATGACAAGTGAAACAACTCTGACAGTGAGGTCAGACGTGTTGTGAAGATAGTTCAAAGCATACAATATAAAACAGTGCAGCGCAAGAACAGGCCCTTCAGCCCATCATGTCTGTACTGACCATGAAGCCAGTCTAACCAATCCCATTTGCCTGCAAGAGGTCTGTTGCCCTCTATTGATTAGAGGGCAACAGACCTCTTGTTAATATAATCATCTAAATGTCTCTTTATTATATCTGCTTCTATCACATTCTAAGAAACTTATTGTACTCTAGTCCTTTGTGCATTTCCACTCTCACCTTAAACCTATGTCCTCTAGTATTCAACATTTTCACGCTGAGAGAAAGATTCTTTCTACCTGATCTTAAATCGTTCCATCAGTTCACACCCACCCAACATTCCAGAGGAAACAATACAAGTTTGTCCAACCTCTCCTTCTAGTTAATGTACTCGAGCAACATCTTGGTGAAACTCTTCTGCAACCTCATCTCAGCCTTCATATCTTTGCTATGGTGTGGCAACCGGAATTGCACACAATACATCAAATGCGGCTCAACCAAAGTTTTATATGCTGCAACAACTTGCTGGCCTTTATCCACCAAGGGAAGCATGCCGTACACATTCTACACCAGCCCATCCAATTTGTGTTGGAAGGAACAGCAGATGCGGATACAGTAGATGAGGTTGGAAGAGGTGCAAGTGAACCTCTGCTTTGCACCTCCTCCAACCTCATCTACTGTATCCATTGTTCAAGATGTGGACTCTTATACATCGGCGAGACCAAACGTAGAGTGGGCGATCGTTTCCCTGAACACCTTCACTTAGTCCGCCTGGACCTGCCTGATCTCCCAGTTGCTAAACACTTTAATTCTCCTTCCCATTCCCACACTGACCTTTCTGTCCTGGGTCTCCTCCATTGTCAGAGTGAGGCTAAACGTAAATTGGATGAACAGCATCTCATATTTTGTTTGCGCAGCTTACATCCCAGTAGTGTGAATATTGATTTCTCTAACTTCAAGTAACCCCAGCATTCCCTCTCTCACAATTCTTCCCCCACCCAAGTCGCACCAGCTTCTCGTTTTCACCCAACAAACAGCTAACAATGGCCTGTTTCCTTTATCATCGTTACTCTTTTGCATATTTTTCATTCATTGTTCTATATCTCTCTATATCATTCCCTTTCCCGTGACTTTCAGTCTGAAGAAGGGTCTCGACCTGAAATGTCACTCATTCTTTCTCTCCAGAGATGCTGCCTGTCCCACTGAGTTACTCCAGCTTTTTGTATCTATCTTTGGTTTAAACCAGCATCTGCAATTCCTTCCTACACATAAATCTTTGTTAGTTGGGAGAAGCTAACAACCAAGCAAACATACATCAAATGTAGTCGGTGACAGTAACTGGTGGGAGAACTGGGAAGGGGAAGGGATGGAGAGAGAGGGGAAGCAAGAGTTACTTGAAGTTTGAGAAGTCAATGTTCATACCGCTGGGGTGTAAGCTACCCAAGCGAAATATGAGGTGCTGTTCCTCCAATTTGTGCTGGGCCTCACTCTGACAATGGAGGAGGCCCGGAACAGAAATGTCTGTGTGGGAATGGGAGGGGGAGTTAAAGTGTTTAGCAACTGGGAGATCTGGTAGGTTTAAGTGGACTGAGCAGATGTGTTCAGCGAAACGATCGCCGAGCATGCGCTTGGTCTCGTGGATATATAGGAGTCCACACCTGGAGCAGCGGATACAGTAGATGAGGTTGGAGGAGGTGCAAGTGAACCTCTGCTTCACCTGAAAAGACTGTTGGGGTCCTTGGACGGAGTCGAGGGGGAGGTATAGGGACAGGTGTTCCATCTCCTGCTCTTGCAGAGTAAAGTACCTGGGGAGGGGGTAGTTTGGGAGGGAAGGGAGGAGTTGACCAGGAAGTTGCGGAGGGATTGGTCTCTGTGGAAAGCAGAAAGGGGTGGAGATGGGAAGAAGTGGCCATGGTTGGATCCCGTTGGAGGTGGTGAAAATGTTGGAGGATTATGTGCTGTATGCGACGGCTGATCGGGTGGAAGGTGAGGACAAGGGGAGTTTGTCTCTATTACGACTGGGGGACAATAGACAATAGACAATAGACAATAGACAATAGGTGCAGGAGTAGGCCATTTGGCCCTTCGAGCCAGCACCGCCATTCAATGTGATCATGGATGATCATCCCCAATCAGTACCCCGTTCCTGCCTTCTCCCCATATCTCCTGACCGCTATTTTTAAGAGCCCTATCTAGCTCTCTCTTGAAAGCATCCAGAGAACCTGCCTCCACCGCCCTCTGAGGCAGAGAATTCCACAGACTCACCACTCTCTGTGTGAAAATGTGTTTCCTCGTCTGCGTTCTAAATGGCTTACTCCTTATTCTTAAACTGTGGCCCCTGGTTCTGGACTCCCCCAACATCAGGAACATGTTTCCTGCCTCTAGCGTGTCCAAACCCCTAACAATCTTATATGTTTCAATGAGATATCCTCTCATCCTTCAAAACTCCTGAGTGTACATGCCCAGCTGCTCCATTCTCTCAGCATATGACAGTCCTGCCATCCCAGGAATTAACCTTGTAACCTACGCTGCACTCCCTCATAAGCAAGAA
Source organism: Malacoraja senta (assembly GCA_038087875.1). Lineage (NCBI taxonomy): Eukaryota > Metazoa > Chordata > Chondrichthyes > Rajiformes > Rajidae > Malacoraja > Malacoraja senta. The sequence continues at coordinate 34,980,306 of CM075981.1, read as the reverse complement.
TGTCCTTCCTCAAATTAGGGAACCAAAACTGCACACAATACTCCAGGTGTGGTCTCACTAGGGCTCTGTACAACTGCAGAAGGACCTCTTTCCTCTTGTTATAAAGGACAACATGCCATTTGCTTTCACTGTCTGCTGTACCTGCATGCTTACTTTCATAGACTGATGAACAAGGACCCCCAGATCCTATTGTACTTCCCCTTTTCCCAACTTGACGCCATTTAGATAGTAATCTGCCTTCCTGTTTTTGCTACCAAAGTGGATAACCTCACATTTATCTGCATTACACTTCATCTGCCATGCTTCTGCCCACTCCCCCAACCTGTCCAAGTCACCCTACAGTCTCATAGCATCTTGCTCACAGTTCACACTGCCACCCAGCTTTGTGTCATCTGCAAATTTGCTAATGTTACTTTGAATTCCTTCATCCAAATCATTGATGTAAATTGTAAATAGCTGCGGTCCCAGCACCGAGCCTTGCGGTACCCCACTAGTCACTGCCTGCCATTCTGAAAGTGACCCGTTAATCCCTACTCTTTGTTTCCTGTCTGCCAACCACTTCTCTATCCATGTCAGCACTCTACCACCAATACCATGTGCCCTAATTTTGCCCACTAATCTCCTATGTGGGACCTGATCAAATGCTTTCTGAAAGTCCAGGTACACTACATCCACTGGCTCTCCCTTGTCCATTTTCCTAGTTACATCTGCAAAAAATTCCAGAAGATTAGTCAAGCATGATTTCCCCTTCGTAAATCCATGCTCACTCGGACCAATCATGTTACTGCTATCCAAATGTTTGGCTATTTCATCTTCTATAATTGACTCCAGCATCTTCCCCACTGGTCTATAATTCCCTGTTTTCTCTCCCACCTTTCTTAAAAAGTGGGATGACATTAGCTACCCTCCAATCCACAGGAACTGATCCTGAGTCTATAGAATATTGGAAAATTATCACTAATGCATCCACAATTTCGAGAGCCACTTTCTTAAGTACCCTGGGCTGCAGACCATCAGGCCCTGGGGATTTACCAGCCTTCAGTCCCATCAGTCTATCCAACACCATTTCCTGCCTAATGTGGATTTCCTTCAGTTCCTCCGTCACCCCAGATCCTCTGGCCACTACTATATCAGGAAGATTGTTTGTGTCCTCCTTGGTGAAGACAGATCCAAAGTACCTGTTCAACTCATCTGCCATTTCCTTGTTCCCCATAATAAATTCACCTTTTTCGGTCTTCAAGGGTCCAACTTTGGTCTTAACTAATTTTTTCCTCTTCACATACCTAAAGAAGCTTTAGGAAGGAGGAGGAGCAAGAGCAGAACTGCGGGATATCTAGGTGACCCTAGTGAGGGCCTCATCTATGATGGAAGAGGGGAACCCCCGTTCCCTAAAAATGAGGACATATCTGATTTCCTGGTATGGAACACCTCATCCACTTATGTGGCCACTTCCAAGGAACTATGGACTTGCTCCCAAAGATTCCTCTAAAAATCAATCCTCCTAATAGTTTGTGATTTATTGTATATTCTCCTCTTGCCTTTGACCTCTCAAAATGCATCACCTCACACTTGTCTGCCATTCTTCACAACACTGTTTCTGGCTGACCTATATCCTCCTGTATCCTTAGACGACCTTCCTTGCCACTTTGTGTTGTTTGCTGTTATTGAAGTAGTCTAGTGGGTGTGTTAATGAAGGATAGGTGGAAGGAAATAACATCAACAAACAAAGCTGGAACGTGAGGGCAATTTGCAGATGGATGAGCTAAGGCAATAATATGAGCTTAGTTTTTCACTCACATTGTCATTGCCTGAGCTACTTATCATCCCCTACAGCTCTGTATTCTGCAGCTTTAACATTTCCTTGTTTGTGTTTTCTCTCTTTGGACCGTCATTTTACTGCAATACTGCTTATCACAGCGGAAACCCTAACCTCACTCAATCAAAGAAACTTCCCATGTCTTATCCAGCTCACGCTCAGAGCCTCTGCAACTGAACACTAACTTATTTACTCTCCATCTCAATTCCGATGGCGAATCTTTGACCTTAGTCATTAGTTGTTACTCTTTCCACCGACCTCTTTCTCTGCCGAACATAATGAGTGTTTCCAACATTTTCTATTCAGAGCCTGAAGAAGGGTCTCAACCCAAAATGTCACCAATTCCTTCTCTCCAGAGATGCTACCTGTCCCGCTGAGTTACTCCAGCATTTTGTGTCTATCTGCAGTGTAAACCAGCATCTGCAGTTCCTTCCTACACATTTTCTATTTATATTTGCATGCAAACTTGAATGGCTATATGCAAAACAACTAGCCTATGAATTAACACTAAAGAACAGGTCTCAGAAATAACAGAGTTATATAAAATAATACAACGTGAAATAGTTAATAAGACAAAGGAGTGAGACAGCATGTTGAATAATTAAGGCGTTGAGACACCCACTGTAGAGAAAATATCTAACCTGGTTATTTCTGTAATTTAGAGGGATTAAGGGACCTTGAAATAGAGGCAATGTGAAAATTAGATGGACATCTTATTAGAGTAAAAAAGAATTAATATGTAGAATGAACTATGCCGGAGCAGATACAATTAAGAAGGAGCATTGGAGAAATTTATCTCCTCCATATGTCAAACCAAGCTGTCTGTACGTTGCAGTTTCTGAATCCTTATCATTAAGGTCATTATAACCTTTTGAACAAGCATCCCTGAAATAACTTCTGAAAGTAGATTTGTGTTTGCCGCACTAGGGAGGCAACTCACTTGTGTGATCAATTTTATAGCATCAAACTCTTGCCCAAATAAAAGGAATCAGGGGTTGCTTTGCTGCAACAGGCTCCAGGTTTGTCTCCAGAATGACAAAAGTGGGAGTTGTATTGCAGACAGGGTGGATAATTCACAGATATATTAACATCAAAACTTTAAGTTGAACAATTCCCTCTTCATCCATTCTTTGGGGTGTCAATGAATGAATCGTTTTCAATCCTCCCCACCTATCTTTTACATGACAGAAACTAAGAGCACTTTACACCATGAAGCCACTTTTTCTTAAGATATTCAATGAGCCTTGCAGCATAGGGAGAGAAATCAAAGACTGTCACAACTCCTCTGCTTCATCCTCCTTATGTCAGATGTCGCAGTTAAAATACCCTATAGAACATAGAACATAGCACAGGAGAGCAGAGTGCAGCATAGGAACAGGCCCCTCGGCCCACATTGTCCATGCTGAACATGGTGCAGTTAAATTTATAGTCATATAGCAGGGGAAAAGGCCCTTCAGCCCAACCTGTCCTTGTTGACCATGGTGCACCATCTACACTAATCGCACCTGCCCGTGTTTGGCCCATATCCCTCTAAACCTTACCCAACCATGTATCTGTTCAGATATCTTTTACATGTTGTACAACTTGGGGCAGCACGATGGTGCAGCAGTAGAGTTGCTGCCTTACAGCTCCAGAGACCCGGATCCAATCGTGACCATGAGTGCTATCATCATGGAGTTTGTATGTTCTTCCTGTGACCTGTGTGGGTTTACTCCGGATGCTCCGGCTTCCTCCCACACTCCAAAGGCGTACAGGTTTGTAGGTTAATTGGCTTTGGTAAAATTGTACATTGTCCCTAGTGTGTATCGTATAGTGTTAGTGTGCGGGGATCGCTGGTTGGCACTGACTCGGTGGGCTGAAGGCCCTGTTTCAGCGTTGTATCTCTAAACTAAACTAAAATACCTGCCTTAATTACCTCCTCTAGTAGCTTGTTCCATATACCCTCTGTGTGAAAGTGTTGCTCACAGGTTCCTATTAAATCTCTTCTACCTGCATGTTATACATATCCCTCCATTCCTTGCATATCTATGTGTCTATACAAAAGCCTTTTAAATGCCATCATCATATCTGCCTCCACTAACAATCCTGGCAGAGTATTGATGAGTAAGACATTTTGGAAATACTCAGCAGGTCAGGTAGGAATTATGGAGAGAGAGGAGGACTTAATATTTCAGTGAGAACATTTCTCAATTCTGATTCAAGAATGAATGAATAAGTTTATTGGCCAAGTATTCACATACAAGGAATTTGCCCTGGTGCTCCGCCCACTAGTGACAACGACATACAGTGACAGTTCGGAATGACACATAAAACATTAAACATTAATAATAAAAAATTATTGATTAAACATGTGAATTAAATAAAATACCAGAGCAAAAGGTGGCTACAGATTTTGGTTATTGAGTAGAGCTACTACTCGTGGAAAAAAGCTATTTTATGTCTGGCTGTGGAAGCTTTGACAGTCCGGAGTCGCCTTCCAGAGGGAAGTGATTCAAAGAACTTGTGGCCAGGGTGCGAGGGGTCAGAGATGATCTTACCCGCTTGCTTCCTCGTCCTTGCAGTGTACAGTTCGTCAATGGAGGGAAGATTGCAGCCAATAACCTTCTCAGCTGATCGGACGATTCGCTGCAGCCTCCGGATGTCGTGCTTGGTGGCTGAGCCAAACCAGACCATGAAGGAGAAGGTGAGGATGGACTCTACGATGGCCATATAGAATTGGACTATCATTGCCTGTGGCAGATTTTGCTTCCTCAGCTGCCGTAGGAAGTACATCCTCTGTTGTGCCTTTTTGACTGTGGAGTCGACGGTAGCCCCCCACTTAAGGTCCTTGGAGATGATGGTTCCCAGGAACTTAAAAGACTCCACAGATGTGACTGTGGTGTTGTTGATGGTGAGTAGGGTGAGGGGAGGGGGAGCTCTCCTAAAGTCTACTATCAATTCCACTGCCTTAAGAGCAGATGGCGCAATGGGCTAAGTGTTCGGCTGGCAACCGGAAGGTAGCCAGTTCGAATCCCGCTTGGAGTGCATACTGTCGTTGTGTCCTTGGGCAAGACACTTCACCCACCTTTGCCTGCGTGTGAATGTGTGTGAATGTGTGTGAGTGATTGGTGGTGGTCGGAGGGGCCGTAGGCGCAGATTAGCAGCCACGCTTCCGTCAGTCTGCCCCAGGGCAGCTATGGCTACAGAAGTAGCTCACCACCACCGAGTGTGACTGAGGAGTGAATGAATAATGCGATGTAAAGCGCCTTGAGTATTAGAAAGGCGCTATATAAATCCCATCCATTATTATTATTATTATTATTAGGTTGTTGCGATGGCACCAGGACACCAGCTGTGTCACTTCCTGTCTATAGGCAGATTCTTCGCCATCCTGGATCAGTGCAATCAGGGTTGTGTTGTCCGCAAACTTGAGAAGCTTGACAGAGGGGTCTGTGGAGGTGCAGTCATTGGTGTAGAGAGAGTAGAGGAAGGGGAGAGTACTCAGCCTTGCGGTGATCCTATGCTGAGGGTTTGCGGATCCGAGATGAGCTTTCCCAGCCTCACATGCTGCTTCCTGTCTGTCAGGAAGCTGGTGATCCACCATCAATTCCTCTTACGAGCATTGAGCTCTAGGTTGTTCAGGGGTTCAGGCACAGTCAACTCAGAAGTTTGGAGTGTAGTAGCTCTGGCGGAGACTTTGAAGCAGGCAGGGACAGTACAGGTTTGCAGGGACTGATTGAAAATGTCTGTGTAGACCGGTGGCAGTTGTTCGCCACAGATGTTGTGCAACACGGAGGGGGTGGGGGTGGGTAATTGGGTGTGAAGTGGGGTGAGTGGGAAAGGGACCAGTCTTTTCAGACTGGAGTCTTGCTTTAAGTAGGTGTGAAGTGGTAATTGGAGGGGGATGGGTGTAGAAAGGTCCAGTCTTTGCAGACTGAGGTCAGGCTGTGAGTGGGTGTGAAGTCAAGTCAAGTCACATTTATTTCTATAGCACATTTAAAAAACAACTCTCGTTGGCCAAAGTGCTTTACATTTGTTATAAGAATAGCATAAACAAAACAAACTACATACATATATACATGTAGCCCTCACTCAGAGGACGTCAGGAAAGGCTTGGGAGTATAGATAAGTTTTAGTCTTGACTTAAAAGAGTCGATGGAGGGGTAGTTCTGATGGGAAAGGGGATGCTGTTCCACAGTCTAGGGGCTGCAACCGCAAAGGCGCGATCGCCCCGAGCTTATGCCTGGACCGTGGGATATTCAGCAACCCCAAGTCGGCCGATCTGAGGGGCCTGGAGGTGGAGTGGTGGGTGAGAAGACTTTTTATGTATATGGGGGCAAGCCCATTGAGGGCTTTGTAGACATGGAGGAGGATCTTGAAGTTTATACGGAACCGCACAGGGAGCCAGTGGAGAGAGGCCAGGATCGGGGTGATGTGGTCCCTTTTTCGGGTGCCCGTCAGGAGTCTCGCTGCAGCGTTTTGGACCAGTTGCAGGCGGGACAGGGAAGATTGGCTGATGCCAGTGTAAAGGGAGTTGCAGTAATCTAGGCGGGAGGAGATGAATGTGTGGATGATCTTTTCGAGGTCATCAAACTGGAGGAATTGTTTTATTTTAGCTATCGTCCGAAGCTGAAAGAAGCTAGCTTTTACCACGGCATTGACTTGTTTGTCAAATTTCAGTGCTGAGTCAAATATCACGCCAAGGTTTTTGACGTGAGATTTGAGTAGTGGGGTAAGGCTTCCAAGGCTGCCTGCTATCATTTTGATTGAGTCCGAGCGGCCGAGAAGGATGACCTCAGACTTACTCTCGTTTAGTTGGAGGAATTTCTGGGCCATCCAACATTTATGTCCTCGAGGCAGCGGGTAAGGTTAAGCAGATTTGATTGTTTTTTGGGCTTCAGGGGGAGATAAAGTTGTGTATCATCTGCATAGCAATGGAAGGAAATGCCGTGCCTTTCAATGACTTGGCCTAAGGGGAGCATATACAGGGAGAAGAGAATGGGGCCAAGGATGGAACCTTGTGGAACCCCACAGCAGAGATTAGCTGGGGAGGAGAAAGAATTGCCTATGTTAGTCGAGAAACTCCTACATTTGAGGTAGGAGATGAACCAGCTCAGGGCAGTGCCATCAATACCAACCCCGTACCGGAGACGGTCAATGTTGGTTGGGGTGGAAAAGGGTCCAGTCTTTTCAGACTGGAGTCTTGCTTTAAGTAGGTGAAGTGGTCATTGGGGAGTATTGGGTGCAGAAGGGTCCATTCTTTGCAGACTGGGATCTGGCTGTGTTTGTTGGGGAGGGGGGGAGGGGGAGACCAGGGTTACGTTTCTGCTTGTCAAACCTGCAGTAGAACTCATTCAGGTTGTTGGTCAGCTGACGATTGTCCAAAGGGGGGGGGGGGCTTTCCTCTTGTAGCTGGTGATTTCTTGCAAGCCCTTCCAAAGTGAAGAAGAGTCACTAGCTGAGAACTTGCTCCTCAACTTCTCAGAGTACCTTTGCTTGGCAGCTCTGATTCCTCTTCTCAGCTTGTATTTGGCCTGCCTGTAGAGGTCTGCATCCCCGCTCCTGTAGGCCTCCTCTTTAGACTGTCAGAGCTGTCTGAGTTCTGATTCTCAACATGAAATTAATTTTGGTTCCCTCTGCATTGACCCTCTCTGACCTGCTGAGTATTTCCAACATACACGATCATAAAAAAATAGAAGCTGGAGTAAGTTGTTCATCCGGCCCAGTATGTCTCCTCTGCAATTCAAAGATCAAGACTCATCTTGACACCATGCCATTTCCTGCAATAACCCCATATTCCTTGGTTCTGTTAACATCCAAAAATGTTTGTCTCTTCCTTAAATATACCCAGCAACTGATCCATCAATGCCTTCTTGGATTGAGAATTCCAATGACTCACTACTGTCTGGGTGAAGAAACTCCTCCCAACCGCTATCTAGAACACCGGCCAGGAGAAACATTGTCCCTTCATCCACCTCATGGAGCCTCACAGGAATATTGTACATTTCAATGAGCTCATCAAAGGGAGTACAGGCCCAGTCTGCATAACCTCCTCATAGGATAACCCTCCATCCAAGGAATCAAAGAATGGTCAATTCCAATTTCTAGGCAATCTTCTATACAAAATGTCATGTTTCACCATTTTCTGATATTGCTCCAAATGTACTGATTTTGCACTCATACTTTTTAGTCAGTGGTCGAGGTGGTGACCAGTTTAGAATTAGATGTCAACTCCGGTTGTGCATTATCAATGACGCTGTCCCGTTATCACCAGCATTTTGTCTCAGAAATATATACATTTCAATGTTGGAATTAACCCATCAAACTATTCATAAGTTTAAGAAGGAACTGCAAATGCTGGAAAAATAGAAGGTAGATAAAAAATGTTGGAGAAACTCAGCGGGTGAGGCAGCATCTATGGAGCGAAGGAATAGGTGACGTTTTGGGTTGAGACCCTTCCTTCAGACTATTCATAAGTGTTTCATTCATGCAATTAAAATGAACAAAAGTGTGTTGTGGAAATAAAGTTATAAAGTCATACATCATGGAAACAGGTCCCGTACAACCATCAAGCATCACATGCACATCCTGCACAGAGCCCATTTTTTTCCTCCACATTCCCATCAACCCCACTCCAGTTCCACCGTTCGCCAATAGACTGTGGACACCTCGCTGCAGCCAATTATCCTAACTACCGGCATGTCTGTGGGATGTAGGAGGAAACCGGAACACCAGGAGGATGCCCGTGTTATCATGGTGACAACATGCAAACTCCACAGAGAAAGCATTGCATCCCAGTCACTGGAGTTGTGAACAGCTTTACCAGCTGGGCTACTGTGTAATGTAAGGAGACCAGCAATATAGTTTGGGCACGTGAGAGTTAATATCTGCATGTGTTGATGTCTATCCATAATACATTCCTCTCCAGATTGAGTGGAAACAGTTCATCTGCTCACAGGGCTCAACTCATTACACTTTATAACTATGTTATGCAATGAACATTCCTAAAAACAATTCTGTTGAAGATGAGATAGAGGGCCTCAAATCTTTTGGCTCTATTCTTTGACATAGTCTCTCTGTCAACAAAACCACTTCAATACCTTTACTTAAAGCCTTTTACATCTTAAAGTACTTCATAGGGGTACTATGAAAATAAAGCAGCATGAAGCAGTGTTGGGTGATATATTTCTGTTTAATCATATTCTTTCTTTCATTTTCATTGTGTAACCTTAGGCTTGTTTTTATAAACAAAATGCTTGAAACACTCAGCAGGTCAGGCGGCATCCATGGAGAGTGGGCTTGAGTTGACACCTCACGTCAAAGATCCTTTAAGAGAACTGGGAACAAAATAAAACAAGTTTGTTTTCAGTTGTGAGGATGTGGAGAAACTGAATAGAACAGTTTCCCAGTTTAGTTTATTGTCACGTGCACCGAGGTACAGTGAAAAGCTTTTGTTGCGTGCTAACCAATTCTAAGCTCATCACCACTTCGACCACTGACTAAAAAGTATGAGTGCAAAATCAGTCAGCGATAAGACAATACATGATTTACAATCGATCCATTTACAGTGTATAGATGCATGATAAGGGAATAACGTCTAGTGCAAGGTAAAGCCATCAAAGTCCGATCAAGGATAGTCCGAGGGTCACGGGGATATGGGGTAGGGCCAGGCTTGCTATGATGATACGTTGATGATGTTACCCAGTCAATAGATTCACGGGAACAATTGGAGTGAGGGGAACTGAATAAAGGCCAGGCTTTCAAGAGAGAGTTAGATAGAGCTCTTAAAGATAACGGAGTCAAGGGATAATGGGAGAAGGCAGGAATGGGCTACTGATTGTGGATGATCAGCCATGATCACAGTGAATGGTGGTGCTGGCTCGAAGGGCCGAATGGCCTACTCCTGCACCTATTGTCTATTGAAATGATGGCAGATGGAGAGTGGGCGCACAAACAAAAGAAGACCATAGTCATGAACCGTGGACCCTGCCCAGCAGGTCAGGCAGTTCTAACGGAGAGAAAGCGTTTAACCCAGTTTCAAAGATGGATCACTTGCAGCAATCTAGGCAGAAAATTAAAAAAATATAGACAGAATATGCTGGAGTACAGTGATTCAGCAGGTCAGGCAGCATATCTGGAGAAAAGGAATAGGTGACATTTCAGGTCGGAACCCTTCTTTGGACTGAAAGATAGAGAAGGCAAAACAAGGCCGGCAACAGGCGACCTTAGGAAGGTTGGAGTCCATAATGGCCCATTGTTAGCTGGGGAAGATGTGCTAACGACAGAGGTACAAGGATGAGAACAGTGGATCAGGTAGGATGACTAAGGTGGGGGGGCGGGGGGGCGGGGGGGGAGAGTGGGGGATAAGGAATGCAGGAGTTACTCAAAATTATAGAAATCAACGTTCATACTGCTGGGTTGCAAGCTGCCCAAGTGAAATATGAGGTGCTGCTCCTGCATTTTGCACATGACCTCACTTTGACAATGGAGGGGGGTCCAGGACAGAAAGGTCAGTATGGGAATGGGAAGGAGAGTTAAAATGTTTAGCAACCGGGAAATTGCGTAGGTCAAGGTAGACTAAGCGTAAGTGTTCAGCGAAGCAATTGCCAAGTCTATGCGTGGTCTGGACGATATAGAGGAGCCCACACCAGGAGCACTGGATATGGTAGATATGGTAGAAGGAGGTGCAAGATAGCCTCTGCCTCACCAGAAGGGACTGTTGGGGTCCCTGGATTAAGTTGAGGGAGGATGGATAGTGACAGGTGTTGCATCTCCTGCGGTTGCAGGGGACACTTCCTGGGGAGGGGTCGGTTTGGGTGGGAAGGGATGAGTGAACCGGGGGGGGGGGGGTTGCGGAGGGAACAGTCTCTGAGGAAAGCAGAAGGAGGTGGAGAGGGGAAGATGAGACTAGTGGTGGAAATCCATTGGAGGTGACTGAGTGCAACTGAGTCCAGACATGACCTGACCAAAGAATACATGCTGTTCCTATATATACATTGGGTCCTATTGGAACAGTGCAAGGAGCCACAAATGGACAGATCAAAGTGGAAGTGGGGTGGAGAATTAAAGTTGCAGGGAATTGGAAACTGTGACTGCAAAGTGGTCAGCAGGTCTGCATTTGGTTTTTCCAGTGAAGAGGAAGTCACATTCTAAACACTGACTGCGTGACATCAGATGGGATAATTCTGCATTCAACTTCTGCAGCGTCAGGCAATTCACTTTCTTCAAGATGAAATTTAGTTTAGAGATACAGCGCAGAAACAGGCCCTTCGGCCCATCATGTCTGTGCCAACCAGAGATCCCCACACATAGCATTATCCTACAAATAATGTTAGGATGTCAGTCTCCAAATCTGAGGAAGGACATTATTGCCATAGAGGGAGTGCAGAGAAGGTTCACCAGACTGATTCCTGGGATGTCAGGACTGTCTTATGAAGAAAGACTGGATAGACTTGGTTTATACTCTCTAGAATTTAGGAGATTGAGGGGGGATCTTATAGAAACTTACAAAATTCTTAAGGGGTTGGACAGGCTAGATGCAGGAAGATTGCTCCCGATGTTGGGGAAGTCCAGAACAAGGGGTCACAGCTTAAGGATAAGGGGGAAATCCTTTAAAACTGAGATGAGAAGAACTTTTTTCACACAGAGAGTGGTGAATCTCTGGAACTCTCTGCCACAGAGGGTAGTCGAGGCCAGTTCATTGGCTATATTTAAGAGGGAGTTAGATGTGGCCCTTGTGGCTAAAGGGATCAGAGGGTATGGAGAGAAGGCAGGTACGGGATACTGAGTTGGATGATCAGCCATGATCATATTGAATGGCGGTGCAGGCTCGAAGGGCCGAATGGCCTACTCCTGCACATAATTTCTATGTTTCTATGTTTCTAAACACCACAGACAATTTTACAATATTACCCTAGCCAATTAACTTGCAAACCTGTACGTCTTGTGTGGGAGGAAACCAGAACTCCTAGAGAAAACTCACGCAGGTCACGGTGAGAACGTACAAGCTCTGTGTGGCAGCAACTCTACTGCTGCGCCATCGTGCTGCCTATGAAATGTTAACTTCGTTTTCGTTTTTCAAAGGAAATGCCAGCCCTGCTTAGTGTTTCCAGCATTTACCTTTTTTTAATATAAACTGTATGGACTGGTATAGAGGGACAGAAGACATTCAAAGCTGAAGCCCAGAAGAGTTGAAGAACATGGGTGGAAAAAGTGATACTGGCATTGTACAAGAGGACAGCAATGGAGCACAATTGAAGGAGAGGAAAGGATTATATGGCTGGAAGAGATAACAATGTTAAGAGCAAAACTATAGTGAGATCTGAAAATATTACGCATTCTAATATGTATATGTAGCTTAAGTGAGAGCCAATGAAGGTCGACAAACATAATTTGCCCTGAGATTGGGTATGTGCCACGTGTGTTCTCAATGCTTGCCTACGCCTCCATCTTCTACCTCCGGGATTTCAACTCCAGTTCTGACCCAATCTGGATTACAGGTACCGACGCAATCCACCGCTTTACAAAGTTGGCTTGTTGAGTCTCATTGTCTGTAACTCGCTTTCACCTAGCTCACAGCTGACAATGGCCTGTTTCCTTTATCATCGTTACTTTTTTATATATCTTTCTTTTATTTGTTCTATATCTCTCTATATCACTGTCTATATCTTGTTTCCCTTTCCCCTGTCTTTCAGTCTGAAGAAGGGTCTCGACCCAAAATGTCATCGATTCCTTCTCTCCAGAGATTCTGCCTAACCTGCTGAGTTACTCCAGCTATTTGTATCCATCTTATGAGTACCAGAGTCCTTGATGATCTGAAGTATAGGTGGGTAGAATGAGGGGAGCCAGCCAGTCAGCTATGTGTGTATGAACTAGAAATGGCTGAAGGCAGCAATCAAGGACAGTGCAGGGATAGAAATAGTCAGACAGGCAAAGTGATGGCACAGATTTGTTTAGTTTAGAGATACAGCGCGGAAACAGGCCCTTTGGCCCACCGAGTCCACGCCAACCAGTGATCACCGCACAATAATACTATTCTGCACACACTAGGGACGATTTTTACATTTTCCAAGCCAATTTACCAACATACCTGTACATCTTTGGAGTGTGGGAGGAAACCAAAGATCTCAGAGAAAACCCACGCGGTTACGGAGAGAATGTACAAACTTCGTACAGGCAGCACCCATAGTCGGGATCGAACCCAGGTCTTCGGCGCTGCAAGTGCTGTAAGGCAGCAACTCTACCGCTGTGCCGGCCATGTAATATGTAATTCCAAAACATTTATCTTGTTTGAATCTGGCAACAAGGCTGAGAACAGTCTGGTTCAGCCTCAGTTGGTTATCAGAGAGATGGATGGTATGTGTGGGAAGAAAAGCATATTTGCAGCGTGTACCAAAGATGACGGCTTTGGCTCACCCTATACTCATATGCAAAAGGTGTGCCCCCACGCTGTACAGTATGTCAGACACGCAGTCTAGTAACATGGAGATGGTGGGGAGGTCAAAGGTAAACTTGTGTTTCATCAGCAAAGATCTGTAACTGAATTGTTTTTAATGATATTATCAGGGACAAAATGTTAATAAGAAAGTACAATTTAAAAAAAATTGCGAGAACAACTGAGCAGGAGTGGCAGGATAAGTATTACTTCTGTACATCAGTTGCTGTCCTCCCTGATAATATGACCTCAAATGATTTCCATTCCTTTATTTATACATGGAGTTTCCTATCAGTCTAAAATAAATGTTATTAGTTTGTCTTTGCTTTCTCCTAGTTTTATTATTTTCTGATTCAATGTTGTCTTTCACTACATACATGGCATACATATTTAGGCACACCCCTGCCGCATGTATATTCCTGCACAAATGCTCATATGTCACCTCACACATTCATTTTAAATCAACATACCAAGTCAGAAATATGATCAATTCAGCCTAATGCAAAAATTATATATACTGATTTCTTAACCTTTTCAAATTCTCAGATGGCCAGGATGATAGGGATTATACACGTAATGTAGTTTAGAGATACAGCGTGGAAACAGGCCACCGAGTCCGCACCGACCAGTGATCACCCATACACTAATTCTATGTCTCCCACACCAAGTGCAATTTACAGAAGCCAATTAACCTACAAACCTGCAAATCTTTGGAATGTGGGAGGAAACCGGAGCACCCGGAGAAATCGCCGCGGTCACAGGGAGAACGTACAAACTCCATAGTCAGGATCGAACCCAGGTCTCTGACGCTGCAAGGCAGCAGCTCTACCACAGCACACCACTGTGCCACTGAGAAATACAGCGCAGAAACAGGCCCTTCTGCCCACTGAGTCCACACTAACCAGTGATCACCCTGTACACTAGCATTATCCTACGCACTATAGACAATATAAAATTTTACCAAAGCCAATTAACCTACAAACGTGTACGTCTTTGGAGTGTGGGAGAAAACCGGAGCACACAGATAAACCCCACCCAGTCACAGGGGGAACGTACAAACTCCATACAGGCAGCAGGTGGGGCCAAGATTAAACCCGGGTCCCTGGCTCTGTAAGGCAGCAACTCTAAAGCTGCGCCACTGTGCTGCCCCTAAAAAAACATTGGGACAATCAGTCTTTTAGACTTCAGAGATGCAGCGCGGAAATAAGCTCTCACAGGGAGAACGTACAAACTCCGTACAGACAGTACCTGAGGTCAGGATCAAGTCCGGGTCTCTAGTGCTGCAAGGCAGCAACTCTACCGCTGCGCCACACTGCTGCCAATAGAATGATAATTATGTGAAATCATAGATTTTAATTGTCTCCTTGTAAACGATGATTCCTTAACTTGCAACATTTATGGAGTTAATTAAACTGTTGTATTTGAAGCAAAACAAATCACAGATTATCCCTTTGGTGGTTTTAGTTAAGGGAAGAATATTGTCCAGTTTATCTAAAACACCCTTCCTTTGTACCTTTGATGTTATTATTTTAACCTGAATGGGGAAGCAGCAGTAACTCCTCAGAATCTCAGCACCTTCAACAATAGTGCTAAAGTTTGAGTTGGAATAATAGGTTGAATTCCTGGTGATTAATTGAATTCTCATATTTGTTGCTCTTTTTCATGATTCCTGACGGTGCCGTCTTAAAGGACAGGGGAGCAAGATATGCTGAAGTGCTCATTGTAGTTCAGGAAGCTGCATTCACAGAAGACCTGAATCAGGCTCATTGGAAAAAAGGTGCTGTGCAACAGTAAAGGGATGTAAGAAGGATGGCGTTCCCCAGAAGGAAAAATCAAGATATTACTTTAGATTTTAGAGTTACAGCACGGAAACATGCCCTTTTAGCCCACGGAATCTGTGCCGACTAGTGATCGCCGTACACTAGCATTACCCCACAGGCTAGCTTAATTACACAATTTACAATTTTACCAAAGCCAATTAACCTACAAACTTTTTTTTTGGAATGTCTTTGGAGTGTGGGAGGAAACCACAACACGCGGAGAAACCCCACCCAGTCACAGGGGGAACGTACAAACTCCGTACAGACAACTCCCATAGTCAGGAGCAAATCTGGCTCTCTGGCGCTGGAAGGCAGCAACTCTACCGCTGCGCCACTGTGCAGCCCTGCTCTATTTAGCTCCTCGTCTGCCAACATCTTGAAACTACTGCTCGAATCCCTCTCTCTGACCTTCCCCCTTCCAGCCTCTTCCAGCTCTACAACCCTAGAGGTGATGTAA
Source organism: Malacoraja senta (assembly GCA_038087875.1). NCBI lineage: Eukaryota > Metazoa > Chordata > Chondrichthyes > Rajiformes > Rajidae > Malacoraja > Malacoraja senta. The sequence continues at coordinate 34,964,800 of CM075981.1, read as the reverse complement.
GTTTTGCAGAAACCGGACAAAATGGCAGGCCACTGAAGTCATTAATGGAATGAATGGACTTGATCAAGGAAGATCATTAAAATTGTTTGCATAGTTGCCACGGCAATGTGATATGTGAGCAATCAAGAATAAGTTTGACACTCTAGGCCTGATGCTTCCTAAGAAAAATGGGGCAGTCAGGGAGGGGGGTAGGGGGTTGGGGATGTAGCAATGGAAGCATTGGGGTAGGGTTTAATGTTGGAGATAGGAAGATGGCAGTGGGATTATAAATGAGCTGTGAAATCAGAGAAACTAGAAGAGATGTGGAGGCCTGGGAACCTATCTCCAATCCCTGGCTTATTGGCGAGTTTATTTCACATTTCAGGAAGAAGAAATGAGGCAAAGTTAATTAAAAAATAAATTTTTAATAATAAATATAGTGCAGCTATTCAAAATCATTTGCTGAGATTCCGGTTAACCTGTGTTTCTTTGAATATCAATATAGTCTAATTCAGCAAAGATGCTGTGAAGAGACAGCGTTTGTTGATCAATTTGAATTGATGACAGATTGTGTCAGTGGGAAATTCCATCTCCCTCCCACCCCAACACCTCCACCCCCACTAAGGTTTACATAACTATAATTGAACCTTGTGAAACAAAGAGGCAGCAGTACACAGACAGGGAGTGGGGATTTCCAATTGCTAGACTCTGAATAGATGTAACAAAGACCCTGCAAGTCGCTTGACAGGACTTTTTTTTGAAGAATCCAGCAGTATTTTATGTTCACCTCTCAGGGCAAAAGGTCTTTAAATTTTCCACTGCAGTCATAATTTCTAAAGCAGCCTCTTTTACCAATTAAGGCATTGAGGGAAGCTGTTTCACATCTTGTTTACTTAAAGAGTGAGTCTGGAATGAAGAGGAACCTGCTCCTGTCTCTGTTCACTGATGAGAAATGGAAACTTCAGCATTTGAATTTTAATCAACCACTTTCTGCCTGAAAGCGTGACGTGAATGCTTTTACAAATTCAATGGGACATCTCTATCACTGTGATCCATGATCAAATATGTCTCAATGAAGCAGATCAGATTACAAGCTTAGTGTGCAACGTGAATTTCTGTTGAAAAACAACCTTTGAATATCCTTGGATCAGCAATCCTCTCTTTATTCAGAGTTCTGGCGAGTTCTTCTCCACCCCACTTATAATTGGAATGTGGCTGCTTGGAAGGATCAATTAGAGCAATTACGTGCTTCCGGTTTGATTTTCACTACGCAATAAGGCTGAACCCACATCTTCTAAAGGATACCTGACAATGTTTTTTATACGGCATTCAGCAGGAATACTGAGTGTGACTACGCACTGAGTTAGAAGTTTGCTCACGTCAAATTGGCAGCATTGGGTCATCCTTAAAGGTCGTTTCTTTGAAGATGTTTGATATCCCGTCTGACATTCATGCCCTGTAACAATTCACCAAACGTCAGGTAGTGAGGTTAACTAAACTGCACTGTCATCATCCAAATTCCTAGCTGTTGTATGGGGACGCACACCCAGAGCAACTGATTATGAATCATAGTACATCAACACATTCAACTTATCTTCAGAGAGCAGGGAGAATCATATCTGGGGAACGGGGATTTCACAGAATTTGAAGGATAAGAGTGGTTTTGGGGAAAATGTTCTTCATCCAAAAAGTGCTACGTCATCCATAACTTCAGAAGTCACAGGAGCAGAATTAGGCCATTCGGTCCATTGAGTCTACTCAATCATGGCTGATCTATCTTTCCCTCTCAAACCCATTCTCCTGCCTTCTCCCCATTACCCTTGACACCCTTACTAATCAAGAGTCAAAAATACCCAATGATGTCTCCACAGCTGTCTGTGGCAATGGATTCCACCGATTTACCACCCTCTGGCTAAATAAATTCTTCCTCATCTCCTTTCTAAAGGTTATCTCCTTTTATTCTGAAATTGTGCCCTCTGGTTCTAGACTCTCCCACAAGTGCAAATGTCCTCTCCACATCCACTCTACCCAGGCCTTTCACTCTTCAGTAAGTTTCAATGAGGTTTCCCACTCATCCTTCTAAACTCCAGCGAGTACAGGACCAGTGCCATCAAACGCTGAACATACATCAACCCAATCATCCCGAGTCCAGAGTTCACAGCCTGAAGAGTGGTGACACAGAAACACAGATCACTTTTAAAAAGCACCTGGATGAGTATTGATTTGTAATAAATGGTGGATCCAAACCCTGGGAGTAATTTAGATTAAGTAGCTTTCTTTTGGCTTGTATTATTATAGTGGTGCGTGTGCTACTGTGCAATAATGTCATTATTCTAAAAATAAATGAAAAGTGAGCACTGCTTTTACACGTAATTTATGAATAATTAAAGGTCCTGTCCCACTTTCACAACCTAATTCACGACCTCTGCCGAGTTTGCCCTTGACTCATACTCGCAGCATGGTCGTCACGAGGTCGTGGGAGGTCGTAGGTAGGTCGTAGGTAGATTGTAGCAGGCCGTGATGCTAGTCGTAGGTACTCGTGGCATCAAGTAGGTCGGGGCATTTTTCTAGCATGATGAAAAATGTCCATGAGTAAAAAAGGTTGTGAATTAGGTCGTGAAAGTGGGACAGGCCCTTTAAGTTTTTTCTCACTAAGTTAAATACTCTGGGCTTTTTCCACGTTTTACTTTAAGGGATGAAGCCAAGGGGAAATCCAGATGTCAGAAGATTTACATAAATTCAGAATATTAATTAGAGATCATTCGGAAGATCATTAGAACCTCAAGAAAACAAGTAGGGTAAAGGCCTGTCCCACGAGCATGCGACTGCATGCAGCAAGCGCGACCTAACGTGGTCGCTTGAGCCGTACAGCCTTGCGGGGCCGGTCCCACTTCGATCGCCGGAGCCGTATGGAGTTGTGCGGAGCTGGTCCCGAAAAACTGACACTGTTCAAAAATTCCGCGCGGCAACGGCCTGCCGGCCCGCAGCCGCCTCGACGCTGTACGCACTGCCTCGACGGGCGTGCGCAGCATCTCGACGCCGTACGTAGCATCTTGATGCCGTACGTCACGCGCAAACATCCCGCGGACTTCGCTCGAACTTCACGTCACTCACTCGACCTCCGCGCGGCCCCCGCTTCCGGTTTGGTCGCGCTTGCCGCATGCAGTTGCATGCTCGTGGGACAGGCCCTTAACTTACAGTAAAATGGCTCAATTAAACTATCGGTAGGTCTTGACCCACAGCTAAATACAGAGTTTATAAATATTTTAGGAGATTCAGCATAGGTAGCTCCAGACAATATAAAAATAAGAGAAAAATTGAAGAACATTTGAGGCAGTTTTGTGGCATCAGGATGCATCACAGCTTGATTTGGGAACAGCTCCATCCAGGACTGTAAGAAATTGCAGCGAATTATGGATGCAGCCCAGGCCATTACACAAAGCAGCCTCCCTTCTGTTGACTCCATTCATACCTCACGGTGCCTCGGCAACATAATCAAGGATGAATCGCACCCTGGCCGCTTCCTCTTCAGCCCTCTCCCATCAGGCAAAAGGTATAGAAGTGTGAAAACGCACACCTCCAGATCGGGGATAGTTTCTTCCCAGCTGTTATCAGGCAACTGAATCATCCTACCACAACCAGAGAGCAGTGCTGAACTACTATCTACCTCTTTGATGTTCCTCGGGCTATCCTTGCTGGCATTACCTTGCACTTCCCTTATCATGTATCTATACAGTGTAAATGGATCGATTGTAATCATGTATTGTCTTTCTGCTGACTGGTTAGCATGCAACAAAAGCTTTTCACCGTACCTCGGTACACGTGATAAAAAACTAAACTGAACTGAAAAGGGATGAAGGACAAGGCAGTTTGATTGTTGAAGGGAAGCTACAGTTCTGATTTCATGGAATTTGTGATGACTCAGTGGTCAGGTGAGCCCGAATATAGGGAAACAATTTAAAGATCAAGGCATGGGTACACTAACACATTTTGGACGTGATGTGTTTGTGTCAGTCAATAGCAATAGAAAGACAATACATAATTACAATAGGTTACTGCCTCTGGTGAGGCCCTTCTACAGAGTTCTTCTAGCCCTAAATAAACAATAGACAATAGGTGCAGGAGTCAGCCATTCGGCCCTTCGAGCCAGCACCGCCATTCAATGTGACCATGGCTGATCATCCACAATCAGTATCCCATTCCTGCCTTCTCCCCATATCCCCTGACTCCGCTATCTTTAAGAGCCCTATCTAGCTCTCTCTTGAAAGTATCCAGAGAACCCGCCTCCACCACCCTCTGAGGCAGAGAATTCCACAGACTCACAACTCTCTGTGTGAAAATCAGTAGCAGGCTAATTCTCAGCGGCTTTGGTGGTGATAACAAGGTACAAATCTGCCTGCCGGCCTTGGCTGGGTTCTAGAGGCCACGACTACAGTCATGCAATTTGGATAGCTGCGGCTACAGATGTTATTATCAGGGAGACTCGGGTATTTTCTCTAGACTTCAAGGTCTATCCCGCATCCTCTGGCTCACTTGCCAATAACCCCAGCTCACTTTCCAAGCTTGCAGACTCACCAGTTCTTACCAAGTAATCTGGAGTTGTTTCATCAATGTCACATGCTCAACGCAGGATCCTGAGAGGCCACCTGTATCTCAAGGAGAGGAGATCCAGCCTTCTAGCAGCTAGGTAGTAATCACAGGGGAAGGATGGAGGTGGGTATACATTTCCAAACATACTTGTACATTTACAGAAACTGAGAGATATCTGGAATGAATAGATTTTAACCTGTTGTTTCAGTAAGTTTTGTTTGAATCCAAATATTTACTTCCGTCCAAGTAGCTGTGATCCATTTGTGCATAAGTGCAACTGTGAGCTGTTAATTAATTGTAGATTCTGCTGAAGATAGACAAGAGAAGCTGGAGTAACTCAGCGGGTCGGACAGCATATCCAGAGAAAAGGAATAGGTGACGTTTTGGGTGGAGACCCTTAATCAGGTTCTGCTTGTGTTGGGTACATGGGAGTGCTGGAGCAGCTGCCATTGCCAAGCATACAATATTTGCCTATTTACCCAGGCATGGTGTGCTGCAAGAGAAATTCATGCCATACTTTTGCCAGATGCTTGTCCATCCCACATATAAGCTTCACAGGATGATTCAAAGAACAGGACAGTGAGTCCAGCTGCAATGAGAGCACATTTGGAGTTACTCAGGAAGCATATGGAGTCTGGCATCAGAGACTAATCAATCCTGCCAGAGGCAACCTGTTATTATCATGCTTTCCCTTCTACCATGATGGTCTACGGTAGGAGTAAAAGTGGTTTCAGGTTGATGGTCCATGAGGTGAACGTGACAATTTACTATCAAGGCACGGCGTTCTCAGAAATCCAGCTGTTTTCCAGATTGAAGCCCATAATGAGTCCCATCCCATGGACAGAGCCAATATCAAAGGAATTGAAGATCGCCACAAAAAGCTGGAGTAACTCAGCAGGTCAGACAGCATCTCTGGAGAAAAGGAATAGGTGACGTTTTGGGTCGAGACCCTTCTTCAGACTGAGAGTCAGGGGAAAGGGAAACAAGAGATGGAGACGGTGATATAGAGAGATGTAGAACAAATGAATGAAAGATGCACAAAAAAGTAATGATGATAAAGGGAAAAGGCCATTGTTCGCCGTGGCCTAGGTGAAAACAAGTTACAAACAATGAGACAATAAGATGGCTTTGAAGTTAGTACAATGACTTGGGTGGGAGAGGGACGGAGAGAGGGGGGATCAAGTAAGAGATATCAAACATCATACCAAAGGGTTGTAAGCTGCCCAAGCAAAATATGAGATTCTGTAGAAATGTACGGGTGATTGCTAGTTAGCAATGACACTACGGGATGCCAAGTGTCAGAAGATCAGTCTATGATTCCTGCCTTGTAGTTTGAGAAGTGTCAGTCATTCTGAGGCCTTTATTGGGAAGATAATCTCAGGTGGATATACTGCGTGATGCACATTGCTCACACCTCCAACGTCTGGTTTCACCAATGTTTCTGTTAATGAAACTTTGTGGGAGCACTAGGACCAGTGTGTGGCTGTAATGCTTCAGTCTTGCATCGTATAGCTTGATACATGAAACGACACACAGCATTAAGAATTTGGCTGCAAATTCAAATGACATTATAATGTCACAGAGTGCATTTTTGAACAGGTATTACATTTGCAGTGACTGCCTAAACACTCCATTGAATAAAGGGAAAATTGTTAAGTGGTCTTCAGACCTCATTGAGTAGCTCTGAGTAGCTCTGGTCTGGTGGTTTTCTGTCACAGTATGCAATGGTACGTCATACCCGCATCTCTGAAGTTTTAAAAACTAGTATTCCAACTTTATAATATTACAAAAAGATTACTTAATTAAATTTGACATTCAGGCCCTTAAGCATTGTAAGCAAGCAACAATATTGTAAGCAAGCAACAATATGCAAGTAAGCAAGCAACAATATGCATACCATTCATCTAGAAAATTAGCATTGGCTCTGATCTTAACTACCTTGTACTGTACTTCCCTGCAAGTGTTACTAATTGAGTCTAATGATATACCTCTGCAAGGACTGTAAATATTAAGATAAGAATTATTCAAGATATTTAAGCTTAAAGCTCTAAGGTACTCGAGGTACATTGAGGAATAACCTTTTACAAAAGCTTCTCAGAAGATCAACATTGACTCATTTAATTATGTCTGGTTCTACATTGCTATGATAGACACAAAAAGCTGGAGTAACTCGGCGGGACAGGAAGCATCTCTGAAGAGAAGGAATGGGTAACTTTCAGGTCGAGACCCTTCTTCACATGGTTAGGGATAAGGGAAACGAGAGATATAGACGGTGATGAGGAGAGATAAAGAGCAATGAATGAAAGATGCCAAAAAGTAACATTGATAAAGGAAACAGGCCATTGTAAGCTGTTTGTAGAGCGAAAATGAGAAGCTAGTGTGACTTGGGAGGGGGAGGGATAGAGAGAGAGAGAGAGAGAGAGGGAATGCCAGGGCTACCTGAAGTGAGAGAAATCAATATTCATACAGCAGTCTGAAGAAGGGTTTCGGCCCGAAACGTTGCCTATTTCCTTCGCTCCATAGATGCTGCTGCACCCGCTGAGTTTCTCCAGCATTTTTGTGTACCTTCAATATTCATACCACTGGGCTGCAAGCTGCCCAAGCGAAATATGAGATGCTGTTCCTCCAATTTGCGTTTAGCCTCACTCTGACAATGGAGGAGACCGAGTACAGAAAGGTCTGTGTAGGAATGGGAAGGAGAATTAAAGTGTTCAGCAAATGGGAGATCAGGTTGGTTCACATGGGCTGAGCGAAGGTATTCCGCGAAACAATCGCCCAGTCTGCGTTTGGTCTCACCGATGTATAAGTCCACATCTTGAACAATGGATACAGTAAATGAGGTTTAAGAAGGTGCAAATGAACCTCTGCCTAACCTGAAAGGACTGTCGGGGTCCCTGGACAGAGTCGAGGGAGGAGGTATAGCAACGGGTGTTGCATCTTCTGCGGTTACAGGGGAAGGTACCTGGGGAGGATGTGGTTTGGGTGGGAAGGGATGAGTTAACCAGGGAGTTGCGACAGGTGTTGCATCTTCTGCGGTTGCAGGGGAAGGTACATGAGATGGGGGTGGTTTGGGTGGGAGCGATGAGTTAACCAGGGAGTTGTGGAGGGAACTGTTCAACTGAGACTGGGAACTGAATTGTGAGCTTAATTCTGCTGTTTATTGAAGAAAAAGACTATCTGTTTGTGTAAGGAGGAACTGCAGATGCTGCTTTACACTGGAGACAGACATGTAATGCTGGAGTAACTCAGCGGGTCAGGCAGCATCTTTGTGAGTGTGTTAAAAATTAGTGTCCATGAGACTCATAAGAATCAACACTTCTTACCACATCAAGAATGTTTTCGAGATGGAGCATATCGACGAGGGCTTGTGGACCTGAAGAAGGGTCTCGACCCGAAACGTCACTCAGAGATGCTGCCTGTCCCATTGAGTTACTCCATCAATTTGTGTCTATCTTTGTAAAAAAATATGACGATGGATGATCAAAGGTAGGATTGTCAGTAAATAGTTGAGCATCATGGAGCAGTTCTGGAAAATAATGTTAAAACATGGGCCACTGGCACAGTCACTGCAGGTGGGGGTCCATGGAAGTTCAGTTGTGTGCAGTGCCTGAAGAATTGGAGGATATCACGGAAAGGAGGGAGTAGCAAGTGACCTCATGGGTCATGATGGGTTATGGATTCTAGATTTAGTTTGTATTTGAATATGATGCCAAAGTGGTGACCACTTTGTTTCATTCAGGTGAAACCCCAGGCTGAGGCAGGATTTGGGAGAAAGGTACAAATATAATGGCCTGGAAACTGAGAGCTGGTGTTAAGCCACTTTTTGTGTGCGGTACAATTAAATAGAGGCATAGTGTCATAGTGATACAGGCCCTTCAGCCTAACTTGCCCATACTGGCCAACATGTCCCAGCTAGTGCATTTTGCAGAGGAAAACCATCAATATACAATCAACACGAATTAGAGAACAATGGTGCCATAGCAATTGTCACATGTGACTTTGTGACCATAAACAGTGCTGTCAGCAAGGTGGAACACACATTACACCTTGCTGACAGCTCAACTGACATTAAGTTATTTTGAAAATTTAGGAAGAAATGGAAGACTAAGAATGGTTTGATAGCTGGAGAAAGTAGGGTTATTGGGAATGGGTTTCATCAGAAGGAAGTAACACCAACCTTAAGGTACAGAGAAAAATATAGGTTGACAATGTCAAGATCAAGAGATCGCGATTTGCTTGTCATATGCACCAGATATGAACTGGCAGAGTGAAATTCTTACATGTCACATCTTTACAGCCGCATTAGATGTAATAACAACAACAATAAATAGACGATGAATTATCAGTTATTCTAAGTAAACCAGACCATGATAGTGCAAAAACCAGAGCACAGAGAGCAACCACAGCTTTGCAAACGCTGTAGTGGCTTGATGCTGAAGTAAGGTTTTGTTTAGGGTTGTACAGGGTGGCTGAAGAGCCCGATGATTGATGGTAAGAAGCTGTTCTTGAATGCGATGGTTCTCGGGCTCCTGTATCCTCAACCCGATGGTTGCAGCGAGAAGAGAGCAGGGCCAGGGTGGTGCGTGTGTCCTTGATGATATTAGCTGCCTTCTTGAGGCAACGCTTCCTATAGATCCTTTCGAGAATGAGGAGATAAGTACCCGTGATGGACTGGGTAATGTTCACCACTTTCTGCAGCTTCCTCCATTCTTAAACATTCAAATCACCGAATCAGGCCATGATGCAGCCAGTCAATACGGTCTCCATCATACACCTGTAAAAGCTGAACAAAGTATTCAGTGACATGCTGAATCTCCTCAAACTTCAGATGATGTGGCATTGGAGAGCTTTCTTTGTGATTTGATCGATGTGCTGGGCCGTGGACAAATACTGAGAAATGGTATAGGCCCAGAAACTGAAGCTGTTGCCATTCTCCGCTGGGAGACAGGGATTGGAGGGCGAGTGGTGCGGGACATGAGCCGTTGAGCCGGTGAGCCCATGGCAGGGTCACGACTAATATTTCGGAGATTCAGTAGAGCGAGATAAAAATCCGAATGCGACAGTCTGCAATGTTCCAGCAGCTCCTTGGCACTGCGGACGGTGCGCTCAGCAAGGCCGTTGCTCTGCGGGTACTCCGGGCTGCTGGTGATATGGCGAAAGTTGTAGGCGGCGGCGAATGCGCGGAACTCAGCACTCGTGAACTGGCCCCCGTTGTCAGACTGCACAGTCACAGGAATGCCAAAGGTTGCAAAGAGGGGTTGCAACGTCCCGATGACCGCAGCAGAAGTGAGGGAGTGCAGACGCTTAATCTCGAACCAGCTGGAGTAAGAGTCGACCAGGACCAGGAAATGTTTGCCACGCCACTCAAATATGTCCGTAGCGACCGCCATCCACGCCAGGGCGGGGGCAGGCTGTTGCAGGAGTGGCTGGCGTTGCTGGTGGGGAGAGAGGGTATTGCAGGTGGAGCAGGCAGAGACCCTCTCCCGGATGTCCTGTGCCATGCTGGGCCAATAAAATTGGCTCTGGGCCTGGGACAGGGTGGCATCGGCACCGGGATGGCCGTTGTGCGCAGTTTGGAAATAGTGGTCCCGCAGAGCGGCAGGCACCACAACCTTGTGGCCCTTCACCACCACGTCGCCCTGCAGCACAAGTTCGTCCCGGACTAGGAAGTAGGGCGCAGCACCAGCCGGCAAGGGTGAGCGACGGTCAGGCCAGCCGCGACGGATGACGTCTATAAGCTGTTGCAGGGCAGGATCCTTGGCAGTGTGGTGAATCAGGGACTACATCTGCTGGGAAGGCATGAAGTTGACGTTTAGCACCATCAGGTCGGATGACTCGTACGGGTGGCGGGCTGTAGAAGCCAGCGGTGCGCGGGACAGCGTGTCAGCCACAAACATGTCCTTGCCCTTGCGGTACACGATTTGAAACGTGAAGCGTTGGAGTTGCAGCATCATACGCTGCAAACGGGAAGAGGCAACGTGGATCGGTTTGTTTAAGATCGTGACCAGCGGCTGGTGGTCGGTTTCGATAGTGAAGGTGTTACCTATAATGTAGTCCCTGAACTTCGAGCAGGCAAACACCACGGCAAGGAGCTCTTTCTCGATCTGAGCGTAGCGTTGCTCGGTTGGAGTCATGGTGCGGGAGGCGTAGGAGACAGGTAGCTGCAGGCGGTCGTGGATCTGCAGGCAGGCGGCACCGAGACCGAAACTTGATGCATCGCAGGTAATGACGATAGGGCGCTTTAAGTCGAAGAACTTCAGAGTGGGGGTGCGAACCAGCCGGGATTTCAAGTCATCGAAGGCTGCCTGATGCAGCGGGTACCAAACCCAGGCAGTGTCCATCTTGGTCAGTTCCCTCAGGGGCGCACTCAGCTCGCTGAGGTCGGGAATAAATTTCCCCAGATAGTTCATCATGCCCAAGAAGCGTTGCAGGCTTGGCACGTTGACCGGAGCTGGCATCTCTGAGACCGCAGCTGTCTTCTGTGGGTCTGGTTTCAGACCCTCAGCTGTAAAAACGTGGCCCACGTAGGTGACCTCCGGGACGCGGAAACGGCACTTCTTGGGGTTCAGTTTGAGGTTGATTTCCCGAGCCCGATCCAGGACCAGACGGAGGTGGAGGTCGTGCTCAGCGACGTCCCTCCCGTACACCAAGATGTCATCAACGATGATAGCACACGGCAGACCTGCAAATAGCTGGTGGGTTCGAATAGGCGTGGGTTCGAATCCCACTTCTGACACCATGTAAAGACTGTCCAAACACATGGTGTCTTCACTCTAGTTTATTGCATACATTGTATTCGTATACACACATATTGCCCTAGCTGTTCGTGGTCCGTTACCGGAGCTAGAGAGCGAGCTAGGGGTGGGAAGGTTACATTTATACTGAAGCTAATGGGGAGTGGTTAGTAGAAGTGAGGTCACCATGTTAAAGGAACATGCACGGCTCTACACAACGGTACTTTATTGTCACATGTACTGAGGTACAGTGATAGTATTTTTTTGCATACGGTTCACTGAAAGTATAGCATAAAAGTATTACAAGTAGTACCAGTATTGCATAAGCACAATCTTAGATTAAGTACAAGTGTATAAGAATAAATGCACTAAGACAGTATACAAGAGTCGCCAGGTTTTGGCACCATTTTGGTGTCCAAGTTGTTATCAAGTATCAAGTATCAAGTATCCTTTATTGTCATTCAGACTTTTCGTGCCTTGCAGTCATAGCATAGAATAAAATAACAAAACACCAGGGCCAGTCCACCAGGCACCTCCTTACTGTGATGGGAGGCAAAAGTCTTAAAGTCCTTGTCTCTTCCCTCCTTGTTCTCCCTCTGCGTTGAGGTGATCCAGGCTTCCGATGTTGTGACCCCGCCGGGTGATGGTAAGTAAGTCCCGCGGCTGAATCTGAGCTCCACGAATGGTCCGGTTCAAACTCCGCGGCCCGGGGCGGTCAAAGCTGCTGAAGCTGCCACGCTCCAGTCCAGCGGACGAAACTGTTGTTCCGGAGCTCCGGAAAAAACAGGTCAACAACCTGGGACCTGCGAGCTCCCGACGCTATCGTCCACTGGGCCCGCGGCCGAGCCTCCGAGGCTCCGAAGTCGGGTCGCCACCGCCACAATGCCACCACAGCCCCGAAGTTGGGTCGCCAACGCTGCCACAACCCCGAAGTCGGGTCGCCGCCGCCGCAACGCCACCACAGCCCTGGAGTCGGCCAGCCTCACGTTGGTAAGTCCTGGCTGGCTCTGCCTCCAGAGCCTCGAGGTCGGTCCCAGTTGGAGGCCGCCAGCTCCGCCATTAGGCCTCAGCGCAGACGGAGATGGAGATGGGGGATACTACAAGAAAAGGTCGCATCCCCCCGAATGAAGAGACTAAAACAAATTTCTCCCACCCCCCCACACACATACACAACTAAAATAAACCAAAATAAACTGGAACAACGGGACAAAAAGAAAACAAAAAAAGAAAGGCAAACGGACTGAAGGCGAGCCGCAGCTGCTAGGGCAGCGCCGCCACTTCCAGGTTGGTAACATGGCCATAAAAACCTGTTGTCCTGGCAGTTGTAGAGTTGGTATCCTCCACTGCTGCTCTCCGCCGCTCAATGCTGTGGCAGGTCACGTCCGCTCTGCACGCTCAGTCTCTTGGAGCGGCCCCCGATCCAGTCGAGCCCCAGGCTGCTCCAGGGCTTCCAGCGGCCTACTCCACTGTAGCCTTGATCCTGATCCACACATCAGCCAGCGAAATTCCCACAGCTGACCTCGCAGCAACCAGAGGCCTAGCTTACTGGCCCTTTGTTCCTTGCGTCCGCCGTCATCTTGAAACCCTTCACCCTGCTCTCCGGCCCTCAAGGACAAACTCTTGGGGACGGGATTCACGGCTCTGCGACGGGTGACCCAGGTCTGCTGTGGGGGGCACTAAGCACTAATGAACCAAAAATATGTATTTATTATTATTTAAAATAAAATGCATGGTGTCTTTCCCTTTCATCTCCATATTTAATTTCTTCAAATCTTCACGTCACAACTTCAAACCATCCGATTTTGTAAGAGAAAGTGGCTACTGTAAAAGTGTGAAAGACTGTGGAGACTAAATCCTCTTGTGTGCAGCACGATAGGAAGAAGCAAGTACTTTTACTCATTAAGATTTTATTAACGACAGTTAGTTTACAAAAAATCTCAAAGACGTGTGGATTTGTAGGTTAATTGGCTTCTATAAATTGTACCCTATATGTAGGGAGTAGATGCGTATTTGGGATCATCTAGAACTAGTGTGAACGGGTGACGATGATCGTCATAAGCTCAGTGGGCCAAAGGGCCTGTTTCCATGCTGTGTCTTAGGATCAATATTCCAAAGAGAGTATGCAGATATTGGCCTAGAATTTGTGTAAAGTCCTTGTTGCCCCTGAATTGGAGATAAAATTCTTCCTTCATGCAGTCGACCATGGAAAAGCGAGAGAGTCAGAGATTGGACTGGTAGGGAAATGGGTGGAGAATCAATCAGAAGTCAGGAATTATGATCAGGCATTTGGGATGGGCTCTCTGTAGTTAGGGGTGTGACCTGTAGTGAAAAGGTGTGGGGGACATCAGAAATTTGGTGGGGTGGGATGGGTCCAAGTTTATCTTAGTTTAGTTTAGAGATACAGCGCAGAAACAGGTCCTTCGGCCCACTGTATCCACACCGACCAGCGATCCCCACACACTTACACTATACTACGCACAATAGGGACAATTTACATTTATACCAAGCCAATTAACCTACAAACCTGTACGTCTTTGGAGTGTGGGAGGAAACCAAAGATTTAGGAGAAAACCCACGCAGTCACGGGGAGAACGTACAAACTCCGTACTGATGAGCACCGGTAGTCAGGATCGAACCCGGGTCTCTGGCGCTGTACGGTTCAGCGGTCCTTTATTGTCACGTGAACCATTTAAGGTACAGTGAAATTCGATTTACCATACAGTCATACCAGAAAACAGCAAGAAGACACACACTACATAAAAGTTAACATACACACCCACCACAGCGGATTCTCCACATTCCTCACTGTGATGGAAGGCAATAAAGTCTAATCTACTTCCCTCTTTATTCTCCCGTGGTCGGGGTAGTCGAACCATCCGCAGTCGGGGCGTTCAAAGCTCCTGCAGCCGGCAATCAAAGTCTCCGCATCGGGGCGGTCGAAGCTCCTGCGGATTGGAGCTCCCGAAGTCGGTCCTGAGCCAAGGGACCACGAGCTCCACGATGTTAAAGTCCGCAGGCTCCCGCAGTTGGAGCTCCGAGGTCAATCCCCGACAGGGACCTTCAGCTCCACGATGTTAAGTCCTGCAGGCTCCCGCGGTTGGAGCTCCCAAAGTCGATCCCCAGCAAGAGGCCGCCAGCTCCTCGATGTCAGGCCGCAGTACGGACGGAGATACGATATGGAAAAAAAATCAGATCTCCTTCGAGGTAAGAGATTTAAAAAATCCCCTCCCCCCCCCCCCCCCCCCCCGCACACACAATGCAAAGCTAAAGAACACTAAAACATACATTTAACACATACTAAAAAACAACAAAGAAAGAAAAGGCCAGACAGACTGTTGGCGAGGCAGCCATTACGGCGGCACCTGGTGAAATTGCAGTAAGGCAGTAGCTCTGATGCAAGGCGGTAGCTCCACTGCTGTGCCACCGTGCCGCCCAGTTGCGAAAATTGATTCATATGACAGATTATCAGTGACAAGCATTTTTATTTTAGGTAAACAGGCTTTCCTTACAGCCAAGGCATAATCACCATAAAACCTTATATGTGGAATAGAGACAAAGGAAATCTCTCTCCTCACGTCAGCTCAGCCACTTTGGATTAATTCATGTTTAGAATATTGCACATTCGCTAACACTGAGCAGTTGTTTAAGAAAGAACTGCAGATGTTGGAAAAATCGAAGGTAGACAAAAATGCTGGAGAAACTCAGCGGGTGAGGCAGTATCTATGGAACGAAGGTATAGGTGACGTTTCGGGTCGAGACCCTTCTTCAGAACAGCAGTTGTTCAACAGCTAGGGACCATTTTTCTCCTTTCGCAACAAAAGATGTTACTGCAACAATAACAGCAGGTTCTGTCCTTCCACACCCATACAGACCAAAACTATTGAGAAATATGTGGAACGTGACCTTTGTTTTTGGTGGGCACTTGACTTCAAGATAACAAACATGACAAGGCTGTCTCAACTTGTGCAATCCACCATGTTATTTTTTCTCCAGCTTAAATTGGGAAATGTAAAATGAGTAACAGATAGAACATGTTATTTTAAAAGTCAGTTTACAATCCCTGGTGTTTTCATTCATTCATTTTTTTTAATGCTTCTGTCTTTCAAGCAGTGATTCATGTAGAATCTGGTCTCCTATATTCAGCAGTCCTTTTAGCAGACGGCAGTGAATATCAATTACGGTTGGGCATGTTTGATATTGAACTCCACTTTCTAAACAGTTACATTGTTATCAACTGCATTTTTATCTGTACTTGAGAGATTCAAGTGTAATTTAGAGGTTAGTTTATTTCAATGCTTCTGTCCTTCAAGCAGTGGTTCATGTAGAGTCTGGTCTCCTGTACTCCAGAACTCCTTTCAGCAATGTCAGTGGGTATCAATTAGGGTTGGGCCCTTGCACAATGGTCCAACGGCAGTCTGAAGAAGGGTCTTGACCCGAAACGTTGAGTCTGAAGGGTCTCGACCTGAAACCTCACCCATTCCTTCTATCCAGAGATGCTGCCTGACCCGCTGAGTTACTCCAGCATTTTGTGTCCACTTACTAATAGAGTAACTGTCTCATAGCTCCAAAGTCCTGAGTTCTATCCTCAACTCTGGTGCTGTATGTTCCCCCTGTAACTGCATGGGTTTTCTCTGAGTCCTCGTGTTTCTTCCCAAAGGCCAAACCATGCTGGTCGGTAGGTTAATTGGTAACTTTAAACTTATCTCTTACTGTGTAGGTGAGTGGTGAGGGAACCCTTCTGCTTTCCATACCGGCCAGACCGGACTGTTATAGGGGGAAGTGACCGGTCTGACGACCCCAGCCTTATGCAAAGGCTCGACTGTATCACTAATCTCCATGGTACTGCCAGGTATGCAACACTGCTTGGTGTGAATCATCCGTGGGGAGGCGGGACGACCAATGGTTCCCTCTTGGCCTGTCCCACTAGCACCGTGGCTTGGGCAACGCAACACATTCATTCCCAATATGCGCTCGGGGGAGGGGGTAATGAGGACAAAGTAGTCACAGGGGGGCCCGCTTCCAATGGACACGGGAAGGATGGGTTGTCGGGCGGGGGTGAGGGCGGGGGTGAGGGCGCCCCCTAGCCCCTCCAACAGCACCTTCAGGCCGTGTACCTTTCCTGGATCCCTGTGACTATGGTGTGTTGTGCCCCAGTGTCCACTAGAGCCGACCAGCGCTGTACATTCCCGCCTCCCCCCAATGTACTGCAACGGGTACATATGGCCTCAGGTATCCTGGCAGGAAAGGGCTGCCGAATATATTTGCCGGGGAACCTGGCCACACGCCTATGGGAGCGGGACAGGGGGTCTCCATCCCTCAACTCCCCCCCTGTGAGCGACCCCGTGGGTATCGCGACTGAGCGTCTGTCGCGTGACAGGGGGAGGGTGGAGAGAAGACCTCTATCCCGCTTTCCGGGTGATGTTGATTCCTTTCTCCCCAGACTCGCTCGTCCTCCTCCCCGACAGTGATCTTTCCCCAAAGCATAGATGGCAGGAGTGGGCATCCCATCCACCTCCCCCAGGGACCCCGGCCCTCAACAGAGCAAAAAGAATCTCCTTAAGGCTGAGACGGAATGTCCCTCCGGTCCCCACTTCTACCCTGTTCTATCTTACACACCCGGCTACTCTAAGGACCCGCCACATGTTCTAGCCCCTCCAGAACTAGGGCCTCCCCCACAGATTTGCCTATAGACGGTCCCAAAAGAGGCAAGTTTATCCTTCAAGTGGGGAACCGCTGTTTTCATCAGGAATCCTACTATAGTGGAGGTGAGCACTCGCTCCTCAGGGAATCGCAGCTGCCCATTTTAAATGCCACAGATGAGGGCCCACTGTCTGAGAACACTGCTCCCCTCCTCCACCGTGGACCACTCCTCTCTAGACTTCAGTGCCAATCCAGCAAAGAGGGGAACTTTCTTGCGATCCCTGCAGTGGTGCGCTGCCGTAGACTACGCTACGCTCCCCTATCCAACCTCATCGTATTATTTACTCATAGTTGCTTGAGAGGCCCCCTAATGCTGACAGTTCCCCATCTGATAACAGTATTCCTTCTCCCCCGTATCCCACATCCTTAATAGCCAGACCGCTAAGGATCCACCTACCCTTTAGCAGAACCGGTCCCCAGTTGCACTAGGGCTTTATGTGGGAAGTCCCGGGTAGTGTCAGTGGTTGCCGAAGGACCCCACTCTTCCTCCCCATTCTCGTGTTTTCGACCAGGGTCGTCATGCGGGTCGGTCGGGCCTGCTTCACTTCCCCATCTTTATCTGAATAGGGGGCCATGTAGGGGCGGGGGAATTACAGGACCTTTGACCAACAATTTCTGTTGGTCATCCTCATCATACCATATGTCCCCCTCCACGTGTCCGGGCCCTCTCTCCTGCTTACCAAGGCATGGGCCTTGACTGGGTCCGGAATCCAATTGGACCTCTGGGCTGCGTCTTCTTGTTTCACTTTTATTAATTTACATGCCATATCAACGTTTTTGTCCTCCATTTCCTGGGCTCGAGTTTGTGCCCAGCGAACAGAGTCAGCCATGGTTAAGCAACGTTGATTCAATTGCTCTAAAATTTAGCTCTAATTCAATTATTCTCTGCTCTTTCTTCCCCATGGCCTCATGTTGCTTCCTAATTATGGTGGCTGGGAACCAGAAAGCCCCCCGTTAACTCCCCCTTTTTTTGGAAAATCCACTATCCTGCAGCACCAAAACAAGATGGTAACCCAATGTAACAAGTTGGGAATCGGTCTTGTCTGACCAGTCGACTGCCGTCCTTTGAGCCACCAGGAGATTAGCCGGAGCCCCAAATCCCTCGGTATTGTCGGTCCACCCCGGAATGCGATTTTCCTCTGGACCGTTTGATTTCTTTTTACGGAACATTTTTCTATTCTAATCATCAGATCCTGCCGACTACGCCAAATATTACAAGGGATAAGGTTCAAGGTTCTGACTAGTAGAACGGAAAAAGGCTCACTCGCCTGTTTATTTACAAATCAGTTTTATTGGCAAGAGAGACCCAAAACAATACTTGTCTTGGTATGAGCGGGGTCCGTTTTACAGCAGCACACCTCTCTCTCCCTCTCCCTCTCCCTCTCCCTCTCCCTCTGCCTCTGCCTCTGAGTTCACCTCCACCTCCGCCTCCGCCCGCGGCGCTGATCGCGACTCAGCCCGTCGGTGAACCTCTCTCGTACATAAACTAACCTATAGCTTACTAGCGCCTGCCTTTATACAGGTAAGATATCAGCTGTTGAAATAATCACCGGTAGGTCCTGGCCAATAGTGCTGTTCCCAAATTCAAACTATAACCACTGGCAGGGGACTGCATCCCAGCCAGCCCGCCCCCCCTTTGGGAACAAAGTGCTATCAGCCGCAGACTGGCGGCTGATAGCAATACACACAGCGCTACAGAATTCCTACGCTATGTCGACTTAGTGCATGGGAATTTAAACAATGAGCTGTCGGCTGCAGCGTTATCGGCTTTAAATATAGCGGTACCTGCCACAGCGCTATGGGCTTTAAACATAACGCTATGGCCACTGCGCTATGGATCATTAACTGTTCGGGCAAAATTCGTATAACATTGGGCCAATATCAAATAATTATGAGATGGAGTACAGGAGGGAAATTGAGAATCTCATAACCTGGTGCCAAGACAAACTGTCCCTCAATGTTAGCAAGACAAAGGAGATTGTGATCGACTTCAGGTGGCGAAGTGGTACTCAAATCCCAGTATACACTGACGGTGCCCGAAGTAGAGATGGTTGAAAGCTCCAAGTGCCTAGGAGTAAATATCACCTAAATTATCCTGGACCAGTCATATCGAAGGCAATGGCCAAGAAAGCACATCAATGTTTCTACTTCCTTAGAAGGCTTAGGAAGTTTGGCATGTCCCCAACAACTCTCCCAACCTCTGCTGATTTTATTGCGATGCATCAAAGCATGGTTTGGGAACAAGACCATCCAAGACCGCAAGAAATTGCAGAGAATAGTGGACGCAGCCCAGACCATCACTTCCATTGACTCGTATCAACCTGGCCACTTCCTCTTCTCTCCCTTCAGGTAAGAGGTAGTGAAATGGGAAAATGCAGACCTCCAGATTTAGGGACAGTTTCTTCCCAGCAATTATCAGGCTTGTCATTCGTCATTAGCGCTGTGTTGCAAAACTTGAGCATGATGTCGTCGAGCTCACAGTTTTTCAACACCTCTGCAGGGATGTTATCAGGGCCTGGACTCTTCCCTTGCTTCAGCGAGGTCTTCACTTTTCGCAGCTCCTCCATGGTGAAGGGGCCGTCGCGAATCTGTACATCCATGAGGACAGTCTCGATCTCATCTGCCTCAGTGGCAGTTGGAGGTGGCCCAAGCAGGTTCTTGAAGTGGGTGAACCATGCGTTGATTCGGTCCTCTGGAATTTCCCATTGACTTGACCTGACTTGGCCTTTTTCCTGCCACTGATCTCGTTCACGACCCTCCATGCCTCGCGATACCGCTTGCCATCGTTGGCTGCCCCTGCATCGTTGGGGACATCATCCCCGTCCCCAAATCTGGGAGCCTGAACAAGACTGACAACCATCGTGGCATCAGCCTGACATGTGTCTTGGCCAAGGTTTACAACCACTTGATTCTCAACCGGATTAGGGCTGCTATCGACCCGAAGCTATGTTACAATCAGAGCGGCTTCAGAGGGAAGAGGAGCATGGTCACACATATCCTTGCCCTCCGAAGAATCATTGAGGTGAAGAATAACAACCTGCTAGCCGACCTAACCTTCATAGACTTCAAGAAGGCGTTTGACTCGATTCATCGATGCAAAATGATGAGGATTTTGAAGGCTTACGGTATTCCTCCTCATCTCCTGAGAGCCATTGAGGATATCTACTTGTGCACCATGGCCAAGGTTGTCACCCCGGATGGCGAGAGCAAAGTTTTCTAGATCCTTGCGGGGAGACACGCTGGCATCCTTCCTCTTCGTCATTGTCCTTGATTATGCCATGAGGCCGGTGCTCAGGAACATGAGGACCTCGGCTTCACAATCACCACAAGGCGTTCAAGAAGAATCGGCCCAGTCAACTTGTCAGACCTCGACTTCGCTGATGAAATAGTCCTGCTGTCAGACCAGATTAGGGAGGCACAGGAGCTGCTCGGCAGGGTCGAGACGGAGTGCGAGAAAGTGGGCCTCCACCTCAATGCCAAAAAGATGGAGTACTTGGCGTTCAACGTTGGTGACCATGAGCCTCTCTAGACCAGTGGCGGTGCATCTCTCAAGAAAGTGGAGGACTTCAAGTACCTGGGAGCGAGGATGCAGAGCTCGGAGAATGACATCAGAGTCCGGAAAGCGCTCGCATGGAAAACCCTCAATAACATGGTGAAAATCTGGATGTTTCGGATGTCTAAGGGTCTCAAACTGAGATTCTTCCATGCAACTGTAGAGACCATATTATTGTACGGGTGTGAGGCATGGACTCTCACTCGAGCACTGTCCAAGTCTCTCGATGGTACCTACACCCGAATGCTCAGAAAAGTTCAAAATGTCAGTTGGAGGGAACACATCACCAACGCCCAGCTCTATGGGGAGATTCCACCTCTGACCGAGAAGATCAGGTCGAGAAGGATGAAGCTCGCTGGTCACTGCCACCATCACCCAGAAATGCCAGCAAACAAGGTCGTGCTGTGGGAACCTACCCATGGAAGACGTGACCCGGGACGGCCAATCAAGACGATGCTGGAGTCGTTGATGGAAGACGCATGTGTAGAGACAAAAGAGGAGCTTGCCGGCTGCATGGAGGACAGAGATGTGTGGTGCGTCCATCACCGTGCCTGTCGGAAACCAGCACCACCGCGTGGCTAATGTTTTTAACGATTTAATAATAAATAATAAAATAAGTTATCAGGCAATTGAACCATCCTATCACCAACTAGAGAGCAGTACTGTCCCAACATCTACCTCATCAGAGACCCTCGGACTATCTTTAATTGGACTTTACTGGACTTTATCTTGCACTAAACGTTATTCCCTTTATCCTGTATCTATACGGCCCGTTTGTAATCAGGTACAGTCTTTCCACTGACTTGATAGCAAGCAACAAAGACAGCTTTTCCCAGTACCTCGGTCAGTATGTGACAATAAACTAAACTAACTAAATTAAAATGCAGAAAATTGTAGAAGCGTTCAGCAGGTTATGCAAATAGTGTTAACATTTCAGGTCATTAAACCTTTCATAAGAACTGAGATAATAAGTGTATTTAAGATGCAGGGAAGGGGTGGGGAAAACAATGTGAATGTTTGTGTTAGAATTAAATTCAGGAGAACGGCGCCTGGTTTTAAGGTGAAACAACACAAAATGCTGGAATAGCTGATTCAGGCTGAAGAAATGATAGGTCCCAACGTCACCTATCAATGTTCTTCACAAGTGCTGCCTGACCTGCTGAGTTACTCCAGCACTTTGCATCTATTTGTGTATTAACCATCATCTGCAGTTCTTTGTTTCTACTACATACAATGATAATTAAAACCTACAAACCCACTGACTCCCGTGGCTCTCTGGACTACACTTCTTCCCACCCTGCTTCCTGTAAGGACTCTATCCCCTACTCCCAATTCCTCCGTCTACACCGCTTCAGCACCCAGGATGAGGGTGTTCCAAACCAGGTCTTCGGAGATGTCCTCATTCTTTAGTGAACGGGGGTTCCCCTCTTCGACTATAGATGAGGCTCTCACCAGGGTCTCCTCTATATCCCGTAGCTCCGCTCTCACTCCCCATCCCCCCACTCGTAACAAGGAGTTACCTTCCACCCCACCAGCCGTCACATACAACAGATAATCCTCCGACATTTTCGCCAACGGGATCCCACCACTGGCCACATCTTCCCATCTCCTCCACTTTCGGCTTTCCGCAGAGACCGCTCCCCCCGTTACTCCCTGGTCAATTCGTCCCTTCCCACCCAAGCCACCCCCTCCCCTGGTACTTTCCCTTGCAACCGCAGGAAATGCTACACTTGCTGCTTTACCTCCCCCCTTGACTCCATCCAAGGACCCAAGCAGTCTTTCCAGGTGAGGCAGAGGTTCACCTTCACCTCCTCCAACCTAATCTATTGCATCCGCTGCTCTAGGTGTCAGCTGCTCTACATCGGTGAGACCAAGCGTAGGCTTGGCGATCGCTTTGCCCATCACCTCCGCTCGGTTCGCAATTAAAAAAAAAAAAATCAAAATATACTTTATTCGAGAATAAATATATACAATACATGATCCATACAAAACTCCACCCAACATTCTCGGAGGCTATACATACCTTCAATTCTGTTTCCCCAAATCACAATTTTACCCCACACCCTTGCCACTCATGTGGCCCACTGGCGTGGAATCCCTTCCCATATTTTGAGGGGCGTCTCCACCACACCCTGCTCCGCATGTTCAGCAGTGGAAGGATCCTAGACTGTGGTCCTCTCCCACCGGGCCTTGGCATTGGCTGCACCAAGCTTCAGTGCGTCCCTCAGCAAGTAGTCCTGCAGTCTGCAACGGACCAGTCGGCAACATTCCCCGACGGACATCTCGCTCCGCTGGGTGGCCAACAATGCTCGGGCAGACCAAAGAGCGTCGGTTCGCATTAACCAACCTGATCTCGCGGTGGCCCAGCACTTCAACTCCCCCTCCCATTCCGAATCCGACCTTTCTGTCCAGGGCCTCCTCCATGGCCAGAGTGAGTCCCACCGCAAATTGGAGGAGCAGCACCTCATATCTCGCTTGGGCAGTTTACACCCCAGCGGTATGAACATTGACTTCTCCAATTTCAGGTAGTCCTTGCTTTCTCCCTCCTTCCCCTCCCCTTCCCAGCTCTCCCACGGCCCACTGTCTCCTCCTCTTCCTTTCTTCTCCCCGCCTCCCCCACCTCCACAGTCTGATGAAGGGTCTCGACCCAAAATGTCACCTTTTCCTTCGCTCCATAGATGCTGCCTCACCCGCTGAGTTTCTTCAGCATTTTTGTCTACCTTATAGTGTGTAGTTGGCAATAACATATACCACCCCCCACCCCATAATTTGATATAACAAGGGTTTACTGTATAGCCATAACATTGCTGTTGCTGTTGCTTAGTACCATCGCTACGAAAGTCTGAGAAAGTTACCAAATTACTACTATTTCTTGCCCGGAGGCAGAGAAAGTAATAATTGAAAGCCTCAGGGCCTATCAAACCAGCCGATAGTGCTCATTACCACTACAAAGTCATACAAATGCTTGCAAAAGTAGTGGACTGTACTGCACTTAGATTATTGTGCACAGATCTAGTTTCTGTATTACAAAATTGGACATGAAAATACTGAAGTTCAAAAATAGATTAGATGCATGAAAGTGGAATTGGAATAATATTGGGAAGACTAAATAAACTGGGGGTCTTCCCTACAACTGAGAGGAGTGGCAGAGGTCTTTAATATTGTGAAGGGCTTTAGCAGAGAAGACCTTGTCTGTACGGAGTTTGTACGTTCTCCCCATGATCTTGTGGGTTTTTCTGAGATCTTCAGTTTCCTCCCACACGCCAAAGATATACAGGTTTGTAGGTTAATTGGCTTGGTGTATGTGTAAATTGTCCCTAGTGTGTGTAGGATAGTGTCAATGTGTGAGGGGATCGCTGGTCGACGTCGACCCAATGGGCCTGTTTCCACGCTGTATGTCTAAACTAAACTAAATCTGAAAGATGGAGACATAAAAGACGGCAGATGCTGGGATAGTCATACAGCATGGAAACAGGCCCTTTGGCCCAACTCCTCCATGTCAACCAAAACATCCTATATTAGCTCGTTCCATTTTCCTGCATTCGGCCCATATCCCTCTAAACCTTTCCTACCCATGTACCTGTCCAAGTGTCTTTTAAATGCTGTTATAGTACCTGCCTCAAAAATCCCCTCTGGCAACATGTTCCATATACCCATCACCTTGAGCAAATCTTTCAGCGAAAACAAACTGCTGGAGAAACTCAGCAAGTCAAAGGGCTGTCTCACTGTGCGAGTTGACCCACGAGTGACCCCGAGTGAAAGACTCGTGGTTGCGTACGATACTACAAGTTTATGATCCCGAGTTTAACCGAGTTTCCACGGGTATGTCTAAGTTTCCCGTTTACTTCTCATTTCTGCGATGTTCCAAGTTCGTCTCCCGAGTGTACCAAGTTCCTCTCCCGTTAATCTTGAGGCAACAATGTATATCGAAGTGTTTAAAAATCATCACATGTTAAAAAAACTGAGTGGTGATGGGTGGTGTAAAAGATTGTGATTATGGTCATGTTAAGAATTAAAAGTCATAAAATCAATGTGTGAAATGTGATTCTTATTTTTCAAAGTCTCTCATAGGAAACAATGAGCGTATAGAGCCCAGGGAGAGGGGGAGAAAGGGACGTACACTCACAGAGGCAGAGTCTCTCAGCCTGTGTGAGAGGGAGGGAGGGAGAGAGAGACACACACACAAGGTGGATGTGAAATCTCACCTACCTGTTTCAGTGACCGGCACCCGCAGCCAGTGAATGAAGCCACCCCCATCTGTCTCCCCTCCTCTCCCTCCACTCTCCACCCTCTCTCCTCCACCCCACCCTCCTCACCCCCCCCCCTCCCCCAATTTGGAAATGTCATCCCATCACCCATTCCTTCTCTCCAGAGATGCTGCCTGCCCTCTGAGTTAAAGAGTTCCCACTTGCAGCACAAAACAGGCCAGTAAACACAATACTCATAGATAATATACTAAACAAAGAAAATATATATTAAAAAATCCAGTATTATTGCAAAAATCCCAAAGTCCTTAGTGCAAACAAGGCAGTTTGTAGTTCATAGTTTAGTTAGCATTTGTTGCGTTCAAAAGCCCGATGGTTGTTGGGAAGAAGTTGTTCTTGAACCTGGAGGTCATGGTTTTCAGATTCTTATACCTTCTGCTCAGCAGGAATGAAATGAGAGCATGGCCAGGGTAGTGTGGGTCCATGACAATGCTGGCTGCCTTTTTGAGGCAGCATCTCCTATAGAACCCTTTGATTCAGTAAAGTTCAGTAAAGAGATCGGGAATCTGGCATCATGGCTTGAGAATAAAACCCAGCCTTTAACATCCGCATAATGAAAGAGTTGGTGTTGTCCTACGGAACAGGGGTGCAGGAGAGGTGAACACAACCCTGTCTTCTTCAACAGCACTGGTAGAGATGGCTTCTGGACGTGACTGGCAAACCTCAGATTAGGCTGCCATGAAGTGTCATAAAATGTTCTCACGCTGTTCCTCAATACTGGTTTGTCTTAAGGTTGTGAGCTCAGTCCCAAATACACAAAATTTATATATAAACTTAAAGCATTTTTTTCTTTTCTACCCACTCTGTCACCTTATCAATAACTTACTTAACTTTGTTAAGCAGAAGTTGTCTTTAAAAAGTCTAAGTAACTGATATTTCTGTCCCTGATTATTGTTTCTAAAAAGAGTTCCCATGGTAGACTCACGAGTCACAAAGTTAAACGCACGGGCCACTACGTTCTTACAACGAGTTTAAAATGTTTCAAATTTTAACCTCAAGAGTACATTTTACTCGTGGAAAAGTTCAAACATGTTTGAACTTTTGCAAGAGTTAACAAGTTTCATGTGTACCTCCCGTTAGCGCCAAGAGTCGCTAAGTTGCGTCCACGAGTTCCGACGTTCCCGCTACGTTAATTGTACGTGATTACCACGAGTTAAATTTGTTTTAAACTCGGGGTCACTCGTGGGTCAACTCGCACAGTGAGACAGACCTTTCAGGCAGCATCTGTGGAGGAAATGGACAGTATTTCATCCTAAGAACGATCTCAATCCAAAACTTCATCTGTCCTTTTCCTTCTACAGATGCTGAATGAACCTCTAGCAATTAGTTTTATACTGGAGATGTGAAAATATTTAGATCTGTTGCAACTAACAGAACAAACATGTAAGTTAATCATTAAAACATTCATTAAGGAATTTAGGAGGTGCTTCTTTATTAAAAGGGTGGTGAAAACGTAGAAATTACCATCAAAGGGAGCAGCTAAAGTGAATTATCTGCATTCATTTAGGGAGAAGCCAGATAAGTGGATGAGGGGAAAAAGGAATATAAAGAGATATTGATAAAGATAGATCGAGTGGAGTGAGAGTATGTTGAAGTACAGCTTAAATATGATGGGCCAAATAGCTTTTTTCTATAGTGCAAAATTATATATCATTTTATGCAATGCATAGTATTATTGCCCATGCACATATACAAGTAGTAGAAGTGATGCACAGAAACATAGAAACATAGAAAATAGGTGCAGGAGGCCATTCGGCCCTTCGAGCCAGCACCGCCATTCATTGTGATCATGGCTGATCGTTCCCAATCAATAACCCGTGCCTGCCTTCTCCCCATATCCCTTGATTCCACTAGCCCCTAGAGCTCTATCTAACTCTGCATAGCATCCTTATGCTGTTCATCTTGACCAATGCAGTCCAACTGCTTTTAAGGAATAAAGGTACTCTGATGTCCACTTTAATTGTAACATAAATATTACCGCTAACTTTCCAGGACTCGCTAGGAGTTAAACTCCAGTTTCCTGGATATTGCTGCGAGCAACCAGAGATAAAATCCTGAAGATGTTATAAAAGTGGATTTCCCCCCTCTTTTTGTAAATGCTTTTAGTTATTCATTGAAAAGAGAAAATTATAGTAAAATCAGAGACAACGGGCACTAATAAAATCTCTAGAAATATGTTGGACACAAAAAAATAGAGGCTATGGCATAGCCCAGGTTACCAAATAGTTCAACAAGTTCTCTGTTTACTGGCAAGGACATTCCTCTGCCTTTACCTGCATCATTAGACCCAGAGAAACTGGCCAAACCTGTTCTTGTGACTAGTGTGACATTGTACAAAAGGAATGTAGATAATCTCTGTTCCAGAATTGAGATGTACAGCACTGTATTCAATTTCAGGAGAGAAGGAATGGGCGATGTTTCGACCCGAAACATCACCCATTCCTTCTCTCCTGAGATGCTGCCTCACCCGCTGAGTTACTCCAGCATTTTGTGTCTACCTTCGATTTAAACCAGCATCTGCAGTTCTTTCTTACACACTATACACACTGGTCCCACCTCCAGTTTAAATTCCATTTGGAATATTTTGGAGGACCAAGAAACCAAGAACCAAGTATTAAATTTGGACTGTTTATACATTGGCATAGGGCGTCAGTAGCATAAAAAATTAACTAGCTGAAGCATAAACACCAGAATAAACATTTTATTAAGGCAATCCGTGGCATCTTGTCATGAATTCAGGATTTAAGTTTATAAGAAAAATTTCTTGAGCACAAACATGACTCTTCTTTGGAAATTTAGCATCTAAAGTTCCAAGATTCAAAAGCCAGAGACCAGAAATTTGATACAAATTGAATCACGTTGATGGAATCCTAGAGTTGTACAGCACAGCACTGGACCCTTCAGCCACCACATCAACCTATGAGAATAGTCCCAGGAATGAGTGGGTTAACATATGATGAGCGTTCGATGGTACTGGGCATGTACTCGCTGGAATTTAGAAGGATGAGGGGGACCTCGTTGAAACTTACAGAATAGTGAAATGTCTGGATAGAGTTTAATTTATTACTTTATTTATTATTGTCACGTGGATCGAGGTACAGTAAAAAGCTTTTTTGTTGCATGCTATCCAGTCAGTAAAAATACTATAGTCTTAGAGTGTTACAGTGTGGAAACAGGCCCTTCTGCCCAACTTGCCCAACATGTCCCAGCTTCACGAGTCCCACCTGCCCGTGTTTGGTCCATATCCCTCCAAACCTGTCCTACCCATGTACCTGTCTAATTGTTTTTTAAATGTTGGGATAATTCCTGCCTCAACTACCTCCTCTGGCAGCTTGTTCCATACACCCACCATCCTTTGTGTGTATACATGATTACAATCAAGCCGTCCACAGTGTAGCTGGATACAGGATAGGTGGAATAACTCAACAAGTCAGGCAACATCTGTGGATTTGTGGAATTCTTTGCCACAGAAAGCTGTGGAGGTCAAGCCAATAGATATTTTTAAGGCAGAGATAGACAGATTCTTGATTGGTACGGGTGTCAGGGGTTATGGGGAGAAGACAGGAGAATTGGGTTGAGAGGAGAAGAAAGATCCACCATGATTGAATGGCGGAGTAGACATGATGGGCCAAATGGCCTAATTCCGCTCCTATCACATTAGCTTTTTACCCACCTGTACTAATCCCATTTGCCTTCAATAGGTCCATATTCTTCTAAGCTTGCCAATTTTACTGCTTCTCTAAATACTCCTTAAAAAATAGTGATTGTATCTCATTCCACTACGTCTTCTCGCAGCAAGTAGATCCAGTTTTCAACTATGGGTAATAGGATTCCACTCAAATCCCCTTTCAAACTCTTTCCTC
The DNA here is from genome assembly GCA_038087875.1 of Malacoraja senta. Lineage (NCBI taxonomy): Eukaryota > Metazoa > Chordata > Chondrichthyes > Rajiformes > Rajidae > Malacoraja > Malacoraja senta. Next base: position 34,936,116 of record CM075981.1, on the reverse strand, counting down.
TCACCTTAAACTTATACTCTCTTCTTTTCATACTTTTACCATGGGTAAGCCTCTAATAAGCTAATATACATCCACCAAGTCCCTCTCAGTCTCTTTCAATGCAGGGAAACAAATTCAACCAATACAATCTCTCCATATAACTAAATATGTAGAACGTACACCTCCAGATTCAGGGACAGTTTCATCCCAGCTGTTATCAGGCAACTGAATCATCCTACAACAACCAGAGAGCAGTGCTGAACTATTATCTACTTCTTTGGTGACCCTCGGACTATCCTTGATCGGACTTTGCTGGCTTTACCTTGCACTAGACGTTATTTCCTTGTCATGTATCTATACATTGTTAATGGCGCGATTGCAATCATGTCTTGTCTTTCTGCTGACCGGATAGCATGCAACAAAAGCTTTTCACTGTACCTCGGTGCACGTGAACAAAGAAAAAGTCCTCCAATCCTGACAACCTCTTGGTCAATGTCCTCTTCAGCACTACCTTATCCTTCCTAGAGAGTTGCGACTGGAACTGCACACGATACGTCAAATGCAATCATCCCATAACATTTATTACCTCATTTATGTTAACCTGTTCCAATTATCCACTCCCAGCACTACTTTCCACATCTTTCTCCTTGGTAAGAACTATTCATTTAGGACCTCGCCCACATTGCCTGGCTCCAAATATAGATCACCTCTTAGGTCCCAAAGAGGTCCCATGTTTTCGCTGGCTACCAACTTGTTCCTTTGTTCATGACATGCTCAGAGCATATATTAATCTTGATATATTTTACCAACTATAGCCCCTTTTTGCCCTGCTAATTTCTTTCTTAAATTAACTCCTACAAACTATATTCCTCAAGAGACTCCCTCAATCCCAGTTCCTTATACCTGCCATAGGTTTTCTTTATTTCCTGATCAATATCCTTTGTCATCCAAGGTTCCCCAGTGTTGCCATCTTTACCTTTCATCCTTACGGGATAAAGCGGCCCCTGAATTTCTACAAACTCTCTCTTAAAAGACACTTGCTTGTTAGCTGTTGTATCACTTGCAATCATCTGCTCCTATTCTATTATCACCTGGTTTTCCCTTCTGTTGGTGAAATCCCCCTTCCCTCAATTCTAGACCTTAACTTGAGGACCAGTGGCTATTCACCTTATCTATGGCCCTAATGATGTTGGATACCTCGAAAAGGTCACCCCTCAGTCTACTGCACTCTGGGGGGAAAAGACCCACCTATTCAGCCTCTCCACGTAACCCTTCAGACCCCATAACATCTTCATAAATCTCTTTTGCACCCTTTCCAGTTTAATAACATCCTTTCTATAGTAGGGTGAGTCCTGATGCAGGGTTTCAACCTGAAATGTTGACCATCTCCTTGGCTCCACAAGCTACAGTGTTCTTTCAGCTGTCTGTTTTTGCTCCAGGTACCAGCATCGGCAATCTGTTGTGTCTGTCAACTCCTCCAATATCTGCCTGCTGTTATGGTCCTTCTGGTGGTTACTCATCTCATTTCCATACAGTTGCAAGTCTGGGTTCATTGATGCATTGTGGTCATCATCACTGTCATCATTACCTTCCCCCTTCTCGATGTCCACTCTTCCCCTCTGGTCCTCTATCTCCCCATACCCATTTTGCTCTGAACGATGATATGTGTTCTAAGGAGAGAGAAACAATCGCCGATAACCTGCATAGACAAAACTAATAAAAGCAATGCCTTCAGGTTACATCCAATATATCTTTATGGAGATGAAGCAATATAAATGATGATGAGTGTGATGGCCGTGATATAGCTCCATTCACAATAAAACATTAGTAGTGAGCACACCTGACAGATTCCATATAGCTTCTATTGAACGGATCTTTTTCTCAGGCCTTAAGAAGTCCTACACCCAAAAGGTCCACCTCCTGTTGTGCTCCTGTCCCTGGTTTAGAGAAGGGTTGAGAGGACAGCGCAGTGGCACAGTTGCAATGCTGTACTGCCGCAGAGTTTCTGTGGAGATACTGTCTGTGTGGATGTTCTTCCTGTGACTGCACAGGTTCCTCCTGGATGCTCTGATTTCCTCCTGCACTCAAAAATGCTCTGCTTGGTAAAGGGCCTGTCCCACGAGCATGCGACTGCATGCGGCAAGCGCGACCTAACGTGGTCGCTTGAGCCGTACGGCCTCGCGGGGCCGGTCCCACTTCGATCGCTGGAGCCGTATGGAGTTGTGCGGAGCTGGTCCCGACATCGCGCGGGGCTCCGAAAAACTGACACTGTTCAAAATTTACCGTACGCACCACCTCGACGCCGTAAGCAGCGTCTTGACACCGTACGTCACGCGCGAACTTCCCGCGGACTTCGCTCGAACTTCACGTCACTCACTCGACCTCCGCACGGCCCCCGCTTCTGGTTTGGTCGCGCTCGCCACATGCAGTCGCATGCTCGTGGGACAGGCCCTTTAGTTAATTGGTTACTGTAATTTAGCTCTAATGTGCGTGGGTGGCAGAAGATTTAAGGGCCTGTCCCACGAGCATGCGACTGCATGCGGCAAGCGCGACCAAACCGGAAGCGGGGGCCACGCGGAGGTCGAGTGATCCCCGTACAGGGCCGGTCCCACCAGCATGTGACTGCATGCGGCGAGTGTGACCAAACCGGAAGCGGGGGCCGCGCAGAGGTCGAGTGAGTGACGTGAAGTTCGAGCGAAGTCCGCGGGAAGTTCGCGCGTGACATACAGCATCGAGACGCTGCGCACGCCCGTCGAGGCGGTGCATACGGCGACGAGGCGGCTGCGGGCCGGCAGGCCGGTGCCGCACGGAAATTTTGAACAGTGTCAGTTTTTCGGAGCCCCGCGCGATGTCGGGACCAGCTCCGCACAACTCTACACGGCTCCGGCGATCGAAGTGGGACCGGCCCCGCGAGGCCATATGGCTCAAGCAACCACGTTAGGTCGCGCTTGCCGCATGCAGTCGCATGCTCGTGGGACAGGCCCTTTAGGGGTCAGCTGATGAGCATCTGAAAAGGAGTAGTTTACAAGGAAACAAGTGGGACATTTGGGATGGTGAAACACTGAAAGCCAACTTAGCCAACTAAACAAAGCTGCATTACAATTTACATGGAAAATACAACTTCAAAATGTTGTATAGTTACAAATGGGCTATACTTCAAATGAGAGATTAAAATATCAATCATATGCATGTTAAAATTGAATTTCACCGCACCTTTATCTGGAAAATATAATTCCCATACTCCCCACCTCACCTCCCTCCCTTGACTGTACCGTCTTTGGTAAATCAATAGCTCTATTGTTGAGATGTCTTTCTGTAAACAAACCAGTTCTTATTATCGTACAGTGATGTTTTGATTGGAACAGTTCTGAATATGTTTGCACGTTGATGAGCAACTTAATGGGTTTCATCTCAACAATAGTCTGATCATTAGCATTTCTAAGGGGTATGGGGATGAAGTCACATTTTTGGAGCTCTGATGTCTAGTGAATTTCAGTGTAAGTGAAAACATTTTTTAAATTGCAGATGTTGGAAATCTGAAATAAAACCATGTTGGAAACACTCAGCCAAACAGGAAAGTGGAACGGGGTTAACATTTTAGTTCTGAGACCCCTCTTCAGTGTGTACCCAAAATAAAATAAGCAGTTTGCGAAAGAGAAACAGTATTTAATTTCAACAAGAACAGGTTGGCCCTCTCTTTACACAGCTTACTGTAAAATAGTGACAGAACTATCTTCCTTTTAACAAACAGTAGGTTGCAATATTGTGCTTTGGTCCATTTCTAGGTATTGACCTGATAAACTGTTTTTGCTGTCCTGCATCTGATTCTGTCCATGTAGGTTACATTGGTCATGTTCTTCCTGCAGATATGGCTGTAATGCCCGACTCAAATATGCAAGGTAACTGGCACCACCCAGAATGTGGAAACCTAATATACACGCTCTCCAACCCTCACAAAGCCAGATGGGCAAAGTTGGCTGATAACATCTTGGCCAGCACATTAACATTCCTAATTTGTTGTTTTTTCTCAAAAATTAACAATAACCTTTTTCAATACGCAGATCTAAAAGATTACAAGTTCAAAAAGTCACCAATGCTGCCTCCTCCCTCCTGGAATACTGTACCAAGAAATGCCTTTAGAAAAAAAGTAGTCTTTCCGGACTGAATTGCAAAAGTAGTCTTTCCGGACTGAATTGCATTTTTGTTCTTTTTTTTAGAAGGCTGAGTGTTGTCCTCGTCAATTACACTAGATGGCCACACAGTGGTGAAGTGGTAGAGTTGCTGCCTTACAGCGCCAGAGACCCGGGTGCTGCGGGTACGGAGTTTGTACGTTCTCCCCGTGACCTGCGTGGGTTTTTTCCGGGATCTTCGGTTTCCACCCACATTCCAAAGACGTACAGGTTTGTAGGTTAATTGGCGGTATAATTGTAAATTGTCCCTAGTATGTAGGATAATGTTAGTGTGCGGGGATCGCTGGTTGGTGTGAACTCGGTGGGCCGCAGGGACCTGTTTCAGCGCTGTATCTCTAAACTAAACTAAACTACTGTGGAGAAAATGGCACTCATCGCTGTTTTATACTTTATTGTAAATACGCTGCTAGAATTTAGAATTTAGAATTTAGAATGCCATTTATTGTCATTTAACACCAAGGTTCAACGAAATTTCGTTCCAGCAGTCATAACAGCAAAAAAACACAAAAAAAACAACCACACAATTCCACACAAACATCCATCACAGTGAATCTCCAAACACCTCCTCACTGTGATGGAAGGCAAAAGTCTTATCTCTTCCCTGTTCTCTGTTCTTTATTCTTCTCCCGCAGTCAAGCAGTCAAACTGCTGCATCGAGCTGATCGAGGCTCTTGATGTTGGAGCCCCCATTCAGGCGTTTATCCAGACCTGCAATAGTTTGACATTCAGACTATTGCTTGGTCATATTTGTGGTTTTCTATAATCAAATAATCGGCAAACTCTCACTTTGCCAAGAATGGCCAGTTTGACCTGTTGTCAAAGGTATCGGCAGACCCCTTATACCCTCAACTTATCCAGAGGTTAGGTAAGGAAGAAGGGAAGAAAACTGATAAAATAACAAGTAAGAAGAGGACACAGGAAGATTGCTTTCATACCTTAATACAACTAAACCAAAATATTTCATAATACAAATCCCCATACCTTATTTGCTTTGCAAATATAATTGCTGACAACCCTCCAATTGTTTCCGTAACAAACTGCTCCAACTTACCTTCATCAACCTCAACTCAACCAAAACTTGTGTTTGCCTTCTGCTTCTTTGGCATTTTCTTGGCAACAAGCATATCTTAATCCCTAGCAGCTCCGTGGGTTCCAAGGGGACTCATGAGATTAATGTGAGACCCACAGACTGCCACACGACGTGCAGGAGGTGCTGAAATGGGTGGGCGAGTGGGTGGTTTAGGTAGTGAAGGAAGGAACTGCCGATGCTGGTTTACACCGATAGTCGACACAAAATGCTGGAGTAAATGCTGGTTTAGGTAGGCTATTTCCATTCATTTACTCTAGGCTTCTGCCAGTTCCCAACATCATGAGTCTTTTTTTACCTTTTTCTTGGAAGATGTGACTCCAAGTTGTTCATTCTGATGGGCAATCGTATGCCTAACACCAACTACTGAGACACTTTGTGGGCCTCAGAATTGGGGATATTGTCCTGAGAGAGGATACTGTTGTTGATTCATTTACCTTGCCAATGGATCATGAGGATTTTACGAAGACTTATTTGATGATATCTCTCCGGTGCTCTGAGATGTCCACTGAAGAAAATCTATATCACAGGGGCACAAGATGGGATGAGGGGTGCTGATACCCAGTAGACAATGGACTCTCTGACAGCTGATTTACTGAAGGCAATTATGAATTTAATCATCAATATCTCCCTTCACAGATAGGTTGCTCCAAAAATTTAGGAAATATGGTCTATGTTTTTCGCCATCTTGTCATAGATTTTTATTCTCAGAGGATACCATTGTACTACAGGGGCCAGTTTGGTAAAGATCTTAGTATTGAGAATGTTCAATATCAGGACCTTTCCCTGTAGGAATCACAATATGAGCCAATGATTACTTGTATCTCTCAGCTTCTGAACATGTGGATATGCAACCTTGGTCCTGCAAAGGAGACAATATCGGTTGAACAGTTTCCTATTTGTCCAGTTGGTAAACTGCACTGCAGCAGGAAGCCTGAGCTTGGGAAAGGTGTGGAATACTGATGCAACCTGTATCACCAGCTTGCACTGCAGTATGATCTGTTTAGGACCAGTTGATTAAAATTGTGTCATAAAATTGTCTGCCATGTGAAGTAGATATAGGACGGGGTTGAATCTCTTCAGGTTGCTAAATTAGTGACAGTTTCTTGACTGACAGTGTCAAAGGCTTCCATGTGGTTGCTTCCTACAGTTTTCATAAGTTCATAAGGGATAGGAGCAGAATGAGGACATTTGGGCCATCATGTCTACTCCACTATTCAATCATGCCTGATCTATCTTTCCCTCTTAACCCCATCCACCTGCCTTCTCCCCATAGCCTCTGACACCCATACTAATCAAGAATCTATCTATCTCAGCCTTAAAAAATCCATTTATTTGGCCTCCACAGCCTTCTGTGGCAATGAGTTCTACAAATTCACCACCCTCTGGCGAAATAAATTCCTCCTCATTTCCTTCCTAAAGGAACGTCCTTTAATTCTGAGACGATGACCTTTGGTCCTAGATTCTCCCACTAGTGGAAACATTCTCTGAACATCCACTCTATCCAGGCCTTTCACTATTCGGTAAGTTTTCTTTGAAATCACTCTTCTGTCATTCGCTGAAGTTCATGTGCTTTACACCTCCAGATGTACAGAGTCCACCCGAGTTGTGATTAGCTTGTAGGTTGCTAAACGTACAGTCATTTTGAAGGGACCGCTTCCTCAATGAATGAAGCTGACGTAAACTGGCACCATTTTACAGAAACCATGGAACCACGTGTAAGTTTACCCCATTTAACTTGAATGCAACACCATTTGTGGAGAAAAACTACCATACTGATATATTCGTTATTCGTTCATAAACATCTGGAAGAACACAGAATTAATCTACAGATACCTGAAAAAAATCTTTGTAAATATGCCCCATATCAAAGTCTGATGGAAGAATCATCCAGCCATTTACACACCGTACTTTCAGCCAATAACCTGAGGAGAGTACCTCAATTACACGGCTCTGTTGAACTCTCTGTATTTTGGTTCTCACTTGAGATTCGTGAATTTAATTGTCATATGCACTTAAGACGAGGACAATAAAATTCCTAGGTGCTGCATATTTCCAGGCACATTAATGCATCAATACAACAGTTAAATACATGATACAAAATACAATAAATTATCATTTATGCTGGGTAACCAGACCACGATAGGACAAGCTGAAGTATGTAGTGCAACTTTATACAAAGTCCACAGTAGATCAGTACTGAGGCAGGGTTGTGATTAGGTTGTGCAGTGTGGTTCAAGATCGGCTCCAGGTTCTCAGGCTCCTGTATCTGCTTCTCCATGGTAGCAGTGAGATAACAGTGTACCAGGGTAATGTGTATCTTGGATGGGATTTGGTGGGATTACATTGGCAAATTAGTTTGCTCTCTTACCTCTCCACTATTTTTGGCTGGCTCCCAGTTTTCACCCTCTGCAAACCCTCAACCAGTTCAAACTCATATTGGGTCTTGATGATTCCCAATCAGGCAATGATACAATATTAAAGCCCTCATCTGAATGTTCAAAAGCTATCAAGGCCCAGCCTCAGTGGCCTCTTCTGCTTCACACTCCTTCCAAGATATCGCTGCTGTTTTATTTCTGGCCTTTTGCTTGTCCCTGTTTCATCTTCTATCCAGAAACATCCAGTTGAGTAGATTAACTGGAAACTGTAAATTACCTCATACTACATAGAAACATAGAAACATAGAAAATAGGTGCAGGAGTAGGCCATTTGGCCTTTCGAGCCTGCACCGCCATTCAATATGATCATGGCTGATCATCCAACTCAGTATCCTGTACCTGCCTTCTCTCCATACCCCCTGATACCTTTAGCCACAAGGGCCACATCTAACCCCCTCTTAAATATAGCCAATGAACTGGCCTCAACTACCTTCTGTGGCAGAGAATTCCAGAGATTCACCACTCTCTGTGTGAAAAATGTTTTTCTCATCTCGGTCCTAAAAGATTTCCTTGGAAGCCCTCAGACTATCTTTAATCGGACTTTATCTTGCACTAAACGTCATTCCCTTTATTGTGTATCCATACACTGTGGAAGACTTGATTGTACTCATGTGTCGTCTTTCCGCTGACTGGTTAGCAGCAACAAAAGGTTTTCACTGCATCTATGACAATAAACACATCTATGACACATGACAAGAAACTAAACTTGACTAAACTACCCAATACAGCTTCACATTTCACAACTTTTTAATCCTTCTGTATCACACCTTCTGTCTTTTGATCTCTGGCTTTTGACAACCAAATGCCTATCAAACACACCCCTCACCAACCATTATCCTCCAGGCTTTGTCCTGCCCCTCCTCTCGTTCCAGCTTTCTTCCCCCCCCCCCCCCCAATAATCTGTCTGAAGAAGGGTAACAACCCAAAACATCACCTTTCCATGTTCTCTAGAGATGCTGCTTAACCTGCTGAATTACTCCAGCACTTTGTGTCTTTTTACCCATAGTATTGGTAAGTGGTAACTAAATCAGGTGGAGATGATGAGCACACAGAGGAGAGAGTAGGTTGCAGGGAAAGAATAGGAGAATGGGATTGCTCTAGTAGCTAGCATGAACTAGATGGGTTGAAAAGCCTTCTTCATAAAAGGAAATATGAACATTTTTCACTTGTACAGAAAGATGTCAGTGTTCTTCATCAAGTAGAAAAGAAATAGAGAGGTTTCAAAGACATAGAAGTATAAAAACATATACATTTGGAGCAAGAGCGGGCCCATTGACAATGCTCCAGCATTCAATAAAGTTATGTGTAGGAAGGAACTGCAGATGCATGTTTAAACCGAAGATGGACACAAAAAGCTGGAGTAACTCAGCGGGACAGGCAACATCTCTGGAGAGAAGGAATGGGTGATGTTTCGGGTCGAGACCCTTCTTCAGAGATGCTTCTCTCCAGAGATGCTGCCTGTCCTGCTGAGTTACTCCAGCTTTTTGTGTCTATCTTCAATAATGTTATGGCTGAATTGGCTGTAAGATGAGTTCCACAGTCGTGCCTTTTCCTGGCAAATTTTTGGCACCTTAGTCATCAAGAATACCTTCTCCCTCAGCCATAACAATATTCAAAGACTGAATGCCACTGCACAATAAACAGATAAGCAGGCGCCATGTGGCAGGTGCAAGGCCACGGTTAAATAATTGGTAAAGGAGCACTTGCCAGAGAACTAAGCTCAAAATTAGTAGCAATATTTAGGGTAATGACATTATTATCACTGCATGACTTTAAAACAGGGAAATTTAATATGCTTGAGCTTCACATTCAAACTACTTCTCAGCCGCAGGGACTGTGTAGCAACAATAAATGACGGGCTTTGTGGAAAGATATCTGCAGAACCAGTCGTACATGGGAACAATCAGATATCTGTCACATTGTTTCCTGGAGAAGGTGTGGTTTGAGCACATCGATGCCAAAACGACATAAGCAAATATTATGTAAATTCTCTCCAAGTAAATTAATCTAGAGATGAAGTCTGATTCCTCAGTGGGAAACAGAGAAAACTTGTTTTCACGCTGAAGGGGTGCAGCTGAATTCAAGATGGTAATTCTTGCACCTTGGACTAAAGTCCTGATGGAATAAGGGGAAACCAATGACATCATTACTGCCATACATAAGAGCACAGAAAGCATTGTTTTGAAAAGGCTGAGATATAAAACAACACCACGTATAAGGGAAAGATAGACACAAAATGCTGGAGTAACTCAGTGGGTTTCTTCTGCTTCTTGCGTATGGCATGCACAGCCTAAAGTTGTAGGACAACTTGTTCTATTTGATCTTATTTGATTGTGCACGCCGGGTTGATTGCATTCGTCGAAACAGGGTGGACCACGTGAAGGTGCAATCTCCCACCCTACTCAGTGGGTCAGGCAGCATCTCTGGAGGAAATGGATAGGTGACATTTCGGGTCGGGTGCTTCTTCAGAGTGTGTCATGTACAAGGCAGTAACATGCACTTGAGCATGGGTTTACCATGCTTAAACTGCAACCAAATCCAACATTTTTGAAAATGGCCAAATGTCACAGATAGCGCAGTGCTAATGGAAATCACTTACCCAAGGCCAGGATGAGAATATATATTAATTAGCTGGTAAGGTTGCATTTTTCCAAACAACATTTAACTATTTGCATACCCAATATTTTGAACACAGAGTGTAGCAGACCAAATTCCCCCAAAGGACCTGTGCCACTTAGGCGATTTGTTTCGGCGACTGCCGTAAAATAGGCTGTCGCCACATGGTTGTGGAGTGACACCTGTATTTAGGTATGTTACAAAACTTACCTTCAGTCGCGCTGTAATTCTGCCACTGGCCGTGTGCGCGATTTTGGCGCCTTTAAGGGGGGGTGGGGTTAAAACGCGGGTTTCTCCTCCCTTGTCCTAGTTAATATTGTGTTGGAGTACAAGCGTTGGCTGATGAATCGTTCCTAGTGGCGATTTGTGAATTTTTTATTTTTATTAAATCGTCAATGTCAGCGCTACAGTAATTTTAAATTCAGCTCCTGAAGCGTCAACGCCGATAACGGGGACGGATTTCACGCATGGGACAGGTAAACGAAAGTGCTTTCTTTAAATGTATAAAAGTGCTTCTTAAGAAGCCTTTAATTCACATTTTTTCATGCCACACGGTGATTTTATTCCCCGAATTAACGGCAGTATTTTTCATGCCAATACGGGGTTAAATTCACCGCAAATCAACGTTCCAAAAGATCGCGTTCCAGAAATCCTCACTCGCAAGATGAATTAAATGCCCATTAATTTACAGGTATTAAACATTCAATTCCTTCCATTTGGCCTGTAAATTCATGAAAATTAGATTTAAAAATTATGTTATATTGTGAATTATTGTGTGAATGTTATTTGGACACTTAGGCTATTTAAAAATGTTAATCTATTCTTAAGAAATTGATAGATGTTTAGATCTAGTAATTGAATTTTGTAATTAGCTACAATTAGGTAACTAACTAATTATATGCTTTACTTTCATGTCTTCGAAGTAAGATTGTTTCATATTTGTTTCAGAATGCTTCAATCTATAATAACTGAAAATTTCTTTCAGTTATCATAATTTTTAAGAAAGTTATGGGCTTTTAAATGTCCTCGATCACAGCTTTTGTGTTAAGTCAATGGAAAAGCAATAGGGAACTAGATGCTAATTTCTGAGTATGATAATGGCCATAGCTTTTTTAATACTGAAGATATGAAAGTGAATTAAGTGTCAAATTAAACTTCTTTTTATGCTTTATCTGATGGGATAAATTGCAGACTTTATTTTTTAAATCTCAAAATTTTGTAACATTGCTACTGTATTGTTGTGAGCGGTCTCCTCAAGTGTCGTTACTTATTTCTTGTCGCCGGTGGATTTTGAAATGTTCAAAACCTCTCGGCGACAGTGGACTTGACGTTGCTTGTCTTCTCTTGGCGTAGGTTGTCGGAGGTTGTCGCCAGGATGAAGCCAGGTGACGTTGGTTGTCGCCGGGTCATGACCTCGGTGAATTCCATTGGCGACAACCTACGTCATCCTACGCCAACCGGCGACAGTATGGGCGTCAAGAGAAGTCTTCAGTTATCTTCATTTGTCGCCAACAGGGTCGTAGCTTGTCGCTGGTGGAGGTAGGTTGACTTCGGGTGTCGAGGGTTGTCGCCTGTGTGGTCGAAGGTTGTCGTAGGTGTGGTCGTATGTGGACGTCCCAAGTCACGAGAAATTGTGTCGGCGGTTGACGTAGCTTGTCATAGCTTGACGTCGACTAGGTGGTAGCTTCTCGAGGACATTGTCGTGAGGTGGGTGCATTTCCGGCATCGCGCCGCGACAGTGACTCTCACCGCAGTTGCCTAAAAAATTGCCTGAGTGGGACAAGCCCTAAAGATAGACTTGCCAGATCCCTAATGAAGTATCGCCAACCATTTGCCACTATATTGCAACATGAGATATTTTCAGATTCTTTAAATATCACAATGTGAATGTGAAAGGGTTACAGTTGCCATTAGGAGGGGTAAATCCTTGTTTGCCTAATCTGGCTTCATGGAACACTTGCTCAATCCATAGGAAGGATGGAGGTTCCCTGGTTTGATTCAGTCAGGTGCAAATGTAAGATGAAACATCCGTTCGCTTGTTATCCACTGGTTGTTGAGAACTTTTATGGCTGGGATATGTTCAGAACTAAATTGCTGCAAATATTATGTGGCATCAGGGGATGTAACAGGTTCTGCAGTGACCACACAAACCCTTGCAGTAGGGTGAACTCACATGATTTGTTCTATTAACACAAAAAGCTGGAGTAACTCAGCGGGCAGGCAGCATCTCTGGAGAGAAGGAATGGTGACGTTTCAGGTCAAGACCCTTCTTCAGATGCTTCGGATCGAGGCCCTTCAGTCTGAAGAAGGGTCTCGACCAGAAACGTCACCCATTCCTTCTCCCCAGAGATGCTGCCTGTCCCGTTTAGTTACTCCAGCTTTTTGTGTCTATCTTCGGTTTAAATCAGCATCGGCAGTTCCTTACTACACATGATTTATTCTATTACACTGGTATAGAAAGTCCAGGATCCACGGTCGCTCACCGCCAGAGTGCCGGTGCAATGATGCTGGTGATCTCAGGCTTGGCCCAGCAGCTTAGTCCTGGTCTTCGAAGGAGAAGGCGTGGTGATCTCAGGCTTCTTCCTGCACTTCACCCTTGGCTCAAGAAGAGGTGCTGACAGTACAGGTTTCTTCCTGGTAGCTCAGCTTTGGGCTTGAATAGGTGACATTGGCGTCCTTTAAATTATCTTTGCCTGTGCATGTATGTGTGTGGGGGTGCAATCCTTCATTGTCTGTGGGCAGGATGAGATTCTGGCCTCTCAGGCTTGCCTCAGCCACTCAGCCTCAGGTAGAGGTGCTGGTTAGTCCAGGGCTTCTTTCCCAGCAGTCCAGTCTTGCCCACACGGTGGTGCTGGTGGTCTCAGGTCTGTTAGAGTGGCTCAGTCTTGCTCAAACCTGCAACAGGGGAACACAACTAGGGCGGAGACATCTCATAAGGTCATAAATGATAGGAGGAGAATTAGACCATTCGGCCCATCAAGTCTACTCTGCCATTCAACCTTGGCTGATCTATCTCTCCCTCCTAACCCCATTGTTCTGCCTTCTCCCCATAACTTCTGTACTAATCAAGAATCTATCTATCTCTGCCTTAAAAATATCCACTGACTTGGCTTCCACAGCCTTCTGTGGCAAAGAATTCTACAGATTCACCACCCTCTGACTAAAGAAATTTCTCCTCATCTTCCTAAAGGAACATCCTTTAATTCTGAGGCTATGGCCTCTAGTTATGGACTACCCCACCAATGGAAACAACCTCTCCACATCCACTCTATCCAAGCCTTTCACTATTCTGTATGTTTCAATGGGGTCGCCCTTCATTCTTCTAAACTCCAGTGAGTATAGGCCCTTTTTGTCTCTCTTCCTCGCACTCCCTATAAAACCCAGACATTCTAGCCATATGCTGACAAGGTACAAGTGGCCGACCAAGATCAGCTAATTGGCCTTAGCTGTTACCAATGATGATGGGGATTTGACCTCTCCTGGCCTGTCAGCTTCTTCTTCTTGCGTATGACGTGCACAGCCTAAAGTTGTAGGACAACTTGTTCTATTTGATCTTATTTGATTGTGCACGGCAGGTTGATCGCATTTGTCGAAACAGGGCGGACCACGTGAAGGTTGCAATTTCCCACCCTGCCTGTCAGCCAGTTAAAGGGATCAGAGCGTATCCAAGAGAGAGGTGGCTGCCACAATTAGTATTAGAGCTCCCCCTAATGGGCAAATAATTAATTCACTGTGTTAAAGAAGGAACTGCAGATGCTGGAAAATCGAAGGTACACAAAAATGCTGGAGAAACTCAGCGGGTGCAGCAGCATCTATGGAGCGAAGGAAATAGGTAACGTTTCGGGCCGAAACCCTTATTCACTGTGGTCGACAAAAGTGCTGGAGAAACTCAGCGGGTGCGGCAGCATCTGTGGAGCGAAGGAAATAGGCAACGTTTCGGGCCAAAACCCTTCTTCAGACTGATTCACTGTGCAGTGTGGAACTAATTCACAGAAATGAATTCACTGTGCAGTGTGGAACTGAACAACACGCACGAGAAACGTTAATGACACAGTACCTCTTCATTACTAATTTGATTCTCTCATCCCTTCCCACCATGCAGCTGCAACCCCATCATCCCTCATCTTTAGCCCGTACACTTTCCCTAAATCCTGCTCACTCCACCCCAGGCAAATTCCAAAGGAAAGCCTGGATTCTTGTACACCAGAGATTGGGGAGGAAACCTGATGAAAGTCCTGGATGTAAAAATTATCAGAACCATAGATAGGGTAGACAGTGGAACCTGTTCCCCAGGGTGAAAATGACAAAGACTTGAGGGCATATTTTTAAGGTGAAAGGGGTAGTTTAAAGCAGATGTGCAGGGCAAGTGTTTTTACACAGAGAGTGGTGGGGGCCTGGTGCGTACTGCCAGGGATGGTGGTGAAGGCAGACACAAGGGGCTTTTAGACAGGCACATGGATATTCTGGAATTGGAGGAATATTGGTCATGTGTAGGCAGGTGAGATTAGTTTATCTTGTTCAGCACAGACATTGTGGGTCGAAGGTCCTGTCCCTGTGCTCTACTTTTCTATGTTTAGTTCCATCTTACACCCTAACCTCCTTGTTTCTGTCTGCAATCTTTGTCCATCATCAGTCTACACTACTCGCATTTGCTCTGCATTAGGCCTCCTGGAATGCCCTACAAATTCTCTTCACTTCCATTTTTCAAAAAACTCATTGAAATGTGTCGATTCAGTGATCTACAAAAAAACAGCACCTTTGCGAATGTATAGATAAGAGCTTCCAAATCATCAGTTTGCCCTGAAGGTAAGAGGCTAGCAGGGGAACAGCAAATAAATCATCTCCAAATGATGATTATGATGTGGACTGGACTTTTGGCAACAACAGAGTGAGTTTGAACAGAGTCAGGTACTTTGGAGGAGGGTTTAAGTTACTGAGATGCAAGTGGAGCTCAGATAAAGCAGTGGATTAATGTTCCACACTTCTCAACCAAACCTCAAGTGGCTGCCGAAGTAACCAAGGGCGCAAATGAGTTATCAAGATGCAATGAAGACAGATTTAATTTTGATGTGTAATCTGGTCAATGGTTTAATGTTGGACAGACAGTTGAAGAATATAAAAATGGCCTCAGCACCAATGGAACAAGAGGTGGCACAGTGGCGCAGGGTGGAGCACCAGACCCAAGATAATCCATTTATATATGTGTTTTTGTGAGTATGTGTATATATATATACACTGAACTTTTTTTTCTCTCTCGTTTATTATATTGTTTACAGTGTACTATGTTTACATATTCTGTTGTACTGCTGCAAGTAAGAATTTCATTGTTCTATCTGGGACATATGACAATAAAACAATCTGGACACTTGACTTTTGGGTGCTCTGGCTTTCTCCCACATCCCAAAGGCATGCATGTTTGTAGGTTAATTGGCTTGTGTAAATTGTCCCTAATGTGTAGGATAGAACTAGTGTATGGGTGATCGCTGTTCGGGGCGGACTCTATGGGCCGAAGAGATTTACCTTCTCTACCTCTAAACTAAACTAAACTAAGAGGTGAAGTGGAGGCACAAGGGACTGTGGACACAGAAGACTAGGTAGCATCTGCAGAGGGAATGGATAGAGGACATTCCAGGTCGGGACCCTTCATCGGACTGAGGTGAAATAGAGTTGGCGATCATAATCTCACATAGGGAAGCTAGCCTCATGTTTTTTTGATAAGGTTAACTCACTTAAAGTTCACTCTCCAAGGAGCCGATAGACTAGAGAGAAGTTGGGAGGAAACCCTGAAAGGAGCAAGGGAAAGGGGGAAGGAGTGACAGGGTGCTCACAGCAAGCATTCCTTCACAATAGAGTGGAGTACTTGCATCTGTTGTCATGAGTACTCCCAAGCCCCTGTGGGCATCAAGATCATCAGGACCACAGTCCACAAGATCCCATGTAGAATACAGAGCAGCTGTGATCCGACTCAGTATTGCCTATGGTGAAAAGATCAGGAAAGAAGGTTATAAAAATAATGATAACAATGAAAATCCAGACCAGATAATAAACAAGAGTCCAGCTGACACCTTGTAATTCACATATGCACCCTATACTCCGTGATTTGCAGATTGTTTTACTGTGAGCTTAAAACTAAGATGACCCATTGATCAAAGGTCTACCAGGAAGGTAGTAAAGAGTTCCATTCATGTTGATGATGTGATCACACATGTGATACTACCAGGTTAATGCAATGAAGACCAGATCGATTGACAGGATTTCAAAAATTATTAGAGCAAACATTTTCAAACAGGCACAAAGCAATATTTGTGTGCAATTTACACACAAAAGTAGCTCTAATTTAGAGGGCAAAATAAACAAGTCACATTAGTGCTTATGTGCACACAAAGTGATTGTGGCCACATTTCATGAGGTTATTGTTCTAAAGGATTACACAATCCCTTTGTTTCAGATGGAAGTAATGGTGACCTCAAACATAGTGACCTGAAACAGCCCAGATACTGCACAAAATGTAATGAAAATCCAAGGTATGAACAAAATATTCTGCAAAGTGTTCTGAACTGTATGGTGCTACTTGCAGAGAAATCTAGTTAAAAGATCAGCTCCTCTTTCAACCCGAACTGAAAACAGAAAATGATTGAAAGAGTCACAAGGTCAAGTAGCATCTAGGGAAGAAAAGAGTGAATGTCTGAGGTCAAAGATCTTTCATCTGAACTGGGGGGGGTGGGGGAGAGAATCTAGTTTTAACTTGTAGAGAAAGTGGAGGGAGGGATGGAGAGGTTAAAGGTAACATCTGTGGTTGCTGTGGAAATTATTCACAGTGGTACTCAAATCAATGGATTAACTGGGCAGCTAGATGTTGTCATGCTGTTCTTACAGAGTGAAAAAAAGTGAGCCAGTATAACAGGTAGATAATGTACAGCAGAAATGGCTAGTTCTGTTGTGGAGAAAGTAAATTGTGGATGTTAATACTGTCCATCCATCTGTAAATAGACACAAAATGCTGGAGTAACTCAGCAGGACAGGCAGCATCTCTGGAATGAAGGAATGGGTGACGCTTCGGGTCAATTCCTCGACCGAAGAAGGGTCTCGACCCGAAACTTCACCCATTCCTTCTCTCCGGAGATGCTGCCTGTCACGCTGAGTTACTCCAACATTTTGTGTCTATCTTTTGTTTAACCCAACATCTGCAGTTCCGTCCTACATCATCCATCTGTAACAATTGACTCTGTATTTCTCTGAAAATTGGCATATCCCCATTTTGCATTTCAAAACATTTTATACAGTACTTCATTGTTGATGTTATTACCTTTTAACTGCCTCTATTACCCCATAGATGAGAGGACCCTCGTCCTCTTATCACCAGGACATTTTTTAGAGGCCAATTAACATACAAACCCGCATGTCTTTGGGATGTGGGAGAAAACCAAAGCAACTGGAGCAAACCCACGCCGTCACAGGGAAAAGGTGCAAATTCCACACAGACAGCACCCGAGGTCAGGATCGAACCTGGGTCTCTGGTGCTATGAGACAACAGCTCTACCGGCTGTGCAACTGTGCCATCTATTCTGGGGCACAATGTACAGCTACTGCACTGTTTATGTGGTGATGGCTACCTGATAGTTAACAGCTTCTCCAATCTTTCCCTTCACAGCAGGAAATAGGTGAACATTCAGCAACTAATCTTTAAATCTAAACTCAGATTAACCAAATTGGACAGTTCCAGGAGCTAGACATATGGAAATTGAACTGGGGTGATTGCAGTGATAACATTATTCTCCATTTCCTGGCCAGCAGCCAGCCAGTTACTGAACTTCATGGCTCAATGGGAAGAGCTACTTTTAAAGGTTTGAGATAAAGAGTGAAAGCCCAGTCAGACAAAGATAGATGGGCCAGTGATCAGGGATGTACAACATCAGAATTAAAGGACGTCCTTTTAGGAAGGAGATGAGGAGAAATTTCTTTAGTCAGAGGGTGGTGAATCTGTGGAATTCTTTGCCGCAGAAGGCTGTGGAGGCCAAGTCAGTGGATACTTTTAAGGTAGAGATCGATAGATTCTTGATTAGTACAGATGTCAGAGGTTATGGGACGAAGGCAGGAGAATGGGGTTAGGAAGGAGAGATAGATCAGCCATGATTGAATGGCAGAGTAGACTTGATGGGCCGAATGTTCTAATTCTAATTGATTTCAGGATTGGAGGGTGAAGTGGGGTGGGCTCATGTCATGGCGAAGACCAGAGAAAGGGAAATGCTGAACTATGGCTTGCAGGATTTCCCTTAATTTGCTCCGATATGTGTTTTCTCAAATTGGAAAATCCCAGCCTGCAGTTGTTAAATATAAAGATTTGTCAAAATCTGAAGTAAGCGCATTTTTCTGACAGTCCCAGTTTTCAAACACTAATGAATTGTTTGTAATGATAATTAAATAGTCTCCCTTTATACCTGTCAATCTAAGTCCTTCGGTGAATACAAAGCATTGAAATGGTTTCAGATTCTTTCAGATTCCACCATCTGCCAAGTTCAAAATTGGAAGGCAGAGGGGAAAACCAAGTTCTCAATATTTAAGTTGTGTTCCTGCTGATTAAAATTATTTGCAAACTTCTGTAATTGATCTCTCGAAGGTGATAAAATGCAGGCATAGAACAAATCTGACTCTTATAAAATTGTTTTTTGTACTTGTTTTAATAGGTAAGTCTATAAACTGCTGAAAGCTGCTCAACCGTTTGAGGAGATGATTTTTTTTGCTGCAATCTTAACAGAATTTGAGAAGTTACTAGATTACAAAAGGTTTAAAAGAAATAGAAAAATCCCATTTCCATTTGCAGAGGGTTGAGAGCAGGGCACATACATTTTAAGTAATCAGAAAATAGAGGTATGGGGATGCAAGGAAAATGTTTTTTACGCAGAGAATGATCATGATCTGGAGCCAGTAAAGCCAATAGAATGTCAATCTTTTTTTTCTCAAAAATAAATTGGTTTGGTATTTGAGGAAATTAATTTATGAGGCTAGTGAGAATAGGACTAGATTGTTCTACAATACCTCCTTCTGTTCTAAAATTTTTATGTATCTAAGCTGCCCCGAAACAATCCTGTGTACAAACCATCATCTGTGTAATGCCATGATTCCAAGAACAATCAGCCAACAGCAGAAAACTAGAAATCTGAATCCATCCCACCCTTGTGAAGAAAACATTTTGTAGTTGATAACCCAGAATTCTATGTTACTGATCTTCACTAAGAGTACAAAGTCTTCTAAGACTTATCTCATCATCCACTATCGTAAAATCCTCTGGGGATAATGATTTGTT
Organism: Malacoraja senta; assembly: GCA_038087875.1. Classification (NCBI taxonomy): domain Eukaryota; kingdom Metazoa; phylum Chordata; class Chondrichthyes; order Rajiformes; family Rajidae; genus Malacoraja; species Malacoraja senta. The sequence continues at coordinate 34,916,502 of CM075981.1, read as the reverse complement.
GTGTAGAAATTCCCCAAACCAGTACTTTAGACACATATGCATCACTTGGTCAAAAGGAAAGTTCATTCTATAATACTACTGATTATTACTGGAGGAAAAATACTTAAATGGTTCAAGGAAACAACACAAATTGGAGGAGGCTTTACTTTTTTTTTGGAAGCAAGACATACAGATGTCAGCAAAATAGAATAGCAGACATTATTACCAACCAAAGTTGCCACTCGGTGAATAAACTAGTGAAAAGGACATTTTGGTATGCTGTCCTTCCTATTCAATCCGCAAGCGAAGCCGCAGAGAAAGCCACTAGGTGGCTTTGGATTAAGAGGGCTAATCCGTGGGCGGTTGCTGCTGGGACGCAAGTCGGGGCTTGATCAACCCCGGCTGGGTCGCCTGGGCGAGGGTGTCTGATGTTGTGAGACCCGAAACACCCGATGACCCCAGGTCACATCAGTGAGGATGCGTCCTAGCGCATCTAGAAGATGTATCTTTCACACGTAGGCCAAGGCATTGAGTATAAGAGTTGGGACATAATATTGCAACTGTACAAAACAGGAGATAGAATATACTTTGAGTAAGGATGAGGTAGCAATAGAAACAGTGCAGAAGAGATTCATCAGGATGTTATCTACAATGAAGTGCAAAAGTAGGGATTGAATGCAGTTATTCTCATACTGGAGTGTACTGTACAAGGCCAGGGTGTGACCTTAAGTCAAGAGTGTTTAATCGTCCTATGTTATGAACAGAACAATAAAATTCTTACCAGCAACAGCACAACGGGTTTGTGAACACATTACTCAACAGATAACATAATGAATTAAAAAAATAAAGTACAATAAATTAAAAAAAAACAATGAAGTGCAAAACAAATAGCCTAAAGTCCCAAGCGCAACCATGACAGTTTGTAGTTCAGCGTTTAGAGTTCATAGTGTTCAATAATTTAGTTTAGTTTAGTTTATAGATAGAGCACGGAAGACCATTTGGCCCACCGAGTCCCCACCAACCAGCGATCCCAGCACACTACCACTATCCGACACACACTAGGGACAATTTACACATACACCAAGCCAATTAACCTACAAACCTGTACGTCTTTGGAGTGTGGTAGAAAACCCACGCGGTCACGGGTAGAACGTACAAACTCCGTAGACAGCATCCATAGACGGGATCGAACCCAGGTCTCCGCCGCTGCAAGTGCTATAAGGCACCAACTCTACTGCTGCGCCACCATGCCGTCCTTATATTGTTGGGAAGTAGCAGTTCCTGAACCTGGGTGGTTTTCAGACTCCTGTTCCTTTGTCCCAATGGCAGGAGTTAAATGAGTATGGCCAGGCTGGTGTTAATGCTTGATGATGCTGGCTGCTGTTTTGAAGCAGCACCTCCTATAGGTCACTTTGATGGTGGGGAGGTCAGTACCCGTGTTCACCACTTTTTGTAATCGCCTTCATTCCTGGGCGTTGAAGTTGGGAAGGGAAGGAAAGAGATAGGTGCAAGGTCAATTGGGGATCAGGGGAGGGCGAAGAAAGGGGGTTTATGGGGAGAAAGGGGAGGAGTGTTTTGTAGTTTACTAAAAGTCAGAGAATTCACGCTAGTACGTTGGGTTGTAAGCTATCCCTTTCTTTCCCCCTCCCTCCTCTGAGCCCTGGATGATCTAACACCTATCTCTCTCTTCCTCTCCCTCTGCATTCCTTCCCTCCAGCTACACAATTCGCAACTCTCATCCTTTTGTCTCACACCTTGTGTGTGTTGATTTTTGGCCTTTGTCCAACCATCTGCCTATCAGGAACCCCCCTCGCCTGTGTTCTCCTCTGATCAGCCCTGAATTATCCTGCCATTCCACTCTTCTAGTTTTCTTTCCCCCCCATCCCTTCAATCAGTCTAAAGAAGGGGCCCAACCCAAAACGTCACCTATCCATGTTCTCAGGGATGCTGCCTGACCCACTGAGTTACTCCAGCATTTTGTGTCTTCCATTGCTGTGCTGCATGTTTCGAGGATTTTACATAGTTCACTTTTGTGGTTTTGCCAGGTTTTTCCTATTGCTAGGAAGAACATTCCTCTTTAATAAGGCAAGTAACAAACAGAACTTTACACCAAATATCATTTTATTAAAAACAGCTAACAATGGAGATACAATGCATTGAATGTTTTAGCACATGGTACACAAAAATCTCATAGCATGCACAACGTTGCTTTTGGAATAACATTCACAAATGTTTTCCCCCACTAAGTCCACACATAGTTTAGCATTAAAACTTTTTAAAAAATCACAGATGGTTCAGATTCAAACCTTTGTTAAACTACAACGATTCAAGATGAGTCCCAAGATGATCCTACAGGAAAATCTACACACTTTACATACAGAATATTCAACTCTATATACCTATGTGAGACAATATCTTCAAGGGGAGATACAGCAGATACACGTGGAATGCAAACTGGTAGTTAACCATTGTTTTCACTTCAATTCCATTATTTATTTCGAAAAAAAGAAGCAAGGTGTTGATCATATTACCTCTAGAGGGCATCAACTGACATGTCGAACAAAAGACTCTAAACCAATGTTTATAACTTAATCTTTATTAACACTTGAGTTTACTTAAGCATGTGTGCAAACCATTGACTTCTAATAGCTGCTCATTTGCTTTACTATTCCAACTTAACATTTCTTAACTAAATCACAAAACCCATGACGTGGATTAGTATATTACCCATCTGAATGAATTGGCTAGATTCACTCTGTTGGTAGGGGGGAGTCTTCTCTAAACTTCGAACGCATGTCCCTCCTACTTGCGATGGTTCTTTCGGTTGTCGTTGCCGAAGTCTCGGACGGCCCTTCTTTTATACTAATTTTTCCTTCAATCGCCTAAAGGAAGCCTTTGTTCTAACCCACGGCTGTCACAAGTCTGAAGTCAATCATTTCAAGTTGTCACTCATCCAAATATTGCATAAACAAAACACATCTTCGTTCCGTTCTTAATTATGTTGCCTGTTCATATTTCATTCTCATCATAAAGTTCCTTTGCAAAATGGCGTTCCCAGTTACCTTATCTTCTCAAGGCCACACTACAGGACCACATATCAAACACGTGACCATTTGCACAGTGCTTCTTTGTTCTCCTGGTTCCAGAGTTTCTCTCTATCTTTCTCTCTCTAACTAGTAACAAAGCTTGTCAGGATACTTGGCATCCAGTCACTGGCTATAGTAGATATTTTTTTATTATTCTGAATAAAGTTTATTTTTGGGGAGAAAAATGTACTCCAGGGATACTGCTTGACCCACTGAGTTACTCCAGCACTTTGTTTCTTTTTAAGGCAAATGACTTGTTTGTGAAAGGTTCTGTATGCAAGCAAACGTAATACCAGACAGATTTGTGCATTTGTATGTGTGCCTATTTTTAAAGGAATGGAAAAATATAAAACTGTCAACTCACTGAAGTGTGCAGCAAGAAGTGATTTTGTTTGAGAAGTTGTTTTTTAAATGACCCAAGTATTTCTTAGCTATGGCCTTCAAAACTGAAGTGCCCTTTGTTCTAATTCAAAGAAAAGTGACAGGTCAACTGACAGATTTGTGAACATCTATCTAATGACTGCAGCATTCTGCTTTGACTTTAAATTTGGTATTTTTAAATGAAAAACAGGAAATGATAATAAAAAGAAAACTCAAGGGGTCATGGTGGGGAATCAGTGAATTGAACATGAACTGTTTCTCCTTCCACATATACTACCTGACCTGCTGGATCTTTCCAGCATCTTTGGTTTTTATTGCAAATTTCCAGTTTTTAAAAATGTCACTCAAGGTGTTTATAGTAGCCATTCGACCCATCAAGTCTACTCCACAATTTATTCATGGCTGATCTATCTTTCCTTCCTAACCCCTTTCTCCTGCCTTCTCCACATAACCTCTGACACCTGTACTAATCAAGAATCTATCTATCTCTCCCTTAAAAAGATCCAGACTTGGCCTCCACAGCCTTCTGTGGCAAAGAATTCCAGATTCACCATCCTCTGACTAAAGAAATTTCTCATCTCCTTCCTAAAAGAATGTCCTTTAATTTTGAGGCTACGACCTCTAGTCCTAGACTTTCCCACTAGTGCAAACATACTCTCCACATCCACTCTATCCAAGCCTTTCACTATTCTGTATGTTTCAATGAGGTCCCCCTCCCCCTCCCTCTTCTAAACTCCAGCGAGTACAGGCCCAGTGCTGACAAATGCTCATCATATGCTAACCCACTCATTCCTGGGATCATTCTTGTAAACCTTCTCTGGACCCCCTCCAGAGCCAGCACATCCTTACTCAGATATGGTGCCCACAATTGCTCACAATATTCCAAATGCGTCCTTACCAGCGCCTTTTCGAGCCTCAGCATTACATCCCTGTTTTTGTTTAGGGGGGTTGCACGGCAGTCGGGTCACGACCCATGACCCGTACTGTTGCCACGCAACGCCAATTGGAGTACACACGGTGAACTGCAGGTAAGCACTTACCATTGTTTCCAGTGTAACGGGCCCGTATTCTGTCCCAGCAACTGGAACCACTCGCAGACCCTGGGCTGTCTATCCCCGCAGCCGGGGGTGGGGGGGCGGGGGGGAGGAGGTCGGGGGGGGGGGGTGCCGATGCAGCGCAGTCAGCAACTCTGGGTGGCGGAGGGACCAGACTGTCCCCAAAACTGCTGCAGCTGACAGGGACGTTGCCGGGTGGTCCGGTGGGGGGCGTGGTTGGAGGGTGGTGGGGGGCGGGGTGGGGAGGGGGGGCAGGGTGCTGATGCAGCGCGTTCAGTGACTCTGGGTGGGCGGAGGGACCAGCTGCAGCTGACGGGGGTGTTGCCGGGTGGTCGGGGGTGGTTGGTGGGGGTGGTCGGTGGTGGGGGTGTGCTCGGTGGGGGGGTCAGTGACTCTGGATGGGCGGAGGGACCAGACTGTCCCCAACTCTGCTGCAGCTGACGGGGGTGTTGCCGGGTGGTCGGGGGTGGTTGGTGGGGGTGGTTGGTGGTGGGGGTGTGCTCGGTCGGGGGGGGGGGGGGTCAGTGACTCTGGATGGGCGGAGGGACCAGACTGTCCCCAACTCTGCTGCAGCTGACGGGGACCTTTCCGGGTTTTCGTCCCCGTGTGTCCGCTGCCAGGAGTCGAGGCCCCGCTCCACCTGGCGCTGTGTGTGGGTGCTGCCGACCCACAGCCCGTGACAGTGCGGCCGGGGGGAGGGTGGCCGTGATCGGTCAGCGCTGACCCTGGGGAGAGAGTGGGGACTGTCCCGAGGGATGCGCTCCTTCGGCCGTTTACACCTTGGTGCTCGGGTTCAGAGCAAAGATATTAGGGCATTTGGTTCAGAGCGCTCAGTCACCCTCCACAATTATTTACAGTGCAAAAATTGACCATTTCAGCGGTTTTTAACAGGTAAGAAAGTACGCATTTCGTGTGTTAAGTGTATGCCGGAAGCTGCCATGTCCTCCAGATGGATTGAGCTGCTCCGTGCGTCACGCCCTTTGACCCGATGACCGTACGTGCAACCCCCCTATACAAGTCCTCTTGAAACATACATAGAAACATAGAAAATAGGTGCAGGAGTAGGCCATTCGCCCCTTCAAGCCAGCACCTCCATTCGGTATGATTATGTAGCGATGTTACAAAACTTACCTTCAGCGGCGCTGCAGTTCTGTGCGCGACTTTGGCGCCTTTGAGGTGGAGGGGGGGGGGGTTGCGGGATTAAAATGCCGTTTTCTACTGCCTGTTGGAGGCGGACTTCCTTGGGCTGCCAGCTGCTGACGAATAATCAATCCGACTTCCGTTCCTGATTTTTTTTTTTAATTAATCGCGAGACAATTTACTAATTACATTAAAATAAAAAGCGACTTCTAATGCCCTCAATGCCTACAACGTGATGGATCGCATGAACGGTACAATACAAAATGTAAGTAGTTTATTTTACATATAAACTTGTTTCTTAGGATGGCTTTAATCAAATTTTACGATGCGAAAATGTGATTTGGGCCCCTTACGAACCGGCAGTGTTTTTCCTGCCGATATGGGGTTCAAATTCACCGCAAACGCAACGTTCCAATCGATCGCGTTCCAGAAAAACCCACTTGCAAAATGATTTAAATGCTCTTTTTTTTGGACAATCATGTCATAAGAGCATCTAAATCATCTATATTTTATGTTATTGTCTATCCATAGTCAATATTTTTATACTAAATATCAGTTTTAGTCCCATGTATTGTGCAAAAAAATAATAATTGTAATTATATTGAGTGGATGTTTCTAGATTAATTTATGGGAATTAAACATTAAATTCCTTCCATCTGGCATATAAATTCATGACAGTGAGATTTAAAATCATGTTATATTGTGAATTCTTGTGTGAATGGGATTAGTTTGTTATTTGAATACAGGCTATCTTTTTTTAAATATCCTTTTCTTAAGAAATGGAATCTACAGGACATTCTTAATGGGAAAGTAGTGGGCAGAAAGGCATGTCATGCCTGGTTTGAAGAGCAAAAACTTGTAGTTTACAATGCCAAAATTGAAAAGTTGAAGAAAAACAAGGTGTACAGAGTTGCTTATTGGTTACAATCTGAGGAGTATGATGATGCTACTGATTATGATATGCCAATGTACCAGCTAGCAACTGATCTTCTCCATAAGACTTGGTCTATTGCTAGAAATTGTAATTTATTTACCTATCTGTTACGGACTTACAGCATATAATACAATAATATTAAAGTTCTGATCTTGAGAATATCACATTTTTGAATTTTCAAGGCAGTCTGGGTGTTTATTACTATTTCCATCACAACTGTCAATTTTGTAATTAACTACAATTAGGTAACTAACTAATTATATGCTTTAATTTCAGGTCATCCAAGTAAGATGTTTTATATTTGTTTCAGAATGCTTCAATCTATAATAACTGAAAATGTCATTCGGTTGATTTTTAAGAAAGTTATGGGCTTTTGACTGTCCTCGATCACAGCTTTTGTGTTAAGTCAATGGAAAAGCAATAGGGAACAAGATGCTAATTTCCAAGTATGGAAATGGCCATAACATTTTTAATACTGAAGATATGAAAGTGAATTAGGTGTCAAATTAAACTTCTTTTTATGCTTTATCTGATGGGATAAATTGCAGACTTGTTTTTTAAAATCTCAACATTTTTTAACATTGCTAAATCAAGGGGAATACTCGGGAGAATTCGTGAGTAACTCGGGAAAGTGGGACAGGGGCTTTAAACTGTGACCCCTGGTTCTGGACTCACCCAACATCGGAAACATTTTTCCTGCAACTAGACTGTCCAATCCCTCAAGAATGTTATATGTTTCTATAGGGGGGTTGCACGTAAGGTCACTGGGTCATAGGGCTTGACGCACGGAGCCGCTCAATCCATCTGGAGGACATACGTAACTTCCGGTATATGTTATTAATGCTAGAAACCCTACTTTCCTACCTGTTAAAAACCGCCAAAATGTTGAATTTTTTCGCTGTAAAAAATTGTGGAAGTCGGGGTAAGTGTGAGAGACATGTACCCAACTTCAGAATTCCAAAAGTGAAGCGAAATGCAGGTAGAGAGAAGCGACAGCTGAAGAGACAACAGCAGCTAAAGTGCTTGGCGAACATTGGCCGTGCAGATATCGGAATTGAAAATATTGGTAATTATCGCGTTTGCTCACTGCATTTCATCAACAGTAAGGCATTATTTGGGTTTTTTCTTGATTCCTTTGGTATCTAAAAAGTCTCAGAAGTGATAAATCTGGTTGTAAATTTTGCTTCAGAGGCGTTTTCTTTTTGTATGTAAAAACCCACTTGAGAACCATGGGCGATTTAAAATTTTTTACAGCCAGATTTATCCCTTCTGAAACTTTTTAGATGCCAAAGGAATCAAGAAAAAATACAAATAATGCCTTAGTTGATGAAATGCAGTGAGCAAACGGCCAATGTTCGCCAAGCACTTTGGCTGTTGTTCCTTCAGCTCTCGCTTCTATCTACCGTCATTTCTCCTCACTTTTTGAATTCTGAAGTAGGCTAAATGTCTCTCACGCTTATCCCGATTGCCATAATTATTTACAGCGCAAAAATGGACAATTTCGGCGGGTTTTAACGGGCCCGCTACGCTGGAAACAATGGTAAGTGCCTACCTGCAGTTCATCGCGTGTACTCCACTTGGCGTAGCGTAGCAACAGTACGGGTCATGGGTCGTGACCCGACTGCCGTGAAACCTCCCTATAAGATCACCTCTCATCCTTCTAAACCCCAGTGAATACAAGCCCAGTCGACATTCTTTCATTACATGTCAGTCCCGCCACCCCGGGAATTAATCGAAATTAATGCTAACATTGAGTTTGCTTTTTCGCTGAGTTACTCCGACATTTTGTGTCTATATTCAGTGTAAATTAGCATCTGTGGTCCCTCATGTTTAGTTTGACTGAAGAGCACGGGCGGCTGAGGGACGGCCCACGGCTGACGGACTGCAGGAAGGGCTGGGTTAAGGTTTGCGCGCCTGAACCAACGGCCGACGGGCTTCCTGGCACCAAAGATTATATAGCGGAGCTCCTCTAGTATCTTTGCTTGGCACCGCAGAGCAGAGCAGAGCAATGTCGTCAGGTAAGAAGCACCGACTCTGACCAAGGCTCTCCACCCCAACCATCACCCATCCCTTCTCTCCACAGATGCTGCCTGTCCCGCTGAGTTACTCCAGCATGTTTTGTGTCTTATCTTCGGTCGGGAATCCTCGACGCGTTTAAAAAACCAAAAAAAACCTTTGTGAACATAAAATAAAAATCACAACAGCTTCGTTCACACACGATACCTTTGGGCAGGACTGGATGGAGCCCGTTCCCTTGCACCACGAAGTAGTGACCCCCGTCGCCGCCGATCAAGAAGATAAAGACACAAAATGGTGGAGTAACTCCGCGGGGAAGGCGGCATCTCTGGAGAGAAGGGGATGGGTGATGTTTCGGGTCGCGACCCTTCTTCAGACGGAGTGTCAGGGGAGAGGGAAACGAGAGACAATTGTCTGAAGAAGGCTCGACCTGAAACATCACCCATTCCTTCTCTCTAGAGATGCTGCCTGTCCCGCTGCGTTACTCCACCATTTTGTGTCTATCTTCGGTGTAAACCAGAATCTGCAGTTCCTTCCTACACTTGTCATAGAGTAAATGTGGCAGAAGATGGACCACGCCGACCGGGGCGGGTTGTCCGCCATCCATCCCACCCTTGTGAACAGCGCGATGGCGTTGATTATCCGTCGGCATTAAACCCAACCGCGTCCTCACAATGTTTCTGCCCGTCAGCTCCGGAAAACCATTTGGTGGGCACGCTTCATTTTCCTTTCTTTTTAAAAAAAAAGGTGCCTTTATTTAAATAGTACGCACAAACTTTCAACCTGCAATCAAAACTAGCAACCTTATTTCTTCCTGCAAGAGCAGACACGATCCTACACACATGGGGGGCAATTGTACCGGAGTGTGGGAGGAACAGGAAGAAAGTTAAAGAAGGGTTTCGGCCCGAAACGTTGCCTATTTCCTTCGCTCCATAGATGCTGCTACACCCGCTGAGTTTCTCCAGCATTTTTGTGTACCTAGGAAGAAAGTTAATCCGTAAAGACAACTCCTGTAGTCAGGATTGAACCCATGTCTCTTGAGTTGTTGGGCAGCAATTCTACCGCTGCGCCACAGTTCCGCCCTTGATCTAACTCAATAAATGAGTGTTGATGTTTCCAGGAGCCAGTTCTGTAATCTGACCTGCCAGTGTATAATTACAGGGTAAGGGAAAGTCCACTGGAATTGTGTAGGAATAAACTGGGAGGTTTAGCGTGGGATTTAATAAAATGTTGCATAATTGAAATTCTGTTTGAAATTAAACGTTAATTTTAATTGCCATACTTAAGGAAGATATTTGGATTTTCTTAATTTCCCCTGACAGCAATTCCGTTTGCCAAGTTTAACATTACTTTGTTTCACTGTCAAGAGTGTTTTATTGTCATATGTCCCAGATAGAACAATGAAATTCTTATTTGCAACACTATTAAACATAGTACACTATAAATAATGTAATAAACAAGAAAAAAAAAGTTTGGTGTGTGTTTGGTCTCTTTTTGCTCTTAAAAGATGTTGGTTTCTATCATTTAATAGTATCAGCTGGTATTATTTTCCTTATCCTAACCAAAATACTATAATGTTGTTTAGACTTCTCATTGTTCTTTCATTTTCTCTTTAGCCTCACATGACACAAACAAAACAACCAAGATTGCTATCCTACTGAATGTTGTCCACTAATTAAAATAATAAAAAGATAATCTAGCTAATTTATCTGGTTGAGAGATCTCACTGGACTAAAATTGACTAACAATTACCTGATCAAAATGCCTATTAAAAAGATACTGTGTCAATAGCTTGATTTTTGATCAGTTTTATATAGAATTGTTGCACAGGAGTGAGCATTGTAAATGTTTTGAAGGGGGTGCTCCTTTTTTCTTAAAACATTTTTCCTTTAACAGATAAGGATAAATGGAAGGCATCATCAGTACATTGCATTTAACATGGTAAAATGTGCCAAAAAATTTGCAGGATTATATAGCATGTAAAATTTGACACGATTGCAGAATAAAAATTTCAATGAAGTTATTAGAACCTTGATCATAGATGGAGCATTTTCTTAATATTCTGAACTGGGGAGGAAAGAGAATTTGTAGGAGGAGAAGTTCTGAATTGAGAGCAGTAAGGTCAGGCTGTCTTTGATGGAGAACAGCACTTTTCAGCCTTTCTAACACTAGCATTATATTAGTATTAGCTAGAAATGGGGAAAGAAGCAATTTGGTAATTAAAACTACATTCTTATCTTCAATAGGTTGGATGCACAAAACGATGAAATGTATGGAGAAACCACTAGGGGGCAATGTGAGTATAATGAATATTGTGTGCTGTCTATTTGGATCATATCAGTAAGATACCTACAGAAGTTTGTTTTTCTTTACTGGAAACAAACGATATTGATCTATGGGTGTGTCAGATCAATAAAGTTTGGATGATATGATGAGCATCAACATTTGTTTTACCATTCTATTCATCCCTTCAGCAGTTGCTCTGGCCTTAACCATTTCTAGAAATCTCCCTCTTAAGAGGAGCCCTAAAACCCATTGTTGATCAAGCTATTGGCACCTGTCTTCATGTGCTCATTTGTCAGAGAGACAGCATGGAAACTAGTCTTTTGCCCACTAAGTCTGCCAACTATCAAACCCCCAATCCCATCAATTTCTCCCAGATTTTACCACTCACAACACGCCAGGACAATTTACCATGGACAATTTATTAATCTATCAACTAGCACGTATTTGAGGATGTGGGAAGAAATTGGAGTACCTGGAGAAAATCACCACAATCATAGAACATGCACAAGACGACACATTTGAACCTGGGTTGCTGGAACTGTGAAGCACAGTTCTATTAGTCTGTACCATGATATTACCGGGTCAGCGCAAAATGTGTTAATGCTTCTATAAAGAATCTTAACACATGTTAAACAACTTTTTAGATTTAGAGAGATTCTTCGTTTGATGATTGGAAATGCCTTTTCATTGTTTACTTTCAATTGGGAATTGGTCTTTTTAACCAATGTGCAAATTGCGTCAAGCTTTCAATTAGGTTTTGGTATTGTAGAGCATTACTTCCATAAACACTCCAATGTCCAAGATGGGGCAGGAGTAAATTGCCTAGTACCCTAACTTATGGAAGGACTTTTCTGATAACAAAGGGGAAGAAGCTGTTCCTGCTGGTGCCACGCACTTTCAAGCTTCTGTACCTGTGCCAGACGGGGCAGAGGAAAGGAATGACAGTGTGGGACAAGTCTTTGATTATATTGGCTGCTTTTCCTTTCTTCCTTCCTCCCACATCACATCAATGTGGTTGATCCACGACAGATCATTGATAATATTAACACCAAGGAACTTGAAGCTCTGAACTATTTCAATTTCTGGACCATTGATGCTGAATGGGGCATGTTCTCTACCATGCTTCCTCAAGTCAACAGGTGAAAATAATGAGGATTGAGTGATTTCTGGACAAGGAGGAAGAAGATTGAGGATGGAAAGATTGCTATCAATACATAACTGTTTCTTTGCCACTGTAGGGCTTTAAAATCTGTTACGTGACTGGTGATCTGTTTGGATGTCCAGCACAAGAATCGCTGGCGCACTGCATCAGTGCAGACTGCCGTATGGGGAAGGGAATAGCTGTTTTATTCAAGAAACAGTTTGGATCTGTTACGGCGCTGCTAGACCAAAGTAAGAAACTAAAGCATAATTATTTTTCACCTCTGGAATGTGCATGTTGTTTTGACATTAAAACGTCAAACCAAATTCTTGGGTAGACAATAATGCTGGAGAAACTCAGCGGGTGAGGCAGCATCTATGGTACGAAGGAATAAGTGACGTTTCGACTCGACCCAAAACATCACCTATTCCTTTGCTCCTCACCCGCTGAGTTTCTCCAGCATTTTTGTCTACCCTCAATTTTTCCAGCATCTGCAGTTCTTTCTTAAACCAAATTTGTGTATCTGAAGGAAAATTTAGTAAAGTTATTTCAGTGTGGGCCATGGCTGCATGTTTGTGGGCATTGTCATCCCCCCAAAAATAAGCAGAGACATTAGGTTAAAATAAGTTGTGTTAATATAACTCTTCCAGAAAAGAGACACAAGCTCCAGGGGAACATTTTGTTATTAAAATCTGTAAAATATACAGTGGAAGGGACCCAGGACAGAAATATCAGAATGGAAGGGGGAGTTAGTGTTTTGCAACCGGGACATTCCTACACACCTGACAATCCAACAGTATGAATATTGATTTCTCTATAACTTCAAGTAACCCTTGCTTTCCCCCTCTCTCTGTCCCTCTCCCACCCTAGTTCTCCTACCAGATTTACTGTCCTCCTGATTAATTTTACTGTTTGCCTCATTGTCATCTTCTCCTCAGCCAATGTTGAACCGTTGTATATTTCCTTGATCATCCTTGTTCTGTCCTTTTTCACACCTTACCTGCTCTTTGTATCCTTCCAGATCTCTAGTTTCCCTCTCGCCTGCCTTTCAGTCTTACTCAAAACGTCATCCATTCCTTCTCTCCAGAGATGCTGCCTGTCCCGCTGAGTTACTCCAGCATTTTGAGTCTATCTTTGGTGTAAACCAGCATCTGCAGTTCCTTCCTCTCATTATCACGTGACCTCTGTTGATTCAGAAAAACGGATAATCCAGGAAGGCTTTGGAACCGAGGGTGCCGGAAAATCGGTGTTCAGCCTGTACTCAAATCAATTATGGATCTATTCTGACTTGCCCATCTTTATTTCCAAAGTTGGATGAGTTGAATAAAATGACCAGCCCTAGACTTGAGTTTCGACAATGAGGTAAATCTTGATATTCCTGTGCATCTGAGGAACCTCACAATAAGGGATCAGCCATTCAAATGAGGAAGTTCTTCACCCAGAGGATAGCTGATCTTTTGGCATTCACTATTCAAGAGGACCATGAAGGCTCAGTCACTGAACGTTTTAAAGACTAAACAAGAATTGTAGATGTTTTGGTATAGTGCAGGAAAGTAGTGTTGAAGTAAAGGATCTTGAATGCAGAGAAAGCACAATGGACCAAATAGCCTAATCCTGCTTCTGTTTCTTGTGTTTGTACTCTGACCAAGAATAAAAATGCAATAATTGCTTTTGTTGCTTCACAGAAAAGAAAACTGGGGAAGTAGCAGTACTGAAAAGACACCAACGATACATTTACTATCTGGTAACTTTTAGTTTGAGTACTATTGTTCATTATTTGAATGCTTTTTAAAATTCACAAGATAAAGGTTAAACTTTGGTTTTTCAAAATGCAGTACACTACTAGATATATACTAATTCATGTTGCATGGTATCCTTTTGGTTTAACAAAATCCCATGGACAATGTAGCCCTATCATAAACCGATGCTTATGGCTAAACTCAAATGATGAAGCTCAATGGTTGACAGTAATGTTTTATTCAACAGTTTTTTTGTGATTTGATTTTTATGTAAATCAAATCTTTATTTTAAAGTTAGAGTACTCTTTATTCTTGTGTATCTTGTCTCCAATTAAAAAAACTGCTATTTTATAAGTAGACAAAAACACGCAGATTGCATTTGGAAAGATTGTTTCCCTTTCTCTTTATATTTCCATACACCATGAGCCATTGGCCCATTTAGTCTATGCCGGCTCACAGAGCAGACTCCTTCCTCCACTAATATTTTGTGCGATTGATTTCCGTCAATTTCTGAATTCTGCCACTCATTTGTACATTGGGCATAATTTAGTGACCAATTAACCTGTCAACCAGCATGTCTTTGTGATGAAGAGGAAAAGGACACATCCGAGGGAAACCCAAGTGGTTACTGGGAGAAGCTGCAGCTCCACACACATGGCACCAGAGGTCAGGATTGTGTGACAGCAACTCCACCGGCTATGTTGCAACCACATTCTTTTGGAAAAGTTTGCAATGTGGATTCATTTTAATGGAGGCTAAATTGCATTGAATACCAAAGATCCTAATTTGAGCTTTGTAAGTGACGCTTAAAGACTTAGCTAAAAGCTAAATGTCACTTACAGTGACTAACTTTAGCTAGCTAAATCATTCACTGGCTAAATGAGCTACATAATCTTCTGCTACAGTCTGCAATCTTTCTATGATTTTGACATTGCTGCAGTAATTCTTTAAGGGCCAGTGTCCTAGGCTTAACCATCTCCCGCAGACTTTCATGACATTATTAGGTCAAATTTCGGGATGTTAATTCTACAATGTTCAATTGCATTTCAAATTCTCCAGAATTTGAAACTATCCATGTCAGAGTGATCAAGGTGGCATTCAGATGCTGATGAAATGGAAATGTTGACAGCACTGTAGTCACGCCCCCTTGACATTCAAAGGCATTGTCATTGCCAAGTCTTCCATCATTAATGTTGAAGATATTGCCATTGACTAGAGATCCAACACAACAGCCACATAAATGCTGTCTCTACGACAGGAGTTCAAAGGCTAGATATCCTGTGCTCAATGACTCGCCTTTGCAACCCCAAAACCTTTCCACAACCTCCTTGCCTGGATGAGGGCCCCTCCAGCAGCACTGAAGATCCACACAAAGATAGACACAAAAAGCTAGAGTAGAAACATAGCAAATAGGTACAGGAGTAGGCCATTCGGCCCTTCGAACCAGCACCGCCATTTAATATGATCATGGCTGATCATCTAAAATTAGTACTCCGTTCCTGCTTTTTTTCCCATATCCCTTGATTACTTTAGCCCTAAGAGCTAAATCCAACTCGCTCTTGAAAATATCCAGTGAATTGGCCTCCACAGATTCACAACTCTCTGGGTGAAGACATTTTTCCTCATCTCAGTCCTAAATGGCCTACCCCTTATTCTTAAACTGTGACCCCCTGTTTCTGAACTCCCCCAACATCAGGAGCATTTTTCCTGCATCTAGCCTATCCAGTCCTTTAAGAATTTTATATTTTTCTGTAAGATGCCCTCTCACCCTTCTAAATTCTAGTGAATACAAGCCCAGTCGACCCATTCTTTCACCAGGTTAACCTGCACTCCCTCAATAGCAATAATGTCCTTCCTCAAATTAGGAGACCAAAATTGCACACAATACTCCAGGTGCGGTCTCACCAGGGCCCTGTACAACTGCAGTAGGACCTCCTTGCTCCTAAACTCAAATCCTCTCGCCATGACCAACATGCCATTAGCTTTCTTCACTGCAGACTCCAGTCTGAAGAAGGGTCTCGACCCGAAACATCACCCATTCCTTCGCTCCAGAGATGTTGCCTGTCCCGCTGAGTTACTCCAGCTTTTTGTGTCTATCTTTGGTTTAAACCTGCATCTGCAGTTTCTTCCTACTGAAGATTACCATCTGTTATCCGCAAACACTCATTCCCTCCATCACTGCTGCGCGCTGGCTGCAGTATGTTTAGCAGTTACTCACCAAGGCTACTCTGACAGCACTTCAAGATCTAATTTCAGTCCAGCCTTGAGCAATTTCAAGAATTTAAGAGAAGCATTATAAAAATATCTTCACTGCTACCGTGCACTTAAGTTATCAGTTTGGCTTTTGATCTTGGTCATATAGCACTGAAACACATTCTCTGGTCTAATTAGTCCATGCTGACCAAAATGCCCAATATAATCTGATCCCATTTGCTAGCATATAGTCCATATCCTGCAAAATCTTTCCCATCCATGTACCTGTCCAAGTGTCTCTTAAATGCTGTTATAGTACCTGCCTTGACTACCTCCTCTGGTAGCTTGTTACATATACCCACCACCCTCAGTGAAAATAGTTGCTCCCTCTGGTTCCAATTAAATCTTTCCTGTCTTGGCCTCAACCTATGTCTTCTGGTTCTTGATTTCCCCTACTCTAAATAAAAGATTCTGTACATTGACCCTATCTATTCCTCTCATAACTTTATACACCTCTATAATATCACCCCCTCAGCCTCCTGCACTGCAAAGAATAAAGTCCTGCCCTGCCCATCCTCTCCCTATAGCTCAGGCCCTCAAGTCCTGGCAACTTCCTCATAGATCATCTCTGCGCTCTCAGCAGCTTCATGACATCCTTCCTATAGCAGGGTCAAAACTGAACACAGTACTACAAATACGGTCTCTATGCCTTGCACACTGTAACATAATGTTCCAACTTCTATACTCAATAGGCTGACTGATGAAGACAAATGTATCAAAAGCCATCTTTATCAGTGATGCCACGTTCATGGAATTATTCTGCTCCCTACTCCCTAGGGCCCAACTATTCACTCTAAAGATCCTGCCCTGGTTTTACAATGGGTCAATACCCCTTGTCAGACCTGAAGTTTGATGAAGGGTGCTGACTCAACATTGTCCAGCCATTCCCTCTACAGATGATACCTAACCCACTGAGTTCCTCCAGAATGATTTCGGCCAAGATTCCAGCATCTGCAGTTTCTTGTGTCTCCGCTTTCTTTAATGTCACTTGCTATTAGCGTTACAGAGTTAATGAAATTGTCTGATTGATTAATAGTTAGTGGCTTTTCTTGCGCAGATTACTAAAAGGAGAGCCTTTCAAAAGCCAACTTATGAAAGTTTACGGAGCAGCCTGGAGGCCATGAAGAAACACTGCATCAGTAATGGAGTCACATGCATCTCAATGCCCAGGTAATAATAGAAAACCTTGGTTTATTTAATTTTTAAAAACTACAGATCCACCCTAGATTATAAGAAGGTTCAGTTTGCTGAGAACTGTCATTTGAATATTGCTGCATACAGAATTCCCAACCAACGGAAGATGCCTGCAGCCCCTTAGCAGCAGGCAAATCCATCCCATAGTTTCCCCAAGCTCCCGATCTGATAGCTTGTATGTATCAACTATATATGTCAGGAGTTCATAACCTGGGAAGGATCTATACGGTTATAATGGGGTGGGTGGGAATAAGAATGTATGCTGGGTGTGGTTGCATGGTAATATGAAATTGTTAGACCATTAATTTTGCAGATGGTGCCAGCATCTACTTTTTTTTATAATGCTTAATTGGCTAAAGGCATTATCTGTGTCATCCTTTGGAGCTTGGATGTATAGTTAGAATGGTACACAAATTATATCTGAAGCCAAAGCATTCTGCATCACTGAAGTAAAAAACAAACTACTGGAGGAACTCGGCAGTTGTAGCAACATGGAGGAAATTGGCAATTTTGTGGAGGAAAATGGATAGACAATGTTTTGGATCAGTTTGAGGAAGGGAGCATGTCGGCAGGAACAAGTCTGGGTGAGAAATGGTTGAAGGGCAGGAGAACCATATGCTGAAATCTTGAGCGAATAAATGCTGGAAGAACTCTGGATTGTGTTGCCTGACCCACTAAGTTTCAATTGCAGTCTGCATTGTTTACTGAAGATTTCAGCATGCATTTACCGTCTCTGTCTCCTTCTTTCACTGAAGGCCCTGAATGGACTGATATATTTCTAACATAAGTGGCTTTTTTTTTCTTTAAAGGATTGGTTGTGGATTAGACAAACTGAATTGGAATGCAGTTGCTGAGAGAATTCAAGATGTTTTTAAGGACACGAATATTGTCATCACTGTGTACTCTCTAGAGAATCCTGCCGTTGGGTTTCCGCAAACCTGTAAAAGGACAATGGGTGCTTTTAATGAGGTCAAACGCAGTCAATTCAATAATCTTTCTAAACTGCCATAAATACCAAGTAGGCATTGGTGTTAACAGGTCCTGATATGTTGGATTATGGAATGAAGGTAGGTATCTGAAGAGTTATATTTATTTTTCTTTGTAAAGGAGGAGTATCTGAGCCAGCTTTCTCAATGTACATTAACAAATAGATGGTTGTATTTCTATCTACATATCAGGCAACAAGGGCTTGATATGAGCTGGAATTGGGGCAAGTGCAAGATGCTCGGGCCTTGGATCCGGGAATCGGTATTCCAGTTATGTCAGTGGGATGGATGAACAGCACAGAATGATAGTCAATTTATTCTGTAAACTAATGAATCATTTTGCTTAGGGGAGATGAGTTGCAAGCTCAATGCTCCAGTTGTTAATTGGTGATTATATGATATCCTTTCTCCTCTCCTCATCCTTCCCCCCACCCATCCCTAGCAATACATGCTATGTAAATGGATGTATGCATTCAGTGATGGAACCACAGGATCACCATTGAATGGTGCAAAGAGTGTGATTCTGTTGCAAACTATGCATGTAACAAGACGCTTGTACATAATACTAAATAAAGAATTTGGAAATTCTGAGTGAAGAATTTGAAGTGAGGGGAATGATAGCATTGTCTCTTTTTAGAGTTTTCGATGCGAGAGCTGGAGGTCATAATCTCAAAATAAGAAACATTTCTTCACGGAGTTGTAAATATTTGTTCTCTACCCAGAGAATTTTATACGTGTTCGTTGTGTTTTCAAGAGGTAAGTTGGAATGGAGCCAGGATGGTGCTGATGTGAAAGGTTGGCCATAATTACATTGAATGCCAGACCTAGGGTGTACTCTATTCTAGTGCAGTCTGATCACTTAATTAAACCTGATTGGACTCTTTTACGGTGTCCTCCATAATGTTTGGGACAAAGACCTGTCAATTACTTATTTGCCTCTGTACTCCACAATTTGAGATTTGTAACAGAAAAAAAATGACACGTGGTTAAAGTGCACATTGTCAGATTTTAATAAAGGCCATTTTTATACATTTTGATTTCACCATGTAGAAATTACAGCTGTGTTTATATATAGCCCCCCCCATTTCAGGGCACCATAATGTTTGGGACACATGTCTTCACAGGTGTTTGTAATTGCTCAGGTGTGTTTAATTGCCTCCTTAATGCAGGTATAAGAAAGCTCTCAGCACCTAGTCTTTCCTCCAGTCTTTCCATCACCGTTGGAAACTTCTATTGCTGTTTATCAACATGAGGACCAAAGTTGTGCCAATGAAAGTCAAATACGCCATTATGAGACTTAGAAACAAGAATAAAACTTAGAGACATGAGCCAAACCTTCGGCTTACCAAAATAAACTGTTTGGAACATCATTAAAAAGAAAGAGCACTGGTGACCTTATTAATCGCAAAGGGACTGGCAGGCCAAGGAAGACCTCCACAGCTGATGACAGAAGAATTCTCTCTATAATAAAGAAAAATCCCCAAACACCTGTCCGACAGATCAGAAACATTCTTCAGGTGTGGATTTGTCAATGACCACTGTCCACAAAAGACTTCATGCAGAGAAATATAGAGGCTACTCTGCAAGGTGCAAACCACTGGTTAGCTGCAAAAATAGGATGGTCAGGTTACAGTTTACCAAGAAGTACTTAAAAGAGCAACCACAGTTCTGGAAAAAGGTCTTGTGCGCAGATGAGACGAAGATTAACATATCAGAGTGATGGCAAGGGCAAAGTATGGAGGAGAGAAGGAACTGCCCAAGATCCAAAGCATACCACCTCATCTGTGAAACACGGTGGTGGGGGTGTTATGAGAAGGGCATGTATGGCTGCTGAAGGTACTGGCTCACTTGTCTACATTGATGATAGGACTGCTGATGGTAGTAGCATAATGATTTCTGATGTGTATAGACACATCCTATCTGCTCAAGTTCAAACAAATGCCTCAAAACTCATTGGTCAGCAGTTCATTCTACAGCAAGACAATGATCCCAATAAAGGAGTTTTTCAAAGCTGAAAAATGGTCAATTCTTGAGTGGCCAAGTCAATAACCCGATCTGAACCCAATTGAGCATGCCTTTTATATGCTGAAATGAAAACTGAAGGGGACTAGCCCCCAAAACAAGCATGAGCTAAAGATGGCTGCTATACAGGCCTGGGAGAGCATCACCAGAGAAAACACCCAGCAACTGGTGATGTCCTTGATTCACAGACTTCAAGCAGTCATTGCATGCAAAGGATATGCAACAAAATACTAAACATGACTACTTTCATTTACATGACATTGCTGTGTCCAAAACATTATGGTGCCCTGATATGGGGGGGACTATGTATAAACACTGCTGTAATTTCTACATGGTGACACCAAAATGTATAAAAATGGCCTTTATTAAAATCTAACAATGTGTACTTTAACCACATGTGATTTTTTTTTTCTATTACGAATATCAAATTGTGGAGTAGAGAGGCAAATAAATAAATAATGTGTCTTTGTCCCATACATTATGGAGGGCACTGTATGTGGTGCACAAAATCAAAATTCTGCATAAAGATATCTATCTAATTTATTTTCAACAAGTTATTTAAACATATAAGAGCTGACCCCACCACTCGCCACATCTTCCCATCTCCCCCCCCCCCCCCCCCGTCTGCTTTCTGCAAAGACCGCTCCCTCCGTAACTCCCTGGTCAATTCTTCCCTTCGCTCCCGCACCACCCCCTCCCCAGGCACTTTCCCTTGCAACCGCAAGAGATGCTACACTTGTCGCTTTACCTCCCCCCTCGACTCCATTCAAGGACCCAAGCAGTCGTTCCAGGTGCGACAGAGGTTCACCTGCATCTCCTCCAACCTCATCTATTGCATCTGCTGCTCTAGATGTCAGCTGATCTACATCAGTGAGACCAAGCGTAGGCTTGGCGATCGTTTCGGCGAACACCTCCGCTCGGTCCGCATTAACCAACCTGATCTCCCCGGTGGCTCAGCACTTCAACTCCCCGTCCCATTCCGAATCCGACCTTTCTGTTCTGGGCCTCCATGCCCAGAGTGAGCACCACCGGAAATTGGAGGAGCAGCACCTCATATTCCGCTTGGGCACTTTGCACCCTAGCGGCATAAACATTGACTTCTCCAATTTCCGGTAGCCCTTGCTGTCTCCTCCCCTTCTCAGCTCTCCCTCAGCCCTCGGGCTCCTCCTCTTCCTTTCTCCTTTCTTCTCCCCGCCCCCCCACTCTACATCAGTCTGAAGAAGGGTTACGGCCCGAAACGTTGCCTATTTCCTTCGCTCCATAGATGCTGCTGCACCCGCTGAGTTTCTCCAGCACTTTTGTCTACCTTCAATATCAATCTTTTTGCAATTGGAAACATCTCGCAGGCTCGTTCACAACCACATGATTTGAAGCTCTATCCATCTCACTTTAATACTTTGATAATAAAAACGGCTCAATTTTCTTTCTCCACTTTAATAAAAGTCATAAAGCCCTCGCACCTAGTAAAACTTTTATACTTTCCTAAATTTTCTAAAGAATCTGCCAGCACCAGTATTGCATAAGTTTAATATCTTTTTATATAGCATGTATCTTTCAGTAAAGAAGGACTCTGCCATTTTTCCAACAGCCTGGTGTTTTGCTTGCCAACTTCAGAGACTTATTTATCTGTCTGAGACCCCTGTTCCTACTTAAAATTCAAAATTGTTTCGTATTGTTGAAATAGATGAGGCAATATGCAAATGAATTACTAAACATTGCTGTGAAACTTAATCCCTCCCCTTCCCAAGCCCATCACTTCAGTCTGAAGATCTTAGTATATTCAATATACTGCATTTGAGTTTCGTCTTGCCTGCAGAGTTTGAAGTTTATGTCTGTTTGCAAATTAAGAATGTATTAAATACAACAGTAGTTCCAATAGTGGCCATTAGGAAATGTCACTATTTTCCCTGAGTCTGAAAACATTTCCTGACCACTAATGTCTGCTTTGACCGTTAGCCATACAGCTTCCATGTAACCACTATCTCTTTAATCTCAAGGTTTTTCAGTTCTATTTAAAATATTGACAGCATGCTGCTGGCTTGAGGGAGTTGCCAGCTATTCTGGTAAACTGATACTGCTACTAATAGACATGGAATGATTCAGCATTTGTTCGGCTGTCTGCCCATTACAACTTGCTAACCCCACAGGTAAGGTCACCCAGTACGCCATCAATACTCACTAAATAAATTGCCAAAATCTGACTACAGATCAAAGTTTGAATATGCAAGGTAAAACAGTAGAATTGCAATCAAAATTAAATGTAATGAGGGGAAACACATTCTCTTCAATATAGCACGTTAGGAAGAGACTGAAACTAGTCTGAGAAGCATTTGATGGCAGAAGCCATTGAATGACAAAATGATGGGCCTTGAAACAAATGAAAATTGCATCAGCAAATTGGTCGAGAAAATGACAGCAAGCTAGAATTACAGATATTTTAGACTTTATCATTGTGTGAATTTTACATTTATAAGGACTGGTAGCTTCTTGTTTTATGAAGTATGGTATGATTAAGCTGCAATTTTGTCTTGCAGCTGCAAATAGTTAACTCTTATTTGATTATCAATCTAATGTGGTCTTGTTTGTCCAGACACACTTGATGTGGTGTTATAGTGTATCTGAAGATCGGTCTTCCCAACAAAACTTGTGTGGAAATATTGTTGACACCTCAAACTATTTTTGTATCTGCCTATAAATATTATTCCTTTCCAGACTTGAATGCTAATGGGCCTGTCCCTCTTAAGCATTTTTTTGGGGTGCAAGGGAAAGGGGGTGTAGGAGAATATTCATGCCATTGAATTGCAAGCTACCCAAGCAGAATACAAGGTTCCCCAGTTTGTCTTTTGTCTCACTAGGGAGATGGAGGAAGACTCCTGCCTCTACATCCACACATCATTCTCTGCCAACCAGGGTTTTTGATATTAACATGCTTCTTCACTCATCCTTTGTTCTTTGCACGAGAGCAAATCAAATGTATCGTTATTTTTTGTAGGTTAAGAAACACACTCTTAATGTGCACTGACTACAAAATTCTTGATTGAAATCTTATTTGACAGTCATGGATGTGTACCCTGGTGAACCTCCTTAACAACAGCTGTTTCTGTTTCATCTGGTTGTTGGGATACACAACAGGCCACCAGAAATCAATCAACTATTTTTAATTTGTAACGTAATCACAACTTTTCTTGCTTTATCTAAGGCACTTTTGGAGGAGATGTAATGTAAACTTAGAAATTTGGAATGACCACCCAACGTCCAGAACACGGAGGTATTTTTTGCACCATATGTTTCAAGAATATTACTTTGATATACAATGCAAGACGATAGGCAAATAAAGAATGGAGGAATCACATTCTGTAGTTGGAATATAAGGGGTGCCAATGAACCAATAAAGAGGGGTAAAATTTTTGCTCACCTAAAATCTTTGAAAAGCGACATAATTTACTTGCAAGAAACTCACATGAAACAGGAAACACAAATGAGATTAAAGGCGAAGTGGATATGCCAAACATATTATTCGTCATTTACTTCTAAATCTAGAGGTACGGCTATTCTTATTCGAAAAGGTATACTGTTCAAATTAAAGAATACTATATCAGATAAAGAGGGAAGGTATATCATAGTTTCGGGAGAAATTTATGCTACCCCAATAACTGGTAAATATTTACGCTCCGAATTTTGATAACCCTCAATTCTTTGAGAAAATTATAGATATAATACTGGAGTTTAATTATCAAAATGTCATAATAGGAGGGGATTTCAACTGTGTTTTAGATCCATACTTAGACAAATCAGCAATACAAAGAAGGAGTAATATAAAATCTAAGACTAGTGAATTTCTAAATACAAATATAAAAAATACTAACATAACAGATGTATGGAGATCTGCTAACCCAGCAGGAAGGGAATACTCATTTTACTCTTCGGTACATAAAACATACTCAAGAATTGATTATTTTTTAGTGGATAGGAAATTAATGCCATATATAATTAACCCAACTTACCATATTAGTAGTATTTCTGATCACTCTCCATTGACTTTTTTAGTAAAATTTGAAGGAATGCCGGGAAAGAATTTTTTTTGGAGGTTTAATACATATATATTAAATGACTTACAGGGTTATCAATATTTGAAACAACAAATGATATCATTTTTTGAGATAAATGATACACCAGGTACCTCACCCTTTTTAATATGGGAAACATTTAAAGCATTTATTAGAGGAATTATAATTTCATATGAAATTTTTCAAAATAAGAAGAATAAAACAACAGATGCTGTTAGAACAAGAAATAAGACAGTTAGAGTTAGATAATGCTAAAGATCCCACTATAGATAAACATAATAAGATAATACTACTGAAATTTAAACTTAACCGAATTCTCTCGGCAAGAGTAATAAGATTATTCCAAATTACAAAACAGGAACATTTTGAGTTTGATGACAAACCACATAAGCTGTTTGCGCGTCAACTGAAAAAACAGGAAAAGGAAAATACTATAAATAAAATTAAATCCGAGAATGGTGAATTACTAACACAACCTAAAGATATCAATAAAAGATTTGCTCAATTTTATCAAAATTTATACACATCAAAAACCAAAACAGAAGATAGTAAAATTACAAACTTTTTAGATAAATGTAATCTACCAAAACTTGACCTTTTGGAACAAGAAGAACTAGGAGCGCAAATTACAATCGAAGAAATAGGTGAAACAATAAAATCGCTGAAAAATTGTAAGACAATGGGACCAGATGGTTTTAGTAATGAATTTTATAAAAAGTTTCATGAGATAACGACCCCCTATCTATTTAATTTATATACTTACGTTTTTAAAGAAAATAAATTACCTGAAACATTAGCAGAATCAACTATTACGCTTATTCCAAAGAAAGATAAAGATCTAGAGGAACCGGGCTCATATAGAGCTATATCACTTTTAAATACAGACCAGAAAATTCTAGCAAAGACTTTAGCTAGAAGACTAAGCAAATATATTAGTAAATTGATAAACCCTGATCAAACGGGGTTTATACCCAAAAGATATTCATTTAATAATTTGAGACGCTTGTTTAATATAATGTACTCACATAAAGTGGAGGAAGAAGACTTAGCAATTATTTCTTTGGACGCAGAGAAAGCATTTGATCAGGTAGAATGGCAGTATTTATACAAAGTATTACAAAAATTTAATATGGGAGAGAATTCTATTGCATGGGTGAAATTATTATATGATAAACCAATATTAACTAACAGCATGTTATCTCAAAAGTTTCAATTATCAAGGGGTAATAGGCAGGGGTGTGCTTTATCACCCCTGCTATTTTCCCTTATGATAGAACCTCTGGCTGAAAGTATAAGAAGCCATCCGAATATTCAGGGTTATAATACTAGGGACTCAAATAATAAAATTTCATTGTATGCAGACGATATTTTGTTATATATAACAAATTCACAAACGAACATACCAAATTTATTAAATTTAATAGAGGAATTTGGGTCCTTTTCTGGATATAGAATAAACTGGAACAAAAGTGAAATCATGATGTTAAAACCTCAAGAATCTACACACTTATTGAAATTCCCCTTTAAAATAGCAACAGAAAAATTCAAATATTTGGGTATTCAGATTACTAGAAAACATAAAGCTTTATTCAATGCCAATTTTATACCCTTAATAAATAAACTTAATATAATAATACAATTTTGGAAAACACTCCCTTTATCATTAATAGGCAGAATAAATGTTATTAAAATGAGCTTCCTACCACAGTTATTATACCTATTTCAATCTATACCGGTATATGTATCAAAATATTTTTTTTCTAAACTGAACGCTAATATTACTAATTTTGTTTGGGATTATAAATCACATAGAATTAAAAAAGAACACTTATGTAAACCAAAAGATGTCGGGGGACTTTCACTCCCAAATTTTTTGTATTACTATTGGGCAATACATATTAAGAATATAATTTACTGGTTGGATAGTTCAACTCAACAGACAGAATGGATAAAAATGGAGAAAGAGGATTGTTATCCTTGTAATATAGGAACAATCCTCTTCTCCCCGAAAAAAATGAACAATACAATATATAAGAAAAACCCAATTATACAAGATACAATTAGAATATGGAAACAAATAAAATTATCCTTAAAATTAAGAAGCCTATCATTGTTAACACCGATAGCGAATAATCCTTTATTTAAATCATCTATGATGGATAAGATATATAATCAAAGGGAAAGTTTAGGAATTAAAAGGATCGGGGACATGTATGAAATGGGAGATTTATTATCATTTCAACAATTACAATTAAAATTTAAACTGAAAAAACACTCATTATTTTAAATATTTTCAGATTTGTAATTTTTTGAAGACATACATACAGGGATATCAAAAAAATAACTCCTGATTTACTAGAAGAAGTAATGAATATAAAAGCTGATACACAAAAATTAATATCATATTTATATAATAGTATCTTAAATATAGATTTACCTGTGACCGAGGTAATTAGAGAAGAGTGGGAACGGGAATTATTGATAAAAATTACGAAGGCTACATGGGAAAAGTATTTGACATACATTCACGAGTGTTCGATTAACGCAAGACATAATCTAATCCAATTTAAAATTTTACATAGATTATATTACTCAAAAACAAGATTAAATAAATGTTATCCAAATATATCGCCCATTTGCGATATATGTTTAACCCAAGACGCAACTATAACACACTCTTTTGTTTCTTGTATAAAACTTCATGGATTTTGAAGTGATATTTTCAAAATATTTACAAAATTATTTAAGACAAAAATGGAACCCAATAATGAATTGATTATATTTGGGGTAATGGAAGACGGGAACAAATTGAGCTCATCTCAAAAGTCAATTTTTAATTATGGTTTAATAATAGCAAAAAAATTAATATTGAAATTTTGGAAAAATACACCAATACCAACGCTCAAAATGTGGATTGCAAGTATGTTGGATACTGCACATCTTGAGGAAATGCGATTCCTCCTAATAGATACATTTGACCAATTCATAACGAGTTGGTCTCCATTTGTCGTCTTTTTGGAAACATATGGTGCAAAACAGGTGTAAAAGCTAATCCGTGACTGGGGATGGTCAAGATTATAAATGATCTCCTTACTTCTATTTTATTTTCTTCTCTTCTCTTCTTTTATTCTCTTTCTTCTATTTTCTATGTCTCAACTTTCTTTTTTCACTCTTTATTTTTCTTTTTCACACACTATATATCTCACATTTTTCTATTTTTCATTATCTAACTTTTTTCTTTTCTTTATTACAATTTTTTTTTTAAATAAGAAGCTGTACATAAAAGGTATTATGAAAATATGATTGTATACAATTGTACTTCTAATAAAATAAAAATATTTTTTAAAAAGCCATACAGCTTCCATGTAACCACTATCTCTTTAATCTCAAGGTTTTTCAGTTATATTTAAAATATTGACAGCATGCTGCTGGCTTGAAGGAGTTGCCAGCTATTCTGGTAAACTGATACTGCTACTAATAGACATGGAATGATTCAGCATTTGTTCGGCTGTCTGCCCATTACAACTTACTAACCCCACAGGTAAGGTCACCCAGTACGCCATCAATGCT
The DNA here is from genome assembly GCA_038087875.1 of Malacoraja senta. NCBI lineage: Eukaryota > Metazoa > Chordata > Chondrichthyes > Rajiformes > Rajidae > Malacoraja > Malacoraja senta. The sequence continues at coordinate 34,888,653 of CM075981.1, read as the reverse complement.
CATTAAATAAATTGCCAAAATCTGACTACAGATCAAAGTTTGAATATGCAAGGTAAAACAGTAGAATTGCAATCAAAATTAAATTTAATGAGGGGAAACACATTCTCTTCAATATAGCACGTTAGGAAGAGACTGAAACTAGTCTGAGAAGCATTTGATGGCAGGAGCCATTGAATGACAAAATGATGGGCCTTGAAACAAATGAAAATTGCATCAGCAAATTGGTCGAGAAAATGACAGCAAGCTAGAATTACAGATATTTTAGACTTTATCATTGTGTGAATTTTACATTTATAAGGACTGGTAGCTTCTTGTTTTATGAAGTATGGTATGATTAAGCTGCAATTTTGTCTTGCAGCTGCAAATAGTTAACTCTTATTTGATTATCAATCTAATGTGGTCTTGTTTGTCCAGACACACTTGATGTGGTGTTATAGTGTATCTGAAGATCGGTCTTCCCAACAAAACTTGTGTGGAAATATTGTTGACACCTCAAACTATTTTTGTATCTGCCTATAAATATTATTCCTTTCCAGACTTGAATGCTAATGGGCCTGTCCCTCTTAAGCATTTTTTTGGGGTGCAAGGGAAAGGGGGTGTAGGAGAATATTCATGCCATTGAATTGCAAGCTACCCAAGCAGAATACAAGGTTCCCCAGTTTGTCTTTGTCTCACTAGGGAGATGGAGGAAGACCCCTGCCTCTACATCCACACATCATTCTCTGCCAACCAGGGTTTTTGATATTAACATGCTTGATCACTCATCCTTTGTTCTTTGCACGAGAGCAAATCAAATGTATCGTTATTTTTTGTAGGTTAAGAAACACACTCTTAATGTGCACTGACTACAAAATTCTTGATTGAAATCTTATTTGACAGTAATGGATGTGTACCCTGGTGAACCTCCTTAACAACAGCTGTTTCTGTTTCATCTGGTTGTTGGGATACACAACAGGCCACCAGAAATCAATCAACTATTTTTAATTTGTAACGTATTTGTTCCAAGGCAACTGGACCAGCATAGTGAACCTCACAGGTCCGTAACACAATCTAACAACGAGCAAATATCACTACCCATAATCTTGGTTATCCTTGCAATAATATTGTCCTTATTATTATGTTATAATCTGAAGAGAATCCTAACATATTGGAAATCAAGCACAAGGCTGATTACTTCAACATCTGGTATTATATATTTTGTTTTAGCTCAAGTAATTTTTAGTTTGAACACTATCATTTATACATATTCTAACTAGTTCATCGTTTTTCTGTCGTAAAAACACTGGTGTGCAGAAATAGTGTCATACAACAGAACATTGATGTGATTTATTTCTCCCCACTCTCCTTCCCCCTCCCCAACCAGCCTTTTCTGTCCTGGCCTCCACGGTCAGCGTGAGTCCAAACGAAAATTGAAGGTACCGCACCTTATATTTCGCTTGGGCAGTTTACAACCCAACGGTATTAATATTGATTTCTCTAACTTCCTAGTAACCCTTGCATCTGTCTGTCCATCTCCCACGCTAGTTGTTGTACTAGTTTCACTGTTCTGCATAATTTCACTGTATCACTCGCCATCACCTCCACAGCCAACGATGGAGCAATGTGGCTCCACCTTTCCTTGAACATTGTTGCTAGCTTTGATTTGTCCTTTTGCGTACCTTTCATTCATTTGTTCTCGGTAACTTTTCGTATCTCTCGTATCCCTCTCCATGACTCTCAGTCTGAAGAAGGATCTCAACCCGAAATATCACCTTTTCCTTTCCTCCAGAGATGCAGCCTGACCTACTGAGCTATTCCAGCTTTTTGCATCCATCTTGGATGTTGTACAGGCGGTATAAAGTTAATCAACTGAACAGGTTGGTTATCAATCAATTAAACAACTTGAAAGGTGTGAAATTCACTTTTTTGTAGATCATAGGATTTTCATTTATATCCTATTGGGGATCCTGAAATCAGGGTTCTAAAATTTTAGTTATGAATGGTCTTTAGAGATAAGATGCCTGCAGAGACATTTGCACTTCAAATGAAAGAAATGAGCAGCACAAAAATACAGCCAATGTTTTATTGTATAGCACAAAGTAGCAGGATGTATTTTGGATACTAAATATATCGCAATAATATTCACTACATATCATTGGCATTCTATGTTTGAAACAACTTTTTATTACCTTATTCCAAACCTACACTATGAAATGTTCCGCTCATTATTGGGTAGCTTAGAACTTTCTCTTCATTGGAACATATCTTGTTTTTGTGTTTCTTATTTTTCTTTGGTGCTCTTGTGTTTTTGTGTTTCTTATTTTCTTTTGGTGCTCTTGAAATTGAATTCTGTCCTTGATTTGTGTACTGTGGTGTTTTTATATTTAATTTATTCCGATTATGTGTTTGTTTGTTTTTTGTGATTCTTTGCATTGTAAGGTTTTAGAAAGGCGCCAGTAAATAAAATGATTATTATTATTATTATTTTATCACTTTAGCTACCATCTATGAACTGAAGTAGAAGATGATCAGAACTTGTGATGCACGATGAGAAGCGAAAGCAAATCTCTCAGTTCAGTCCAAGTGAAATAAAATATCTGAGTTTGGTTTCTCTCCCCGATGTCCCACTGCGCCAAATGGAGTTGAAGTATTTGGCTTTAAAAGCACTGAATATTCTATGATAAAGAGAAGTAATACACAGTTATTTACATATAACAGTTAATAGGCAATATTGGTAGAGTTTAGCAAGTAGGACTTTTGACATGTTCTGGACTAATTCTGATTGTGATTATTGATAGAGTGATTAATATCCATCAGGACTCCAAGTCCCTTCCTGTTCATTGAACTTGCATTGAGTTATGGTCACATGAGAGCACAAATAGAGTTGTTTAAATTTTTTTTATTTTTTTTATTTATTAGAAATACATTAAATTACAACCACATACATTAGTACTCGTCACTTATATCTTCTTACAATTAATGTACTCCGTTTCTTTTTTACACTAGAAAAGGGAAAGGATGAGATTGAGAGAAAGAAGAAAGTGAAGGAAAAAGTGAAAGTAGAAAATGTGACAACAAGAAAGAACGAAGATCCTATAAGAGCAAAATTAAAAACAAATGAAAAAGAGTTAAGAAATAGACCCTAGAAAAGAAGGAAAAAGAGAAAGAGGGAAAAGAGAAAAACAAATAGTTTTTATGAGCATTACGCAAATGGGACATACCAACTCTCCAACTTCCATCCCCCCTTACCTGACCTCCGTTTTTTTTTTTTAAGTACCTTTGCACCACGTCAGGTGGAAGTGATCTGGTTTACCTGCCAGGAGGAGTCTTATCTCTTCTAGGTGTAACGTTTCAAACATATTTGAAATCTACATGTTTATAGTTGGTATTGGAGCCTTCTTCCAAAATTTTAGGATTAGCTTTTTTCCGGTTATTAACCCATAGTCTATTAGTTTCTTTTGAAACACATTTAGTTCTGGACCATCTTCCGTTATTCCGAAGATAATCCATTCTGCTTTGGGTATCAGTTTTATTTTAAATAATTTTGTAAAGATTTCGAAGATTTCAATCCAAAATTTTTGAGTTTTGTACAGAAAACAAATGAGTGCGCTATAGTAGCTTCTTGGGATTGACATTTATCACAGATGGATGATACATTTGGGAAAATTTTATGGATTTTAGTTTTGGAATAATATAATCTATGTAAAATTTTAAATTGTATTAAAGTATGTCTTACATTAATCGAACATTTATGCACATTTAATAAGTGTTCATTCCACCTTTCCTTTGAAATTTTAATAGCTAACTCTTGTTCCCAGTCTCTTCTGATACCCTCCGTAGATGGTATTTCTACATTTAAGATAATATTATACAAATATGATATTAAGTTTGCTGATTCAGCTTTTATCTGCATTGCATCATCCAATACATCTGCAGGGCAATTATAATGATCTTTTATATATTTTTTCAAATAGTCACATATTTTGACAATGCAGAAATTTTCTTGAGGTTGCACTAAAATTTGACGTTGTGCTGAAGTCTCTGAAATAAGGTTTGAACATGTGACCTCCAGGCTCAGACAAGCAGCAGTGCCTTAGTACATTATCCTCAATGGATTGCAAGGCTAAATTAGTCTTTGTTTGTTTGCTAGCAGATTAATTTCTAGGTGCAGAATCACACACTTATTTGCTAAATGTTCCTGGCCAGATAGTTATACGTGGATTAAATTGGTGCCGATTGCAGACAGCTCTTTCCTCCCACATAATTGAAACCGTTTCCATCCTCATTGCAGTGCTGCCTGGATTGCCCTGGTGTGCAGTAGTTCATTCCTTGGACTGTTCACCTTACAAAAGCTGATACAGCTGATTTTTTCAAAGAAATACAAGACATGTTTAGTTTAGAGAAACAGGCCCTTCGGCCCACCGAGTCTGCACTGACCAGCGATCCCCCCACATTAACGCTATCCTACAAACACTGGGGACAATTTACACATACCAGGTCAATTAGCCTACAAACCTGTACATCTTGGAGTGCGGGAGGAAACCGAAGATCTCAGAGAAACCTCATGTGGGAAAAAGCTACAAACTCCATACAGACAGCACCCGTAGTCGAGATCGAACACGGGCCTCTGCCGCTGTAAGGCAGCAACTCTACCCTACAATGTAAACTAAAATAAAGAATAATTCAATAACTCCAGCAAATGAAGCCATTTGATCCATTTTATCAATGACATAGACTAAATCCAATCAATCTCATTTCCCCTTCACTCACTGTGAGCCAAAAAATAGTTTTCCCTCAAGTGCCATCCAATTCCCTTTTGGGAAACCTTGATTGATTTGATTTCCATGCCCTTGTAGTTTGAAGTTCTGGTATGTAGCATAGGTTCATGGCTTTGCTTGAGCTATTCCCAGTTCCCTATTATGAGGGGAACCTTATGTGGTTGGAGCACAAAATACAAATTTTTTTGAGTGCACCAACAACAGATGAAATCTAATTTGTTGGCCTCTATTTTATGAAAATGTATCATGCAATATCATGATAAGGGTTATCATGAAGAGTTATCATCTGAAGAAGGGTTTCGGCCCGAAAAATTGCCTATTCCCTTCGCTACTTAGATGCTGCCGCACCTGCTGAGTTTCTCCAGCACCTTTGTCTACATGCAATATCATTGTTGCATTTAATACTTTTTACTACCAGTTTTTATTATGTATTTTGCCTTTTTTAACAAAAATTATGAGCAAGAAAAACATTTACAGGGGGGGGGGGGAATAAAGCAGACTATCTGAAGAAATCTAAGATTTCGATGAAATGAAATGAAATTACTTTTCAAACTGTGATCTTGAAATAGTAACTTACCACAGGCTTTAGACTACAGTCAATCCTCGTTATTACAGACCTCTTTAAAACAGATTTTATTACAGTGGACAAAATCTGTTGTAACTGAAGCATCCATTCGTACAGGAACAAAGGACATTTGGCACATTTGGATAGCAGAAGCAGGATCGGTCCTAGTCAGCATGGATTTACGAAGGGGAAATCATGCTTGACTAATCTTCTGGAATTCTTTGAGGATGTAACTAGGAAAATGGACATGGGAGAGCCAGTGGGTGTAGTGTACCTGAACTTTCAGAAAGCATTTGATAAGGTCCCACATAGGAGATTAGTGGGCAAAATTAGAGCACATGGTAATGGGGGTGGGGTACGGACATGGATAGAAAATTGGTTGGCAGACTGGAAACAAAGAGTAGGGATAAACGGGTCCCTTTCAGAATGGCAGACTGCCTAGTGGGGTACCGCAAGGCTCGGTGCTGGGAACGCAGCTATTTACAATATACAATAATGATTTAGGTGAAGGGATTCAAAGTAACATTAGCAAATTTGCAGATGACACAAAGCTGAGTGGCAGGATGAACTGTGAGAAGGATGCAGGGTGAATTGGACAGGTTGGGTGAGTGGGCAGATGCGTGGCAGATGTAGTTTAATGTGGATAAATGTGAGGTTATCCACTTTGGTGGCAAAAACAGGAAGGCAGATTATTATCTGAATGGTGTCAAGTTGGGAAAAGCGAGATCTGGGGGTCCTTGTCCATCAGTCACTGAAAGTAAGCATGCAGGTACAGCAGGCAGTGAAGAAAGCAAATGGCATGTTGGCCTTCATAACAAGAGGAGTTGAGTATAGGAGCAAAGAGGTCCTCTGCAGTGAGACTACACCTGGAGTATTGTGTGCAGTTTTGGTCCCCTAATTTGAGGAAGGACATTATTGCTATTGAGGGAGTGCAGCGTAGGTTTACAAGGTTAATTCCCGGGATGGCGGGACTATCATATGCTGAGAGAATGGAGCGCCTGGGCTTGTATACTCTGGAGTTTGGAAGGATGAGAGGGTATCTTATTGAAACATATAATATTATTAAGGATTTAGACACTCTAGAGGCAGGAAACATGTTCCCGATGTTGGGGGAGTCCAGAACCAGGAGCCACTGTTTAAGAATAAGGGGTAAGCCATTTAGAACGGAGATGAGGAAACACTTTCACACAGAGAGTTGTGAGTCTGTGCAATTCTCTGCCTCAGAGGGTGGTGAAGGCTGGTTCTCTGGATACTTTCAAGAGAGAGCTAGATAGGGCTCTTAAAGATAGTGGAGTCAGGGGATATGGGGAGAAGGCAGGAACGGGGTACTGATTGGGGATGATCAGCCATGATCACATTGAATGGGCGGTGCTGGCTCGAAGGACCGAATGGCCTACTCCTGCACCTATTGTCTATAACCAGGGGCCACAGTTTAAGAGTCAGGGGTAAGCCAATTAGAACGGAGATGAGGAAAAACTTTTTCACACAGAGAGTTGTGAATCTGTGTAATTCTCTGCCTCAGAAGGCATTGGAGGCCAATTCTCTGGAGGCTTTCAAGAGAGAGTTAGATAGATCTCTTAAAGATAGAGGAGTGAAGGGAAATGGGCAGAAGGCAGGAACCGGGGTAATGATTGTGGATGATTAGCAATGATCACAGTGAATGGCTCGAAGGGCTGAATGGCCTACTCCTGCACCTATTGTCTATTGACAATTGTCCATTGACTGAGTTTGCTGTTTCACAGAGTGACCACTAGGTGGTTGGAGCAAATCTTACAGTATGCAAACTTTTATTTACAATGTTTAAAGTGTTATGTAATTTGTGTCCTTTCCTATTTATTGTCTTGTTTGGTGTGTTTATTGGTTGTTTTTCCAATACTGTACATATTTACCCCCTTTGGTTATAGCGAACAATCACCAATAACTGCTACCATTTCCTCGCCCCACCCCCACCATGGTTCATTATAATGAGGGGTATATGCCTTGTTGTATCTCTTCACGTCACTTTGATTTCAAAGTCTGATCTGTGCATGTTTTCTGTATTTTTGTATTTGCGAAAAACAACTGCTTAAAATCTTTTGCTAAGATGGCTCTTGAAAGAAACATGATTTCAAACCACCAAACAATTATAACCTTGGTCCAATGAAGCCGTAAATCTTCCAAAGTTGAAATGAAACAAAAATAGCTGCTGTTGCCAGAGACAATCTGATGGAATGAAAACTGAACTTGAAAGGAACAGCTGATGCTACTTGTATCAAATTCCCTCATATATGATTGTGATACTGCAGTATGGACAGAAATCTCTCAACAGGGCTGCAAATTGTCCTCTATATATTAACCATTTTGTTTGCAAGTGAGTACTAAAAGCTTTGCCCTGCTAGTTAAATGTCCTGAATAGAACGTTTCAATCCAATTACTGCATATCCCAAAAGTGTGAGTACGGTCTATGAACTTTTCATTCTGAAGGAGAGAAACAGAAATGGGTGCATTTCCTCTCAAGGGAGCTTTTCTATTTAAGCTCGCCTGCAAACTAACTTCATATAGCCACCATTAACTTATGTTCCTCAATACCACCCCATAAAAATCTGTCCAAGATTTAAATTTAGTAATTGATACGTGTGAAAATACATGTACTGAGAAGTCCATATTTGTCAGTACTCTGAATCTCTCCCAAGGTAAATCTGAAAAACCAGGTTCTAACTCTTAGCAGTGTCCTTTGTCAGAGATCCCTAGAACCATCAAAAATAGTTTATCCTTATCAGTTTCCCTTAAGATCTTGCAGAGTATAATCATTCTGGAATCTTTTAAATTCAATGGAATGTAATCTTTGTGTAAAATCTCCTTTCAATTTAAATTTGAAATCAAAGTATTACTATGGTAAATCTATTCTGCACTTCTTCAAGATCACACCATCCTCTAGCCTGTCTATATGGAATGGCAGGAATCTATTTAGTCTTTTCAATTGTTTCCATATCTCCATGATATAGTTATGATCAATTTACATGGAATCTAAGTTTCTTTGAAGTGTCACCTCTACCTATCAACATAAGAAACAGGACGTATTTGAGTAATGTCAAACATTAAATGGTGTTGAAATTCAGGTTGTTGCTTTTAGTAAACTAGGAAAGTAGACAATGTAAATTTAAATAAGTGAAAAATAATGTTAAAAAATATCAGAATTTCCATATTGCAAAAATGAGAAAAGATCTAAAAAACGGATTATTTGATGGAAACATGTTCATACATTCTAGGAACAGAATAAGGCTATTTGGCCCATCAGGTCTCACCCGCCATTCAATCATGGCTGATCTATCTTTCCCTTTCAGCCCCATTGCCCTGACATCCTTAAGGGCCTGTCACACTTGGACGACCTAATCCGCGAGTTCTGGCGAGTTTGCCCTCGACTCATACTCGCAGCATGGTCGACATGAGGTCGTAGGAGGTCTTCGTAACTCTCCTTCATGCTTGAGAGTGGTCTCCGCATACTCGAGGCCTCAGCTAGGTCGCTGCGTTTTTTTCAATATGTTAAAAAATGCCCGCAAGTAAAAAAAGTCGCCATGGAAAAAATCGATACTTTTTTTACTCGTAGGTTTGGTCGTAGTAGGTCGGCATGTTAGTCGTAGGTAATCGAGGGTAGTCGAAGGTAATCATAGGTAGTCGAAGGTAGTCTTCAACATAGTCGAAGGGAGATCGAAGGAGATCGTCTTCACTCTCCACTAAGTTAGTCTTCACTCTTCACTCTCCCGAAGTTAGTCATAGCTAGTCGAAACTAGTCTTCAACATAGTCGAAGGAGGTCTTCAACATGACAATTTTTCAAACTCTCCTAAACTCTTCTAAACTTGCCAATTAGGTCGCCCAAGGGGCTGTCCCACTTGGGCGACCTAATTGGCGAGTTTAGGAGAGTTTAAAAAAAAGTTATGATGAAGACCTCCTTCGACTATGTAGAAGACTTCCTTCGACTATGTTGAAGATTAGCTACGACTAGCTTCGGGAAAATTGGACACCGAATAGTGGAGAGTGAAGACGGCCTCCTACGATTCCCTTCGACCTCCCTTCGACTATGATGAAGACTATCTACGACTACCTTCGACTACCCTCGATTACCTATGACTAACATGCCGACCTACTATGACTAAACCTACGAGTAAAAAAAGTATCGATTTTTTCCATGGCGACCATTTTTTACACGCGGGCATTTTTCAACATGTTGAAAAATACGCCGCGACCTAGCTGAGGCCTCGAGTACACGGGGAATACTCTCGAGCATGAAGGAGAGTTACAAAGACCTACGACCTCGTGTTGACCATGCTGTGAGTATGAGTCGAGGGCAAACTCGCCAGAACTTGTGGATTATGTCGCCCAAGTGGGACAGGCCCTTTACTAATCAAGAATCTGTCAACCTCCTCCTTAAAAATATCAATTGACTTGGCCTCCACAGCAGTGTGGAATTTTAAAAGTGCATTTGAAATGGAGGGAGTTTTACAACACCAAAGGCTTGGGTTGTAATGAGTACAATGACTGATGTAATAATATAAAATATAATGAGCTAGACTGATGTAATAATATTAAATGGCTGCGCTATCCAATTATCAGAAGGTATAATTTTTTTTACATTTGACATCTAACAGCATTATGCATGTAGAGATGATACCTGAGGTGTAAATTCACCGTGCCATTTTGTTCTGTTTTCACATCACCTTTTGTTAGTGATGAAGCCAGTGTGACACTGTTGCACCTAAGGTAGGGATTATTTTCAGAATTTTCAGACCTTTCACAGCTACCTATTAGATAAGGGTTTTTAAAATATATATTCTTTCAAATATATATGGTTGCTTTGTAATATTCCATAACTTTTTATGTTGGATATTTATCTCAGCCGAGGGACTGTTTTCTCCCAGTTCCCTCCCATAGAAGCATTCAGCTTCTCCCTCACAGAGCTGGAGAACATGGAGGCTGCTCTCAATATAGTTATGAGCATCTCTGATGTTATAAAATTATAATATCCCCTGCAAAAAATGCACACTGGGGAGTTTCAGCCTGTTAGAAAAAAAATCACACTTGAGTCAATGCAGTTTAAAGTTCTTCAGTTTGTTAGCAAATGATGCCTTTAATCCGTCACACTTGCACCTGTGATAAAACTGCATGCATCGATATTACACCCTGGCATATGCAACTCAAAATACTTTACATTTCTAGTAGGACAAATCAGTAATTGTACCACTATGTTTTCACAATGTAAATATGCAACTCTCCGTGAAATAGATAAAAAATCCTAGGTCTGTACATATGCTCTTCAAAAATACTCCAGCTTGGTGTTGTAACATTTTTGCCACACTTTCAGTTTCACTGCTCTCCATTTTAAATTCTATGACTCCATTGCTGCCTGCATGAAGTTGTCATAGTTACACCCTCCCACCAGTGGTGCTGTAGCACCTCAGTCTTGCAATTCCCATCAAACGTCTTAATAGCAGATTAAAATCAAACAATATTATTTATTCTGGCTAACTGTTTCTCATTCCACGGATGCTGCCTGACCTGAATAATTCTTGTATTTTCTAACTTTATTTTATGTGTCTCAAGATTTGCAACTAAACAAAACTTAGATTTACAAGGATGTTGCCAGGACTAGAGGTTCTGAGCTATAGTGAGAGGTTGAGTAGGCTGGGGCTCTATTCCTTGGAGTGCAGGAGGATGAGGGGTGATCTAATAAAGGTGTATAAGATCATGAGAGGAATAGATCGGGTAGGTCTCTTGACCAGAGTGGGGGAATCGAGGACTAGAGGCCTAAATCATAGGTTTAAGGTGAAGGGGAAAAGGTTTAATAGGAATCTGAGGGGTAACCTTTTCACACAAAGGGTGGTGAGTGTATGGAACAGACTGCTGGAGAAGGTAGTTGAGGCAGGGATTATCCCAACATTTAAGAAACAGAAAGGTACATGGATAGGACAGGTTTGGAGGGATATGGACCAAATGCGGGCAGCTGGCGTAGCCGGGACATGTTGGCCGGTGTATGCCAGATCGGCCTGAAGGCCTGTTTCCACACTGTATCACTCTATGACTCTGACTTTAAACGTTGAAAAAGAGCATAAAATTATTGCATCTGCAAATACAAATATAACCTTAAAATAGCGCTTAGTTTGTTCCACCCTGCTCCAATCATCCCTCACCTGTAAATCCTACTTTAATTGCAGGTTGTACACCAGTGAAATTAATTTGAGATTCTCAGCTGTAAGCTTTCCTATCTTTTCCTGTTGTTATTATTTATTAATGTTTATCCCCTTTATGGTACAGTTCTGAAAATTGTCCTGTTGTGCCTGTCTGTTGATGCAAACCATGATCGGGAGCAGGGTTGGTAAAACTTGACATACACATCGTCACACTATTCCAACCATCTAACAAAAACACTGCAGGCTCTCTGTTGTCAAACCTGTTTTTAACGCAAGCATTTTAACATTGGTTATTTGGTGAAAAAAAATTATTGATTCTTGCCATGAATCAAAGGAAGATTTTTCTTCTGTTTCCTGTGTTTGTTCACTGAGAGAATAATGTAGAGATACAGTCTGGCAGACCACAAAGCGAATACCACCCTCATTGGAATAGCAATCTTTGCACCAGCTTGCATTTATCCAGACCAGAGAGTATTACAGATTCCCTCAAGCTGTATACAGAGGTAGGGTATTCAGAGTTGGAGTGCCTGTCTCCTCTCGTAGAAACTCTGTGGAAACACTTTAAAACGTGGGATTGGTACCACAAGGTTCATTCCTGCTCACCCCTAATTTTATTGGCATAAATCAATAAAATGTTAACCAAATGTCCAATATTGACAACATTGCTCTTGCCTTTCCTTGTATAAACCAATCACAACAAACAAGAGTGCTCACGGCAAACATACGTGGGCTTTGGGGGGGGGGGGGCGGGGGATGGAGAAGAAAGCATCAGACTGTGGCAACCCCTATTATTTGGTTACAAGCCAAAATGCCTCACACTTCTAGGCATGTTGTAGAATGTCATTAAGAATCCCTTCATAAGCCGAGCTGCTGGTTGGTAGGTCTTCCCAGGGTGCGAACGATTCCCCCTCATTTTCGACGTAGGTGTTCCAGCAGTAGTTGTACTCGGGAGCCTTCATGATCCTCAATCGGCAACCAGCAGCTATCAGTAGCTTCAGGCCTTGTTGGATCTCGGGCTCTTCCCACATGAATAAGCGGGCAATGAAAATGGTGAGACAGACGTTGGGACTCTGCTTCAGGTACTCTACAATTTTGGAAGCACAGGCCGCACAGGGGCTGGAGGACACGTACCAAATGATGGAATACTGCAACTTGCCATCACACTCCTTGAAGACGTCTGTGAAGAAGGCCTCTTCAGCATGCGTAGTTGTGTGCTCGTCCTCCACATATCCTTCAGTTTTCTGACACTCCGCACCCTGCTCTTCCACTGAATAGCACAAAAATGTTTTATTCCTCCCGGAAGAATATTCTACATTTTTAAACTGGAACTTGAAGAAAGAAGAAGGCATCTGCTGTCTGGAAATGAGAAGATGCATATGTTATTGGCATGAACAAAATAAGATCTCAATCAAACAACCATTTTAAATGCTAAATGCTTGCCAACAAGAAAATGACTTTCCTCTTTCCTATAATTTAATTAATCCCCTATCCTTATTCCCTATTCTCTAAGCCTATTTTATGTAACAAGCTTATCAAATGTGCAGTACCTTATCAAATCTTTTAAAAATCCAGATTTTTTTTCTTATCTACCCTGTCTGATAAATCTTCTAAAAGTTTTATTAGATTTCTCAAACTTGATTCCCCCCCCCTCCCCCCCTCAAAACCCTGTGGATTCTGTCTAGTCATACTTAGAGTTTGGGAATGCTCTTCCAACATGACCATAATGACGTATTCAAGCATTTTACCACTAACAGGCTCATCATTCTCTATTCCCCTTCATCCTTTAAATAAAGGTTACATTTGCTACCCATCAATCTGCTGATGTTGCACCAGAATCAGGAATCTGGTTCCTCAGCAGTTAATTATTTAAAAAATCCTGCGATATAGTGCTAACAAGCCTAAGGCATTTTTTCTTTGTAGTCAGCATCAATCAACACAGGAGCAGGCCCTTTGGAAGCCTTTGATCAAGTCCTGATCAAAAGTTAATTTCTCCAATAATTTATTTTTGCTGATATATTTTAACTTCAAAAATCTTCTGTGAGGAAAGGGAGTCTGACATGAGCAAAGCTAAATGTTCCATGCAATAGTGTAGCCCTGGAAAACAACCAGTATCACCACACCCACATTGACTAGCATTTATCTCAATGCTAATTATGAGATGGGGCTGAGATAGAGATTGGTGTATCTGCATGAGAAACAACAAGTGAGCTTTAATGTAATTTATAAATGGTACACTTTGTGATATACAGTTAAATAATTATCTATAATTTTTTTTTAAATACATCAAATATTCCGGTCACGTGTGGTCAGAGTACTCATAAGTGATACAAGTAGAATTAGGTCATTCAGCCCATTAAGTCTACTCCGCCATTCATTCATGGCTGATCTATCTCTCCCTCCTAACACCATTCTCCAGCCTTCTCCCCATAACCTCTGACACATGTACTGTGTACTATGTACTGTGGCAAGAAGGAAATGATCAACAACAAGTGGCAACTCTGAAGGCTTTATTATAATATAACAGCTCAGATGAGATCAGTGAGATGAGCCCAATGACTAGTGTCACCGACGGATCAAGAGTCAGTTGTACTTTTTTCAGATCTCTGCCCCTCCCTACATGTTTCCCCAGTGAAGCCTGTGACTGTTTTTCCAGTGTTCATTGCCACAGCTGAAAGAAATGGAATTTCAAATGTATTTTTAACTCTCCTTATCTCAACAGGAGGAGGCACTGATGTCGCCCTTCACCACCTGGCCTACACAGGAAAGAAGGGCAGATTTAAAGGGGAAAACTGCCCGGCCTTTCCCCCCGCACATAACACAGGTTCAGAAGAAGAAGATCAATTGGGCCAGTGGTGTATGCGTAGGTATTGCCCGGCGCCTGCAAAGACACATTAGTTGGGTTATGGTGGCCCAGCAAATGTTTTGTTAACTTCCTTTCGTCCCCCCTTCTCCAACCCCTCACTGATATCACAAGCAATTGCACTCTTTTGAATGAGCCTTGCACAATGGCACAAGATGGCACCCTTTGCACACACTTCAGTGGACATGAAAATCTGAGGGCAGCTCTGGCCCAAGGCAGGCGATGGGGAGAGGAACCTGGGGTAGGGGAGAAGATCAAGGTTTGGAAGGGTAGTGGCCAGTGTCCATCAGTAAGAAAGGTTTAGCTGATGGTTGGTAAGCGGGGGGATCAGTGGTGGGCAATCGATGGGAAGATTTGGAATTGGAGGAGTTTTGGTCAGGTTATTGGTGGAGAGGTTGCGAAAGGGTAGGGTACATTATGGAACTGTGGGCCATGCGGGAATTAAATTGTTATGAAGGATCCTTACTGAGGTTGTTTTTCAGCAGTGGCCTGGGATGTGCCTTGAGCATTCTCATGGGTCTGCAATGTCACAGGCCTGGGGAACCATCACAGCAAGCTTATGGGCCTGGGGAAGTGGCATGCATGTTGCGAAACACCACATGCCAGGAGCAATGTTACGGGCCTGGAGAAGTGGCAGGCACCTGGAGAAACATCACGTGCATGGAGCAGTGCCGCAAGCATGGAGAGTTATCACAGGTCTAGAGCAGCATTAGGGCTGGTGGAGTCCTGTTCCAAGAATGGCCATGGATGGTGCAGGTCATACATATTCCAAGGGAAATTTGGGCAACGATGTACATTTCATTAAATGCAACTGGTCGTATCCTTGTTCCTCCTTGCATGGGTGCATCAAGATGCATGAAAATGGCAGTGGTACAAATCACGTGGTACAGAGCCCTAGTGAGACCACACCTGGAGTATTGTGTGCAGTTTTGGTCTCCTAATTTGAGGAATTCTTGCTATTGAGGGTGTGCAGCGTAGGATTACAAGGTTAATTCCCGGGATGGCGGAACTGTCATATGCTGAGAGAATGGAGCAGCTGGGCTTGTACACTCTGGAGTTTAGAAGGATGAGAGGATATCTCATTGAAACATATAAGATTGTTAAGGGTTTGGACACGCTAGAGGCAGGAAACATGTTCCCGATGTTGGGGGAGTCTAGAACCAGGAACCACAGTTTAAGAATAAACAGTAAGCCATTTAGAACGGAGACGAGGAAACACTTTTTTTCACAGAGAGTGGTGAGTCTGTCGAATTCTCTGCCTCAGAGGGCAGTGGAGGCGGGTTCTCTGGATGCTTTCAAGAGAGAGCTAGATAGGGCTCTTGAAGATAGCGGAGTCAGGGGATATGGGGAGAAAGCAGGAACGGGGTACTGATTGGGGATGATCAGCCATGATCACATTGAATGGCGGTGCTGGCTCGAAGGGCCGAATGGCCTACTCCTGCACCTATTGTCCATTGCCTATTGTCTATTGTCACCAATTTACAATGATATCTTATTTTTCATGTGTTGAATTGAGGAGGACACAGATAACCACTCTCCAATTTCCGGTATACTCTGAATTTTGTAGCATTTACGTTGAGCAAAACTGAAAGACAACACTGAAGTACTAAGCTCAAAAATCTCACATAAGGAGTCTATTTTACCCAATGTGCCTGTGTTGGCTCTTTGGAAAAGCAATAATATTTAGTTCAACATCCCCACTTCCCCCTTGCCTGTGAGCTTCTCATTCTGAACAGCATTTTATCACACTTTTAAAATAATTAATGGAAATACTTTCCAGTATGTTTGTACTATGAATTACAGAGTGGAACAGCACAAAAACAGGCTCTTCAGCCCACAAAATCCATGCCACCCATCAACTTGCACTACCTACACTATTCCCATTGCATTATCTCTACATTCCCAGGAACTCTCTCGGTTTCTGACACTCACATACATAGGGACAATCTATAGTGGCCAATCAACCCACCAATCCCCATGTCTTTGGGATCTGGGCTGGGGAAAGCGGAGCCCCTGTGAGAAACCAACATTGTCACAAGGTGAACCTGCAAACTGCACAGAGACAACACCTTAAGATTAGGATCAAACATGTTTCTCAGGGTCTCTGAAGCAGCTGTTCTACAAGCTGCACCATTGTCCTGAACTGAAATAAAAAGTAAAATCCTGCTCTCAAGAAGATCTTTTCTCAAGGTTTTACAATAAATGACCTCAAGTAGCTGACCAATTCCCAGAGGGTATGGTTTTTATTTATCTACCCTGTCAACCATCTCATAATCCTGAAAACCTCGATTTATAAAATTTAAATGAGTAATGGACCCAAACTGACATTTGCCAAGAATTACCACAGACTACATCTCAGTCTGAAAAAGGTTTGGAGGAATATGGACCAAACACGGGCAGGTGGGACTAGTGTAGCTGGGACATGTTGGCCGGTGTGGGCAAGTTGGGCTGAAGGGCCTCTTTCCACACTATTACTTTATGACTCCATCTACAGTATTTTTGTTGTTTCCATTTGTCTTTAATTCATTTATATGGAATTGGTGAAGGATACGTGGTCTGCCTTTTTTTGTGGAATCCACTGTTCAATGTGGAAGTGGGCCCAGTGTTGGATGATAGAGTTAAATGATTAAATAACATTACAAACTGCAGGAAAATCACACTCTAGATTTTTTTGCAGGTGTGAACCTGAAAAGTCAATTTTCACTGATTTGAAGACGATTTTAAATACTTTCGTAAATCTCGCTGGACAAAATGGTTCATTATTATTAAAGAAAATGCCCAAAAACGTTAATGGAATAGTATTGCATGTTTATTTATTTATTTCATTATCTATAAAACTCATATAATGTTATTAATTCAGTCTTCTGAACTAGTTGGAAAATCAAAATGTCCACAGTACTCAGTAAACATCCTACTTTATGATAAACACATAGAAACAATTTGGTAAATAAATGTTCATGGTTACACAAAAATGCTGGAGAAACTCAGCGGGTGCAGCAGCATCTAGGGAGCGAAGGAAATAGGCAACGTTTCGGGCCGAAACCCTTCTTCAGTATACTTTTTTAATATATCTTTCCAGCATAATTTACAAATGTCCTTGCTCCAGCCTCCTGAAGCTGAATCTATGCACCCTTGCATATCTCTAGATGGTAGACTCATTGGTATCTCTCCCTGTAGATGAAGGAGGAGACAGTAAATCTGATGACTAGCAGGGAAAATGGAGAATGAGAAATTGCCAAAAGATCATGGCGGTTCAGGTAGCCTTTGTGGAGGGAAAACTGTCATAAATTTTCAGGCCAAAGCACCTTTCATCAATGGAAGGGGTTGAAATGTTTTCAATCACAGAGAAGGAGAGGGGTGGAGAGAGCAGAGGGAATATCTGTGATAGGACGTGAACAAAGAGATACTGAATGCACAACTGGTGATGCTGCAGGCTGGCTCAGGGTGTTGAAAGTCTCCCTCGATAGTTGATTTGTCTGCATTAAGTATAAATAGGAGATGAATAAAAACACAGGAGACAGAGGAAAACAATGCAGAAACTGAGATTCAAAAGACCTTTAATTAGGATTTCCAGCATCTGCAGTTTTGTTTCCATAGAAAACATAGAAAATAGGTGCAGGAGGAGGCCATTTGGCCCTTCGAGTCAGCACCATCATTCATTGGGATCATAGCTGATCATCCACAATCAATAACCCGTGCCTGCCTTCTACCTATATCCCTTGATTCCGCTAGCACCTAGAGCTTTATCTAACTCTCTTTTAAATTCATCCAGTGAATTGGCCTCTACTGCCTTCCATGGCAGAGAATTCCACAAATTCACAACTCTCTGGGTGAATTTTTTTTTTCTCATCTCAGTTTTAAATGGCCTCCCCTTTATTCTTAGACTATGGCCCCTAGTTCTGGACTCCCCCAACACTGGGAAATTTGTTCCTGCATTTAGCTTGTCCAGTCCTTTTATGATTTTATATAATTTCTATAAGATACCCTCTCATCCTTCTAAATTCCAGTGAATACAAGCCCAGTCTTTCCAATCTTTCATCATATGACAGTCCCGCCATCCCGGGGATTAACCTCGTGAACCTACGCTGCACTGCCTCAATAGCAAGGTTGTCCTTCCTCAAATTAGGATACCAAAACTGCACACAATACTCCAGATGTGGACGCACCAGGGCCCTTTACAACTGCAGAAGGACCTCTTTATTCCTATCCTCAAATCCTCTCGTTATGAAGGTCAACATGCCATTAGCTTTCTTCACAGCCTGCTACATGCCTGTTTACTTTCAGTGACTGGTGTACAAGGACACCTAGGTCTCGTTGCACTTCCCTTTTTCCTAATCTGTCACCATTGAGATAATAATCTGCCTCCTTGTTCTTGCTGCCAAAGTGGATAACCTCACATTTATCTACATTATACTGCATCTGCCAGTCACTCAACCTGTCCAAGTCACCCTGCAACCTCCTAGCATCTCCTCGCAGTTCATACTGCCACCCAGCTTTGTGTCATCTTCAAATTTGTTAATGTTACTTTTAATCCCATCATCTAAATCATTAATATATATAGTAAATAGTCACGGCCCCAGCACCGAGCCTTGCGGCACTACTCTCGCCACTGCCTACCATTCTGAGAGGGACCCGTTTATTCCTACTCTTTGTTTCCTGCCTGCCAACCAATTTTCTATCCATGTCAATAACCTACCCGAATTACAATGTGCTCTAATTTTGCCCACTAATCTGTGTGGGACCTTATCAAAGGCTTTCTGAAAGTCCAGATACACTACATCCAGTTCATCCATTTTACTTGTCACATCCTCAAAAAATTCCAGAAGATTAGTCAAGCAGGATTTCCCTTTCATAAATCCATGCCGACTTGGACAAATCCTTTTACTGCTATCCAAATGCGCCGTTATTACTTCTTTAATAATTGACTCCGGCATCTTCCCCGCCACCGATGTCAGGCTAACTGGTCTATAATTCCCCGTTTTCCCTCTCGCTCCTTTCTTGAAAAGTGGGATAACATGAACTACCCTCAAATCCTCAGGAACTGATCCTGAATCTATAAAACATTGGAAAATGATCAATGCATTCACGATTTCTAGAGCCTTGAGTACCCTGGGATGCAGACCATCAGGCCCTGGGGATTTATCAGCCTTCAGTCCCATCACTATCTCTAAACCAATACTATTTCTCACCTAATGCAAATTTCTTTTAGTTCCTCTCTCCCTAGATCCTCTGTCCTCTAGTACATCTGGGGATTGTTTATGTCTTCCTTAGTGAAGAGAGAACCGAAGTACCTGTTCAACTTTTCTGCCATTTCCCATAATAATTTCACCTGTTTCTGCCTTCAAGGGATCCACATTTGTCTTTACTATTCTTTTTCTCTTAACATACCTAAAGAAGCTTTTACTATCCTTTATATTCTTGGCCAGTTTACCCTCGTACTTCATCTTTTCATCCTGTATTGCCCATTTTGTTACCTTCTGTTGTCCTTTGAAAGTTTTCCAATCCTCTGGCTTCCCGCTACTCTTTGCTATGTTATACACCTTTTCTTTTTATTCCATCCCTAACTTCCCTTGTCAGCCACGGTTGCCTCTTACTCCACTTAGAATCTATCTTCCCCTTTGGAATGAAATCTTCTGGTTTATGCCCAGAAATTCCTGCCTTTGCTGTTCCACCATCATTCCTGCTAGGATCCTTTTCCAGTCGACCTAGGCCAGCTCCTCTCTCATGCCTTCATTCATGGCTTTGTTCAACTGCAACGCTGACACTTTTAATTTAACTTTCTCCATCTTGAATTGCAGATTAAAATTTATCATATTATGTTCACTACCTCCTAGCGGTTCCTTTACCTTGAGTTCCCTTCTTAAATCTGGTTCATTAGACAACACTAAATCCAGAATTGCCTTCTTTCTGGTAGGCTCCAGTACAAGCTGCTCTAAGAATCCATCTCGGAGGCACTCTACAAACTCCCTTTCTTGGGGTCCAGAACCAACCTGATTTTCCCAGTCTACCTGCATATTGAAATCTCCCATAACCACTGTGGCATTACCTTTGTTACATGCCAATTTTAACCCCTGCTGCAACTTGCACCCTATATCCAGGCTACTCTTTGGGGATCTGTAGATCACTCCCATTAGTGTATGCTTACCTTTACAATTCCTCAATTCTATCCACAGAGACTCTACACCAGCAGTCCCAATGTCACCCCTCAACTGAATTTCATCCCTCACCAACAGAGCTACCCCACCTCCTCTGCCCACCTGCCTGTCCTTTCTATAGGACGTATAACCCTAACTATTCAGTTCCCAGTCCCGATCCTCCTGCAGCCATGTCTCTAATCCCCACAATGTCATATCTACCAATCTCTAACTGGGCCTCAAGCTCATCCACTTTACTTCTTATACTTTGCGCATTCATATATAATACTTTTAATCCATTACTCACCTCATCTTTCACATCGATTCCTATTTCACGTGGCCATACTCTCCCATCCCTTTGTGAGCTTTCTGCCCCGCTAATTCTGGTGTCTTACTTAACTTTTCCTATACTCTCTTTCCCTTTCACTCCATCCTTGTATTTCCAATTTGTCTCCCCCCCCCCCACTATTTTCCTTTAAGAACAAGTCAAATTCAGGCCTGTTCAATATTCAGTCTAGGAGGGTCCCGACCCAAAGCGTAATCTTTTCATTCGCTCCACAGATGCTGCCTGACACACTCCATTCCTCCAGAATATTGTTTTATGCTCAAACTTCCAGCATTTCGTGTTTCTTGCGTCCCTATTTAATATTCAAATATTAATTTAATATTCAATATTTATTTGAACATACTGACACATTGATTGAAAGATGCAGCATGCCAGGAAACAAGCCAGAGGACATAGATTTAAGGCGAAGGGGAAAAAATGTAATAGCAATCTGAGGGGTAACTTTTTCAGATAATGCTAGGTAGTTGAGGCAGGTATTTCCCCAACATTTAAGAAACAGACAGGTATATGGATAGGGCAGGTTTGGAGGGATATAGACCAAATGCGGGCAGGTGGGACTAGTGTAGCTGGGACATGTTGGCCGGTGAAAGCAGGTTGGGCTGAAAGGCCTCTTTCCACATTGTATCACTCTATGAATCTATGACTCTAAGCCCTTTGGCCTACCGAGTCCATGCCGACTATGGATCAAACGTTCACTAGTTCTATATCTCATTTTGGCAACCACTCCCTACATACTAGGGACAATTTTATAGAGGACAATTAACCTACAATCTGCACATTTAGGGATGTGGGGAAACCAGATATCACTCAGACGAAACCCGTGCAGTCACAGGGAGAACGTGCAACTTCACACAGCCAGCAACCAAGGTCAGGATTGAACCTGGGTCTTTGATGCCGCGAGGCAGCAGCTCCACCAGCTGTGGAACTGACACTCAATCCAATACATACTCAGTCCTCTCTCTCTCTCTCTCTCTCTCTCTCTCTCTCTCTCTCTCTCTCTCTCTCTCTCTCTCTCTCTCTCTCTCTCTCTCTCTCTCTCTCTCTCTCTCTCTCTCTCTCTCTCTTTCTGTCACACACACATTCATATGAACTCTCCAACACACACAATGAACAATGTTGCTCAGAATGTGCAAGTGAGTGAAAGCCTGAAACCTGTATTACTGTAATCTATCATTATGGCGATTGTCCAAAAAGGCTGTGACCTAAATTTCCCTCAGTACATATATTTATACCTGCTCAAACATGTATTGCATTACAGAAAGATAGCCCTTTCATAGCAGTGATGACATCTTTCAGAATACTTAAGATAAAATTAATGATAGGAGACGTATACAATATTACATATGTGTGTATATATCTAGGTCACTGGTGTCTGTGTACATTCAACATTTATGTAACACTACATACTCTGATATACTCTGTGAGGCCATTTTTCCTAAATAAATGCTCCTGCTGTGAGTTTCTCCAATTGGCAGGATGTGTCAGAACATCACAGAACATGCCCATCACAGACTGATGAATTCTGAGGCAGCGTGTCCTTGTAAGAGCTTTTGGCAGGCGAGCTGTGCTTGCTCACTAAACTGACCTATGTCATACTTAGAAAATAAATAATAACAGAAAGTCCATCCTACAGACATACGAAGATACTTCAAGATTGGTGTTATTAGAGAATGAATAGATGGTGTTGGTTTTAATGCAGTTACTACCCATTCTGAAATAGATGCCAAATTTGACTGATCGAAATTCACTCACTTATATTACCTAAATGAAGCTGGGCTTGTAATGCTCTTGATTTAATACATGTATCACATGCAATCTGAATTCTTTTTTTCTGCTTGTCAGTGATTAACTTTCCCTGCAGCTTCATGATCTTAGATCATATTTTTTTTCTATTTATTATAGAATATAGGAATGGCTGAGCAACACAGCTGGTAAAGCTGCTGACTCACAACTCCATGAAACCCAGGTTCAATCCTGACCTCTGATGCTGCCTATATGGAGTTTACATACTGTATGCTCCCTGCAGTTTACCAGAAGATGGTCTAGTTTCCTCCCACCTTCCTAAAACGTGCAGGTTAGTCAATTGATTTGCCTCTATAGATTGTGTGTAGCGTGGGCGGAATTGATTGGAATGTGGGAAGAATAACATGGGATTACTGTAAATGGGTGTTGATGTCAGGACGGACGCAATGGACCATCGGCTCATTAATACTCCTGGGTGAAGCTGTGACTATGATAATTGATTGAATTATAAGATGCAGCACGGAAACAGCCCACTGGGTCCACGCCGTCCATCAATCACCTGCTCATACTATTTCCGTGCTATCCCACTCTCGTTTCTACTCCTTTCACACTAGGAACAAGTTACAGAAACCTATTAACCTACAAATCCGCACATCTTTAGGATGCAGGAGGAAACTGGAGCACCTGAAGGAATCCCATGCAGTCAAAGGGAGAAGATGTAAACTCCACACAAGGTCAGGATCGAGCCCGGTCTCTACCAGCTGTGAGGTAGTAAGTCTTCCAACTGCACCACTGTGACATCCTGGCTAAATATCAACTATTTACATTATCCTTTTTTTAATCAATACTGTAGGAGTGGTCATTCAACCTATAGCTGTTTTTGGTCAGATTTGTATCTAAGTTTTCCTCTTTCCCAACATGTCAACACAATATAGACACCAGTAATGCAGTTGCTGAGGGAGGAAGCGAGTGGGGCAATCCAACCAATGAGGCTGATCGTGAGGGTATAGGTGCAGTTGATATTGAGATAGGAAAGAAGGATGATAGTCGAGTTGGCAATGTGATAGCGGTGGATTACCTGTGCAAGAATCTTAAACTGAAAGAATCTTAAAAGACTTTTAAAAGAATCTTAAAATACCTTAGGCGCAGCCTAGGTTTTACGGGAAATAGAGACAAAATGCTGGAGTAACTCAGTGGGACAGGCAACATCTCTGGATAGAAGGAATGAGTGACGTTTCGGGTCGAGACCCTTCTTCAGACTGAGTGATCAAAGGGGACGAAATTCAAGGAACATGTAGAGTCTTTTCCCCTTCTTCTCCTTTGGTGTCTCGTTTTCACACTTTACCTCCCATATCTCTCGTTTCCCTGTCCCCTAATTCTCAGCCTGAAGATGGGTCTCGACCCAAAGCATCACCCATTCCTTTTATCCAGAGATGCTGCCTGTCGCGCTGAGTTGCTCCAGCATTTTGTGTCTATCTTCGGTGTAAACCAGCATCTGCGGTTCCTTGCTACAGATTAGGTTTTACAGCTTTTAGCACTTTTCACAAACATGTAGTTAGTCGGCATTAGAATCTCGATGTTAGGGTGCAGTGCACCAAATGCAAAGAGTTCGACACTTACCCAAAGACTATTACAAAAGGCCCCAGGTCAATGTCTTCAGCATTTTCTTGGCCCTCTGCTGTTTCCTCATTGTTAATCTGCGAGGTCGCTTCTTCAGCCTTCTTCTCGGCCATTGCTCGACAAGGTCAATGTGTTGTGCACAGACTGGTGGCAGCTCAGTACTGAGTGAGGGAGAAATTCCCGCCGCATTAAAATACCTCAGGAACCAAATAAGGGAGCAAGGGAGGAGAGGACTACCAGCCCAAAATAAACTGCAGCTCAGTCATCACCAGTAGTCCCATCAATCACAGATGGCCTTCCCTAACCCTCACCTTATCTTTTCTCCCCAACACATCTATATTCATTTAACTCACGGAGAAAGAAATCCATTTGAAAAGGGGCCACATGCAAAAGTTGTGTCTTACTTTCTCTCAATTCTAACGCTCACCTACATACTAAGGGCAATTTACAGTTATCAAAAAAATGATAAAGCTTTCGGCAATGATGATTACTGAGGCTTCCTGCTCCTGTGTCGCATCTCTCTCAATGACAAAGTGGCACTCTGGCACAGTCTCCTAGTGCCAGACGCCCGGGTTTAATCCTGACCTCAGGTGTTATCTATGTGGAGTTTGCATGCTCTCCCTGAGACCCCATGGATTTCTACCAGGTGCTCCAGTTTCCTGCAAAGACGTGCAGGTTAATTGCCTCTGTAAATTGCCCTTCATGGATGAGAAAGTGTAATTACGTAGAACCGATGTGAAGGGGTGATCGATGGTTGGTGCGGACTGGGTGGGCCAAAGGGCCTGTTTCCATAAACTAAATTAAACTAAAAATTAGTTGTCTCAGGAGGTTCCAGTCATGGTCATTGCTATTAATTGTGTCTACTTTCTTCAGCAATGCTCTTAATGTAGTGTGGTTATGTTGTGAAAGATGTGTGATGTAGGGTTGTATTGGACGTACAAATGGGATGGCGTGGGTCTTCCCCGGGTGCTCTGGTTCCTCCCACACTCCAAATACGTACAGGTTTGTAGGTTGACACAAAAGGCTGGAGTAACTCAGTGGGTCAGGCAGCATCTCTGGAGAAAATAAATAAGTGACGTTTCAGGCCGAGACCCATCTTCAGACTGAGAGTGTCTCCACCCGAAAAGTCACCTCTTCCTTTTCTCCAGAGATGGTGTCTGACCCGCTGAGATACTCCAGCTTTTTGTGTCTATCTTTGGTTTAATCAGGCATCTGCAGTTCCTTCCTACAGGTTTGTAGGTTAATTTGGCTTTGGTAAAATTTGTAAATTGTCCCTATTGTGTAGGGTGTTGCTAGTGTACGGGGATCGCTGGTCTGCGCAGACTCAGTGGGCCGAGAGGCCTGTTTCTGTGCTGTATCCTTAAACTAAACTAAACTAAATTTCTCATGTACCTGCAGGAACTACTTGCTCATTGCAAATGGATTCCCTGGCTCCTTGCTTCCATGGTTCACAGTTTAATTTCCCCTCTCTCTGGCCAAAAGGATCCATTGTGGCATTATTGTGCCGTACATGGGAATAGTTAGGACTGTGGATTGACCCTGAATATGACCATGCTGGTTCACTGCCACATTGAGCAATGTTCTTTATTTATTCATTCACATGATGTGGACACCTGTAGCAACACCAACATTTATTATCCATCACTAATTGCTCCTGATCTGAACAATTAAATGTCAGCCATATGTGATGGGCCCCTACAAGCCTCACCAGACAAGAATGGTAGATTTCCTTCCCAGGACATTCATGAAGCAAAGTGGTCTTTCAGATAAAATGACACAATCATGGTTAATGAATGGTTCAATGGTTTAATGGTTCTTCATTATCACATCTAGCAAGGTACAGTGAAATTCTTATTTTTGTGCATACAGTTCAGTAAAATGATTGCCGTACATATATTGTTGAGTCGGGCGTTGCTTAAGAAATATAATCCAGATTTACTTTAATACTTCACTTTATTTGCCCAGCTGCCATGAACTCATGACCCTGTACGAATGGTCCAGAACTCTGGTTGCTAGTTGAGTAGCATAACTGTAATATAGCCTCTGAAATATTCCAGAAGTCTTTGTATCACTGTCTGGAGATGCCATCTCTAGTTTTGCTCTTCTCCCTCTCGGTTTTGCCCCATGTGTCCTTAGTTACTGCATAACACAAACACTCTTGCTACTTGCTCATTGAATTTTTAATCCACCAACTGCTGTAAATTCCATGCAAAACCCAACTGGTAAATGAAGACAGGTGTTGACAGGTAATTTATTCATCCCAGCTTTAAATCGGTACATCCAGTACTATATCACGCCCTTGGCACCAATCCATGCTCTGTGACTCACTCGGGTGCTGTTAGTGTGAGCAGCGAGAAGAACAGATGCTACAAGAGCAAGGTTTGCAGAACACCATTGTCAATTCCAACTTGCATTCCCAATAGACATGTTGCAGGTTCTGCAGAAATGATCTCCAGCAGGAGGGATCTCCATGGGGAAGACCATAAAGACGTAGGCCATGATGCAAGCAACGCTCTGCAGGTTACTGGGGAGTATTGCTACTGAGTGAATGCGAGCTACAATGATGAGGAGGGGACAGGGAGGAAGAGTGGCCCCATGGGATCAGAAGGCCCTGGACAGGTAGGTCTAGAACAGTGGCAATCTTTAGTTTAGTTTAGTTTAGATATTGTCACGTACCGAGGTACAGTGAAAAGCCTTTGTTGCTTGTTAACCAGTCAGTGGTAAGACAATGTATGATTACAATCGAGTCATCCAAATACACGATAAAGGGATTAACATTTAGTGCAAAATAAAGTCCAGTAACGTCTGATCAAAGATAGTCCGCCATAGTCCAATGGAGAAACTCTATCCTCCATTGTTGAACAATGGGGCCCATCGAGATGCAGCAGGCTAAGTTAGGTGCTCCTGATAGGAGATAAATCGCTGAAAGAACACGCCTTGCTGGTGATGGTGTGAATTTTGGACAATTCCAGTAGTTTATCCATTCAATAAACTTTGTGGAGTTGTGCAAACAAACTTTTGCCCGGATCCTAATTCCCATTTTATTACTCTGTGTACATATACTTTCAGTAAGCCTTTAACATTGGCCAGTGATATATTGATACATAAGGCAGATCCAACTATTTTATTTTCTATTTTATAATCTAGTTGATTATAAATCAGGTACAATCTGGACAGGTACATGGATAGGATCGGTTTAGTGGGATATGGGGCAAATGCAGGCGAATAAGACTAGCTGAAATGGGGTATCTTGGTCGCCATGGAAGTGTTGGACTAAAGGGTCTGTTTCCATGGTGTATGAGTGCATGGTCTATGATCCAATTCCAATTTTAGAAACCCTGTCTATAGCCGTTGGTGACAAGCTGGGACTGTAAACGCTCGTTGCTAGTGAAACTCTATCGAGATTCATCTCCAACCTACTTCATCACTGAAATACGAGTTCAATTTGGCAAGTCTAATTGGGGATTCCATCCAGAGCAATGTAATGACCATTGGACCGTATCTATCTAATAATACAAGAGCTCAGGTTTAACACTGGCTCTGTGCTGATCAAGCATCTAGTTATCATAATAATAATAATAATAATGAATTTTATTTATGGGCGCCTTATACCGAGGTCTCAAGGACACCTTACAGAGATTTATGGTTAACATATAATCAGAATAATCAGAATTTTAAAAAAAGTTATAAAGGCCAATACACAAATCAGGGACAGAATTCCTCTTGGTCTCCTGAATTAGGAAAGGGAACAAAAACAGTGATCCAACTTTTTTGTGATGTGGTTGCTCATAAAAGCCTGGAAAAAAGGGAGGAGTTGCCCTGAATAACGAGCCAGAAGTGAAAGAGTGTAACCTTCAGTAAAAATGAGTCAGGTTATGCTTTCACCCTTGAGACCTAGAGCTGATCCATGAACATCTGTACGAACATATAAATTAGCTGTGGTTAAAATCAGCAGAGTTGGAAATGTAAACTGAAGTCTGGATATGCAAAGGAACATTATGTCAGGCAGTCCAGTAGAATCAAGAAGGGCAGCACGGTGGCGCAGCAGTAGAGTTGGTGCCTCACAGTACCAGATACCCAGGTTCGATCCTGGCTATGGGTACTGTCTGTACGGAGTGTGTACGTTCTTCTCGTGACCATGTGGGTTTTCTCCGGGTGCTCCGGTTTCCTCCCACACTCCAAAGGCGTACAGATTTGTAGGTTAATTGGCTTCTGTAAATTGTCCCTGGTGTGTACGACAACAATTATTACGGGTGATCGTTGGTCAGCGCAGACTCGGTGGGCCGAAGGGCCTGTTTCCCACTGCATCTCAAATCTAAAGTCTTTGGTTTGCTTCCATTCTGGTTCTGCAGGTTTTGAGGTCAATGTAAGAGCCAGAGACTCTTCCCCAGATGGGGCAGGAGGTGGCAATGGGAAATAGTGACTGGGTAGTTTGTAATCTTGAATCTTTTCCACTGTTTCCTGCTAATTCCTTCCCATAACTGTTATCCATCCCATTCCCTGCTAATTCATTCCTAACTGTCACTGTATGTCATGTTGTCACTTACGGGCGGAGCACCAAGGCAAATTCCTTGTATGTGAATTGTTGGCCAATAAACTTATTCATTCATTCATAACAGAGCATATCTGTTTTGAGATGCCTGCTGTGTATATTCCAGGTCTCAGAAGCATGGAGCAGGGCAGGGATCACTGCTGCCCAGTAGAACATTAGTTCATTTCAGATCTGTGGTCTCGATCTTCAAATACATTTTTATCAATTAACTAAATCAACTATAAATGAACCATGCATGTACACACACACGGAGACACATACACATGTACACACACACTGAGACACATACACATGCACACGCACACTGAGACACATACACATGCACACACACACTGCTCATTGAAAGTGGTGGTAGATTTCAATGGTTCATTGCTACTTTCTTATCACATGTAGCGAGGTACAGTGAAATTCTGTTTTTTTGCATAGTTAATAAATTATTACTATACCATAAGCACAATCCCAGATCAAATACAACGTGTATAGAAATAGCTAACTGACTGAGACCATATACAAGACTCGCCAGGTTTGGTGCCATTTTCAAAGTCCAAGCTACAGCTGACAAAGTCTTGTTGCAGCCATCATCTCCATCCAGATCACCCAGCGAGCCATTGTCCCTCTCCTCGCCAGGCCACCATTCAGCCTTCGAGCCCCAGGGGCGCCACTTGCAGCCGACCTTGAGGGTGAGGAAGGTAAGAGCCCTGTTCCTTTCACCAGCCCTTTGTTCTTGCGATTGTCATGGCCGACTCCCCCCAGCCTCCTCTCCGGTTCTCTGGTGCTCAGGGGCTGGGCTCGGCGACTTCCCTCTTCAGTCAGGTTTCTCAGTTGTGCAGTGGACTAACCAGGCCTCCCACACAGCCCTACCGTCCTTGGTCATCCTTTCATCATCAGGGTCTGCCTTCACTGAGAGACGGCTGCTGAGAGGCTATAGTCTATTATCTAGCATCTATGAAGGACTGTTCTCCCCTCTCCCATTAGGTAACAGGTAAAGAAGTGTGGAAATGCACACCTCCAGATTCAGGGACAGTTTCTTCCCAGCTGTTATCAGGCAACTGAATCATCCTACCACAACCAGTGAGCAGTGCTGAACTACTATCTACCTCTTTGGTGACCCTCAGACGTTCCTTGATCGGACTTTGCTGACTTTACATTGCACTGAAAGTTATTCCCCAATCATGTATCTGTACACTGTAATTGGCTCGATTGTAATCATGTATTGTCTTTCTGCTGACTGGATAGCATGCAACAAAAGCTTTTCATTGTACCTCGGTGCATGTGACAATAAACTAAACTAAACTACAGTGGCCGATAACTGGGGACTCACCAATTAGTGCAGTATTGCTGGTGTAATGTTTAGCACATCCCTGCTAGCCTAACATTTCCATGAACAACCTGGACAAGCCATCTCAAGTTCAATCCCTGCCAGCTGGGCATTGCAATCGGTTCCAACAATCAAGTACGAAACTCTTTGAGCAAGTAAATGGACTTCCTATAGGTACTCGCATGTAACCCGCCAATGGACAAATGAGTAACTGAAGTAACTTATTAATCTACAGATTGGCCACATTGTGCCACAAGACAGTTCTGGCCTTTGACAACCAGTCCTCCCAAACTGCAGAGTGACGTTTATAAATGTAAGTATCATTTATGTTTTTGTGTGCTGTCTGAGACTCTGTGCCTGCGATGCTGCTACAAGCAAGATTTTCATTGTTAGACTCAAAATGGTGGAGTAATTCAGCGGGTCAGGCAGCATCTCTGGATAAAATGGATAGATGGTCTGAAGAAGGGTCCCAACCTGAAACGTCACCTATCCATTTTCTCCAGAGATGCTGCCTGACCAGCTGAGTTACTCCATCATTTTATGTCTATCTTTGGTATAAACCAGCATCTGCAATTCAACTTGCCTTGACTCCTAATGACACCTTATTCTCTTATTTCTGCTGAAACAATTGACAAATGCAAATAAAATGTGTTTATTTATTGTATGGAATTGGACTAAATCTAAAAATGTCACACATCCACTGCATGACTATTCATCTTGTTTACGGTTACAAACAACTTTTAACTTTCAGCACTGCCAGTTCTCTGCACTTTTGGGATACCTGCATCAATACTGTGGCATTTGCTTATGGCTGCAGAAGATGTTCCCTGCTTTCGTTCCACACACCCTTCTTCTGACCTTCTGCAAAGTCTGAGTGTGGTGAATCACCCTGTTGCCGGGTATCAGATCCTACAAGTTGTCCATACTCAACACTGTTTGGCTCAGGGATCAGTGGAATCGAATGGATTATCTTTTTACATTGATATGGAGAACAGCAGGGATGCACTATGTTAACTATTTACAATCAATCTCCCCTCCTATAAATACCCATCTCCACTGTCACTTCCACATTTCCTTTCAGCTGGTTGCTAGACACCGGCATATATTATGCTTTTATTGCCCTACAGTTGCTCTGTGTCTAAGAATTTTCATGCGACAGCTGAGAATGAAGCAGCAGGATTCTCACTGGGTGTAGGCTACAGGGAAAGCCACATTTACCACAGGAGCACCATATCAGGGTGGCACAGTGGCACAGCAGTAGAGTTGCTGCCTTACAGCGTCAGAGACCTGGGTTCCATCCTGACAATGGGTGCTGTGTGTATGGAGTTTGTACGTTCTCCCAGTGACCCGCATGGGCTTTCTCCGAGTGCTCCAGTTTCCTCCCACACTCCAAAGACAAATAGGTTTGTAGGCTAATTGCCTTGGTAACATTGTAAACTGTCCCTCGTGTGAGGAGGATAGTGTTAATGTGCGCGGATTGCAATTTGGCACGGACTCGGTGGGTCGAAGGGCCTGTTTCCACGCTGTATAACCGAAACGAAACGGATCTGGCTGGAAATCTGACGACAAGTACGAAAATAAGCTGGAAACATTGACCAGATTTTCTGTGGAAAACAGAAATCAATCAATGTTGGGGACCTTTAGGCCTGGGCTAGGAGAAAGTAAAGGAAGAGGGAACTGGGAGTATGGGGCACCAAACTGGGTTTGAACCCAACATCTGAACAGTTTAGGAATGTGTAGGAAGGAACTGCAGATGCTGGTTTAAACCGAAGAAAGACACAAAAAGCTGGAATAACTGAGCGGGACAGGCATGGCATCTCTGATGAAAAGGAATGGGTGACGTTTCGGGTTGAGACCCTTCTTCAGACTGAACTGTTTGCTGTTCTTTCTGAGAGGTTTGCGATGCCTGTCACTTACCACCATGGATCTCAGCCTCTTTTTCTGCATCTTGGCTTCAATATGTCTGAATCAATATCAGTCCGTCCAAGCTTGCAACAAGTAATACACAACTCTTGCAATCAAAGACTGCAACAGTCATCACTACAAATCCCTGCATTTCAAGAAACATGGTATATTCTTCCTTGAAACTCCCTCTGTAGGACTGCTTTCCAATTTCAGGGTATGGATGGTCTTCCAAAGGCAGACCATCCATACCTTTTCTTGCCGCTATCTCGGTCAAGTGGGGACCACCCTCTGCAGTTACCTTCTTGTGGGACTTGCGCACATGTGCAATATGCCCTGTTCAGTGATAACTAAAACAGAGGGGCATTGTGCGTTCGGGCCGCATGGCTTCTGCAGTGACCATAGCAAGGTCTGCCACTGTTGTACCCACGTGACTTCCAGAGATCCCATCTCTGGAGACCAAAATCTCTAGGAAGCGTCTGCAAAGAAGATTGTGCTGCCATTGCCAACACTGGGGACTTGCTCCCAGCC
The DNA here is from genome assembly GCA_038087875.1 of Malacoraja senta. NCBI lineage: Eukaryota > Metazoa > Chordata > Chondrichthyes > Rajiformes > Rajidae > Malacoraja > Malacoraja senta. The sequence goes on along the minus strand of CM075981.1, from coordinate 34,856,160 downwards.
TGCACCTTATGCTTGTGAGCAGAGCAAAACGCTTTCACATTCTTCAAAAGAGTTTCCATGCCATGGCTATTCTGCTCACCCCCTCCAATATGCCAAGCAGCTTGTCTTGAAGGCTTTTGCTTGCCGGCCTGCAAACCAAACAATCCCAGTCTACAAGGGTCAGAAAGCTGCTGCTTCCAGCCATTGTCTTTAGACTGTCATTAAGCATTTATTTTGGCGCCTGGCTGCAAATAGAGTGATGTAGCAGAGTAAAAGGCATTTTGGCCCATCTTGCCTATGCCAACCTACATCAAATAAGTGACTGTGAACATCTCTGAAAGTGCCAGATCAAATAATCCTACAACACATAATGATCTCCATCACTGGTTCTGGCCTTAATAAACTTAATAGCATCTAATTTGTCTCGATCGTACTACTACAGTAATAGTAGTATAAGTGTTTTTGTTTCGGATGTGACAGCTTTGCTTTGTTCACTGTCCCCTGTGAATGATATCCTTTACTCTCAGGAATATCCCACCTGCCCCAAGTGCAGAGGGAATGGAGTAACTCCATGAGTCTTTTCCAGCTCACCAACATTCCTGACGTATCCCCATCTGCTTTATCTTGATCTCTTTTCCCCTTGAACTTGGTTACTATCTTAGTGTCATTCGATCATTTAGTATCGCACGCCAATTTGACCTCCCACATCCATGCCAAACCTCTTTGCCAATCTACACTAATCCTATTTGTCTGCATTAGGACCATCTCCTTCCATACTTTATCTATTTAAGTGTCTGTCTAAATGCCTCATTAAACACAGCCACTGTCACTCAAGGCGTTCCCCAAGGCTCTGTTCTCGGTCCCCTCCTCTTCATCATCTACATCCTCCCCCTTGGTCATACACTCCGTCACTTCAACCTGGACTTCCATTGCTATGCTGATGACACCCAGATCTATCTCAGCACCAAGTCCCCCCACCAACCCCCTCTCTCCCATATCAACTCCTGCCTGTCAGCCATCAAATCTTGGATGCAACTCAACTTCCTTAAATTAAACAGTAACAAAACAGAATTTCTCCTCATTGGCTCCAAATTAACACTCACTAAAATTAACAACCCCACTCTCACTATTGACGGCACCACTGTCTCCCCATCTCCTCAGGCCCGCAACCTTGGCGTGATCCTTGACTCAACCCTCTCCCTTGAGCCTCACATCCGCCATGTTGTCAAAACATCATTTTTTCACCTCCGCAACATTGCCAAAATCAGACCCTCTCTCACACCCCCCGCTGCTGAAAGACTCATCCATGCCTTCATCTCATCCCGACTGGACTACTGTAACTCTCTTCTCTAACTTCACTGGCTTCCCATTTCCCACCGGATCATCTACAAAATCTTGGTCCTCACCTACAAAGCCCTCAACCACTTGGCCCCCCCTTATCTCACTGACCTCCTCTCCCCCTACCAACCCTCACGGTCCCTCAGATCCACATCAGCCGGTCTCCTATCCATTCCGAAATCCAACCTCTGCACTTTTGGAGACAGAGCCTTCTCCAGGGCAGCTCCCAGGCTCTGGAACTCCCTCCCACAATTGATCCAAAATTCTGAGTCCCTCACCATCCTCCAGTCCCGCCTCAAGACCCATCTCTTCACCTCTGCATACCCTTAGTCCCATGTCCCCCTCCCCTTTGAATCTCTGTCTTACTGCTCTATTTTGTTTTGTTCTTGACTCTCCATGTAAAGCGACTTTGAGTCCTTGAAAAGCGCTATACAAATAAAATGTATTATTATTATTATTATATTGACTATCTGATTCCACCACCTGCTCTGGCAGTGAGTTCCGCATATCAAACACTGTGTAAAATAAAACCTTACCCCTAAGATCACCTTTAAATCCCCTGCCACTCACTTTAAACCTATGCCCTCTTGTTTTAGATAGCCCAGCCATAAGAACAATATTTTAACTATCCACCCTATTTATACCTCTCAGAATCTGATATACATCAATCAGGTCATCACCTTAAGGTTCATCACCTTATTAATTCCTCAAAGCAACATCCCAAACTCACCACTAGTGTAAGATTTACTGTCTTACTATCAGTAAAGCAAGTAACAAGCTGCACCCGCTGAGTTTCTCCAGCATTTTTGTGTACCCTAGAGATTCCTACTGATCATCTACTGAAAGAGCAGCGACTGATGCAACAATATTTCCTCAATGTAACTTGGCAAAGAAAATGTCCTTTCCACGGCACTACAACATTGACAGTGCTGCGAACCTTTCATTGCCAGGGGTGGATTGGAGGAGGGAAGGGATTTCAATGCAAGTGAGAGGCTGGAAGATGATGAAAGAATGGCCAGTGGACAGAATAGACAGGAGCATGGCATGGAGCAAGATAGGACTGTCAGATTTGATTGCATTTATTTTAATGCAAGAAGCCTGGTGGGTAAAGCAGATGAACTCAGGGCATGGATAGATACGTGCGACTCAGACAGTGTGGATGTTATGGACACTTGGCTAAGAAAGGGACAGGACTGGCAGCTTAATGTTTCAGGGTACAGGTGCTACAGGAGAGATAGACCTGGGGGTAAGAGAGGTGAAGAGAGGAGATGTAGGAAGGAACTGCAGATGCTGGTTTACACCGAAGAAAGACACAAAATGCTGGAGTAACTCAGCGGGACAGGCAGCATTGGATTGAGAGAATGGGTGACATTTCGTGTTGAGACCTATCTTCATACTGAGATTCAGGGAAGAGGGAAACAAGAGATATGGAAGGGTAAGGTGAAAACGAGATATCAAAGGCGATGAAGAGGAAAATATTCTACATTTTCCTTGAACCTCGTCCCCTTTGATCTGTCGTTTTCGCACCTTACCTTCCATAGCTCCTTTCCCTCTCCCTGACTCTCGGTCTGAAGAAGGGTCTCGACCCGAAACATCACCCATTCCTTCTCTCCAGAGATGCTGCCTGTCCCGCTGAGTTACCCCAGCATTTTGTGTCTATATGGGGAGGGGGATGTTGCTTTAAGGAGAATGCCATGGCGGTTGTCCAAAATGACATTACTGAGGGTTGGTCCAATGAGGTTGTATGGGTGCAGCTGAAATATAAAAAGGGGATGATCACCTTGTTGGAGTGTACTACAGACCCCCCCAAATAGTAAACAGGAATTATAAGAACTAATATGCCAGGAGATTGCAGGCAGCTGCACGACTAATAAGGTTGTCATTCTAAGGGATTTTAACTTTCCCAATATAGACTGGGATTGTCATAGTGCCAAGTGCTTAGACGGGGTGGAATTTGTCAAATGTGTTCAGGGAGGTTTCCTCAGGCAATATGTAGAGGGTCCTACAAAGGGGAGGGCAAAGCTTGATCTACTCTCATGACATTGGGAAAGACAAGTGTCTAAAGTGTCGGTGGGCGAGTCTGTTGGGACCAGTAACCACTGTTTATCAGCTTTAAAATAGTTATGGATAAAGGTATGGTGGGCCCACAAGTTAGAATTCTGAATTGGGGCAAGGCCTACTTTGATGGTATTGGACAGGAGCTTGCTCAGGTTGATTAGAGAAGGTTCAAATCAAAGCCGCAATGAAGCAAAATGTTGCCCATTCACTCTGTGCAACAGCAAATCAGTAACAGAATTGGATACACTGCATGGAAACACCACCCTCGTGTGATGTATCACATACACTGCAAGCAGAACCACAGTTTGTGACAAACACAAGAAACAGCAGGTGCTGGATTCTTGAGCAAAACTCAAACTGCTGGAGGAATTCAGTGGGTCAGGCAGCATCTGTGGAGGGAATGCATAGACTACGCTTCAGGTCAGGACCCTTCTTTAGTCAGTTCACGACAAATTCCAGATTCAATCTACCACAGACCCTGTGCTCCGAGTCAATTGTATTGTTGTTATCCCACAATCACAACAGGAACACAATACAATACAATACTGTTTATTGTCATTTGAACCTCAAATGAAGTTCAAATTGGTTTCTGCAGTCATACAACAAGAAACAAACCAGGACACACAATTAACATGATTTACACAAACATCCATCACAGTGAATCTGCTCCTCACTGTCTCTTCCCTGTTTTCCATTCTTCTCCCGATGTTAAAGCCCCCAGCGGGCGATGGCAAGTCCCGCGGCCATTAAAGCTGCGCCGGGCGATGTAAGGCCCCGCTCCGGGTCTTGATGTTGGAGCCCCCGGTGGACGATGGCAAGTCCCACGGCCATTAAGGCTGCGCCGGGCGATGTAAGGCCCTGCTCCGGGTCTTGATGTTGGAGCCCCGGCGGGCGATGGCAAGTCCCGCGGCCGTTAAAGCCGCGCCGGGCGATGTAAGGCCCCACTCCGGGTCATTTTCAATCCCGCAATTCGGGCGGGAGAAGTTGCCGTTGCAGGAGCTCCGAAAAGCGGTCTCCCACCAGGGACCCACGAGCTCCCGATGTCACCGTCGACCGGGCCTGAGGCTGGAGCCTCCGAAGCTCCAAAGTCGGGTCACAGCCGCGCGCCACCACAGCTCTCCACGCTCCAAATCCGGCCAGCTCCACGATGGTGAGTCCGCAGGTTCCTCGACTGGAGCCCCCAGGTCGTTCCGGTTGGAGGCCGCTCCACGGTGCTAGGCCCCAACGACAACGGAGACCCGACAGGGAAAAAGATTTAAAAGTTTCCCCCGCCCCCACATATACGACAGCTAAAAACAATATATAAACTACAACCAAACTATACCCTCAACAGGACAAAAAATTGAAAAAAGACAGACGGACTGCAGAGACCGCTGCCGCGAGGCGTCACCATCTTAACACGATATGGACGCCACACACACAGGCCACCAAGAAACAAATGTCAAGGAAAAAAGTGGTAGATCAAAGGAATGTATCAACAAATATTTAATATACCAAGCAACAATTGCCTCCAAGGGTAATATATCCTTTCTTATGCGAGTGGATCAAAACTCCGTGCAGGACTCCAGGTCAAAAGTAGTGGAAGTACATTTAAAATGGAGTTTACGAGAGGTGCAGGTTTGATTGGTGATTAGATCTGGAGAAGGAAAAGACAGCAGAGATTTAGCAGAAGATGGGCTGACAAAGGTGGAAGCAGGAAAGATGGTTTGACTTGGTCTTTAAGGAAGGAGGTTACAGGACTGAAAGGTCTGTATGAATTCAAGGAAAATTAAGACGATGGATTGGGAATTGTATGAATTGGGACTGAGGCCAACAGTTGCAGTTTTGGTCTTGGTTTTAGGATAATGAATAACATGGATGTTGGACACTATCTGTGAATTCAGAAGCGATGAACTAGTCAGGAGATGATAAAGTGTTAGAGCTGGTACCATTATACATGTGATATTGGCTCCTATCTTTGCTATGCGAGCCTACCTTTAGTTTAGAGATACAGCGCGGAAACAGGTCCTTTGGCCCACCGAATCCGCGCCGACCTGGGATCCCCATACATTAACACTATCCTACACACACCAGGGACAATTTGCACATACACCAAGCCAATTAACCTACATACCAGCACGTCTTTGTAAAGTGTGGGAGGAAACTGAAGATCTTGGAGAAAATCCACACGGTCATGGAGAGAATGTACAAACTCTGTACAGACAGCACCCGTAGTCGGGATCGACCTTGGGTCTCTGAGGCTGTAAGCGCTGTAAGGCACCAACTCTACCGCTGCGCCACCGTGCCACCCCTATAAGATTTGACACAGTGCTTGTCTTACAATATTATATTATATTAAGATAAACCTTTTGGGGACTTGATTGTAAAATCGACATCTATATAACTAAAAGTCTCATCTTCACCACTTCCTGTCTGTGCTGTACATTGATTTTAGAAACAATGCTGCGCTATATCGCTATGATATTTGGCCATCTTACTCACAGTCCTCCTCCGCTGAGGCAGCCCCAAGGATTTTTCCGATCGATGAAAAATAAAAAGGTTATGAGTGTTTAAAAAATCTGAAGATCAGCTGATTGGTCCTCTCGCCTGTCAATCACCATGATGAAGGTAACGCCTCTTCCGGCGGGCGGGGGGGGGGGGGGGCAGCAGGACTATAAAACCCCGGATGCCTGGACATGAGTCAGTCACTCTGGAAGATCGCGAGGGAGAGGCCAAAATTGTGATTCTAAACTGTGAATCAACTGAACTGTGAGTCTGCAATGTACTTGCGATAAATGATTTGTTAGCCCTGAATGAAAATGAAATGAGCTGTTTGGCCTGCCCAGTGCTTGAAACTGCAATGGAAATGGAAATGAAATGAAAATCCAATGAGCTGTTTGGCCTGCCCTGTGCTTGAAACTGCAATGAAAATGGATATGAAATGAAAATGCAATGAGCTGTTTGGCCTGCCCTGTCAGGGCTCTCACTTAACTTTTTTTCTCTGTTGCCAGCCGGGCAACCTAGGCAGCTTTTTAGGTTGCCAAATGACAGTTTAGGTGGTCATTTAAGATGGCTTGCATGACACGTGCGATAATGTGCTCGGACGAAGTGCGTAGTTACCAGTCGAAATTATGGTCATTGAAGCATTCACATATTATTTCTGCTTCAAATAAAGTCACAAACTAAACATATTCACCAATCAAGACATGATATATACCACAATGACATGCAGCAAAATTACAATACAGTATCTCATCTCTTTTTACACGTTGCAATGAATGCAATTTCTAGTATTTCTTTCCACTTACAAACAAAAATCTGGTTGGATTATTCAGCGTATGATCAACCTCGGTGAGACCAAGCACAGGCTTGGCGATCGCTTCGCACAACACCTACAATCAGTTCGCAATAACCAACCTGATCTCCCGGTGGCTCAACACTTCAACTCCCCTTCCCATTCCGAATCCGACCTTTCTGTCCTGGGCCTCCTCCATGGCCAGAGTGAGGCCCACCGCATATTGGAGGAGCAGCACCTCATATTTGCTTGGGTAGTTTACACCCCAGCGGTATGAATATTGGCTTCTCTAATTTCAGGTTTCTCCCTCCTTCCCCTCCCATGCCCAGCTCTCCCACAGCCTACTGTCCCCGCCTCTTCCTTTCTTTTTCCTGCCACCCCCTCCCGACATCAGTCTGAAGAAGGGTCTCGACCCGAAATGTCGCCTATTCCTTCGCTCCATAGATTATGCCTCACCTGATGATTTTCTCCAGCTTTGTCTACCAACGGGATCCCACCACTGGCCACATCTTCCCATCTCCTCCCCTGTCGGCTTTCCGCAGAGACCGCTCCCACCCAAACCACCCCCTTTCCTGGCACTTTCCCTTGCAACTGCAGGAAATGCTACACTTGTTGCTTTACCTCCCCCTTGACTACATTCAAGGACCCAAGCAGTCTTTCTAGGTACGGCAGAGGTTCACCTGCACCTCCTCCAACCTCATCTATTGCATCCGCTGCCCTAATAATAATCATAATAATAATAATAATAATAATAATAATAAATACTTTATTGGGTGCAGCAGCATCTATGAAGCGAAGGAAATAGGCAACGTTTTGGGCCGAAACGTTGTCTATTTCCATCGCTCCATAGATGCTGCTGCACCCGCTGAGTTTCTCCAGCATTTTTGTGTACCTTCGATTTTCCAGCATCTGCAGTTCCTTCTTAAACACATAAATACTTTATTGATCCCTTCAGGGAAATTCAGATGTCCAGAAGCCCCCAAGCACCAAACCCACACATTCAAAACGAACGCAGACAGAAAATACATCAAATACAATGTGGACAATACCTGAGAGCAATAAATACTTAAAAAGACCAATAATTAACTATTTTTTTTAAACGCAAAAAGCATCCCCCTACAGCCTAGTGGTCCGTATTATAAAATCTAATGGCTGCAGGGGTGAAGGATCTCCTGAACCGCTCCGTTCTACAGCGCAGGGAGAGGAGCCGGTTGTTGTTCCGAGTGCTCTTTTGACTCTCCAGAATTACATGGAGGGGGTGCCCATAGTTGTCGAGGATGACCTGCACCTTGCGCCTCATATGCCTCTCAAGCACATCCATCCCAGAGTCCACTCTCCCCTCCAGCCCGTTTTACCAGCTTGTCCAGCTTCTTGTTGTTTTTCACACTGATGCTGTTGCCCCAGCAGACACCAGCGTAAAAAATGACACTTGCAACCACAGTGTTGTAAAACACGTACAGCTTATCATTGCGCACATTGAAGGATTTGAGCCTACATCGGTGAGACCAAGCATAGGCTTGGCGATCACTTCACCCAACACCTCCGCTCGGTTCGCAATAACCAACATGATCTCCTGGTGGCTCAGCACTTCAACTACCCCTCCCATTCAGAATCAAACCTTTCTGTCCTGGGCCTCCTCCATGGCCAGAGTAAATTGGAAAAGCAGCACCTCATATTATGTTTGGGCAGTTTACACCCCAGCGGTATGAACATTGACCTCCAATTTCAGAATATCCCTGCTTTCTCCTCCGCTTCCCAGCTCTCCCTCAGCCCAGCTCTTCTCCGCCTCTTCCTTTCTTCTTCCCGCCCCACCCCCCCACCCCACCCTCACATCAGTCTGAAGAAGGGTCTCAACCCGAAACGTCACCTATTTCCTTCGCTCCATAGATGCTGCCTCAGTCGCTGAGTTTCTCCAGCATTTTTGTTTACCCATTCACACAAGTTCTGTTATCCCACTTTCCTCACCCACTCCCTACAGATTAGGGGCAATTTTACAGAGACACATTAAGCTACAAAACCAATGCATCTTTGGGATGTGGGAGGAAACCCACATGCTTGCAGGGAGAATGTGCAAATTCAACACAGACAGTGCCTGTGGACAGCTTCGAACACAGATCTCTGGCATGTGAGGCAGCAAGTCCACCAGCTGTGCCACTATATTTTATTTTCCAACACACAAAAAATTATACGTTGATAGCTTTGGTTACTAAAAAAAAAGAAACTATCCATTTTCAGTCTTAAATCTCTAAGTGACGCTATGTCCCCCTTTACAGCTACTGTATGTTTTAATTCAGTTCAAGACTATGGGGCAGTACATTGGCCATAAAGTTGCTGCCTAAAATTGCCAGAGACCCGGAATTGATCCTGAATATGGGTGCTGTCTATATGGAGTTTGCTCCTTTTCCCTTTGATCGCATGGGTTTTCTCCTGGTGCTCTTGTTCGGGAACCTTTTTCAGACCCATAGAAAATAGGTGCAGGAGGAGGCCATTCGGCCCTTCGAGCCATCACCCTTTATATATATATATATATAATATATATATAAATACATATTTATATTCATATATAAATATACACTGTTTTGTTTTCTCGTTTATAACATTGTTTACAGAGTACTATGTTTACATATTCTGTTGTGCTGCTGCAAGTAAGGATTTCATTGTTCTAACTGGGATGTGAGAGAATAAAACACTCTTGACTTACGTCGCTAACGTGTGGGATAGAACTAGTGTACGGGTGATTGGTGGTCGGCGTGGACTCGGTGGGCCGAAGGGCTTGTTTCCACTCTGTATCTTTTAAATTAAACTAAAAACACTAAAACCAGAGGAAATCTAAAGAAGGGTCTCTACCCGAAACGTCACCCAAGTTCTTCTATCCAGAGATGCTGGCTGCTCCATGGAGTTCCCCCGCATAATTAAAGCATGGAATAGTCTTCACCCTACCATAGGTACCCAACCAGAAGCGATTACATTTAAGGTAGCTCTTATTTCCCAAGAACCCTTTTTTGCTTCGGTCCAAGTCAAGAGAGTTTTATTGTCATGTGTCCCAGATAGGACAATGAAATTCTTGCTTGCTGCAGCACAACAGAATATGTAAACATAATACAGAACAGGAGATAAATGTTCAGTGTGTCTATATACCATAGACCGTATATATACACAAATAATAAACAGATAAAGTGCAATAAGCTGTTATTTTTCAGAGTTTGGAGCTTGGTGGTGGTGGGTCCACTCCTGTTTAAATTCCATTTGGAATATTTTTGGAGGACCAGGAAACCAAGAAGCTCCAGCTCCAGGGAGTGATTCTTTTTTTTTATTTTTTTATTTTTATTAGAAGTACGGTAATTTACAGTAATACACAACACTTATATCTTAGTACATTTTTTATACCGCTTCATTTTTTGAGCTTTAAGAGAAAGATAGAAGTAAGAAAAGTAAAGAAAGTGCGCAAGAGTCGTGAAGTGCAAAAGAGTGTTGTGAAAAGAAAGCCCCTTAGAAAAGAAGTTAGAGAAGGAAGTAAAGTAAGAAAGCAGATCCTAGAAAAGAAAGAAAAAGAAAGTAGGAACAATCGCAGAAAGGGAACCACCGACCAAGTCTGTTTTTATTGTTTTACCTCCCATTACCAGGTCCTGATACCATTCTTTATTTATTTATTTTTTAAATTACTATTGCACCTCATGCTTGTAATAGGTCCAAAAACGTAGACCACGTCTTTTGGAATTGGTCTGCTTTCCCTGCTAAGAGGAATCTCATCTCTTCCAGATGTAATGTTTCCAACATATTTGATGTCCACATTTTTATTGTTGGTGTGGGCGCATTTTTCCAGAATTTAAGTATGAGCCTTTTACCCATTATTAGCCCGTAATTGAATAAGTTCTTCTGGTACACATTTAATTCAGGGATACCTTCCGATATTCCAAAAATGATCCATTCTGGTTTTGGTACCAGTTTTATTTTAATTAATTTTGAGAAAATATCAAATATTTCATACCAAAAATTTTGGATTTTTGTACAAAAAACAAAAGAATGCGCTATGGTAGCTTCTTGACATAGACATTTATCACAGATTGGTGAAACATTAGGAAAGATTTTATTTAATTTAGTTTTTGAATAATATAGTCTATGTAATGTTTTGAATTGGATGAGCGTATGTCGTACGTTGATCGAACATTTATGCACCTGTAGTAAATGGTTATCCCAGCTCTCTTTTGAAATTTTTATAGCTAATTCTTGTTCCCAGTCTCTTCTAATTCCATCTGTTGTGGGTATTTCTATGTTTAAAATGATATTATATAAGTACGATATTAGATTAGCTGATTCCGCCTTTGTCTTCATTGCTTCATCTAGTAAGTCGGAAGGCATATTATGATAGTCTTTTGTGTGTTTTTTTAGGTAATCACAAATTTGTAGATATTTAAAATATTGATTATTTTTCAGATTATATTTCAGTTGTAGTTGTTGAAATGATAGTAATTTTCCCAATTCATACAGATCTTCGAGCGTTTTGATTCCCATTCTATAAATGATTTGTCTATGGTTGAAGGTTTAAACGATGGGTTATTAACTATTGGTATTGAGAGAGATAGGTTTCTTAATTTTAGATTCTGTTTTATTTGTTTCCATGTTCTAATTGTGCTATTTATAATTGGGTTTTTATTATAATTTTTATTATTCAAATTTATTGGAGAGAGAATAATCGCTCCTATATTACTCGGGGAACAGTCCTCTTTTTCCATTATAATCCAGTCCACCTGCTGGGCAGAATTGTCCAGCAGGTGAATCATATTTTTAATATTTACTGCCCATTTATAATACATAAAGTTAGGGAGCGCGAGACCCCCCAACTCTTTTCGTTTATTAAGGTGTGCTCTTTGTATTCTATGGGATTTATAATCCCATATAAAATTTGTAATGTCTGAGTCCAATTTTTTGAAAAACTTTTTTGGGATATATATAGGTATTGATTGAAATAGGTATAGGATTTGTGGTAAGAAAATCATTTTTATAGCATTTATTCTGCCTATTAAGGACATCGGAAGTGTTTTCCAGAATTTAATCATATTATTTAATTTCTTAAGTAAGGGATTATAATTGGCTTTAAACATATCCTGGTAATTTCTAGTAATTTCAATTCCCAAATATTTGAATTTTTCTATGGCTATTTTAAAAGGGAATTTCCTGAGGTGTGTTGAGTCTTTTGGTTTTATCGACATAATTTCACTTTTGTTCCAGTTTATTCTATATCCTGAAAAGGATCCAAAGTCCTCAATTAAATTTAATATATTTGGTATACTAATTTGTGGTTTTGTGATGTATAATAGTACGTCATCGGCATATAAGGATATTTTGTTATTTGAATATTTTGTATTATAACCGTAAATATCCATGTGTGTTCTTATTTTTTCAGCAAGGGGTTCAATTACTAAAGCAAATAACAGCGGTGATAATGAACATCCTTGTCTATTGCCCCTTGATAGTTCAAATTTCGAGGATAATATATTATTAGTTAGTATTCTAGCCGTAGGTTTGTTATATAATAGTTTTATCCATGCAATGAAGTTCTCTCCCAATTGGAATTTTTGCAATACTTTAAACATATAGTCCCATTCTACTTGATCAAACGCTTTTTCTGCGTCCAATGAGATGATAGATAACTCTTGGTCCTGAGATTTATGCGAGTGCATTATGTTAAGCAAACGTCTCAAATTATTAAATGAATGTCTCTTAGGTATAAATCCTGTTTGATCCTCATTTATTAGTCTACTAACATACCTGCTTAGTCTACTGGCTAGTGTTTTCGCTATTATTTTTTGATCCGTATTTAACAAAGCTATAGCTCTATATGATCCTGGTTCTTCTATATTTTTATCTTTTTTAAGTATTAATATAATCGTTGATTCTGCTAGTGTTTCTGGTAAGTTTTGCTCTTTAAAAGCATGTGTATACATTTTCTGTAATCGTGGAGTAACTATGTCATAAAAAGATTTATAAAATTCATTACTGAATCCGTCTGGTCCTGGTGTTTTTCCATTCTTTAGTGTTTTTATTGTGTCTTCTATCTCCTTAGGAGTGATTTGTGCTCCCAGTTCCTCTTGTTCCCTCAGTTCTAATTGTGGTAGGTTACAGTTATCTAAGAATTCTGAGATTTTATTATTATCTATTAACGTTTTAGATGTGTATAAATTCTGGTAAAATTGAGCAAATCTTTTATTGATCTCCTTGGGTAGTGTTATTAATTCCCCTCTGTCTGATTTAATCTTTAATATTGCATCCAGGGAGTGATTCTGCGGTGGTTTTCAGCGGCCGCGGCGAGAAGAGTGAGACACTGATTTGAATGAGTTTAATTAAACTACTGTGCCATGCAGTGTTTTATCCGGGTGCATCACAGCATGGTGTGGAACAGCTCCATCCAAGACCACAAGAAATTGCAGAGAATTGTAGATGCAGCCCAGGCCATCACACAAATCAACCTCCCTTCCATTGACACCTCACACTACCTCGGCAAGGCCAGCAACATAATCAAGGACGAGTCGCACCCTGGTCACTCCCTCTTCTCTCCCCTCCCATCAGCCAAAATGTATAGAAGTGTGAAAACGCACACCTCCAGATTCAGGGACAGTTTCTTCCCAGCTGCTAAACACAAAATGCTGGAGTAACTCAGCGGGACAGACAGCATCTATGGAGAGAAGGAATGGGTGATGCTTTGGGTCAAGACACTTCTTCAGACTGCGAGTCAGGGGAGAGGGAGTTCAGGGATATGGAAGGGTAAGGTGTGAAAACAACAGATCAAAGCAGACGATAAGGAAATATAGAATGGCTTATTGTTAGCTGAGGGGAAGGTGATAAGGTATACAATCAGTAAAATTAATCAGAAATACAGAGAACTAGGGTGGAGAGGGACGGAGACAAAGGTAAAGCAAGGGATACTTGAAGTTAGAGAAATCAATATCATATCGCTGGATTGTAAGATGCCCAAGTGAAATATGAGGTGCTGTTCGTCCAATGTGCGTTGGACCTCACTCTGACAGTGGAGGAGGCCCAGGACAGAAAGGTCAGTACGGATGGGGAGTTAAAGTGTTTAGCAACCTGGAGATCGCATAAGCCTAGGTGGACTGAGCTGAGGTGTTCAGTGCTGAATTACTAACAACCTCTTTGGAGACCCTCGGATTATCTTTGATCGGACTTTACTGGCTTTATCTTGCACGAAACGTTCTTCACGCTATTCCCTTTATCATGTATCCGTGCACTGTGGATGGCTGGAGTGTAATCATGTATTGTCTCTCCGCTGACTGGTTAGCGGGAGTTGAGCTGGGGTTGGCTGAAGAATTCCATTGCAGAAAAGTGAAAAGCAATGGAATTCTTCCGGCAACCGCAGCTCAACTCTCGCCGGGCCAACTGACAACCCCGGACGGATGACACCTGCAGCCCCAGGCCCACAGCCAGCATGGAGAAGAAGCTCAACTCCAGCCTAACCCCGCTCCCCGACAGGCCGGGCGGGGACCGCCAGCAGCCAACCCCTCCAGCGCCGACGAAAGCCGAGCACCAGCCGACACCTCCGGCCCCCCCCCCCCGCCCCCCCTAGACAGCGACGGGAGGGGACGGGGACGGCCCAGCAGCAACTCAACAGACCCGGGCACCACATCAACGAGCACGATCTCGCTCACTCACCAAAGCATAAAGCTATAAAAACAACAAAATAATCTTCGCTTTTAACAAAGGAACAATAAATACAACTATTTCATAGTTTGAAAGCAGTATTTTCTTACCTAAAAGAATCAAAGCTGGAAAAAACAGAAGAAATGAAGGTCCACTGCTTTACACGGCTGTTTGTACAGTGACCTTTGACCTGGGCATGTGCAGTCGGAATGCCAAACTCGCTTATCGCGTTGGGGGAGGGGGACCCAACAGGTCTGCACTTGTTTTATTGTATAGTATTATATATTAATATTATATATTAAGAGGCTAACTGTGCTCATGGTCTGGGTTTGATTACTGGAAGCAAGCTAATACAAATTAAGTGCAGCTGTGTAGCCTACATTTACAATTTGTTTTGTTAGATTTACATTTGTGTCTGCTAATGTTCGCTTTCAAATGGTTTATTAATGGAAAGGGTGTTTGCCTTGTTCTTCTTTGTGTTGTTAACGCGTGCCTGCGAAAGAAACACAACAACAAATATCACGCAGGAAACTTTTTTGAAAATTTCAGAAAATACCATCAATTTCCAGGAAATTGGGGATTCTATTTAAGGAAACATATTTTTTTTTGAGGTGTGGAAGCTCTGGTTCACACCTTCTTCCAAAAATTCACTTGTAGTTATCAGACAATGCCAGTTCTTGTCTAGCCATTATTTGCTCACCGATCCATTCCCAATTAACCAAGCGTTCAGTACTGTTTCTTGTGTCAAAGGATTACGACGTAACTCAACAACATTTGGGCTTTTTTGGGCTGTTTGTGCATGCCAATTATTTTTCATGAGCACAATAGATTTGTAAGATTAATCAAGGAAAGATGATAAGTATTCTTCTTAAATGGTTAGTTGTGTCGTGTACTGTTTGTGTATTCTGTTAGAGTGGAGCTCTGTCCCTTTATAGTCAAAACAATCCTACGTGTTGCAAAAACAGGTTTCAGGTTAATTTAGTCTCATTATGCATCAGTCAAAGAACATGTCAGGTTGGAATGTGCTTCTGACATTTAGCCTCCAGGACTTTTAGAATCAGAGAATCAGACTAAATTTATTAGCCAAGGATGTATATTGACGTGGTGCCTTGCTCGCACATGGTAAAAATGCAACATACATCAGACAATTAAAAATAAAACATTATAATTTAAACATATGAAGATAAAGTACCAGAGTAGACAGAGGCTACAGACAATATATTGGCTGTTGAGTAGAGCTACTGCTCGTGGAAAAAAAGCAGTTTCTATGTCTGGTTGTGGCGCTGCTCCTTCATTCGCAGTTTCTTTAAGATTATTTTGTATCATAATCAAAATGTGGCACATGAGGAGTATCATTCTCATGGAATGGTGTATGGCGTGTGACGTTTGGAATGTGCCAGAGAGGATAGAAAAGGATAAGTACTGCGTATCTTGTGAGACGTTATTCATATTATGCGAAAAGACACTCCTTGGAGTGACTTGCTTCTCATGTGTTAAGTACTTTTCATGTAGGATCATGGTAGAGCTTCTGTAAAGCCACATTAGAGGAAGGATGTGGAAGCTTTGGAAAGGTTGCAGAGGAGATTTCCAAGAATGATGCTTGGTTTAAGAGGGCATTAACAACAAGCAAACGTTGGACAGACTTGGATTGTTTTCTCTGGAACGCTGGAGGTTGAAGGGAGAACTGATAGAAGTATATAAAATGATGACAGGCATAGATAAGGTAGACAGGACCTTTTTTCCACGATGGAAATATCAAATGCTAGGGGGCATCGTTTTAAGGTAAGAAGGGCAAAGTTTAAAGGAGATGTCTGCCTGGGTTGGTGGTGGAGGTAGATATAAGTGACATTTAAGACGGTTTTAGATAGGCACGTGGATATGCAGGGAACGGAGGGATATGGATTATGTGTAGCCAGATACGAGTTTGTCTCGGCATCATGTTCAGCGCAGACATTGTGGGCTGAAGGTCATGTTCTCGTGCTGTAATGTTCTATGTTCTTCATTCTTTAATTTTCAGGAATACAACACACTTTTATCTTTGTGCTTCCCCTACCTTAACACATACACTGGCAGGCGTATGTTCAGCTGCCTGAGGTCTCTCTTCTAGAATGACCTCACTCTCCTTGAGGATGTTATCTTATCCCTTCCATTAAGTTCACCTGAATCACCATCTCTTTGTGAAGATTGGTATCAACATTTATCTGAAGAAACTTGGTACATTTCACAAACGACCTAACAGCACCCGTGAAAAAAGCAACAGCATAAGCCTTTCAGGTCAATGGTCTTTAGGTTTTGATGAAAGAGAATCCATGTGAAATGTTAACTCTGTTCAAAAATAAGACAAAATGCTGGAGTAACTCTGTGGGTCACAGGTCCATGTTCTCCAGAGATGCTGCTTGACCTGTTGAGTAACACAAGGACATAAGTTTCGGACCAGAGTTAGGCCATTCGGCCCATCGTGTCCACTCCACCATTCAATCATGGCTGATCTATCTTTCCCACTCAACCCCATTCTCCCGTCTTCTCCCCGTAACCTTTAACACCCTTACTAATCAAGAACCTGTCAATCCCCACTTAAAAAATATCCAATGATGGCCTCCACAGTGTCTGTGGCAATGAATTCCACAGATCATTACCCTCTAGCTAAAGAAATTCCTCCTCGTCTCTTTTACTCCAGCACTTTGTATCATTTTTTGTATACCTGCATCTGCAGTTCCTAGGTCTCCATGATAACTAGTTCTCCCATCACTAAAAGGCCTGTCTCACGAGTCTGCGGTCATTGGCGGCGAAATGGGAAGAATCTGCCGCCATAGACCGCGCACCCGTGAGAACGTACAATTCCGGGGCCGTGCGGCGGTGTTCCCAACACCGCACGGCGCTAAAATAAAATCGACAATGTTGAAAACTATATACTCACCGCACAACCTACACCAGTGATGCACGAGTGCGGCACGGCCGCCCGCACGGGCCGCCGCCAGTGTGGCTCGAGCGCCGTGCGTCAAACCTCCACTGCCACAGCCTCCGCCAGTGAGGCACGTGTGCTGCACGGCCGCAGGCACAGCCACCGCTACAGCACCGCGTTCAGGATGGCCGCCGCCACAGCCGCCGCTGGTGAGTCACGTGCGGCAGGCCGACGTCATCGCAGTCGGCCCGCCCTTTTTTTAACTTACCGCAAGCACGTGGGACCCGCCGTGTTTGAATTACTCGTCCCCCGCGCAGCATCCGTGCGGCGCTCCGGTGGATAGGCTCGCCGCTCTCGCCGTTGCCGCGCGGTCCCCGCTACCGGCGACGCCGCGCTTCACCGCCGATGACCGCAAACAGGTAAGACAGAGCCTTAATGCAGCCAGAATCACAATGTTTTCTGCATTTCCCAGAATTTCCACATTTTTGTAATGTCATCACTTTATAATGTTGGAGAGTCAGTCTGTTTGTAGATACCAAGACTTCACAAGGCAATGACATTTGGTAGTGAAAATCAAAAACACTGCAGATGCTGAAAACCTGAAATAGAAATAATATGTTTGGCCTGTCAGTACCAATGCCTACTATTGCTCGAAAAATCATATTCCTTCCTACATTTCTCCTTTCTCCTCTGGTCCAGTCCGTTCCCTTACATCTGTGATACCTTTGGTACCCTCTGCCACTTTGACGGTGTCCATTTTCATAGCCGTATCCACGTCCATCGCACTTCAGTGGGTACCGAGGCCCCTCTGCTTCTTCCTTAATTAGAGACCCAACCAGTTCCCCTTTATCAACAGGGTCATTCGCATGGCTGAACTAATTCTCACATTAACTAGTTTTTCAATTCCATTTACTATTTCCAGAATGAAGATGTGGCTATGGAAACTCACATGGACCATTGGCATAACTGCTTTTTTGTCAGGGAGTCTTTATTTTAGTCCTAATTTGACTCCCTGCCTCGGCTTTTTTTTCCCCTGTGGATATCAACACCTGCACTGATGCTGCTTCCTGTATTCAGACAAATGTTTCATGACATTTGCTGCAATCTCCCTCTCCCTCCTTCACATGACTCTGTCCCATTTTGAATCTGTCTCAAGGGGATAGATAAGTGAGAAACATTCATTACAAGCCCTTAGCAACCCTGACTTTACTTCCTCCCACCCTGCCTCCTGTGAGGACTGCATTCCTTTCTCCTAGTTCTTCCGTCTCTTTGTATTTTCTTCAATGACAAGACTTTACATCGGGTGCTGCTGAGTTGTCTTCCTTGCTTCTGAATCAAGGCTTTGCCTCCTCTACCGCTGCTGACAAAGCCCTCGACTGCATCTCAAATATTTCCCACGTTTCTGCTATCACCAACGCTCCTCCTGAACAGAGCAAGACAAACGTGTCCCTGGCCCTTGCTTTCCTCCAGACTTAATTCAACGGATCACCTTTCACAGCTTCCACCACATCCAACATCATTCCACAACCAGAGCAATCTTTCCCACCCATTTCAGTATTTCAAGGCCCTTCTAGCCTCACCAAACACTTCCATTCTTATGGCGTTTTCTTCCTGCAGGCCATGCCTAATCTGTCCCTTTATCTCTCCACTTCTCACCAACTAAGAACACAAAGGTCCTTCCAAGTGAAGCAGTGATTACCTGGCCCTTTTTCAAGTCCAGCGTATTGCATTCGGTGTTCACAATGCGTCCTTCTGTACAATGGGGAAACCAAACATGGGTTGGATGACCACTTTGTGTAGTATCTGTGTTCAATTCACAGGGGCAATGTTGAACCTCTGTTTTATCTCACTCCCACTCTGACCGATCTGTAACCTCCTGCACAGTTGCACAAGGCCCAAGACCCACTTGCAGAATTACATCTAATCCTCTGCCTGGGCACACATCAGCCTCAACATCAAATTTTACAATGCCGGGAAACCCAATTCCTCTGCACCAGAGCTGTCCATTTTGCAAGTCATCCATCTGTGATATTGGCTCAGTTCTTCTTTCACCATGGGCACACTGACATGCTGGGTAACTACTACAGTCCTACATTCTATAGCTTTTTGTGTTCCTTTGTACTCTCACTCTCTAATTGCCCTCACCTCATAACTTTCATTCATTCTCTCTCTTCGTCTGTCTTTCCACCCAATTAACCCAATGACAGAATGAGATCTACAACTTATGCCCATGGTAACCCTGGCCCTATCCTACCAGAGATATTTCCTTTGTCCTATGCAGCCCCACTCCTCGACCACCACCATCCTCTCTGCAACTTAAAACTAACGTGTATTCTCCTTTCCCCAGTTCTGATGAAGGGTTCTCAACCTGAACTACTATCTGTTTCTTTCCCTAGGATGCATCTGGCCCAAGTGTTTTGATGATGTTTGTTGAGACACCTCAACACCTCTGCCCTTCAGCTTCTACCATGACCACCCTTTTCCTAGGCACCATCTATGACTGATGCAGGTCATTTATAACCATGCAGTCTTCTTGTAGGGAGCAATGTTCACTCATTCTTGTCATTGAGGGAGTGCAGCGTGGGTTTACAAGGTTAATTCCTGGGATGGCGGGACTGTCAAATGCTGAGAGAATGGAGCAGCTGGGCTTGTACACTCTGGAGTTGAGGATGAGAGGATATCTCATTGAAAAATATAAGATTGTTAAGGGTTTGGACACACTAGAGGCAGGAAACATGTTCCCGATGTTGGGGGAGTCCAGAACCAGGGGCCACAGTTTAAGAATAAGGAGTAAGCCATTTAGAACAGAGACAAGGAAACACTTTTTCTCACAGAGAGTGGTGAGTCTGTGGAATTCTCTGCCTCAGAGGGCGGTGGAGGCAGTTTCTCTGGATGCTTTCAAGAGAGAGCTAGATAGGGCTCTTTAAAATAGCGGAGTCAGGGGATACGGGGAGAAGGCAGGAACGGGGTTCTGATTGGGGATGATCAGCCTTGATCACATTGAATGGCGGTGCTGGCTCAAAGGGCCGAATGGCCTACTCCTGCACCTATTGTCTATCTCGCTTGTCCTGAACCACATTGAGGCAATATCTAGACAGGGCCCAGAATTTGCATCAGCACCAGCCCATCACTGTCACACAAAGATGATGTGTAAACATATCTTGTAATGGTTACAACAGCAGAACTGGTTGTGGGAAGTCAGCTCTGATCATTGCAACAACACTGTGTACAGCACCAGGGCTGTCATATGGTCCTAATTATAGGAGCAGAATTAGGCCATTCGGCCCATCAAGTCTGCTCATGCCATCTAATCATGGCTGATCTATCTCTCCCTCCTAACCCCATCCTCCTCTCCATAACCTCTGACACCCGTACTAATCAAGAATCTATCTATCTCTGCTGTAAAAATATCCATTGACTTGGCCTCCACAGCCTTCTGTGGCAAAGAATTCCACAGATTCACCACCCTCTTACTAAAGAAACTCCTCATCTCCTTCCTAAAGGAACGTCTTTTAATTCTGAGGCTTTGACCTCTAGTTCTAGACTCTCCCACTAGTGGAAACATCCTCTCCGCATTCACTCTATCCAAGCCTTTCACTATTCTGTAAGTTCCAATGAGGTTTCCCCACTGCCGTCAAACGCTCATCATATGTTAACCCACTCATTCCTGGGATCGTTCTTGTAAACCTCCTCTGGACCCTCTCCAAAGCCAGCACACCTTTCCTCAGATATGGTGCTCAAAATTGCTCATAATACTCCAAATGTGGCCTGACCAGCACCTTAGAGCCTCAGCATTTCATGTTGTTGTATTCTAACCCTCTTGAAATAAATGCTAGCATTGCATTTGCCTTCCTTACTACCGGTACGACTTGCAAATTAACGTTTGGAAATCCTGCACCAACACTCTTTGCACCTCCGATTTTTGGATTCTCTCCCCACTTAGAAAACAGTCTATGCCTTTATTCCTACCAAAATGCATGACTCCACACTTTGCTACACTATATTCCATCTGCCACTTCTCTGCCCACTCTCCCAACCTGTCCAGGTCCTTCTGCAGAGTCCATGCTTCCTCTACAATACCTGCCCCTCCTCTTATTTTTGTGTCATCTGCAAACTTGGCCACAAAGCCTTCACTCCCCTCATCCAAATCATTAATATACAACGTGAAAAGTAATGTCCCCAGCACTGACCTCTGCGGAATTCTGCTAGTCACTAGCCGCCAACCAGAAAAGGCCCCCTTTATTGCCACTCTTTGCCTTCGGTCATGCAGCCAACCTGCTATCCATGCTAGTACCTGTCGTCAGGGGCAGAAATCGCTTTTTAAAACATGGGGGAGGGGGGGGAACACAATGAGGCCTGCCATCTAGGACAGGGTTCGGCAACCTACGGCCCACGGGCTGGATCCGACCCGTAACCCGAAATCATCCGGCCCGCAGGCGTATTATTTTTCAATTCGTGACCTGAGAACTGCAGCTCGTCCCGGGGCACGCAGGCGACCTGGGAACTGTAGCCAGTCCCAGAGCACGTAGGGGACCTCGGCGTTACAGCCAGACCTGCCAGCCGACCTGTGCAATACAACCAGTCCCGGGACAGGCGAGCCGACCTGGGAACTGCAGCTAGTCCCAGGTTGCTAGATTCTAGGAGCTAGCGGCTTCCAAATTGAATCGACCTTAAGGGCTCCGGTCGCAGAGCCTGTGCCCCCCCCCCCACCCAGGATTTCCGCCCATGCCTGCCCTTTGATACCATGGGCTCACATCTTCCTGAGCAGCATAGAAACATAGAAACATAGAAAGTAGGTGCGAGAGTAGACCACCAGGCCCATCGAGCCCGCACCGCCATTCGCTCATGGCTGAACACTAAACAGACACCCCTACCCACAAACAGTAGACACAAGACACAGAACACAAGACACTACCCTCCCCTTTATACCGCTATCACCCCTCTCCACCCCAAGAACCGCGTGATCTCCTGGGGGAGGCAAAAAAACGGATAAAAACCCAGGTCCAATTCGGGAAAAAAATCCGGGAAATTCCTCTCCGACCCCAATCCAGGCGATCGACACTTGTCCAGGAGATCACTCAGGTCTTACTATAATAACCATACCTAGGTCCATATCCCTGCCCTCTCCCCGTAGCCCCTTATCCCCTTGGCAGCTAAAAAACCATCTATTTTAGACTTAAATATATTTAATGTTTCTGCTTCCACTGCTCCCTGGGGCAGTGAATTCCATAAATTAACCACCCTCTGGGTGAAGAAGTTCTTCCTCATCTCAGTTTTAAAAGAGCCCCCCCTTATTCTACAACTATGTCCCCTAGTTCTAGTTTCCCCGATCATTGGGAACATCCTCGGTGCATCCACCCGATCAAGGCCCCTCACGATCTTATATGTTTCAATGAGATCGCCTCTCATTCTTCTAAACTCCAAAGAGTAGAGTTCCAACCTACTTAACCTTTCCTCATATGTCAATCCCCTCATTGCAGGAATTAATCTTGTAAACCTTCGCTGCACTGCCTCCAGGGCCAGTACATCCTTTCTTAAGTATGGACCCCAGAACTGTACACAGTATTCCAAATGTGGTCTCACTAATACTGTGTACAGCTGCAGCAAGACCTCCGTGTTTTTATACTCAATCCCCCTAGCAATAAAGGCCAAAACTCCATTGGCCTTCCTGATTGCTTGCTGCACCTGCATACTAACTTTTAGTGATTCATGTACTACTACCCCTAGATCCCTTTGCGTTGCATTACAACGCAGCTCCACCTCATTTAGAAAATAACTTGCCCTATCATTTTTTTTCCCAAAGTGAATGACTTCACATTTATTAGTATTACATTTCATCTGCCAAGTTGTTGCCCACTCACCTAGCTTATCTATATCCTTTTGCAGACTCTTCCTATCCTCCTCATCCCCTACTTTTCCTCCCATTTTTGTATCGTCCGCAAATTTTGATATATTACACTTGGTTCCCTCCTCCAAATCATTTATATAAATTGTGAACAACTGGGGTCCCAGCACCGACCCTTGCGGAACCCCGCTAGTTACCGGTTGCCATCCCGAGTATGAACCATTTATCCCCACTCTCTGCTTCCTATTTGTTAGCCAATCCTCTACCCATGCTAATATATTACCCCCAATCCCATAATTTTTTATTTTTAGCAATAGTCTCTTATGTGGCACCTTGTCAAAAGCCTTTTGGAAGTCCAAGTATACCACATCCACCGGTTCCCCTTTATCCACCCGGGTTGTTACTTCCTCAAAGAATTCGAGCAGATTCGTTAAACAGGACTTCCCCTTCACAAAACCATGCTGGTTCTGTCCGATGAAGTCATGTTTATCCAAGTGCCCCGTTAGTGTTTCTTTAATAATTGTCTCTAACATTTTACCCACCACCGATGTTAGACTAACCGGTCTATAGTTACCCGCCTTCTGTTTACTTCCTTTTTTAAATATAGGTGTTACATTGGCCATTTTCCAATCCACTGGGACCGTTCCTGCCTCCAGGGAGTTTTGGAAAATTATCACCAATGCATCCACAATCCCCACCGCTATCTCCCTCAAGACCCTTGGATGTAATCCATCAGGCCCAGGGGATTTATCCTCCTTCAGTCTCATTAATTTCCCTAATACCACCTCCTTGGTGATCTTAATAGTATTTAGCTCCTCCATTCCTACCGCCCCCTGTTTATCCAGCGTTGGAATATTTTTTGTGTCTTCTATGGTGAAGACTGATACAAAATACTCGTTTAATGCCTTTGCCATTTCCATGTTCCCCACCAACAACTCTCCAGTCTCACCCTCCAATGGACCAACGTTCACCTTAGCCACCCTTTTTCTTTTTATATAGCTATAAAAACTCTTACTATTAGTTTTTATGTTGTTCGCTAAATTCCTTTCATAGTCTATTTTCCCCGTCTTAATTAATCTCTTAGTTATTTTTTGCTGACCTTTAAATGCTTCCCAATCCTCTACCCTCCCACTATCTCTGGCTACCTTATATGCCCTTGCCTTCAGCCGAATACTATCCTTTATAGTTTTACTGAGCCATGGCTGACTGTTCTTTCCCTTACCCCTTTTTTTCTTCATAGGAATAAATTTTTCTTGAAGGTTATACAGTAGATCCTTAAACGTACACCACTGCTCATGTACCGTCTTATTCTTGAGTCTGCTATCCCAGTCAACTTTGATCAGCTCAGTCCTCATACCTTCATAATCCCCCTTATTTAAACTAAGTACCCTAGCCTGAGTTTCAACCTGCTCCCCTTCTATTTGAATATGGAATTCGACCATATTGTGGTCACTTGTTCCCAACGAGTCCCTAACTATGACATTTTTAATTAATCCTGCTTCATTACACAGGACCAGATCCAAGATTGCCTCCCCCCTTGTCAGTTCTGTGACATACTGTTCTAGGAACCCGTCTCTAATACATTCTATAAACTCTTCCTCTAGTCTACCCTGCCCAGTTTGGTTTGCCCAATTAATTTGAAAATTGAAGTCCCCCATGATTACAGCAGTTCCCTTTTTACATGCGTCAACTATTTGCAGATTTATGTTCTGACTAACAGCGTCACAGCTATTTGGAGGTCTATAAATTACACCCACTAGTGTTTTTTTCCCCTTGTTATTCTCTATCTGTACCCAAGCTGTTTCACTATCCTGATCCTTCAACGCAATATCCTTCCTCTCTATTGCCGTTATTCCCTCCCTTATTAAAAGGGCCACCCCTCCTCCCTTTCTTTCCTGTCTATCTTTTCTAATTGTCGAGTACCCCTCTATATTTAACTCCCAATCCTGATCCCCTTGCAGCCATGTCTCCGTAATGGCCACGATATCATAACTATATATACTTAATTGCACCGTTAATTCATTTATCTTATTTCGAATACTCCGTGCATTTAGATACAGCACTTTCAGATGATTTTTACTACCCTTCCTTTCTGTTTTTGCCCCTTTTACATCTAGAGCTTTATCTTCACACATTCTGGATCCTCCTGTCACATTTTGATTTTCCGTTTCCCCACTGATACCCTGCTCTATTTCCTCTACCCCTGCCTTTATTACCCCCCTTGATACCTCCCCCCCGCTACTTAGTTTAAAGACCTCTCTACTGCCCTAGTTATATGATTTGCCAGGACCCCAGTCCCAGCACCGTTCAGGTGAAGTCCGTCCTTACAGAACAGATCCCCCCTGTCCCAGTACTGGTGCCAGTGGCCCAAGAAACCAAACCCATTTTTCCCACACCAGTCTTTGAGCCACGCATTCAGCTTTTTAATTTTACGTACCCTCGCCGATTTGGCCCGTGGCTCAGGTAGCAATCCGGAGATCAGTACCCTCGAGGTTCTGCTTTTTAATTTATTCCCTAACTGCTCAAACTCGTTCAGCAGATCCTCCTTCCTCGTCCTTCCTATGTCATTGGTCCCCACATGGACCACGACCACTGGATCCTCCCCCTCACTCTGCAAATTTCTCTCCAGCATCGCAGAGATATCCTTAACCCTAGCACCGGGTAGGCAACACAGCCTTCGGGACATGTTCTGCTGGCCGCAGAGAACCTTATCTACCCCCCGAATAATACTATCCCCTATCACAACGGCATTTCTTCTAACTCCCCCCTCTTGAATGGCCCCCTGATCCACGGTGCTGCAGCCAGGTTGCTCATCCCTCCCACAGCCCCTGATCCCGTCCTCACATTGAGTAAGAGCCTCGGTCATGCTCGTCAGGGACAAGGGCTGTGGCTCCTGCCGCATCTCCTCCTGGTTCCCCCTACCTGCCTCGCTTATGGCCACACCTTCCTTTCCCTGCTCACTAACTACTGAATTGGTTAAACTGGTCGGTGTGACCATCCCCTGGCACAAAACATCCAGGTAATACTCCCCCTCCCTGATGCACCGCAGCGTATGAAGTTGGGTCTCCAGCTCATCAATGCGGAGCTCGAGTTCCGCTAGCCTCTCGTGTGGGACCTCCCCTTCAAAAAGCCATGCCGACTTTGGCCTATTTTATCATGAACTTGTAAGCACTCCGTGACCTCATTCTTTGTAATGGATTAAAATCTTACCAACCACTGAAGTCAGACTAACCAGACTATAGTTTCCACTATTCTGCTTTGTTCCCTTCTTGTACTGCGGGGTAATATTGGCAATTTTTCAATCATCTGGAAGCACTCCTGACTTCTTGAAAGATCACTATTAATGCCCCCACAATCTCTAAAGCCACCTCTTTCAGCACCTTGGGGTGCAGTCAATCCGGTCCAGGCGACTTATCCACCTTCAGTCCTTTCAGCTTCCCAAGCACCTTCTGAGTGGCTGATTGTGGTTGTCGGCCACAAATAGGGCATTGTATGGGTTTGGGATTGGGGGGGGGGGTGCAGAACAAAACCGTTCAGAAGGCTGGAGGAAGGAACTGCGAATGTTGGTTTACCCCAAATATAGACACAAAATGCTGGGGTAACTCAGCAGGACAGGCAGCATCTTTGGAGAGAAGGAATGCAGCATCTTTGGAGAGGACTCTTCAGGTCGAGACCTTTCTTCAAAACTGAGAGCCAGAAGAGAGGGAAACGAGATATAGACAATTATATAGAACAAAGAAAAGATATGCAAAAAAAGTAACAATGATCAAGGATGCGGTTCATTGTTAGCTGTGGGCCAGGTAAGAACAAGTTATACAATGAAACTCACCAGGACACCAGTGAAACTAGTATAATGACAAGGGAGGGGGAGGGACAGACAGAGGGCATGCAAGGGTTATTTGAAGTTATAGAAATCAATATTCATACCGCTGGGTTGTAAGTTGCCCAGGTGAAATACAAGGTGCTGTTCCTCCAATTTGTGTTTGGCCTCACTGACACTTCAGAATATTGTCAGGAAGCAAATCCCACAGGGTTCCCAGACTTACAATATTAATGAACGTAAAGCTATTCCATTAAATCCATCAATTTGACTTAAATACCTTAAGATTTAAATTAATTCAAATATTTTTATGATGTCTGCTCATTAGGAATAACTTCTGAACCTTTTGAATCATTCAAGGATATCTCCTGGCCCTCCATTTCACAATTGGAAGTGGCCATTTGGAAAGATTGATTGCATACAAGTGAAAAAATCAGCTCCCTCTTCTCCCCTCCTGACACTGCCGTTGTTTTTCCAACTCCCAGCACTGGAAAAGCTAAAATTTCCATCAAAATATTGGTAAAACCAGTTTGACTGCAGCACAATTTTGTTTTTATGCCTACAACTCAAATGCCTTCAGTTCAAATTCAGGCTCAACCAGACTGTTTACAATCTTGATACCCAATCTGCTCTCACATTTTAACCTTCTCAGCAAGTCTACACTGCAAGTCACCTTTATAGAGCCTCAACACTTGTTATTGAAAACCTCAGCTATGCTTTTATTATCTCCAAATTCAACTTTGCCAATGCTCTTACTAGTTTCCAACCTCTGATTTGTACTTGTATCCATCCAGGGACCCCAGCAGACTTCCCAGCTAAGACCGGCCTCTTAACCATATCTACTGCATTTGGTGTTCCCGCTGTGGCCTCCTTTACATTAGTGAGACCA
Organism: Malacoraja senta; assembly: GCA_038087875.1. Taxonomy (NCBI): domain Eukaryota; kingdom Metazoa; phylum Chordata; class Chondrichthyes; order Rajiformes; family Rajidae; genus Malacoraja; species Malacoraja senta. The sequence goes on along the minus strand of CM075981.1, from coordinate 34,828,402 downwards.
AGAATCAACTTGCTAACTGTTTTGCTGAACACTCGTGTTCGGTCAACCAAGGCCTGCTGGACCTCCCAGTTGCTAACCACTTTCATTCCCATACTGACCTTTCCGTCCTGGGTCTCCACATTGCTGGAGTGAAGCCACACACAAACTGGAGAAACAGCACCTCATATTCTGCTTGGGCAGCTTACAATGTAACGGTATGAACACTGAATTCTTCAATTTTAGCTAACTAACTAAGCTATAAACTAGGTAACTATGCTATAAACCCTTCCTTCCACCCCACTCCTTTCCCTGTGCCCCACCTGGACTTCAGAGATGCCACCAGTACAGTATTTAAAAAAAATAAACCAGCACCTGCAGTTCCTTGTATCTGCGGCTCTATTTCAATTATAACACTAATTTCATATCTTGCCCTTGTTACTCTATTAACATAGTTCTTGGGAGTGGAGGTGACTATGTTAATTTAACTGTAGCCTCTCACCCGTTGCAGGTTTATACGAGTACGTAATGCAACAATTACATAGAGCTACAATTACATTTAATGGCTATCATTCTGTATTTATGCCTACAATATTCTGTTGCGCTGTAGCAAGCAAGAATTTCATTGTCCTATCTGGGACACATGACAATAAACTCTCTTGACTTGACATTTAACTTTGCTAGAAACAAACTTGGAAAGCACACAAGAGTGGGTCAGATGCAAAGATAAAGGTGCACAAAAGAATACAACTTTTGCATGGCCTTCAGTTCTTTGAGATGTCAAACCAAGGCAGTTATAGAGCTGCATTTTTGGAAAATGTAACTCAACACATCCAGAATTGCACTTAACGGTTATTTACAACACTTTCTAGACATTTCCAGAAAATACAGAAAGGGGTTGGGTTTCAAAACTTGTAGCGAGTGTGATAGTTCCTGGCTCCCTGATTTTTCAATTATACCCAGGGCAAACTTTCTGTTCTCACTATCAACACGGCTAATTAGTAGGAATGAAAACAAATATTTCATTAGGTTACCTTTAAATCACATTGCCATATATCAGGTACACTTAGTGGCTCAAAAGAAAAATCAAAAGCCTTCCCGGTGTCCCACAGTCCCCTCTTCAATTTGAAGCTTCCAAGTGTTGTTCCAGATAAATTCCTGTGCAATGTATGCATTATCACAGAAAGAAAGACTACATGCAGGTGAATAAACAATGATTCCTAACAGCTTCTATACATTAAAAGTTAGCAAGTACAGGTGGTAATTAAGTGAAGCGGTCTTTACTGCAAGGAGGATTAAATATAAATGAGCTTACAGCAACTGTACAAGGAGTTGGCAAGGTTACATGTGAAGTACTAAGCACTGTTTTGGTCTTATTTGTAAAGGATATCCTTTGCACTGGGAGGTAGGCCAGAGGAAGTTCAAGTGGATGACTTCTGAACTGAAAGGGCCAACGGGAATTTCGTCATTAAAAAGTCATGACTTTTTTGTGGAAGCTGAATCATTAAAATATATGTAATGCTGAATCACAGTTTCTTTGATGCCTGGAGAGAATCAGGAGCTATGTGAACGGGCCAGACAGTGAAGCTGAAATGGAGGTCAGATCTGCTGTGATCATCTCCAGTGGTGAAGCAGACACAGGGGCTGGTCAGCCTTGCACCATTGTTGTTTTTTGTGAAACACCCAAAGTCAGAAAACAAAGACAATCCACTTAATGTATCTAAGAGCCAACAAAATTAAGCATCATCTTCAAGAATGAATTATTAGAGGTTTTATTTAAGTTGGGAAATAACAGGATATTTTGCAAAGGCATGGCTTTATTTCACTGTACAAACACACAACTGTCACTTACATCTCTTTCTTGCAACAATAAACAGAGCAGCACAGCTGATATAAAAGTTTTATTTTAACTCCATATGATTGAACATCTAATTAGGTATACAGCATCACATGCATTATTTAAATTTATGCGTTTAAACAAGTTTCAAGTTGTTAATTACCCAGATGTTGGAAGTACCAAATGTTGAGAATGACAAACATGACAATTGTTCACAAGAACATATGCAAAATATAAAAACTGAAAAATACTTCCACTGCTATCCAATACTTAAACAGTCACGTCCACATAATGTTGAAACACAAACAATATGTTGTTATGTGGTACACCATGATTGTAGCTGCACATTGGCAAAATAAGTTAATCAGATATATTTACCAAATTGAACAACAGCATTCCTGCAGAACACAAGGCTCATTGCCACAGTGGCCGATGATTTGTATACCAACATCACAATTAGCGCCACAATTAAGGATCAACTGGCAAATGTGTAAAGTTGTTCCTCTCTGATAATCATTGGGAAGAAATTGACTACTATTACAGTGTTACACGCAAATATATTAAGAGCCAAGAAGCCACAAGTGGTGATTTCTACCTTAGTGCTGCCCATTTAGGTTTGCACTTAATTTCCAGAGTGGTCTACAAGTACAATTTATGCTGCATAAGCATAATTTTGGAAAAACTGAGAGTTTTGAAAACAAACCTGATTTGAAACTTGCACTACACTATTGAAACGTGCAAAAATAATTGAAAAGGTATCTGCTTAAAACTGTTGCATGTTCTTATTTTTTTGTTTGCTGAAGCAGTCTATATGCCAAGGAACAGAAGCTGATTCCAGTGCATACTTGATGCTCTTGAAAAGTGTTTACAGGAGAAAACTCATCTTTAAAAGGAATATTTAGTCAAATTAAAGGTCTCCAGAAAAAAACGTTGAAAGGAAAATCAAAAAGAAACAAAGAAGAGTGGAATAAAAAAAGGTGGAAGCTCTTAGAAAAGTCAATGTTCTTGCTTTTGTCAAAGTACAACCAGGATCTTATTCTGGTCTGCTAAAACTGATTTAATAATTTTTGTTAAAAGCTCCCTGAAAAACAAATCAGATTCTATAGCCAATTTCCTTTTTTTTCTCTTCTCTTCTTTAAAAAAAAATTAAATTTGGATGACCTCTGCCTGTCTGTCTGTCTGTCTGTCTACTAAATGGTCACAAGGAATTACAAATTGACAATTGGGATTTGCATTTTATGATGGTGGAATATGGCTCTGAATTTGAAATTAGCCTTTGTCAAACAAGACAAATGATTCAAATCTAGAATAGGAAGATAATTGGAGTAACCCATTTAAAAAAGTTATCAACTGCAGTTTAGTACTGTCAACTTCATCTTTTATATAAATGTTAGATGTTCCCAACATAAACTTTTATGGCTCACCACATATGAACTTTTATCTAATAGTGTTCTGATCATTTTAAACACTTTCTTTGTCAGTGGTAAGAATTTCCTATTTCCATTTAATGCAATGCAAGAACAGCAGGAAAGAGAATAAGAGTACATACTGTACAAAATCCTCTGTAAATAGAGTTTGGTCTCAGAGATATTTGGTGGCCTACCCCCATTCCCAAATGCAAATTTATTGGTTTTGTGGACTACCGTTTGTTGCATTGGAGCAGTCACCTGTAGCTAAACACAATAATGATATCCAACTTTGCAGGCAGTGTGATTGCTCTGGCAGAAGGCCAAGAATTCACACATGCACCTACAAAGTACAAACAATGCTTCGCCATCAACATGCTGCTCCATCTTATGCATGAGAAATCAAATATGTATCCATCATCCAATTTAAAACTTTAGTCCTAGCGCACGTTACACTTTCATTAATCTCACACAGCATGCCCATTTTATAGAGTTTCAGTTCTTCACATTAGGAAAGATGGTCAAGGACTCGCTCCCCGAGATTCCATTAAATTAACCACAACCATGGGTAGTTAAGATTTTAATGGAGCTTTCACCAAAGATTACAAGTTTGAAAGCTTGACAATTATAAAGTTGGAGAATCATGTTCATTGGAGCTCAAATACATTTCATATTTTACATTAAGAAGTATTTATCAATTTAAGAATATGGACATGCATTATGCCCAAAGGCCAATTGAGCATAGGAGAAAACAGAAGACCCTTTGGGCAGTACAGTTTCACAGATGATACTGGCTAATGTGTGCCAAATGTGAAATATGAAATCTACTTTCAACAACAGTGAGACTAGTAAAAACTGCACATCTGATTATTCATGATCAAAACAGCTTTAAAATGATTCCTTAGGCAAGAACTGTGCTGAGAACTTACAGCGACTGCCCCAAGATCCAACTCCCAGACCACTCAAGGCACAATTGAAGGTGTATGAAGTCTAGGAAAAGATTGCATAAAATGTCACATGCTTAAATATTTCCTCCGACAGATCACAGTGAAGTAAATTATCTGCCGCCCATCATAAGACCATGGGCAGAGCGAAGCCTCTCAAATCAGTTAACTTGGATCACAGCAGCCATGTATCCTTTCCATAACAGTCCACAGTATTGGGAGCACCAACATTAAAGACAAGGATCCAATGCTCCTGTACATCCTAAAGTGCTACTCATCTTTGCTAGCTCACAAACGCAGAAAGGCTGCAAGGCATTTGGTTTTCATAGTTTAATTCTTGGAGGAAAACTGGTCATTATAAATTGTCAGTCAAAGGGTCTTTTCGAATGATTAAATTATAGTGCCTCGGAAATTACAAATGCCTTCTTGGGTGCTCATTCCAAGAAACACAAGCTAATCTGCAGACAATTTAAATCTCTGCCAACTTCTAAGGTTTAATAAGCAAATTATTAATAAGCAAAGAGTTACAAAATTACATCAATATTGAGTACATGCACAAATTTCAATCTCCATATTACAAAGTTTCCCAAAGCCTTTCCTCTTTACACTAATATACCCTGACATTAAAGTTGCAGAAAGCCAGGAGTTAATCAAGCTACAGAAAGGTTAGTTATTAAATATAGACAGCCCAAATGCCTGCTCCCTTTGTATTGCTACATCGGTCTTCAAACTATCTCATAAATAAGAATTCAAACAGTTATTCTTAAATAATCCTTTCTTAAATTAATCAGCATTTACATTTAAAAAAAACCCTTAGGATACTTCAAGACACCTGTTGGGCCTAGCAGCACAATTCATCAGTATCCAAATTCAGATTGCTATACTCCCAAAATATCACAGTTCTAAACTAGATTATACGCAGTTCACGAATTAGTAACGAAAAGAAACAAGACTCAAGCCTCAGCCACCTATGACCACAATTCCCACGGTGAGCACAAATTCAGTTTCGCCCCAACAATTTGCTAGCCTTTTAAAAAAAAAGCACTTTAATTTATTGTAGATGCAACATCACTTCCACCTCGGGTTACAACTGCTTATAATCCCAATAACACAACTTTTGAGATCACCATGCAAAAGATCATTAAAATTGAAAGGAGGCATCCAGGTTTTAAAGCAAAGAACAATTTGTTTTGCTGACAATAAAACTCCTGTGTACAAAACTTACCCTGTCATTTTTGTTAAACATATTAAAGCTCCAAGGCTCAACATCTCAGCATACAAATGCTGTTCCTGCAGGAACAAGATTCACAAGTGGATGGACACTGGTTGGTGTCGGATTTGCCAATGCAACATGAAAGATAGTTCTGTGCATACAACACTGAGAATTGTAACTGATCTCATGTTTTAGAAATGAGCTGCAAAAAAAGCCAAGTATGGACCAGCTGAAAATCAATACAACTTTGTTTAATAAAAACATGATTGTTGGAATTGGCCATCCAATAAATGACAGCTGGGAATTTCTCGATAAACATCACCATTCATTATAAGTAGCACGTCTCATAATTTTGTCGATGCGAATTGTTTCTAAAAATATTTTTTTGCAGTCCAAGACTGGAGGCCTGCTCCAGCAGTGATCCATGTATTAAGATTTGTAAAACTTGTGGACAACGAACACACCAAGCAGAACCACAGACAGAATCCCAAGCATCCATTTGACATAAATATTATCCAACTCCAAAGCTGCCACCTGTTGAGAAAAGAAAGAATGAATCAAATACTCTATATTAAAATTTTATTTAGAGGAATGAGCTCTGAAGGTAAAAAATGATTCCTATCCTAGAAAGAAAAATAGAATTAAGTACAGTTTCTTAATACTGTGGTGTACAACCCACACCACAGTATTAATAAGGATAAACTCCACAAGTCACATGCAATAACTTACAATTACAGTAATGTTAATGTTTAGTTTAAAAGCTCAATAAGCATCAACAAAATCAATTGTACAGACTAGAATACAAAGAAACAAATCAAGTATTTAAAAAAATAAAGAGGCTTCATTTGGGCCAGTTATGAAAAAATCCATACTCAGCACATTTTTGATTTTAACCACTTTATTCAGGCAGAGGAAACTTTATTCTGGCAGAGAAAACAGTCCTTCCTCAGTTATGAGGGATAACAAAAAGTGTATTAAGAAAATCATTAAAATATTTAATAATTTTCCAGCTAAATCTAGAGCTTATATGTAATTAATTTCTTTACAGTTGTAGAATTCATCTGTAGTATTCCTTTAAGAGGAAAAACACGTGTTGAACATTAAATGTAATCAAAATCAGCACTGATACTCATTTAGAATTATTTTGGATAATAAATTTTCTCCAAATAATTTATAGAATTGATTTAAAATAATTCTCTGCACTTGAGCTCAAATGACAAACATGGCTGATGTATGAGATGTAACAATCTTTGGGTAAATATATAGATATCTAAAAACAATATAATTGTTCAATACCCAACTAGATTTATTTAGTAAGTGTAGGAAGGAACTACAGATGTTGGTTTACACTAAAGATAGACACAAAATGCTGGAGGAACTCAGCGGGACAGAAAGTATCTCTGGAGAAAAGGAATAGGTGACATTTTGCGTCGAGACTGAAGAAGGGTCTTGACCCGAAAAGCCACCTGTTCCTTTTCTCCAGAAATGCTGCCTGACCCGCTGAGTTGTTCCAGCATTTTCTGTCTATTATTTAGTAAGTAGTTGCAATATATAGATGAATATCCTAAGATTACCCGGTTTTGTACTAGTTTGTTTGATGCCAGCTAAAAGACGCTCTGATAAGGTTTCCTCATTCTCGGATTAAAAAACAGGAATGGAAAGAGGGAAAGGGAAGCAATTGCAAATAGCCCAGGTATCAGATAAAACCAGAGAAAGCGGTTATCATGAGTCTGCTGATGTTGAGTCAAGGTTCACAAAGAATGATGTGGAAAAGTTTGGGAATATTATTGTAATGCTAAAAATATGCTTCAAAAGGGGGAAATCGATGGCACAAAATATTGCTCACAAAAGTCAAACACTTCCTCAACTGGCAAGAAATGAATAGTTGTAAACAAGTATTGCACTTACCCAACCTCCTTGCATTGCAATCCATTGTGCAATGCTATTTTTCAGAAGAAACTCTGCAATGAATTTTGCAATTTGACTGAGAAATCCCTTCACACCATTCTGGAAGACATGAATGGCCATTCGATAGCCAAAGCCCAACAACGCTATCACACGGCCCCAATTTATACCACTTTCAAAAAGCCTGCAAGTAAAACATATAATGTTAGCATTATCTTCAAATTCTGAGTTACACATTATGTATACAGAGCTTCTAATACAGTAAGCAAATTCACACTGCCTATGTTGAACAATGAGTGGTACATACTGTTTATATAATAACCAAGGCTGACGATTCTAAATTAGTAAACAATGTCACAGAATACTGTGATAGACACAAAATGCTGGAGCAACTCAGCAGCGGGTCAGACAGCATCGCTTGGGTGATTGTCTCAAGGTCAGTTTATTGTCACATGTACCAATTAAGGTGCAGTGACATTTGAATTACCATACAGCCATACTAAGTGAAAAGCAACAAGACACACAGACACATAAAATAAAAGTTAACATAAACATCCTGGAGCACCGGGTCGGGAAAAAATCTTATCTCTGTCGAGGTTAGACATTGAAAAAAGTTTCCCCCATTACATTAGAATGCAAGAAGGTATTTTACAGACATTTTTTCCAAGACAGCTTTCTATCTTACAATTTCCTGCAAAATTAAAAAGCAGTTCTCCAGCTCAATCTAAATTACATGACCAATTCTGCCTGCGTAATACAAAATAGTATTCCCCGATTCAATCGTGTTATATCCAATCTGCTTTATAACAAAACTACCTGTTTGGGGAGAAAGCAAGAGCATGGGATTGAGAAGAAAAACATAGATTAACCATGATCAAATGGCAGAGTAGACTCAATGGGCCAAATGGCCTAATTCACTCCTTTGCTTTATGATCTTATGAGCTAGTTTCTTTTAATTCAATTAATATGACAACAGAATTCCCACTGCAACTGCATCAGTGATTACCTTGGGTTGAATTACATTTTAAGATAAAGCTGGTGTTTCTCAATGACTTTCTCAGGATTATTACAACATTTTCTTGTGGAACTTGGTAACCAAATATTCTCAACCAACTCTCAGCTACGTTTATTCTCATTGGGAGATTCGGTGACAGATCTTGCAGAGCAAGAGCAAAGGACTTTAAATCCCCTCATTAATTCTATATCTAAATTACTTTGTAAACAATGTGTTCACCTCAGCAGTTGCACCGTCACTATAGTGTATTCCCTTTGTGCTATCCAGCTATCCCTCAACATGCTGACAATTTTACTTTCCCAGTCCTGATAAAGGGTCTTCAACCAGAGGAGTTAACTCAGTGTCGCTTTACTTAGATGATGGGCATTTCCAGCATTGTGTTTTTTCTCCAGATTTGGCACATTTGCTTTTAATTCCCCCCCCCCCCCCCCAATAACTCTCAAATGAACTGGCAACAACAATCACCTACAGTTAGGGTCAAGAAGTGAGTTTGCTGTGTGCACTGATGGCTCACTCACCATTCCAAACTTTATGCCAAGAGATGCATTGATAGATAGTATTATAAACTGCTTTCAAAATTTCACACTGATAGTAGATTGCTACAAAGATAATACAACAAAACGTTGTAAGGTTACAAGTACAATGAGAATGTATTTACTTGCCCTTGCTGTTGTAAAGCAGTAATAATCAAGTAATAGTAAAGAGTCTATAGTCCATCATCCAGAGGAAAGCAGAAATAAAGGACAGGAATAACAATTAGATACGAACAATCAGCATCACAATGTACACTTCAAAATTTAATAGTGTAACTAAGGTTGAAACTTAATGAGAAATTCAGACAAATTTGTAACAAGTTAGATTGTAATACATAACAGCAGTGACCATTATATCACTAATTCCTGAAGAGGCTCTCTTGATGAACTGAGTGTTTAAATATCTGGCCCCAACCCCAATCAAATTTTCGAGAAGACGTAGGCATGTGTATGTTTTATGCAAAATACTTAGGTTGCACTGCAAAGATTCAAGTAATAACCATATTTTATAGATTAAACATTAAAAAGGAGCATAGAATCGACATTGCAGAAGATGGAGAAATACAAGCTGCAGCAAAGCTACAGTGCCCTCCATAATGTTTGGGACAAAGACCTATCATTTATTTTTCTGCCTCTGTACTCCACAATTTGAGATTTGTAATAGAAAAAAAAAAATCACATGTGGTTACAGTGCATATTGTCAGATTTTAATAAAGGGTATTTTTTTAACACATTTTGGTTTCACCATGTAGAAATTACAGCTGTGTTTATACATAGTCCCCCCATTTCAGGGCATCATAATGTTTGGGACACATGGCTTCACAGGTGTTTGTAATTGCTCAGGTGTGTTTAAATACCTCCTTAATGCAGCTATAAGAGAGCTCTCAGCACCTAGTCTTTCCTCCAGTCTTTCCACCACCTTTGGAAATGAATGTTAAAGAAGCCATTATGAGACTGAGAAACAAGAATAAAACTGTTAGAGACATCAGCCAAACCTTAGGCTGTTATTCATTGATTACAGCTCGGCATTTAATACAATCATCCCCTCCAAGCTGGTTACCAAACTCGCAGAACTGGGTCTCTGCACATCCCTCTGCAATTGGATCCTCGACTTCCTCATTCACAGACCACAGTCTGTTCGTATTGGTGGAAATGTGTCAGCCTCGATAACAATCAGCACGGGAGCACCTCAAGGCTGCATGCTCAGCCCCCTGCTGTACTCACTCTATACTCATGACTGCGTAGCCGGTCATAGTGCGAACTCCATCATCAAGTTCGCTGACGACACCACTGTTGTGGAACGTATCACTGATGAGGATGAGTCAGAGTACAGAAGAGAGATCGAGTGATTGTCCATATGGTGCCAGCACAATAACCTGGCCCTCAACACCAGCAAAACCAAGGAACTGATTGTGGACTTTGGAAGGAGTAGGATGGGGACCCACAGTCCTGTTTATATCAACGGGTCGATGGTTGAAAGGGTCAAGAGCTTCAAATTCCTGGGCGTGCACATCTCTGAAGATCTTTCCTGGTCCGAGAACATTGATGCAATTATTAAGAAAGCACATCAGCGCCTCTACTTCCTGAGAAGATTACGGAGAGTCGGTTTGTCAAGGAGGACTCACTCTAACTTCTACAGGTGCACAGTAGAGAGCATGCTGACCGGTTACATCGTGGCTTGGTTCGGCAACTTGAGCACCCTGGAGAGGAAAAGACTACAAAAAGCAGTAAACACTTCCCAGTCCATCATCGGCTCTGACCTCCCTTCCATCGAGGGGATCTATCGCAGTCGCTGCCTCAAAAAGGCTGGCAGTATCATCAAGGACCCACACCATCCTGGCCACACACTCATCTCCCCCCTACCTTCAGGTAGAAGGTACAGGAGCCTGAAGACTGCAACGACCAGATTCAGGAATAGCTACTTCCCCACAGCCATCAGGCTATTAAACATGGCTCGGACAAAACTCTGAACATTAATAGCCCATTATCTGTTATTTGTACTTCATCAGTTTATTTATTCATGTTTGTATTTACATATATAATGGTATATGGGCACACTGATCTGTTTTGTAGTCAATGCCTACTATGTTCTGTTGTGCTGAAGCAAAGCAAGAATTTCATTGTCCTGTCAGGGACACATGACAATAAACTCTATTGACTCTTGACTCTACCAAAATCAACTGTTTAGAACATCATTAAGAAGAAAGAGAGCACTGTTGAGCTTACTAATCGCAAAGGGACTGGCAGGCCAAGGAAAATCTCCACAGCTGATGACAGAAGAATTATCCCTATAATAAAGAAAAATCCCCAAACACTTGTCTGACAGATCAGAAACATTCTTCAGGAGTCAGGTGTGGATTTGTCAATGATCACTGTCCGCAGAAGACTTCATGCACAGAAATACAGTGGCTGCACTGCAAGATGCAAACCACTGGCTAGCAGCAAAAATAAGATGGTCAGGTTACAGTTTGCCAAGAAGTACTTAAAAGAGCAACCACAGTTCTGGAAAAAGGTCTTGTGGACAGATGAGGCGAAGATTAACTTATATCAGAGTGATGGCAAGAGCAAAGTATGGAGGAGAGAAGGAACTGTCCAAGATCCAAAGCATACCACCTCATCTGTGAAACACGGTGGGGGGTTATGGCCTGGGCATGTATGGCTGCTGTAGGAACTGGCTCACTTATCTTCATTGATGATAGAACTGCTGATGGTAGTAGCATAATGAATTCTGAAGTGTATAGACACATCCTATCTGCTCAAGTTCAAACAAATGCCTCACAACTCATTGGCGGCGGTTCACTCAACGGCAAGACAATGATCCCAAACATACTGCTAAAGCAACAAAGGAATTTTTCAAAGCTAAAAAATGGTAAATTCTTGAGTGGCCAAGTTAATCACCCGATCTGAACCCAATTGAGCATGCCTTTTTTATGCTGAAGAGAAAACTGAAGGGGTCTAGCCCCCAAAACAAGCATAAGCTAAAGATGGCTGCAATGCAGGCCTGGCAAAGCATCACCAGAGAAGACATGCAGCAACTGGTGATGTCCATGAATAGCAGACCCCAAGCAGTCATTGCATGCAACGGATATGCAACAAAATACTAAACATGACTACTTCCATTTACATGACATTGCTGTGTCCCAAAAATTATGGTGCCCTGAAATGGGGGGGACTATGTATAAACACTGCTGTAATTTCTACATGGTGAAACCAAAATGGAAAAATGGCCTTTATTAAAAACTGACAATGTGCACTTCAACCACATGCGATTTTTTTCTAATACAAATCTCAAATTGTGGAGTACAGAGGCAAATAAATAAATGATGGGTCTTTGTCCCAAACATTATGGAGGGCACTGTACATTACAAGAAAATGAACAAAGTGCTGTAATGCAAATCATTTAGTTGTGTGCAATTAAAATACATAGCTAATTCAATTGAATAAATAGATTGACATATATAAATAGGGTAGGTCATCACTCTTCCTGAGAGGGAAAGAACTTATAGGAAATTTGAGAGGCAGATTGTTTACACATTGAGTTGTCCGCACTACCAGGGGAGGTAGCAGAAGCAGATGTGATGGCAATGTTTCAGAGGCATATACACAGATGTGGACAGGCAGAGAATAGAGGGAGATAGACCATATGTAGGTAGACGTGATTAGCATAGAGTGACATCATGTTAGAGCAGATAATTACTTCAAACCAGTGGCGGCACGGTAGCGGAGTTGCTGCATTACAGTGCCAGAGACCCAGGTTCGATCCTGACTACAGGTGTTGTCTGCACACAGTTTGTACATTCTCCCTGTGACCACACGGGTTTTCTCCGGGTGCTCCAGTTTCCTCCCACATTCCAAATGGTGCGCAGGTTTGTAGGTCCATTGCCTGCTGTAAATTGTCCCTTGTCTGTAGGATTGAACTAGTGTATGGGTGATCGCTGGTCAGTGCGGACTCGGTGGGCTGAAGGTCTTGTTTCCACACTTTATCTCTAAACTAAACTAAATAAAATATGAATGATAGGTAAAATCTTTGTGTGTACAAAAATCTCAGAATATGAACAAAAAGATACGCATGAATGATAGGTTGGAGAAATGTCAGCTACAGCAGGTCTACATTATAGAATCACGTGCAGCAATGAAAATCATTTAGATAAGTGCAATTAATTCTTTTTCTTAATAGGATATTCCGTGATAGGGCTCTCAGAGCAAATGCGACAAAAATCATATACTCAAGAACTTTAAATGATATATAGATGGGTGAACAACTATGTAACTATGTACAGATTATTACAACTTCTTTCCTGGATAATAGAAAAAGCTGGCAAAATATTCAGCAGAATATATTCACCCATGTCCTCGGTCAGTGGAATGGAAAAAGGAGTTAATGTTTCTGGTTGAAGATGTCACAGACACTGCCTGACTTGCTTTTTCTGTTTTATCTTGGATTCCAGCATTTGCAATTTTTTTAGCTTATCCTCCTTGGGGATGCGGGGAAAACTCCCCCATTGGATTACTTAAAATAATTCATTAATAAACACATCATTCAGATGGGTGGGTGATAGAATAATCAGACACAGATTGCAGATGGGGGCATGAACTTGGAGGTGTGTGGCTTTGCTGGACCATCGATTCAAGATTAGAAAATTTTATAATGCTTGCACTTTAAACTATGTTTAATTCCTCTGAGCAGAGAATGTGGAAAGTTTGAATTTACCAATTTATATCCAAGTTTAAGCTGACATTAACATAATTTCTTCTTGCGTATGGCGTGCACAGCCTAACGTTGTAGATCAAGGGGACATCCAGGCCAGGACAGCATCACTTACTGGGTGGATGGGCTTCGATGCCCCCAGGGAAAAGCCTCAGTGGGCAGTCATTCACGAAGTGTGGGATGGTCTGGTCTGGATGTCCGCAGTCGCAAGCAGGGCGACTGTGGACATCACTGTACACTGGCTAGAAAATAATTGAACACTTTTCGGGAATATACATAAAACAATTCAGAACTTGTTGAAAGATGACATCATCAACAAGAAAAAAAAACTTGTGTTTCCTGAAATGTGCAAGGAGCAACTCAGTAACACAAGCAGACGTTTTATTGGTCACAAGGTTATCCTTGTGCTTTAAAGTGGAACCAAACATTAGATGATTTATTTAAAAGCTTTAGATTTAGAAGATTGAATGGATCAGAGCACCTCCTTAAAAATTAAAATATATTCATATGCAAACTATTGATTGAAAAACACAGCGTTAAAACAGGCCCTCCAGCCCACAAGTTCACGATGTTCATCGATCATCCATTCACACCAGTTCTACGTTATCCCACTTTCACATTCACATCCTACTCAAACAGAGGCCAATTAACCTACAAACCTGCACACCTTTGGGACATGGGAGGAAACGGGAGCACTCAGAGGCAAATCAAGCAGCCATAGGGAGACCGTGCAAGCTCCACAGACACCACCTTAGGTCAGGATCAAACCGCTCTCTCTCATCTTGACAGCCAGAAGGGGGGCTACGTGAGGATGCTGTTCATAGACTTCAGTTCAGCCTTCAACACGATACGCCTGGCTGAGAAGCTACTGGAATTAGGGCTCAACACCCCCCTGTGTGCCTGGACCCTGGACTTTCTCACCACCAGGCCCCAGGTAGTCAAGATGGGAGGGAATACATCGAAGTCCCTCACCCTGAGCACAGGATCCCCCCAGGGTTGCGTCCTCAGCCCCTTACTGTACTCCCTGTACACACATGACTGTGTGGCCAGGTTCAGCTCCAACTCGATCATCAAGTTTGCTGATGACACTGTGGTGGTGGGCCTGATCTCAGACAACAATGAGAAGGCCTACTGGGAGGAGGTGACTGATCTCGCACTCTGGTGTCAGGACAACAGCCTCCTCTTGAACATCAAAAAAACTAAGGAGCTGATCGTGGACTTTAGGAGGGCACATCATCCGGGGATGTACACACCATTGAGGATAAATGGGGATACTGTGGATAGGGTGAGCTGTTTTAAATACCTGGGAGTCCACATATCTGAGGATATGACATGGACATCACACGCTGCAACACTCGTGAGTAAGGCAAGGCAGCGCCTTTACCACCTCAGGCAATTGAGGAAATTCAGAGTGTCTCCAAAGATCCTCCAGTGCTTTTACTCAGCGGCTGTGGAAAGCATCTTGTCCGGAAATATTACAATCTGGTTTGGGAATTGCTCTGCCCAGGACAAGAAGGCTCTGCAGAGAGTAGTGCTTTCGGCCGAACGCACAATGGAAACTACACTCGCACCCCTGCAGGAACTATACATCAGGAGGTGCAACTCCAGAGCCAATAAGATCATGGGAGACCCCTTCCACCCCTGCAACGGACTGTTCCAGCTGCTACGGTCAGGCAAACGCCTCCGTTGCCATGCTGTGAGAACAGAGAGGCTGAGAAGGAGTTTCTTCCCAGAGGCCATTAGGACTGTAAACTCCTATCTCACCAGGGACTAACTTTACTGTACCACTCTATTGTTTTTTAAAAATTGCTGTTTTTTCCCCCTTTTTCCTTCCGCCCACAAAGAATGTAAAAGAATATGTGATTCTATTCTTCCATTCTGTTGTAGTTTGTTTGTTTGTTTGTTTGTTTTTTGCACAGAGTCCGCGAGCATTGCCACTTTTCATTTCACTGCATATCTCGTATGTGTATGTGACAAATAAACTTGACTTGACTTGACTTGAACCTGGGTTTCTGGCGTTGTGATACAGCAGCTCTACCCGCTGCGCTTTGTGCTGCCCTTAAACTTTGTCCACCTGAAAATTAATTTGTATCCTTGATTCAGACTTACCCATTAGCTATTTTGCAGAAGTAATCATAGGCATTTTGTGCATTGAGTGGCAACCCTGACAACAAATTGTGGAATTCCATGTCATATCTTCGGTTGATGTCGTCTCCAATAACAGCAAGTTGCCGTCCTACGAGAGTTGGAGTACTGATGGAGAAGGGATAAAACAAGAAGATTGAAACTCAAATTATGAAGCTGAAAGTCTGAAATAAGCAAATTGCTGGAAAACACCCAGATCAGATAGCATGTGCGGATAAAGAAATAGAGTTAATGTTTCAGGTCAACAACTTCTTCAGAACTAGATATGAAGTCCAACACCAAGTTGTGGTTGATAGGACTCTTATCTATATCCATTCAGTGACCCACGCATCTGCACCTGGCTACCTACCAATCCCCCCCCCTCAACAGCCAGGATAGGGTTCCACCACAACCTCCATCCTTACCTTTCACCTCAGAGGCTTCCACATTTAAAGCATCACACACTAATTTTCACTTCCAGGTGCATCTTCTCCCCTAACCATTCCGAAGGATCATTCCCTCTATGACTTCATCGGTGACTTTACCAACTCCAATAATACCCATTGGCCTGTCGCAACACCTGCCCTCGTAAGCTTTCCTGTTAAACCAAAGCCTAATCTGCCCCAACAAGGTGAAACAATGGTTCATTTGTACTTCCTCCAATTTGATATATTGCATTTGGTGCAAAATATAGAGCAGGGAGCTATATATTGTAGAAATCAATGATTAGCTGCCCACTTTGTAGAACTGTTCCATTCAGTCCAAGTCAAGGCTGAACTTCAATCAGTCCTTTCACCAATTCTCCAATCCACTGTACCCTTTGACTTCTTACAAAGGTCTTTGCTTGGACAGTACAAGACTGATGCACAATATCTTGGCACGTTACGGCTCTTAGGACTCTACATCCAATCAGCAATTTCAGTTGGCCAGCATTTTCAGTTGGTATCAATACTAGCCAGTTCCGACAAATGGCCAATCTGCAATGCTTAAACTTTCTGGAATACTGGTTCACCTGCAACTGGAGTACATGGTTCATTCCTGATAACCAAATTGTGGGAAGGGTGTGATGGAATTAGAAGGGGCCTGGAAAAGATATGTGAGAATGGCTCATGGGACATCTGTTATAAGATTAGATAATGAGGGCTGAGTCTGTCTGCTTGGAGAACACCAGAGCGAGATTTAATATGGGGATCTGGATAGATCAGAAGGTATAGTGGCCAGCTGTTCTCCAGAAGGAGAGGTCAAGGACAGGAGATTGCATGTATAAACTAAATGGGATGAGAAATAAGAATTTTCCAAGGCATGTGGTAATCTAGAATACACTACATGCATATGTGATGAAAGCAGGTTCCACTGTAGCCTTTAGGAGGGAATTGGATAAATATATAGGAAAAAAAATCTGCAGAGAAAAGGCTGTAGTGGGATAGGGGATGGAATCTAGAGAGCTAATCTGGTAGAGAGCTGGCTCAAACACGATCACTCTTTCAATGCTGTAATGATTTGATACTAGAGAAAATTAAAGATATCATAAATGATCCGCTAAAAAAAGACACAAAATACTGGAGTAACTCATCGGGTCAGGCAGCACCTCTGGAGAACATGGATACATGACGTTATGGGTTGGGTCCCTCCTTCAGATTGATTATGTGGGGGGTGGGGAGGAGCTAGGACGGTGGGGAAAGAAAGCTGGGAGAGGCGAGTGGCAGGACAAAATAGGTGAACACAGGTGTGGGGAGAAGGTTTGATAGGCAGATGGTCAGAACAATGCCCAGAGATTAAAACAGAAGACGCGATACAAAAGGATCCTCAGAATCTGAAACCAGAGGAAAGAAATCTGAGATACTCTGCACTTTGTGTACTTTTTTGTAAAACAGCATCTGCAGTTCCTTGTTTCCACATAAAAGATCCCCCTTCCCCCCAATCTTTACCCAAGTAAATCTCTTAAATTGTATAGTATAAGGTAAGTTATACTATATCAATGTTTACCCGCTAGATGGCTGATGCATTTGAGTTATTTCTGGATTATCTGGAAGTTGCTCTCCTTCATTTCTCTCTGACTGGTACCGGAAGAACACGTAACTCCTGAAGACATCTTCAGTCTCCTGTACAACGTCCATTGCTGTAAAGCACAAATGGTACAATGTTGAATTGTAACAGATGCTGGGTTTGGATATACCTTTTTCAATTACTAGCTGAACATCCCAATATACAGTATATCTTTGACAAACATTATATTGCTTCAGAGCATTTAAAGCAAAATTGCACAATGACGATTACAGATTCCTCCATATAATCTTTTCCACGAAGGTGATAATTTCTGGGAAATGGCATCACTTGGAATTTCTGGGAAATGGCATCACTTCAGAGCTCGCCTGTAAGATTTGAGACAGACTGTTGGCATGCTATTCAAACAATATTAACTTTCAGATAAAATTCCAAATTTAGCCCACGTCTCCACCTCATTTGAATATAAATAATTCCAAAGATCTGTTTCAAAGAACCAGGGAGTATTTCAGATATTTTAGTCATTATTTATTCATTAATAAATATCCCATAAAGAGATCATTTGGCCTTTATCACATTATTCTTTGCAAGAACTTTTTGCTCAGAATCGACATTGTATTAAAAAAAAATCAGTAACCACATTTCAAAAATATTTTGACGGTAAAGTATTATGGAACGTCATAACAGATGCATGGAAGTCACAACAGAAACACAAGCCTTCTATTTCAATGCGTTGATCCTGCCGATTGTACACCCATATTAGGTAGGAATCAAGTAGGCAATGGTCTTTAGCCAATGTAAGGAGAGAACAAAAATTGTTTTAATAATTATATGAACTGCAAATGCTGGTTTATACCAATGACAGACACAAAATGCTGGAGTAACTCAGTGGGCCACACACTCATCTCACCATTGCCATCGGGAAGAAGGTACAGGAGCCTGAAAACTGTAACGTCCAGGTTCAGGAACAGCTACTTCCCTGCAGCCATCAGGCTATTAAACATGACAACAAATATAACTGCAACAGACTATTATTATATGTTATTTATTGAGTATGTGTGCATGTGTATATACACACACTGAACTTTTTTTTTTCTTCTCCCGTTATGTACTATGTTTACATATTCTGTTGTGCTGCAGCAAGTAAGTATTTCATTGTCCTATCTGGGACATACAACAATAAAACACTCTTGACTCTTGGGTCAGGCAGCATCTTTGGGAAAAATGGATACGTGACGTTTCAGGTCGGGACCCTTCTTCAGACTCATTGGTTTTTAAAAAATATTTGTTCAGCTAACCCAGCAGATCACAAATCAAAAAGTGTATTTAACCAAAATGGATCTGTATGATGCAATTATTTGCATTATTGCAACCAAAAATATTTTCAAAGTATTGAAAATGCCACTGCAAGGAAATCAAAGATCATTTTTGCTTATTACAAATTGTAGGCATTTTGCTCAACTGCACCACAGAAAAAACTCATTTCCATTCCTTCAGAAACAGACGAGGACGGGAAGACAGGTATGCCAGTGAAAGATGTCTATTCAAGGTTTAGAATTTTTCTTAAATTATATATAATGAAGGCAAGTTTTGTTAAGATTTGAAACCGCATTTTAATGCAAGTGAGCAACTGGCAAGCACTTAGTTCAGAATGGAAAAAAAAGTTGAAATAGGCACAACTATGTTCTACTTAGCTGAAGTATTGGACATGTCCTGACCTACCATAATTAGCAGAAAACATGCAAACTAGAATTTCTGCAATGCAACAAACAATAAACAAGTAGAAGTGATTTTATTAAATAAACAATTAAAATAATACCACCACATCTCTGGAGAACATGGACAGGCGACGTTTCATGTTGGGCCCCTTCAGACTGATTATTTGAGGGGGGGGGAAAGAAGCAGGACAAAGCAGGTCAGGTAATAGGTGGACACAGATGAGTGGTGAGGGGGTGGGGTTGCTGGAACAAAGGCCAGAGATTAAAACCAAAGGTGTGACAAAATGATTTGGTAGGGTAAGGGGAGAAATGGGGGAGGAAGATGGGGAGTGTTATTAGAGGTGACCTAAAATTGGAAAATTCAATGTCCATACCATTGGGTTGTAAACTACTCAAATATGTGCTGGTTCTCCAGTTTATGCTGGTTCTCCAGTTTGCGTATGGCCTCTTCCTTGCAATGGAGGAGGCTTAGGACATAAAGGTCGGTATGGGAAAGGGAGATCCAGTAGTCCTTGGCGGATCACATGCATGTTCAGCAAAATGATCACCAAGTCTACGCCTGGTGTCGCCGAGGTACAGGAGGCCATGTCAAGAATACCGGATGCAGTAGATAAGGTTAGAACAGGAAGTGCAGGAATGAAATCGATGCGTTCTGCTCGGGTGCAGGAAACTCGTTGATTCCATTAACTTCACCACTAACCTCCACCCTGCCCTCAAATTCTCTTACACCTCTCTCCCCTTTCTTGATCTCTGTCTCCATCACAGGGTACAGGCTATCGACTGACATCAACAACCCCATATCTACTGACTTCCACAATTACCTGGACTACACTTCCTTCCAAACTGCCTCTTGCAAGGTCACTACACCCTGCTCTCCATTCCTACTGGACATTGTGCCTTCCCCCACAGTGTTGTCCATTGTGGGGGGATGATTATTTGTGTGTGTGTAGTGTCTATGTTAGTTTGTGTCCAAGATGGCGGTCGGAAGGGAGAGTGGACGCTGGCGCGGTTTAGCTGCCGCTGCTCTCTCTTCACATTGTGTTTCTGATTTCTTTTTTGTCTTTGGATCCAATTCTGTCTTTAATTTGTGTATTGGTGATGTCTTTATAACTTATTTTTACTCCGATTATATGTTCTTTGTTAAATTCTGTAAGGTGTCCTTGAGACTTTTGTATAGGCGCCCACAAATAAAATTTATTATTATTATTATTATTACTCCCAAGATGAGCCTTTCCATTCTAGGACATCTGGTATGTCCTCTTTCTTGAGTAAATGTTGTTTCCTCCCGCCCTGCTGTCATAGATAGATCCCTCACCCATGCCTCCTCTGTGTCCCATAGTTCTGCGCTCACTTCCCATCGCTCCCCTCCACCCCAGGTGGAACAAGGATAGTTTCCCTGGTCCTCGTCTTTCACCCCACCAGCCTCCGCATCCAACACATCTTCCTCTGGCATTTCCAGCGTGATCCCACCACCAGTCACATCTTTCCATCTCCAACTCTTTCCATCTTCCGCAAAGGCCGCTCCCTCCACAACTCCTTGATTAATTCATCCCTATCCACCAAAACCACTCCCTCCCCAGATACTTTCTTCTGCAACCGCAGGAGATGTAACACCTTCTCCTATACCTCCTCCCTGGCTTCCATCCAGGAACACCAGCAAGTGAGATGGAGATTCAAGTGCATCTCCTTTGACCTTATCTTCAGCATCCGGTGTTGCTGATGTGGTCTCCTATACATCGGAGATGTCAAGCATTGACTCAGTGACCATTTCACCAAACACTTGCGCGTAGTCTGCCAAGGCCTGCTGGGTCTCCTGGTGGCTAACCATTTTAAGTCCCCTTCCCAGTCCCATACCTTTCTGTCCTGGGCCGCCTCTATTGTCAATGAGGCCACACGCAAACTGGAGGAACAATACCTCCTATTTCATGTGTAGTTTGCCACCCAATTGTGTGAACATTGAATTTTCAGGTCAGCAACTTCTCAGAACTGCAAAATTTAGAACATTTTTTTGGGTTTTTTTTGTTTCTTTTATTTATCCTCTCTATGCAGAGAATAATTTTGTACACTTCAGATTCCCTCAGCTTCCTCTGCTCAAAGGAAAAAAAAATCCATGCCAGTCTCTCCTCATAATGCAAATATTCCATCGCAGGCAACATCCTGGTGAATCGTCTGTGCTCTTTACAGTGCATCACCTTCATCCCACATTGTAACAACCAGAATTGCGCACAGTTCACCCGTTATAGAGTCTAAAGAGTGTTTTATAGGGCAACCTCCCTCTTCTTATACTTTGATGCCTCCATTAATGGTCCAGTTACTCATACATCTTCACCACCTTATCATGCTTCCCATTAGCTTCAGCCGACCTTGAACTTATACACCAAGATCCCTCAGTTCCTCAATATTCCACTGACACTATCACTCATTGTCCAATACTCCAACCCTTTGATCCTCTCAAGGTGCATGATCGTGCATGGACGAGCTTGAGGCTCAGTTAGAAATTGGCAAGTATGATGTTGTGGGAATTACAGAGACATGGCTGCAGGAGGGCCAGGGCTGGGAACTGAATATTCAAGGGTATACCTCCTACCGAAAAGACAGACAGGTGGGCAGAGGGGGTGGGGTAGCTCTGTTGGTGAGGAATGAAATTCAGTCCCTTGCACGGGGTGACATTGAAACAGCAGATGTGGAGTCAGTATGGATAGAACTAAGGAATTGTAAGGGTAAAAAGACTCTAATGGGACTTATCTAGAGGCCCCCAAACAGTAGCCTGGATATAGGGTGCAAGTTGAATCAGGAGTAAAAATTGGCACGTAGTAATGGTAATGCTATGGTTGTTATGGGAGATTTCAACATGCAGGTAGACTGGGAAAAATCAGGTTGGTACTGGACCCCAAGAAAGGGAGTTTGTGGAGTGCCTCCGTGATGGATTCTTAGAGCAGCTTGTACTGGAGCCTACCAGGGAGAAGGCAATTCTGCATTTAGTGTTATGTAATGAACCAGATTTGATAGAGGAACTTGTGGTTAAGGAGCCATTAGGAGGCAATGACCATAATATAGTCAGGTTTAATCTACAATTTGAGAGGAAGAAGGGTAAATCAGAGGTGTCAGTGTTACAGTTAAATAACGGGGACTATGGAGCCATGAGGGAGGAGCTGGCCAAAGTTGACTGGAAAGATACCCTAGCAGGGATGACAGTGGAACAACAATGGCAGGTAATTCTGGGAATAATACAGAAGGTGCAGGATCAGTTCATTCCAAAGAGGAAGAAAGATTCCAAGTGGAGTGAGGGGCGACCGTGGCTGACAAGGGACGTCTGGGACAGTATAAAAATGAAAGCGAAGAAGTACAACGTAGCAAAGATGAGCGGGAAGAAAGAGGATTGGGTAATGTTTAAAGAGCAACAGAAGATAACTAAAAAGGCAATACGGGGTGAAAAGATGAGGTACGAAGGTAAGCTAGCCAAGAATATAAAGGAGGATAGTAAAAGCTTCTTTAGATATGTGAAGAGAAAAAACATAGAAACATAGAAAGTAGGTGCGAGAGCAGACCACCAGGTCCATCGAGCCCGCACCACCATTCGCTCATGGCTGAACACCAAACAAACACCCCTACCCACAAACAGTAGACACAAGACACAGAACACAAGACACTACCCTCCCCTTTATACCGCTATCACCCCTCTCCACCCCAAGAACCGCGTGATCTCCTGGGGGAGGCAAAAAACCGGATAAAAACCCAGGTCCAATTCGGGAAAAAAAATCCGGGAAATTCCTCTCCGACCCCAATCCAGGCGATCGACACTTGTCCAGGAGATCACTCAGGTCTTACTATACTAACCCTACCTAGGTCCATATCCCTGCCCTCTCCCCGTAGCCCTTTATCCCCTTGGCAGCTAAAAACCCATCTATTTTAGACTTAAATATATTTAATGTTTCTGCTTCCACTGCTCCCTGGGGCAGTGAATTCCATAAATTAACCACCCTCTGGGTGAAGAAGTTCTTCCTCATCTCAGTTTTAAAAGAGCCCCCCCTTATTCTGCAACTATGTCCCCTAGTTCTAGTTTCCCCGATCATTGGGAACATCCTCGGTGCATCCACCCGATCAAGGCCCCTCACGATCTTATATGTTTCAATGAGATCGCCTCTCATTCTTCTAAACTCCAAAGAGTAGAGTTCCAGCCTACTTAACCTTTCCTCATATGTCAATCCCCTCATTGCAGGAATTAATCTTGTAAACCTTCGCTGCACTGCCTCCAGGGCCAGTACATCCTTTCTTAAGTATGGACCCCAGAACTGTACACAGTATTCCAAATGTGGTCTCACTAATACTGTGTACAGCTGTAGCAAGACCTCCGTGTTTTTATACTCAATCCCCCTAGCAATAAAGGCCAAAACTCCATTGGCCTTCCTGATAGCTTGCTGCACCTGCATACTAACTTTTAGTGATTCATGTACTACTACCCCTAGATCCCTTTGCGTTGCATTACAGCGCAGCTCCTCCTCATTTAGAAAATAACTTGCCCTATCATTTTTTTTCCCCAAAGTGAATGACTTCACATTTATTAGTATTAAATTTCATCTGCCAAGTTGTTGCCCACTCACCTAGCTTATCTATATCCTTTTGCAGACTCTTCCTATCCTCCTCATCCCCTACTTTTCTTCCCATTTTTGTATCGTCCGCAAATTTTGATATATTACACTTGGTTCCCTCCTCCAAATCATTTATATAAATTGTGAACAACTGGGGTCCCAGCACCGACCCTTGCGGAACCCCGCTAGTTACCGGTTGCCATCCCGAATATGAACCATTTATCCCCACTCTCTGCTTCCTATTTGTTAACCAATCCTCTACCCATGCTAATATATTACCCCCAATCCCATAATTTTTTATTTTTAGCAATAGTCTCTTATGTGGCACCTTGTCAAAAGCCTTTTGGAAGTCCAAGTATACCACATCCACCGGTTCCCCTTTATCCACCCGGGTTGTTACTTCCTCAAAGAATTCGAGCAGATTCGTTAAACAGGACTTCCCCTTCACAAAACCATGCTGGTTCTGTCCGATGAAGTCATGTCCATCCAAGTGCCCCGTTAGTGTTTCTTTAATAATTGTCTCTAACAGTTTACCCACCACCGATGTTAGACTAACCGGTCTATAGTTACCCGCCTTCTGTTTACTTCCTTTTTTAAATATAGGTGTTACATTGGCCATTTTCCAATCCACTGGGACCGTTCCTGCCTCCAGGGAGTTTTGGAAAATTATCACCAATGCATCCACAATCCCCACCGCTATCTCCCTCAAGACCCTTGGATGTAATCCATCAGGCCCAGGGGATTTATCCTCCTTCAGTCTCATTAATTTCCCTAATACCACCTCCTTGGTGATCTTAATAGTATTTAGCTCCTCCATTCCTACCGCCCCCTGTTTATCCAGCGTTGGAATATTTTTTGTGTCTTCTATGGTGAAGACTGATACAAAATACTCGTTTAATGCCTTTGCCATTTCCATGTTCCCCACCAACAACTCTCCAGTCTCACCCTCCAATGGACCAACGTTCACCTTAGCCACCCTTTTTCTTTTTATATAGCTATAAAAACTCTTACTATTAGTTTTTATGTTGTTCGCTAAATTCCTTTCATAGTCTATTTTCCCCGTCTTAATTAATCTCTTAGTTATTTTTTGCTGACCTTTAAATGCTTCCCAATCCTCTACCCTCCCACTATCTCTGGCTACCTTATATGCCCTTGCCTTCAGCCGAATACTATCCTTTATAGTTTTACAGAGCCATGGCTGACTGTTCTTACCCTTACCCCTTTTTTTCTTCATAGGAATAAATTTTTCTTGAAGGTT
Source organism: Malacoraja senta (assembly GCA_038087875.1). NCBI lineage: Eukaryota > Metazoa > Chordata > Chondrichthyes > Rajiformes > Rajidae > Malacoraja > Malacoraja senta. The sequence continues at coordinate 34,803,172 of CM075981.1, read as the reverse complement.
ATACAGTAGATCCTTAAACGTACACCACTGCTCATGTACCGTCTTATTCTTGAGTCTGCTATCCCAGTCAACTTTGATCAGCTCAGTCCTCATACCTTCATAATCCCCCTTATTTAGACTAAGTACCCTAGCCTGAGTTTCAACCTGCTCCCCTTCTATTTGAATATGGAATTCGACCATATTGTGGTCACTTGTTCCCAACGAGTCCCTAACTATGACATTTTTAATTAATCCTGCTTCATTACACAGGACCAGATCCAAGATTGCCTCCCCCCTTGTCGGTTCTGTGACATACTGTTCTAGGAACCCGTCTCTAATACATTCTATAAACTCTTCCTCTAGTTTACCCTGCCCAGTTTGGTTTGCCCAATTAATATGAAAATTGAAGTCCCCCATGATTACAGCAGTTCCCTTTTTACATGCGTCAACTATTTGCAGATTTATGTTCTGACTAACAGCGTCACAGCTATTTGGAGGTCTATAAATTACACCCACTAGTGTTTTTTTCCCCTTGTTATTCTCTATCTGTACCCAAGCTGTTTCACTATCCTGATCCTTCAACGCAATATCCTTCCTCTCTATTGCCGTTATTCCCTCCCTTATTAAAAGGGCCACCCCTCCTCCCTTTCTTTCCTGTCTATTTTTTCTAATTGTCGAGTACCCCTCTATATTTAACTCCCAGTCCTGATCCCCTTGCAGCCATGTCTCCGTAATGGCCACGATATCATAACTATATATACTTAATTGCACCGTTAATTCATTTATCTTATTTCGAATACTCCGTGCATTTAGATACAGCACTTTCAGATGATTTTTACTACCCTTCCTTTCTGTTTTTGCCTCTTTTACATCTAGAGCTTTATCTTCACACATTCTGGATCCTCCTGTCACATTTTGATTTTCCGTTTCCCCACTGATACCCTGCTCTAATTCCTCTACCCCTGCCGTTATTACCACCCTTGATACCTCCCCCCCGCTACTTAGTTTAAAGACCTCTCTACTGCCCTAGTTATATGATTTGCCAGGACCCCAGTCCCAGCACCGTTCAGGTGAAGTCCGTCCTTACAGAACAGATCCCCCCTGTCCCAGTACTGGTGCCAGTGGCCCAAGAAACCAAACCCATTTTTCCCACACCAGTCTTTGAGCCACGCATTCAGCTTTTTAATTTTACGTACTCTCGCCGATTTGGCCCGTGGCTCAGGTAGCAATCCGGTGATCAGTACCCTCGAGGTTCTGCTTTTTAATTTATTCCCTAACTGCTCAAACTCCTTCAGCAGATCCTCCTTCCTCGTCCTTCCTATGTCATTGGTCCCCACATGGACCACGACCACTGGATCCTCCCCCTCCCTCTGCAAATTTCTCTCCAGCATCACAGAGATATCCTTAACCCTAGCACCGGGTAGGCAACACAGCCTTCGGGACATGTTCTGCTGGCCGCAGAGAACCTTATCTACCCCCCGAATAATACTATCCCCTATCACAACGGCATTTCTTCTAACTCCCCCCTCTTGAATGTCCCCCTGATCCACGGTGCTGCAGCCAGGTTGCAAAAAACTTAGTTAAGACCAAAGTTGGACCCTTGAAGACTGAAAAAGGTGAATTTATTATGGGGAACAAGGAAATGGCAGATGAGTTGAACAGGTACTTTGGATCCGTCTTCACTAAGGAGGACACAAACAATCTTCCTGATGTACTAGTGGCCAGAGGATCTGGGGTGACGGATGAACTGAAGGAAATCCACATTAGGCAGGAAATGGTGTTGGGTAGGTCTGCATCCCAGGGTACTTAAGGAAGTGGCTCTAGAAATCGTGGACGCATTGGTGATAATTTTCCAATGTTCTATAGATTCAGGACCAGTTCCTGTGGATTGCAGGGTGGCTAATGTTATCCCACTTTTTAAGAAAATCGGGAAAGAGAAAACAGGGTGGTGGGGAACATGGAGTCAATCATAAAAGATGAAATAGCGGCACATTTGGATAGAAGTAACAGGATCGGTCCGAGTCAGCGTGGATTTACGAAGGGGAAATCATGATTGACTAATCTTCTGCAATTTTTTGAGGATGTAACCAGGAAAATGTACAAGGGAGAGCCAGTGGATGTAGTGTACCTGGACTTTCAGAAAGCATTTCATAACGTCCCACATAGAAGATTAGTGGGCAAAATTAGGGCACATGGTATTGGGGGTAGGGTGCTGACATGGATAGAAAATTGGTTGTCAGACAGGAAACAAAGAGTAGGGATTAACGGGTCAGAATGGCAGGCAGTGACTAGTGGGGTACCGCAAGGTTCGGTGTTGGGACCGCAGCTATTTACAATATTCATGAATGATTTAGACGAAGGGATTCAAAGTAACATTAGTAAATTTGCAGATGACACAAAGCTGGATGGCAGTGTGAACAGTGAGGAGGATGCTATGAGAATGCAGGGTGACTTCGACAGGTTGGGTGAGTGGGCAGATGCATGGCAAATGCAGTTAACTGTGGATAAATGTGAGGTTATCCACTTTGGTAGCAAAAACAGGAAGTCAGATTATTATCTAAATGGTGTCAAGTTGGGAAAAGGGGAAGTACAACAGGATCTGGGGGTCCTTGTTCATCAGTGAATGAAAGTAAGCATGCAGGTACAGCAGTGAAGAAAGCAAATGGCATGTTGGGCTGCATAACAAGAGGAGTTGAGTATAGGAGCAAAGAGGTCCTTCTGTAGTTGTATAGGGCCCTAGTGAGACCACACCTGGCGTATTGTGTGCAGTTTTGGTCCCCTAATTTGAGGAAGGATATTATTGCTATTGAGGGAGTGCAGCGTGGGTTTACAAGGTTTATTTCTGAGATGGCGGACCTGTCATCTGCTGAGAGAATGGAGCGGCTGGGCTTGTATACTCTGGAGTTTAGATGGATGAGAGGGGATCTTATTGAAACATATGATAATTAAGGGTTTGGACACGCTAGAGGCAGAAAACATGTTCCCGATGTTGGGGGAGTCCAGAACCAGGGGCCACTGTTTAAGAATAAGGGGTAAGCCATTTAGAATGGAGATGAGGAAACACTTTTTCACACAGAGAGTTGTGAGTGTGGAATTCCCTGCCTCAGAGGGCAGTGAAAGCCGGTTCTCTGGATACTTTCAAGGGAGAGCTAGATAGGGCTCTTAAAGATAGCGGAGTCAGGGGATATGGGGAGAAGGCAGGAACGGGGTACTGATTGGGGATGATCAGCCATGATCACATTGAATGGCGGTGCTGGCTCGAAGGGCCGAATGGTCTACTCCTGCATCTATTGTCTATAGTCTATTATCTATATTTATCTGGATTAAATGTCACCTGCCATTTTGCAACTGAGCAATAACAACCTGTAACACAATTAAACTCCTATTAACACCAATTTTCATGCCATTTTTAACTTACAAAGCATCCCTTCTACATTTATATTCAAATGATTAATGTACATGACAATCAGTAAAGATCCCAGTGCCTACCCCTGCAGTACACGACTGGTTTCAACCACAAAAGTAACCCTCCATCACCACTCGATGTTACCAAACGTAAGCCAACTTAAGATTCAAAATGTCAACCTGCCTTAGATCAATCACATTGGCTCAAGCCTTTTGGATAAATCTCCAACAGAGACCTTGTCAAAGGCCTTACTGAAGTCCATGCAGACCAGAACAACTGCACTGGCTTCTACGGATTTTGTTATCCTTTTAAAATATTAAATTATATTGGTCAAACAGGATCTTCCCTCAAAGGCAAGCTGACCATTTCTTATTAATCACTGCCTTTCCAAGTTCAGGTTAATTTTGTCCCTCAGTTTTTCCCCCAATAACTTCCCTGCCACATGGTAGGGATTTAGGCTCAAAGGCCAACCTTAATCCTGTTGCCCGTGAATAAAGATAGCATTGGCTGTGTTCATCTGGCAACTTATCTGCAACCAGTAACAATTTAAAACTCTCCTCCCTTGCCCATAGCTACTAGAACTTTCAGGGCTGAGCTGTAGGGAGATGTTAGGTAGGCTAGGACTGTCGTCCTCAAGTGTAGGGGGATGAGGGAAGATCTTATAGAAGTGTATAAGATCAAGTGATGATACTTTATTGTCATTTGTACCTAGCGAGGTGTAGCGAAATTCTTTGTTTATGCACACAAAGTACACAAAAGAATCGCCAAAAAGTCACCAACAATGTTACAAAAAGTATCATTTGTCCCCTACGCCGGATTCCCCTGAGTTTTCGGCATTCCCCCCACCCCTCCCAGGTCCCCCTTTGTTCTCGGTGGCCCCCCATGCCGGGTCCCTCTTTGTTCTCAGCGATGAGGCCCATCCTTCTCGGCCTCACCTTGTCCTCTGCCTGTCTCAACATCCAGTCCAAGAAACAACCAATTCTCTATCCAGTCAGCTAGCTCTCCCTGGATCACATACGATCTAACCTCCCAGAGTAGCCTTATCAAAGGCCTTGCTTAAGTCTATATCGACAATGTCTACAGCTTTGCCCACATCAATCTTTTTGGTTACTTCAAGTTCAGATTCATAAGACACAATCTACCACATACAAAACCATGCTGACTATCCCTAAAGTCCATCTACCCAAATGCACATACATCTTATCCCACAGAACCCTGTCCATTAACTTGCCTACCACAGATGTTAGGCTCACAGGCCTATAATTCCCAAGCTTTTCTTGCAGCCCTTCTTAAATAGAGGAACAATATTAGCCACTCTGCAGCCTTCCAGCATTTCACACATGTCTAATAATGAATCATAGAACAGCCTAAAGGATTCATCTACCTTCAAGTGCCTTAAGGTGCTCAGCGCCTGCTCAATCGTAATACGGGCTGTCCTCAAGACATTCCCATTAACTGCCTAAAGTTCCCAGTCTTCATGTCTTTCACCATAGTAAAACAGAAGAGAAATACTCGTTGAGGGCATACGTCTCAGTCATACATATCTGTCCATGCCCAGAGTTCATCTGACCCACCCATCAGGCTTCTTGCATTGAAATAAATGTGATTCAATCCAACAGTCCTTCCTTGCTCCCTGCCGTGTGCCTGCCTATTCCGTTCAATGAACATTCATCAACATCCCTACTGACTTCCACCCATATCCCTGCATTGGATCCTGCTCCCCACCTCCTCCAAGGAGTGACACCACTGTGCTTTCTGGGCTGTATTGTTGATGTGGTTAACTTGGGTAAAGTTTGCAACATGTACACCTCGGAAGTTGAAGCTCTCAACCATCTCCTTCCTGAACTCAGTCTCGCCATTGTTCAAATACCATCCCACTACAGTGGTGTCATCTGCAAACTCGTAGACGAAGTTAGAGCAGAATTTGGCCACACTGTCATGATCATAAATGTGGTATAGTAATGGGCCGAGGACAGAGCTTTATGGAGCACTAGCGTTAAGAATTGTCATGATTGTGGTCTATGGGTCAGGAAGTCAAGGTTTCAATTACAGGGGCAGTGGGAGCGGGGGGAATCCCATGCCTAGAAATGACTGGAATTATTGTGTTGAAAGCAGAGCTATTGTCCATTTCAAGTTCTATCCATTCTTTAATGACTAACTTTTTAAAAACATTTCAAAATACTAAATATTTTGGCGATTTTGCTTGCCATTGCTTTCACACTCTGGTATGTTTTCAGAAATTCTTCATCAAAACATGAAAAGTACAATCGCAGTGTCTTCAAAATGCAATGAGACAAAGCAATTCTTCATGCACCGTGCAGAACTCCATCATTTAATACCATTTTCTCATTTGAATAAAATTCATTTGCTTGTTTAATGCAAGCAGCAATAAGAGTAAGCCTGCTACGATCTGGCTGGGTGTGATGACTCATTCAGATGGCAGCTCGATAACCAAAACAATGGCTGAAGCGTAGCTCTGCATGGTTTTATTGTGAAGAAAATCATTAAAAGCATAGCAACATACAGAATGCTTGTGGTAGAGCCGACCTCTTAACAGCAGAGCCACTGGTATATAAAGAACCCAAGAATCCTGTAACTCGTAGTGTATAGAAATTTGTCATATTTATTTAACATGCAAAACTGTAAATATTTCAAATCACAGTGCAGAGGATTTTTTAAAATAATAAGTGTCTTTTTTTTTAAAAGCAGGATTTAGGAGGAATGAAAATCAATATTCATCCAAATCTGAATATTTTCAACCATATTCATCCAAATCTGAATGTTTACTGAATCCATATTTTGCTGAACAAAACTGAAATAATCCCAAACATTTTAGACTCTCAGTACATCTGCAGCAAATATTTCACGCAAGGATTATGAAACTTTTTTTTGCAGCTCAGCTTTTTAACTCAGCTCTTCTGTTTTGTGGTCAAGGACTAGGCGTGGCAATGGACAACTCAAGTCAAAAAACACCACAAGAAAATTAACACGAGTTTACAAAATAACCAACAAAGAACCTGAATCATTCCAAAAATAATGACAAAAAAAACGGAAGTCAGTCAATGCAGGAAAATGAACACACATTTCCTTGAACACATCAGTTCTACTATACACAAAACCACACCACTGTTTCAAAAGTGCACAATTGGTTCAAAAACACATTTGATGCAAGCATATTTTCAAAAGTCTGAAGATAATGTTGGAACTTTCTACCGGCAAGGATTTTTAGTCTATAAAAATTCTAAGAAGGGAATGTAGGAAACGACTGCTCAATATTAAACGTGACACTAAAGCAGCAAGCACCCATGTGAAAGTATAACAGGCATTCATTCAATCATATTAATGGATCTAACCAATGTATAAAACGGCATACAGGGCATATGTGTGAAACATCTTATTTTTGCCAAGAGGCTTTGAAAAAAATGCTGTAAACAACCAACAGTTCATATTTGTCAATGAAAACTATAAAAATATCAAATGTAGAAACTGGTAAAAAACTACTCGTGAAATTAGAAACAAAACTTTGCATGCCTGGGCACATCTGTCATGAGAAAAAATGCAATGTTGTTGCAGGCTCTTGATCTTTCAGAGACGGGTAAAACATAGGTAAAATAAGTGCAAAGAGTTGGTCAGGCAAGTGCCAACACGACAGAAGATGCCCGCAGCAGTTAGTCTCTTTAAAGCTGATTTGGGGCTGTTCAGAAGTTGGGCGTGTGTAAGCAGTGGAGGACTTGCAGTGTATATAGTCAGAAAATGCTGATGCTCCTCAAGTCTTGAATTAAGTTTCATTGTAACGGAGAGATCAGACTGAGGACACGTTGACAGATTCAAACATCACAGGTGGAAGCATGGATGCAGGTAGGAGAGTTGAAAGGTGTGCTGCCAACAGGACAGCTGATCCACATTGAATTTCCCCAAATTTGAAAGGACCACATTATGACCAGTGAAATTGGAAATTGAAGTAAATGCCTACTTGGATAGTGGAAGAGAATCATCAAGGCTAGGTATGGCATCTGATTCATGGCAAGATGCCACATGTATGGGTGGGTATTGATGATGAATAAGCGTATTCATCATCAATAGGAGCTGGCCAAAGTTGACTGGAAAGATACACTAGCAGGGATGACAGTGGAACAAAAATGGCAGGTGTTTCTAGGAATAATACAGAAGGTGCAGGATCAGTTCATTCCTAGGAGGAAGAAAGATTCCAAGGGGAGAAAGGGACGACCATGGCTGACAAGGGACGTCAGGTACAGTATAAAAATTAAAACAAAGTACAACGCAGCAAAGATGAGCGGGAAGCAAGAGGATTGGGTAATGTTTAAAGAATAACAGAAGATAACCAAAAAGACAATACGGGAAGAAAAGATGAAGTATGAAGGTATGCTAGCCAAGAATACAAAGCAGGATAGTAAAAGCTTCTTTAGGTATGTGAAGAGGAAAAAATTAGTTAAGACCAAAGTTGGACCCTTGAAGACCGAAAAAGGTGAATGTATTATGAGGAACAAGGAAATGGCAGATGAGTTGAACAGGTACTTTGGATCTGTCTTCACTAAGGAGGACATAAACAATCTTCCTGATATAGTAGTGGCCAGAGGATCTGGGGTGACGGAGGAACCCATATTAGGCAGGAAATGGTGTTGGATAGACTGATGGGACTGAAGGCAGATAAATCCCCAGGGCCTGATGGTCTGCATCATGGTTGAGAAATCGTGGATGCATTGGTGACAATTTTTCAATGTTCTATAGATTCAGGATCAGTTCCTGTGGATTGGAGGGTAGCTATTGTTATCCTGCTTTTTAAGAAAGGCGGGAGAGAGAAAACAGGGAATTATAGACCAGTTAGCCTGACATCGGTGGTGGGAAGATGCTGGAATCAATTATAAAAGATGAGATAGCTGAACATTTGGATAGCAGTAACAGGATTGGTCCGAGTCAGCATGGATTTACGAAGGAGAAATCATGCTTGACTAATCTTCTGGAATTTTTTGAAGATGTAACTAGGAAAATGGACAAGGTAGAGCCAGTGGATGTAGTGTACCTGGACTTTCAGAAAGCATTTGATAAGGTCCCACATAGGAGATTAGTGGGCAAAACTAGGGCACATGGTATTGGGGATAGAGTGCTGACATGGATAGAGAAGTGGTTGGCCGACAGGAAACAAAGAGTAGGGATTAACGGGTCCCTTTCAGAATGGCAGGCAGTGACTAGTGGGGTACCGCAAGGCTAGGTGCTGGGACCGCTGCTATTTACAATATACATCAATGATTTGGATGAAGTGATTCAAAGTAACATTAGCAAATTTGCAGATGACACAAAGCTGGGTGGCAGTGTGAACTGTGAGGAGGATGCTATGAGAGTGCAGGGTGACTTGAACAGATGAAGTTTAATGCGGATAAATGTGAGGTTAGCAAAAACAGGAAGGCAGATTACCATCTAAATGGCGTCAAGTTTGGAAAAGTCGAAGTACAAAGGGATCTGGGGGTCCTTGTACATCAGTCTATGAAAGTAAGCATGCAGGTACAACAGGCAGTGAAGAAAGCGAATGGCATGTTGGCCTTTATAACAAGAGGAATCGGAGCAAAGAGGTCCTTCTGCAGTTGTACAGAGCCCTAGTGAGACCACACCTAGAGTATTGTGTACAGTTTTGGCCCCCTAATTTGAGGAAGGACATTCTTGCTATTGAGGGAGTGCAGCGTAGGTTTACAAGGTTAATTACCGGGATGGCGGGACTGTCATATGCTGAGAGAATGGAGCAGCTGGGCTTGTATACTCTGGAGTTGAGAAGGATGAGAGGGTATCTCATTGAAACATATAAGATTGTTAAGGGTTTGGACACGCTAGAGGCAGGAAACATGTTTCCGATGCTGGGGGAGTCCAGAACCAGGGGCCACAGTTTAAGAAGGAGTAAGCCATTTAGAACGGAGATGAGGAAACACTTTTTCTCACAGAGAGTGGCGAGTCTGCGGAATTCTCTGCCTCAGAGGGCAGTGGAGGCGGGTTCTCTGGATGCTTTCAAGAGAGAGCTAGATAGGGCTCTTAAAAATAGCGGAGTCAAGGGATATGGGGAGAAGGCAGGAATGGGGTACTGATTGGGGATGATCAGCCATGATCACATTGAATGGCGGTGCTGGCACGAAGGGCCGAATGGCCTACTCGTGCACCTATTGTATCTTGCCATTAGTCACGAGGATGGAAAGAATTACTCCGGTGGTGACATCACATTGGAATTTCAACATTTAAAGAAAAGGAACTCTATTCTGGGAAGGAGAAAGGTAACGGCAGAGGAGAGGAAAATGAAAGAGTCAAGAGCTCTGGCGACTAAGGGAAACATACATTCAAAAGAAAGTAAGGTAACATTTCAGAAACCCTGATAAGGAAAGTGGCAGGATGCACAGCGAGTGGAATATATTCCACGGAAAGCACTACGGGGTAGTAAAATAAATGTGCTAGTGGACTTGTAATGGATGTTGGTCAAAAAGCAGCAGGTGAATCAAGGGTTGAAATCGGGAAAAAAGATAAAAACTTTCTGCAAATAAACTTTTCTGCCCTTATTTGCATGTACGTTCACAATCATTTAACTTGCCTACAATATATTTGGATTTCACAATATTCAAAAGAAATACATTCTGAAGAACTGAAGATGAAGTTTAAAAAAAAAAATCAAAGTTGGAATGAAGAACACTGGAATTAAAACAGTTATATGTTCTGGAACCACACAGTAGCAGTCGTTGAAGAAAATATTGCCCATTTAAGAGTGGCTGAAGTGGTTATACCAGTTAGCTGGCAATAGTCATTCTGATCCATCCAGACCCAAATCTAATCTTTATTTTGCACATTTCGCATGGTTACACGTGATATTAGATCGCATAGGTTTGTGTATTAATTTTTCTCGGATTGCCCATTTATATACAAATATAGAGACGAATAACAACAGACTTCAGACATACTACTCATACGCACAATATCATAACATTAATCTCCTCGGTTCCCTACCAAAGCTATATTCCATCATGCTATCCCTTTTGAGAATCCAGAGAACATCCATCACATTTTCCCATCTCTACCATGTGAAAGGAATTAACGTTGTCAAACATACATTTTACAAATCTGCCAAGTGTTTCTGATTCACCCATCCTTTCTAACGATTTACTAATTCCTATTTCTATCTGTGCTTGGAAATTTTATTCGCAGTGGATAACTAAATTAATACATTGTGAAAAGGTTAAATGCTTTTAAATATATAAAAGATACATAGTGGAATACTTGACTAGGTTGTAGCTTATATTTCGTCTCAAGCAGGCCTTCTCCAGTGGATTGATAAGCCCGGGCTTGTCTCAGCTTGATGTATATTGAGACAATGACCGGTGCCGTTGAAATGTGTCTACCAATTGATAAGAAAGCTCAGACTCGTCATGTAGTGATGTATATTGACTGAATCTTGTGACCATGACTAATATCTTTGGAATGTGATTAAGTGACACACAGTATAAAAACACCATGCAAATCTTTGTTCATTAACGTGGTAGCACGGGGAAGTCAAGTGTCTGTAGCTTACTTGACTGGTATATCCCCGTCACTTCTGCTGGCTGATGATCAGTAAAGCTTTTAGTTTACCTAACGTTTTTGTGAGTTGTTTATTAAGAAGTGAACCTTATCAATTGTTTTGTTTCTTTTTTGAGAAACGCATCCATTGTGAGCATTACAGGTGAATATCTGACCTAACTCACTGCTGTAGTTTACTAATGAGCAATAAATAAAAGCAACCTGTACGGTAAAGTAGTCAGCCATAAGAGATGAAGTGAAGTGAATGGAAATTTTAAAACTAAAGATTTATGAACTACATCATTAACACCTGCCATAGCAACAAATAGACACAAATATTTAGGCATCAGCATTTAAATGATAACGCATTTACTAATCAACATACATGGTAAGTTTATGAGAAGCTTTCTCCCCAAAGTGCACTATATCACAAATGCTAAGTAAAAAGGTTGTATGCTTTGGAATAAATAGCACTGTTGCCTCTCAGCTCCTAACCTGGGTTTAATCCAATCGTAAGTGCTACCTATGTAGAGCTTACACATTCTGTGATTTTATAGTTTAGTTTAGATTAGTTTAGAGATACAGCGCGGAAACAAGCCCTTCGTCCCACCGAGTCCGTGCTGACCAGCAATCCCCGCACATTAACAAAGGTTTCTCCCCGGTGTCCAGTTTTCTCTCACAAGCCTGGTACGTTAATTTGCAACTACTGCAATGTAGGTGCATGGCAAGAGAACCGGAGATATGCGGAGATAAATGTAATATATCAGTTGATGAATTACCGGCCCATTGTAAACAGAGGAATCCAACAAAAAACAAAGCTATTTATTGACACAATCATGAACAGCAAATATGGAGGTGAATCATAAATATCCTGTGAAAAGAGCTTCCACTTCCGGTTTCATTAGCAGACTGCAAGCAAGCCTCAGTATAAATTGAATGAATCATCAAAATAACCACAATTGTTTGTTTGCTTCATTTTCTGAGACTGAGACACCCAGTAGACCAACATTGAAAGGGCTGAGAAATACTGCAGGAGTAATTTAATAGAACAAAAATAGAAGAAGCTGGAAACACTAAGCAGGTCAGGTCACATCTGTGGGATGAGAAACAGAATCAAAGTTTCAGGTCGGAGATTCTTCATCAGAACAGTAGACAAAAATAAGCTTGTTAAGCCGCAGGGAGGGTGGGAGAGGAAATATATCTGAGGGTAAAACTAGGGTGAACCGGTCAATGAGCGAATGGGAAGTTAGACAAAATAATGTGGGAGTTGCAAAATGCAGAACAGAATAAGCCCACCAGGTCCTCAACTGAGTGGCAAAAGAGACAAAAGGTTGAGCTAATATTACAGATATTTCTTGATTAATACGGGTGTCAGAGGTCATGGGGAGAAGGCAGGAGATTGGGGTTAGGAGGGAGTGATAGATCAACCATGATTGAATAGCGGAGTAGACTTGATGGGCCGAATGGCCTAATTCTACTTGCATCAATTATGACCTTATGACCTACAGGTGGAAAACTGAGAGAAGAAGAAATCAAGCTACCCGAAGTTGTAGAATTCAATACACAGTCCAGATGACTGCTATATTCCCACACAGGAAGTGATGTCCTGTTCCTCCAGTTTGGATTGGGCCTCATTGTGACAGTACAGGAGGCCACAGGCCAACAGGTCCTAGTGGGAGCAGTGCAAGGAATGAAAGTTGCAGACAATCGGGAAGCTCAAGGTCACCACTGCAGAGAGACTGCTTGCTTTCCACAAAGCAATCACTCTTTGTATTTAGTTTTACCAATGTAGGAGAGACAACATTGCAAACACTAACCAGAAATGCAAGTGAATTATTGCTTCTCCTGGAAAGAATGTTTGGGTCCCAGGATGGAGTGATGGGAGGGGAAGAAGAGGACAAATATTGCATTGCTTGCAGTTGCAAGGGAATGCACGAAAGACATTGCTTGGTGTGAACACAAGGATCAACCGGAATGTTAAAGAGAACAGTTCCTGTGAAGCGCTAGAGAGGGAAAGATGTATCTGGTGGTGCAATCTTTTGGAATGTGCCAGAATCTGTGGACAATGATCTGCTGACTGCAGAGGCTGGTGGGGTGCAAGCCAGTGGGGTACAAGCCAGTAATCATGGGGAACTGTATCCTCCTCCTACCCCAGAAGAGAGGGAAAAGAGAGCAGAGATACAGAAAGAGGATGAGATGTGGCAAGAGCTTTGTTAAGAGATACAAGACAAGATACAAGATACATTTATTTGTCACATGTGCCAGTTGGCACAGTGAAATGTGTGTTTACCATACAGCCATACAATAAAAATAAAGAAAACAACACACGATAGAGTTCAACATAAAACATCCCCACACAGCAGAATCAAAGTTAGCCACTGTGAGGGAAGGCACCAAAGTCAGTCATCTTCCTCTAATGTTCCCCAAATGTTCACCCGTGGTCGGAGCCTCCCCAAGCCCACCGCAGTCGCCGCTACGGGCGGCCCGATGTTCAGGCCCGCTCGCCGGGGTGATGTAAGTCCGACGTCGGGGCTGGGGGACCTCAGCGGCCTGGACATCAGAGTCGGCCACCTCCTACCGGAGTCCGCGGCTCCCAAAGTCCGCAGGCCATGCTGGGTGGAGATTCAACGCTGGCGGCCCTCGGTAAAGGGCCCCAGGACTCCGCGATGTTGTTCAGCACCGGCCGCGCTGGAAGCTCTCCCAAACCGCAGCTCCACGATGTTGGAACAGCGGCCCAACGCTCCGGAGCTCCAAATGGCGATCCAGGTCGGCATTGCCCGCTCCGCGGTGAATTCAGCGCTGCGCCGCCGCTGTTGCAGCTCTGGTCCGGTTCCCGGTCCCCGGCAGGAAAGGCCGCTCCAATCCAGGTGGTAGGCCGCGAGGGGGGCGAGGACGCGACTTGGAGAAATAGTCGCGTCCCCGCCAGGAAGCGACTGGTAAACAGTTTCCCCCTTACCCTACCACCCTCCCCCACATAGAAAAGTTAAAGTTTCCCCCCAAAACAGACTTTAAACTAACTAAAAATAAAAAAGATTGAAAAAACAAACAGGCTGTAGGCAATGGCTGCCGTCAATGCGGCGCCCCTAGTGGATCTTTATCTTTTTTTTTTTTTTTTTAATTTTTATTTATTAGAAGTACATTACATTACAACCACATACATTAATACTCGTCATTTATATCTTCTTACAATTAATGTACTCCCTTTATTTATTTTTTTACACTAGAAAAAGAAAAGATTGAAAGAGAGAAGAAAGTGAAGGAAAAAGTGCAAGTGTAGAAAAGTGTAGAAAATGTAACAACAAAAGAGGACGAAGACCCTATAAGAGCGAAATTAAAAACAAAAAGAAAAAGAGTTAAGAAATAGGCCCTAAGAAAAGAAAAAAGAGAAAAAAAGAGAAACAAATGTTTTTTTTTTTGAGCATCACGTAAATAGGACATACCAACTCTTCAACTATCACCCCCCCTTACCTGACCTCAATTTTTTATTTTTTTTAAAGTACTTTTGCACCCTATGTTTGTAATAATTCTATAAATGCAGACCACGTCAGGTGGAAGTGATCTGGTTTACCTGCTAGGAGGAGTCTTATCTCTTCAAGGTGTAATGTTTCAAACATATTTGAAATCCACATATTTATAGTTGGTATTGGAGCCTTCTTCCAAAATTTTAGAATTAGCTTTTTTCCAGTTATTAACCCATAGTCCATTAATTTCTTTTGAAACACATTTAGTTCTGGATCATCTTCCGTTATTCCGAAGATAATCCATTCTGCTTTGGGTATCAGTCTTGTTTTAAATAACTTTGTAAAGATTTCAAAAATTTCATTCCAAAATTTTTGAATTTTTGTACAGAAGACAAATGAGTGCGCTATAGTTGCTTCTTGGGATTGACATTTATCACAAATAGATGGGAAAATTTTATGAATTTTAGTTTTCGAATAATATAATCTATGTAAAATTTTAAATTGTATTAAAGTGTGTCTTACATTAATCGAACATTTATGCACTTTTAATAAGTATTCATTCCAACTTTCCTTTGAAATTTTAATAGCTAACTCTTGTTCCCAGTCTCTTCTGATACCCTCCGTAGATGGTATTTGTGCATTTAAGATAATATTATACAAATATGATATTAAGTTTGCTGATTCCGCTTTTATCTGCATTGCCTCGTCCAGTACATCTGCTGGGTTATTATAATGATCTTTTGTATATTTTTTCAAATAGTCGCATATTTGAAAGTATTTAAAATATTGATTATTTCCGAGTTTATATTTTATTTGTAATTGTAATTGTTGAAATGAAAGTAATTTTCCAGTTTCATACAAGTCACCAAGCGTTTTAATTCCTAGTCTATCCCTGGATCTTTATCTTTAACAATAATTTTAGTTTGTTTTGGTTTATTGTTATATGTAGCAAAATATAATTGAAACATTTGTTTTGCGTGCTATACAGTCAAATCAGAGGGCAGGAAATTGGCAGTAAAAGTAATGAAACTATCGTGTTCTGCACGAGTGCAAGAGAGCACATCAATGTAGGCTCGATGTACTGGAAAAAAATATTGAGATAGGAGGCTTAGGTAGAACTGAAACAAAGATCATTCACAATCCCACAGAGAGACAGGCGTAGACAGAGAAAGATCATTCACAATCCCAGATTGTGAATGTATCATTCACAATCCCACAGAGAGACAGGCGTAGCTTGGCCCATGCATGTGCCCATAGATACATTATCAATCTGGAGGAAATGAAGAGTTAAGGGAGCTTTCCAGTGTGAAAATAAGTTCAGCGAGGCTAAAGAAAGAACTGCAGATGCTGGAAAAATCGAAGGTAGACAAAAAATGCTGGAGAAACTCAGCAGGTGAGGCAGCATCTATGGAGCGAATGAATAGGTGATGTCACCTATTCCTTCGCTCCATAGATGCTGCCTCACCCGCTGTGTTTATCCAGCATTTTTGTCTACCTTCAGCGAGGCTTACAACTCTTTCCAAGAGATCAGTTAAAGAGCAAATGGGTTTCCACAAATAAGTGCCCACCATTCCAAGAATTGTATATCAGCAATAAAGCAGCATCTACTGAACATACACACCAGGCACGTGCCGTGAGTAATTAGTCAGGGTAGGCAGTGGCTTTTAAAAAATCTTGAAAACCACGCATGCTCAGATTATTCTCTCCCCGGCGAGCTGTCAGTCGGCTTTAAAAAAAACTTGGAAACCGCGCATGCGCGGATTGTTCTCTCGACTTATATCAAGTAATTTGTCTTCAATAGGTCCTATCTCTTAATAAAGTATTTAAAAACATATAGCTCAAAGAAATTTACGTACCATATTATTTGTACACAAAATTCATTCTTCTCTCTTTGTTTCCCGTTGTACCAAGCTGTTTTAAATGTTCTAATTATTTTTGTTCCTTTGCGCTGTTGAAGTTCTACAAGTTCCGGCATTGGTCTGCCATTTTCAATTATTTTGGTCTTTTCCTCATAAGTTTGCTTCGAGAAACTCTTCAGGTAATCACTATCCATCTTTGAAAAACCCGCCAAGAAACTTGCGCATGCAGTTGGCTGGTCCACATGCGCAGTAGGCTGGTGCGCATGCACAGTAGGCTGGTGCGCATGCGCAGTAGGCTGGTGCGCATGCGCAGTAGGCTGGTGCGCATGCGCAGTAGGCTGGTGCGCATGCGCAGTAGGCTGGTGCGCATGCGCAGTAGGCTGGTGCGCATGCGCAGTAGGCTGGTCCGCATGCGCAGTAGGCTGGTGCGCATGCGCAGTAGGCTGGTGCGCATGCGCAGTAGGCTGGTGCGCATGCGCAGTAGGCTGGTGCGCATGCGCAGTAGGCTGGTCCACATGCGCAGTAGGCTGGTCCACATGCGCAGTAGGCTGGTCCACATGCGCAGTAGGCTGGTCCACATGCGCAGTAGGCTGGTCCACATGCGCAGTAGGCTGGTGCGCATGCACAGTGCGCAGCGAAGCACATGCACGTAGTACACGGTGTAAAGGCAGATTTTCAGCTGCCTTTACGGACAGTTGCCACTGATGGCTTGAAGCATCGTCGATGGCACGTGACTAGCACATACTTCCGCGTTTTAAATGTACTGCGGATGAAAGGCACGGGAGAATTATGCATCCCTAAGAGATCGATCTCTTAGGGAAGCATAATTCTCCCGTGCCTGTACTATTTATGACCATTTTATATATATTTTCTATATATAAAACAATGACAATTTTATAATTTTAGTCAGGGTAGGCACTGCCTACCTTGCCTACCCTGACGGCACGTGCCTGATACACACCCATCCTTTATATATCAGGGTGAACTTCAACAACCTATCATGCAAAAGACAAATTAAAATAAGATTTTAATTGACTATGTGAAACTATACAACTGTTTTAATTTCTTTTAATTCTGACTTTCGCAAAGAACGTACCTTGTTTTATTTACCCCTCTACCACTGAATCAAGAAACAAGGTTATTCAGACCCCTACCTACTTGCAGTGGATCTACATTTATTGCACCTTCGTAGAACTACTAAAAGGCTAACACTCACCAGTCACGTGCTGTGTTCGGCTTTTGCAGTGATTTTTGTGTGTTTTGTCCGGGTTTGTTTGAAAAGGTTCATCATCGCTGCCACCCGAAGCCATTGTGTAGCCCACGGAGCCAAATAGCTGCAATTAGCCTCCTAAAGAAAGAAAATAAGTTAAGTAAACACAAAGGAAACATTTGCCACCTCTTCCTACCATCACTCACTTGCAGTAGTCATAGCGAAAATCAAGTCAAATATTCACTATATTGCAACTGAGGGTCAAGGGAAAAAAATGTACATGTGCGCATGGACAAGCATTACTCCAAATAGGTGAATAGTTGTTCAATACTTGCCATCCAGTTTGAGCAACAGACACTGTTGGTGATAAATGTATCAGCGCTACAGAATAATTGAGCATCAGCAATGGGGAAGTCTGGCCAAAAGACCATTTTTTGCAAAATATTTTATACTTTTAATATATAAATTCACTGTCTAAAGGAAATTGTAATAATCTGTACTTCGTGTCTCGAATCCAAAGTAAAGGATGGTCAGTTTCTTTCTGTTAATGTGTATTGTAAATTGATGCTTTCTGATAAATTCTTCAGCAGTTTTCTCAAATAATTACACTATGCATAAATCTCAATGAAACCGGGTTAATTATCAGGACAAACATCTTAAAAAGATAATACTTGCCAAGGTAGACAAAATTGCTGGAGAAACTCAGGCTATTTCCTTCGCTCCATAGATGCTGCCGCACCCGCTGAGTTTCTCCAGCAATTTTGTTTACCTTCGATTCTCCAGCATCTGCAGTTCCTTCTTTAATACTTGCCAAGCTTCATTCTCACTTTTCATTATATTTCTGCAAACCTATTCAAAAGTGGTCAAGCAATGCCAGCTCTCCAGCATCTCCTCCCACAGCTTTGAAAATTATTTCCTTTCAAATATTTCGGTCAGATAGATTGCACTACAATCTTTGCACCATTTTGCATTTATTGTATTTATCGTTGAATCTGTCATGGCAACACACGGTTTACCCCATGAGTTTCAAGTGAGTTCAAAATGCGTCTCATCGGGTAACATTTGACGTACTCCCTGTCCACCGCTGGGCCCTCAACCCACTCTCAAGGGCCTGTCCCACCAGCATGCGACTGCATGCGGCTAGCGCGACCTAACGTAGTCGCTTGAGCCGTATTTGATATTTCCATCCTGGGAAAAAGATTGATTGTCTACCCTATCTATGCCTCATAATTGTATATACTTCTATCAGGCCTTCCCTTAACCTCCAGCATTCCAGAGAAAACATTCCAAGTCTGCCCAACTTCTCCATGTTGCTACAATTCGATACGATCGAACTATATTTATCCCAGGAGAGAAACTGGTTTATCAACACTACCATCTGATTTCATCTTCTTCAATCTTGCAGACGCTTCCTATTTCTTTTTGATCAAATTTACATCCTCTCGGTTATCCAAAGCTCCCATACTTTGCCATCCTTACTCCTCTTCCTTACAGGAACATGCCAGTCCTGAAATCTGATCAACAGCCCTTTAAACAACTCCCACGTGCAAGATGTGGACTTACCAAATAACATCTGCTCCCATCCTTCTGCCTAATAATGTTATAAATTGTGATACTCTAATTAAGTAACTTCCCGCAAGGTCCAGACTCATCCCTATGCAAAACAATCTTAAAACTTATGTCGTTGTGACCACTATCCCCAAAATGCTCTTCATTGAAACACCGGTCACCTAGCCAGGCCCATTTCCCAACACAAGATTCACAATGTTCCCTATCGGGTTGTGATATCCACAGTGTATTTCAGGTTGTACTATCCGCATACTATTTCAGGAAACCTCTTGGATACACCTAGCAAATTCTACCCCGTCTTAGCCGTTGGCACTGTGCATGTTCCATTTAATATTGGAGAACTTTAAGTCACTCATTAAGACAACCCTGCTGCTTTGGCATCTCTCAGTAACCTGTCTCCGCATCTGTTCCTCTATCACCTGCTAGCTATTGGAGGGCTTAAAGTACAATCCTATTCAAGTGCTAGTACCTTTCTTACTTTTGAGCTCTACTCATATCACCTTAGCGAACAAACTCTCCAGAATGTCCTCTTGGAGTGCTGCAATGAAGTCTCCCTGATTAGTAGAGTAATTCCTCCACCTCCATTCCCTCCCTCTATCACATCTGAAACATTGAGCTGCCTGTTGTCTCTCCCACAACCACTTTTCCGCAATGGCCTCAGCATCATAGCCCCAACTTAAGCACCAATCCAGGATCTATGTGCATCTGCTTTCCCCAAATTCCTTGCATTGAAATAAGCACACTCGAGCCCTTTATTCTCACCATATCCCTTTATTCTCCCTGCCTGTCCATTCGTTTGAGACTTACTGATCCTAACCCATCTTCCCATCAGTCTTTCCAAGTTGTGACGATCTACTCTGGTGCATTTTTAAATTGCAAACCAACTACACGATGTTCTGATTATTATTGTGACAATGATGTGCATGCCCGATTCATCTATTTACCTATTTGTCACTGGGTCCCTATCTTTACCTGCCAAATCAAAAGAAGATCAGTCTTGCAATAACATTTAAAATACAATTACAACATGAATGTACAAATCATTAAAACGCAAGTGATCATAGTAGCAAAAACCAATGACTGAATAGAAATGAAAAGAAACTAAGCTACTAAAAACAATGTTGTTTAATGGTATTACAAGTTGGGTTAGCCCAATCGGTTACCTTATTTCAGGTTTGAATGTAGTCAATCTATATAATAATACAATAGAGAAATGTAAACGAGACTAAACTGCAAAACTGAAGCTCAAGACAATAAAGATCAGACACAAAATACGGCATAACAGTTTGCAACTTTTTCTACAACATACATTGATCAAACAAGCAATACACACACTGCACTGCATAGATGGTAGCTCTTCCTGGAAAGAGAAACCGTACAGGTCTATTCAGACAATTGATGAGTAGAACTGGGAATATTTAATATTTTTCACTGTTAAATACGAAACTCCGCTTCATTTCAAGGTTTCAAGGTCAGTTTATTGTCACGTGTACCAATTAAGGTACAGTGAAAATTGAATTACCATACAGCCAAACTAAAAAAAAACAAGACACACAACTACATAAAAGTTAACATAAACATCCGCCACAGCAGATTCCCCATATTCCTCACTGTGATGGAAGGCAATAAAGTCCAATCCTCTTCCTCTTTATTTTCCCGCGGTCGGGGCTGTCGAACCATCCACAGTCGGGGCGATCGAAGCTCCAGCAGCCGGCGGTTGAAGCCCCCGTGTCGGGGCGATTGAAGCTCCTGCGGCTTGGAGTTCCCAAAGTCAGTCTCTAACTCGAGACCGCGATCTCCGCGATGTAAAAGTCCACAGGCCCCCATGGTTGGAGCACCAAAGTCGATCCCTGGCAAAGGGATTGCAAGCTCCGTGATGGTAAGTCCCGCAGGCTCCCGTGGTGGAGCTCTCGAAGTCTGTCTCCAGCAAAGGCTGCCAACCCCTCGATGTTAGGCCGCAGAGCGGCTGGAGATACGTTACGGAAAAAAATCGCATCTCCGTCAAGATAAGAGATTAGAAAAAGTTTCCCCCAACTCCCCCCCCACGTAAAACAAGCTAAAGAACACTAAACAACATACATTTAACACATACAAACAAACACAAAGGAAGGGACAGATCGACTGTTGGCGAGGCAGCCATTGGAGGACTTCAAGTTTTGTATATCAAGTTATAAAACTTGACATACAAAACCATGACCTGTCCAGATTTCCAGCTATTCCTGGACTTCTTTTTCTACTACCTATATCAGAACCAAATTACCTTGATTATTCAGAGACTAAAGTGTCTTGACAATGCCCAAGGTGGTGCATATACTCATTGAACTATGCTATAATTTATTTTTCAGTGTTGCGCCAACAGTCACCAGAATACCTCTGGCAATGAAAGATGTGTCATGCAGAAACTATGGCGTTTTGTAACTGGGAATCAGTTCAACCAAGCTATTTGTAGCTCATGAATGAGAAGAAAAGAAAATGTAAAGCAAACTAGCCATTAATTCTGGCTCGCTGAAAAGTATACAACTCAAGTCATGAATGCAGAAGCCTGCAACTCACAGAAAGCATCCAAATGGGTGGATAACTTCTGAAATAAATTTTAAATTTAACTAATTTGTATCCCATGGAGGAAACATTTTGGAGAAAGCCAATCCTCAAGAGGCCCTCCATGAATAAATGCTAGAAACAGCTCGGTCAACAAAACAAGTGGATGGGCCTGTCTAAGACGTCTGTAAAAAAAAAAGTGGTTGTGACAATCAAAAAGATTTAAACTATTAAAAGTGCTCACTGTAAAAACATTATATTTAATAACCAAAACACTTAAACATTCTAAAAACTCAAACTAGGATTTAAACACTTTACACTTTCTCCAAATCTTTGCAAATACTGAAGTCAATGGAAGAGCACTCCCTGTAACAGGTCCAATGTTGTGAGATTAAAGCTCTGCTGATGGCGTACATGAGCAATCCAATAACTGAGCAAAAAGAATCAGTTAGTATGGTCAAGGTATAGGAGGTGCACCTCCACAAAAGCCTGCAGGGCAAACTTACTAACAATTATCCAAGGAAATGCCAGCAATTATACACAGAACCAACAGCATTTCTGTGCAAAATCTGACTCAAGACTTCCTGAAATTGTTTTCTGTAAGCTCAAACCAGCATTTTCACTATTTTTTAAGATCTATAATTTGGCAATATAGGATAAGCAACATCCAAAACACTGCAGATGCTGGAAATAACAACCAAAAATATGCTAATTCTCAGTTCCTCATTTCCCACTCATTTCCCACGGTGAAAATCAACTTCCAGTCAATGAAGACTGCGCAGTACCTAAGAAGGAAAATTACACATACTGTAAACAAGTGACTGACCTATCGATTTTTACAATTTTTGTTCTGTTCAAGAATAACAAATACAAACATTGATCGATCTACTTATTATTCACTTTGATACTCTTCTCCTGCTTACCCTACATATTTATTGATCTATTTACCATAAATAAATAAATTCAAGGAGGAGGTAGCTATAACATGCCGCTTTTGTTTTCTGCAGCAGAGAATGCCACAGAATGACCATCCTCTACGTAAATAAATATGTTTCTATTCTAGTTAAATAGCATGCCATGTGTCCTTGAGGCGGTCGCCCCAACACTGAACCCCCCCCCCCCCCCACACAGCAATTGGGAACACTTTCCCTGCATCTGCTCCTGTTAGAATTTTACAGATTTCAAACAGAGCACCTCCAATTCTTTTAAACGCCAGCAAATTTAATCCCATATCACCTCAATCTCTGCTTGCACTTCAGTCTCGTCATTGTGGGAATCAGCCTTTGTTGCAACCCTTCCAAATTAGGAACATCCTTCCTCAGATCTAGAAGACCATATCTGCATACAAAAGATGTGATCTCACCAAGGCCCTGTATCAGTGCAACCAACCACTACTGCTCCTGTACTCAATATACAAGCATACATTTTAAACATTTGGTTCTCAAAAGCATTGATTTTACAAAGTGTAGGCCATTAAGGCAGAACCACTGACATAGTGATAGGTCCATCCAAGCTTACAAACAAGTGATTTACAAAGCTCACACATACGATCAAGCATTTAGAAGACCAGCAGGCAACCATTCTTGATACTAGCCATGAGCAACAACAAATTCAGGAATACATTTTGGGGAACATGATGATGGTCATTTTGCTAATTCTAATTAGAGACACAGACCATTTGGGCCAGCAAGTGTCATTTTTAAAACTGTCATAAGCATTTAAAAATTCATCTGCAGCAAAATATTGCAAGAATATCATTCTTTGTCTGTGACACTCTGGGGCTAGATATCAGAACTTGAGGAATAGATTGTAGTTTAAAGCTGCTACAATATTATATGAACAGATGTACTATTTTCATATTTAGTAAGTTAGAACATGTGCAATTTTTAATTTTATATTTTAAAATATCACAGGTTGATTGGATGGAGTTGATATTAATTCATCTGAAACAATATAGGAAGTTTGTTCACAGACCTGGAAACTAAATTTGTAATTCCAGTCATATCTGATTAGGATTAGCCCAATCATTTATATTAATTGATATGTAATAGTGTTACATATTAGAATACTAGAAAGTCACAAATCAAATGAAATATAAGTTTTCATAACGTAATTTTGAAAGCTTAAAACAAAGCAGCTTGAAACATAGAAACATAGAAACATAGAAAATAGGTGCAGGAGTAGGCCATTCGGCCCTTCGAGCCTGCACCACCATTCAATATGATCATGGCTGATCATCCAACTCAGTATCCTGTACCTGCCTTCTCTCCATACCCTCCGATCCCTTTAGCCACAAGGGCCACATCTAACTCCCTCTTAAATGTAGCCAATGAACTGGCCTCGACTACCCTCTGTGGCAGAGAGTTCCAGAGATTCACCACTCTCTGTGTGAAAAAAGTTCTTCTCATCTCGGTTTTAAAGGATTTCCCCCTTATCCTTAAGCTGTGACCCCTTGTCCTGGACTTCCCCTACATCGGGAGCAATCTTCCTGCATCTAGCCTGTCCAACCCCTTAAGAATTTTGTAAGATCCCCTCTCAATCTCCTAAATTCTCGAGAGTATAAACCAAGTCTATCCAGTCTTTCTTCATAAGACAGTCCTGACATCCCAGGAATCAGTCTGGTGAACCTTCTCTGCACTCCTTCTATGGCAATAATGTCCTTCCTCAGATTTGGAGACCAAAACTGTACGCAATACGCCAGGTGTGGTCTCACCAAGACCCTGTACAACTGCAGTAGAACCTCCCTGCTCCTATACTCAAATCCTTTTGCTATGAAAGCTAACATACCATTCGCTTTCTTCACTGCCTGCTGCACCTGCATGCCTACTTTCAATGACTGGTGTACCATGACACCCAGGTCTCGCTGCATCTCCCCTTTTCC
Organism: Malacoraja senta; assembly: GCA_038087875.1. Taxonomy (NCBI): domain Eukaryota; kingdom Metazoa; phylum Chordata; class Chondrichthyes; order Rajiformes; family Rajidae; genus Malacoraja; species Malacoraja senta. The sequence continues at coordinate 34,778,724 of CM075981.1, read as the reverse complement.
TAGTCGGCCACCATTTAGATAATAGTCTGCTTTCCTGTTTTTGCCACCAAAATGGATAACCTCACATTTATCCACATTATACTGCATCTGCCCCCCAGCTAACACTGCCCCCCAGCTTAGTGTCATCCGCAAACTTGGAGATATTGCCTTCAATTCCCTCATCCAGATCATTAATATATATTGTAAATAGCTGGGGTCCCAGCACTGAGCCTTGCCGTACCCCACTAGTCACTGCCTGCCATTGTGAAAAGGACCCGTTTACTCCTCCACTTTGCTTCCTGTTTGCCAGCCAGTTCTCTATCCACATCAATACTGAACCCCCAATGCCATGTGCTTTAAGTTTGTATACTAATCTCTTATGTGGGACCTTGTCGAAAGCCTTCTGGAAGTCCAGATACACCACATCCACTGGTTCTCCCCTATCCACGCTACTAGTTACATCCTCGAAAAATTCTATAAGATTCGTCAGACATGATTTACCTTTCGTAAATCCACGCTGACTTTGTCCAATGATTTCACCACTTTCCAAATGTGCTGCTATCCCATCTTTAATAACTGACTCTAGCAGTTTCCCCACTACCGATGTTAGACTAACTGGTCTGTAATTCCCCGTTTTCTCTCTCCCTCCCTTCTTAAAAAGTGGGGTTACGTTTGCTACCCGCCAATCCTCAGGAACTACTCCAGAATCTAAAGAGTTTTGAAAGATTATTACTAATGCATCCACTATTTCTGGAGCTACTTCCTTAAGTACTCTGGGATGCAGCCTATCTGGCCCTGGGGATTTATCGGCCTTTAATCCATTCAATTTACCCAACACCACTTCCCGACTAACCTGGATTTCACTCAATTCCTCCAACTCCTTTGACCCGCGGTCCCCTGCTATTTCCGGCAGATTATTTATGTCTTCCTTAGTGAAGACGGAACCAAAGTAGTTATTCAATTGGTCCGCCATATCCTTGTTCCCCATGATCAACTCACCTGTTTCTGACTGCAAGGGACCTACATTTGTTTTAACTAATCTCTTTCTTTTCACATATCTATAAAAACTTTTGCAGTCAGTTTTTATGTTCCCTGCCAGTTTTCTTTCATAATCTATTTTTCCTTTCCTAATTAAGCCCTTTGTCCTCCTCTGCTGGTCTCTGAATTTCTCCCAGTCCTCCGGTATGCTGCTTTTTCTGGCTAATTTGTACGCATCATCCTTCGCTTTGATACCATCCCTGATTTCCCTTGTTATCCACGGATGCACTACCTTCCCTGATTTATTCTTTTGCCAAACTGGGATGAACAATTTTTGTAGTTCATCCATGCAGTCTTTAAATGTCTTCCATTGCATATCCACCGTCAACCCTTTTAGAATTAATTGCCAGTCAATCTTGGCGAATTCACATCTCATACCCTCAAAGTTACCTTTCTTTAAGTTCAGAACCATTGTTTCTGAATTAACAATGTCACTCTCCATCCTAATGAAGAACTCAACCATATTATGGTCACTCTTGCCCAAGGGGGCACGTACAACAAGACTGCTAACTAACCCTTCCTCATTACTCAATACCCAGTCTAAAATAGCCTGCTCTCTCGTTGGTTCCTCTGCATGTTGATTTAGATAACTATCCCGCATACATTCCAAGAAATCCTCTTCCTCAGCACCCCTGCCAATTTGATTCACCCAATCTATATGTAGATTGAAGTCACCCATTATAACTGTTTTGCCTTTGTCGCACGCATTTCTAATTTCCTGTTTGATACCATCTCCAACTTCACTACTACTGTTAGGTGGCCTGTACACAACACCCACCAGCGTTTTCTGCCCCTTAGTGTTTCGCAGCTCTACCCATACCGATTCCACATCCTCGAAACTAATGTCCTTCCTTTCCATTGCGTTAATCTCCTCTCTAATCAGCAACGCTACCCCACCTCCTTTTCCTTTCTCTCTATCCCTCCTGAATATTGAATATCCCTGGATGTTCAGCTCCCAGCCTTGGTCACCCTGGAGCCATGTCTCCGTGATCCCAACTATATCATAGTCATTAATAGCTATCTGCACATTCAACTCATCCACCTTATTACGATTGCTCCTTGCATTGAGACACAAAGCCTTCAGGCTTGTTTTTACAACACTCTTACCCCTTATACAATTATGTTGAAAAGTGGCCCTTTTTGATTTTTGCCCTGGTTTTGTCTGCCTGCCACTTTTACTTTTCACCTTGCTACCTATTGCTTCTACCCTCATTTTACACCCCTCTGTCTCTACGCTCACACATTTAAGAAACCCTTTCCCTTTAACTCCATCCTCTACTATCCCATTCGACACCCCACCCCCCTTATTCAGTTTAAAACCACCCGTGTAGCAGTGGCAAACCTGCCTGCCAGAATGCTGGTCCCACACCTGTTAAGATGCAATCCGTCCCTTTTGTACAGTTCCCCCTTACCCCAAAACAGATCCCAGTGATCTAAGAATCTAAATCCCTGCCCCGTGCACCAGTTCCTCAGCCACATGTTCAGGTCCCGTATCTCCCTGTTCCTGCTCTCGCCAGCACGAGGAACTGGAAGCAAACCGGAGATAACAACCCTGGAGGTCCTGCTTTTCAGCATTTTTCCGAGCTCTCTAAAGTCACGCTGCAGAATATTCATCCCCTTCTTTCCGACATCGTTTGTGCCGACACGCACTACCACTTCCGGATGTTCACCTTCGCCCTTGAGGATTTTCTGCACTCTGTCCGTGACATCCTGGATCCTGGCACCAGGAAGGCAGCACACCATCCTCGCATCCCGTCTGTTGCCGCAGAAACCCCTGTCCGTACCTCTCACAATGGAGTCTCCCACTACAATGGCGTTGCCTGCCTTAGGCCTTTTTGGTTTTGGCTCAACAGCCCTATTCGCATCGCAAGCCAGTCCCCCGCTCAGTGTAAACACGTCTTCTGTCCCAACAGCTTCTAAGCGGGTGAACCTGTTCACAAGAGGTACAACACCCGGGGACGTTGGCATTCCATGCTTCCCTCCCTTTCTCACTGTCTCCCACCTTCTCTCTTCCAGTACCTTAGGTGTAACAATCGTACTGTAGGACTTGTCGAGGAACGACTCCGTTTCTCAGACGAACCGGAGGTCATCCACTTGCTTCTCCAGTTCCCCAACACGGCCATTCAGGAGCTCTACCTGGATGCACTTCTCGCATTTGTAGCAGCCAGAGGCACCAGCGGTGTCCTTGACCTCCCACATACTGCAAGCATCGCACTGAATCAGCTTGCCTGACATCTCCTTCTTTCGTCTCTACCTCTCAAGCGTATTGCGTGGTCTCCTCTCCTAAGACTCTCGAGCCAAAGACTCACACTTTACTCACAGGGCACTTCCCTCACAAGGCCGCTTACTCACTGCCGCTCGCTAAGAGCCGTCTTGCTTAAATTGACGGATAAATTGCCTGATTTACCAATTTACAAACCAAATTCCTCAGTTATCAACTGTTTTCCCAGCACTGACTCACTTCTCTCCTCCCACTCGGGCTAGAGCCAATCAGTCGTATCTCTTGCTAATCTCCTGCTGCTGTTGCTCCCAAATCTACAGCAGTTCAGCAGAATAAAAGATTTCATTTATAAACAATTTTCACAAACCAAGTTGGGATATCCAAAAGGACTCTACAAGTAAAAGGAATTAAATACGAGGATACCAGAAAATATGAATCTCAAGTAACAGAAACATCTGTCCAAATTTCACAGCTGAATTACTTTTAAGTGAAGGAGCAAGAGATGACAGGAAAGACTGTAAATTAAGTATTATCGTGGAATCATATCTGATCCAGTGGAGCAGGTAGTTAGAATTTGACCATTTCAGCCTTCTCAATTTTGGAGTTTACAGTGGGGATGATACCAAACTTTGAAATTCTCCACACCTCAATCTTACTGATCAGATTCCAATCTTACAGGTCTGATTTCAATAAATCTTAATTTATGAGTTAGTAGCTCGAAAAACTCAATTAAAACTATTTGTCTGGTCAGGACTACATTCAGTTACATACTAGAAACAGAAAATACTATAATTGTGAATATTATTTCAAACACGCAATATTCCATGTAAATTACATCTAATATATTTTAAATCCATTTTCAGAAATCAAACAAAATAAACTCAGTTCTTCTTCCTTCCACTAATTTTCCTGGTTCGCAATGAGTGTCTCCATAAAACCTACCTCCAAAAATACAAGAGCCAGGTTGAGATTAATGTCCTCAATGCACCAGCAAAAACTGATTTCAGATGGCAATGCTGGAAATTAATGTACCATCTCCGCTCCACATTAAAACGAATTCAACTGATCCGGCGGTGGTACGAAATTTCAAATTATATTTGTTACCAGCCCACGGAACAAATCAAATCTCTAGACTTCCGCGTAACTTCGCAAGTCCCTGATTCGAATATTTTATCCAACTCTCTAGAACTGAAAGAATAACCATAACATGTAAATGTTTATGCGACCACATATAGCCTTCGGCTCCCACTTCTGTTTCCGGGTGCAAACTTAAATGCCCCGTCGCAAACTGAAAGTACCAAGTGCTTTTTCATTGGCCACCACAGACCAGCATAAACGTCAATGATTTAACCCATTCCACACCAAGTCCCCGCCCGCAAGCGTATTCCGATTAATTGCATGAGAAAAAAACAGCCAAGACCAAAAGATGTACCTGGAGAAAGCATAGCGTATGATGCAACCCGATCATTGGACAACCACAACAACAGTACCCGGAAATAAAATACAGCAAAGTTAAACTGCAATGCGGCGACACTTTGTGTTAAAAATATTTATTTACTGACTGGAAGAATAAACATCCCGAAATTGCTCAATTAAGAGATATATCTCATCAGCAAATGCTTTTAGCGATGTGCACGCAAGTCACCGCCGGTCTTAAGAGTGATGCTATTCTTATTACAGGGATTGAAACATCAAGTCCTATTAGCTCTACTCCTGCCATCTCTCCATAACCCTTGACACCCTTATCAATCATGTATCTGTCAATCTCAACTTTAAAAATACCCAAATGACTTGTCCTCACCTATTCCTTTTCTGCAGAGATGCTGTCTGACCCGCTGAGTTACTCCAGCTTTGTGTCTATCTTGGCCTCACAGGCATCTGTGCAATGAATTCCACAGATTCACCACCCATTTACAAGAAATTCCTCCTCATCTCCTTTCTATATATACATCCTTTTATTCTGAGGCTATGCCCTCTGGGTCAAGACTCTCCCACTAGTGGAAACATCCTCTCCACACCCATATGGTATTGGTCTCTTTATGTAAAGCAGTGTATTGCAAGCCATTCAGAGGTTTACCAGACTATGACAGGAATGGGCAACTTGTCATCAAAAATGTTGAATAGCCTAGAATTGTGTTTAGTTGAGTTTTGAAGAGTGATATACGCAAACACAACTTGCAAACATTTCTTTAGACTTTAGAGATACAGCATGGAAACGGGCCCTTCGGCCCACAAAGTCTGCGCCAACCAGTGATCACTATCCTACACAGAAGAGACAATATCATTTTTTTTTACTGAAGCCAATTAACCTACAAGCATGTACATCTATGGAGCGTGGGAGGAAACTGAAGCACCTCGAAAAAACCCATGGAAGAACAGAAAAAACAGGGAGAACATACAAACTCCGTATGGACAGCATGCGTGATCAGGATCAAACTTGGGTCTCTGGCGCTTTAAGGCAGCAACTCAACCACTGTGCCACTGTATTGTTCATAAAGGCAACTCACCTATTCCAAGTCATAATTCAGTGAACATTTTCTGAACAGATAGTAGCTGTTAGAAGGAAAATAATCATATTTCTAATGAAAAGGAAAGGAGAAAGAAAAGTAGCGGATATCCCCTTGAGAAGAGTGAATTTTTGATCTGTTGCTTCCCGAGCCCCCATTCGCCGTGATGGTATTTCGGTCACAGTCACAGAGGCCGATGTCAGAAGATCCTTCAGAGGGGTGAACCCTCGGAAAGCGCCTGGACCTGATGGTATACCCGGGCGTGTTTTAAAAATCTGTGCGGACCAACTGGCTGGAGTTTTTACGGACATTTTCAACCTCTCACTTCTGAGGTCTGTGGTTCCCACCTGCTTTAAAAGGGCATCAATAATACCAGTGCCCAAGAAGAGCAAGGTGACGTGCCTCAATGACTATCGACCAGTGGCACAAACGTCTGTGGTGATGAAGTGCTTTGAGAGGCTGATCATGGCGCAAATCAACTCATACCTCGACAAAAACCTGGACCCACTGCAGTTTGCTTACCGCCACAACAGATCAACGGTGGATGCGATCTCACTGGCTCTCCACTCCGCTCTGGACCACTTGGACAACAAAGACTCATATGTCAGGCTGTTATTCATTGACTACAGCACGGCATTTAATACCATCATCCCCTCCAAGCTGGTTACCAAGCTCTCAGATCTGGGTCTCTGCGCATCCCTCTGCAATTGGATCCTCGACTTCCTCATTCACAGACCACAGTCTGTCCGTATTGGTGGAAATGTGTCATCCTTGATAACAATCAGCACGGGAGCACCTCAAGGCTGCGTGCTCAGCCCCCTGCTGTACTCACTCTATACTCATGACTGCGTAGCCGGACATAGTGCGAACTCCATCATCAAGTTCGCCGACGACATCACTGTTGTGGGACGTATCACTGATGGGGACGAGTCAGAGTATAGAAGTGAGATTGACCGATTGACCAAATGGTGCCAGGACAATATCCTGGCCCTCAACACCAGCAAAACCAAGGAACTGATTGTGGACTTTGGAAGGGGGAGGATGGGGACCCACAGTCCTGTTTATATCAACAGGTCGATGGTGGAAAGGGTCAGAACTTCAAATTCCTGGGCGTGCACATCTCTGAAGATCTTTCCTGGTCCCAGAACACTTATCTATTTATTTATTTATTTATTTATTTGTTCCGAACGAGTAAAGACATAAATAGGAATAAATAACAACAAAATCGAAATAGTCAAACATTGGACATTCCAGGCAATATTTGCAAAGCAATGAAAAGCATAATGCAAAATTTAAATGTCCAACACTTTTTCTTTGCAAGCTCGAAAAGGAGTGAGAAGAATAACTTATTTAATCTCACCCCTTCTCCCTAAACCCTTCTTCCATATTTAATAACTAATTAATTAATAATAATACCCCAGACAATGTTTAGAGATACATACAGCCATATATATATACATACAACTGATATACACATACAGGTAATATGTATGAAGTAACCAAAAGACATAAATAAATAATAAATAAAATAATAAATAAATATTAACCCCTGTTTGTCAACCATCCCCTTCATCCCTGTACCTTGTGAAAAAAAGTTTTTTGTATGTCATTTTGAACTGGTTCATGTTTGGACATTGCTTTAATTCCACATTCAAACTGTTCCACAATCCTACTCCACAGACCGAAATACAAAACGTTTTTCTGGTCGTGCGGACTCTTTGTACCTTAAAATTAAATATTCTTCTTAAATTATAACCCCCCACTCGCACATTAAATAATTTTTGTATATTTCCAGGTAAGTTTTTATTTTTGGCCCTAATCATTATCTGTGCTATTTTAAATGCAACCGAATCTTCTAATTTTTAATAATTTTGACTGTAAGAATAATGGATTAGTGTGACCCAGATACCTGACCTTGTGAATAATACATATTGCTCTTTTTTGCAGAATAATTAATGAATGTAGCGAACTTTTATAGTTATTGCCCCAGACTTCTGCACAGTAATTTAAATAGGGTAAGATTAGTGAACAGTAGAGAATGCGGAGTGATTTGTGATCCAGAACCTGCTTAACTTTGTGTAATACCGAAATGCTTTTTGACAGTTTGGATTGTACATGTTTAATGTGTGATTTCCAGCTGATTCTATCATCCATTATAACCCCAAGAAATTTATTTTCATGAACTTGTTCAATTTCAACCCCATTTATCTTTATATTTGCTTGTGTATTTGTTCTGCAATTACCAAATAACATTATTTTGGTTTTGCTCAAGTTTAATGATATTTTGTTCCTGTCAAACCATGTTTTCAGTTTGCCCATTTCTTTTGTTATTTTGTCCAGTAGTTGTTTTAAATTCTCCCCAGAACAAAAAATATTTGTGTCGTCTGCAAACAAGACCAGCCTCAAGGCGTTGGACACATTACAAATGTCGTTTATATATATGATGAATAGTTTTGGACCCAACACTGACCCCTGGGGGACACCACAAGCAATGTCCAAACATGTAGAACTGTAACTGCCCAGCTTCACAAACTGTTGCCTGTTACTTAAATAACTTTTTATCCAATCCAGTACTAGACCTCTAATGCCATACCTTTCTAATTTGTTTAATAAAATATCATGATTAATCGTATCAAATGCTTTCTTTATATCAATAAATATCCCAGCTGCATATAGTTTATTGTCAATAGCGTTTGTGATATCTTCAATTGATTCTATTATTGCAAGTGATGTTGATCTGTTTGATCTGAATCCATATTGACTTTCAGTGATTAGGTTATGCTTTTCTACAAATATGTCTAGTCTATTATTGAACATTTTTTCTAGTATTTTGGAGAATTGAGGGAGTAAAGAAACAGGTCTGTAGTTTGTGAAATGATGCTTGTTCCCAGTTTTGTATATTGGTATGACTTTTGCTATTTTCATTTTAATTGGAAAAGTACCGGTTTGGAAAGATAAATTACAAATAAATGTTAGAGGTTTGGAAATCCCCTCGATGACCATCTTAACTAACGACATGTTAATGTCGTTGAAATCAGTAGACATTTTGTTTTTATTTGTTTTAACAATTTCCAACAGTTCTTTTTCATCTACTGCCATAAGAAACATAGAGCAGGGATTTCTCTCCAATAAATTCTCAGGAGTTTCTCCAGATGTCCCTGGATCAGGGATTTGTTTAGCCAGGTCTGGTCCAACATTTACAAAAAAATTATTAAAGCTATTAACTACATCCTCCATATTATAATTTTCATTGTCCTTATCAATAAAATACTTCGGGTAATTTATTTTCCCCGGGCCATTTCTGATAATACTATTAAGTATACTCCAAATTCTTTTTATGTTGTTTTTGTTATCATCTAATATTTTCTTATAATAATCTTTCTTGCTGATGCAATCATGAAGAAAGCACATCAGCGCCTCTACTTCCTGAGAAGATTACGGAGAGTCGGTATGTCAAGGAGGACTCTCTCAAACATCTACAGGTGCACCGTAGAGAGCATGCTGACCGGTTGAATCGTGGCTTGGTACGGCAACCTGGGCATCCAGGAGCGGAAAAGGCTGCAAAAAGTTGTAAACACTTCCCAGTCCATCATCAGCTCTGACCTCCCTACCATCGAGGGGATCTATCGCAGTCGCTGCCTCAAAAAGGCTGCCAGCATCATCAAGGACTCACACCATCCTGGCCATACACTCATCTCTCTGCTGCCATCAGGTAGAAGGTACAGGAGCCTGAAATCTGCAACATCCAGGTTCAGGAACAGCTTCTTCCCCACAGCCATCAGACTATTAAACACAACTTCAAACAAACTCTGAACTATAACAGCCAAGTGCACTTTATCTGTTTATTTATGTGTATATTATATACACATAAATATATATACATACTATGGTATATGGTATATGGACACACTGATGTGGTCTGTATTTATGCTTGCGATATTGTGTGCTGCAGCAAGCAAGAATTTCATTGTCCTATCTGGGACACATGACAATAAACTCTCTTGACGACTTATTGGAGAAAAATACATGCAACAACATAAATGATTGCTTGATCAGGATAGACAGTCAACATTTTACCTTTTGATGCTGCACTTGGTCAAATGCTGCATCAGTGTCAAGGACAATCACACTCACAACACTTGTAGAGTATAGCCATCAGGACCTAGGATTTAGAGATTTGGGCCGAGCAAGACCCAAACTGAGTATTGATGAGTAATTTACTGATGGATAAGGGTCAGCCTGATAGAACTGCTGTTAATCTGTCAGAAGACTAATCGTGCAACATTAATCAAATTAAGTACATCCTGCTTATTGTAAACAAGTTGCATATGGCTTTAAAAAAAAATTATCACAGACATTGCAATAATACTTGAACAACATAGTTGGCACAATTTATTCTGGAGGGCAAGTCTTCTTTGCTACCTAAAGTTCATTTTTTTTCCAATAGTACAGCAAAGATACTGTCTGGTCATGTCCAATGTTCTGAGCAATTCCTTTGAATCAGTAAGTGGATTAAATAAGCTGAATACCATCTGGTTATGGTGAGGATTCCGAGAAGGAAAACAAACTGTTGGATAAACCTATGGGGGTGGGGGTAGGAACGAACTGTTGACACCATTTGGAGGATCTCAGCAGGAAGCAGGGATGAATCATCCACTCAGTTCTTCGAACTAGTCACGGCTATGTATGGATGAATTCGATTAGAGGGGGAAGCAGAGGATTGGGATTAGTAAAAGAGTTATAGAGAAACAACATAATCAGAGAGAGCAAAATCAGACATAGGAGTTAAGCTGCCCATCTCTCATCCCTCAGTGCTTCATGACAATGGTACTGCCGACTCTGAACACAGTTACGGTACTATTTATAAACTGTAAATGAATGTCCTCAAGAGTGATGTCACATTCCTGGTAATACATGCACATTTGTAATATATACAGTGTAATACATGTAACAGCCAAACCACCTTACATAACTTCCTTCTTTTGTTCTGGCTATGTTATCTAATGGTTTAGATTTTGCTTACAACAAACCATCACCCTACCTTTCAGCCAGCAAGTTCCAATCCCACAGGACATTATTCCTTTATCTATTATTTGAAAATCAACCTCCTGATTCTCGAAATAAGTACATCCTTTCCATTGTCCTTGCAGTTTCTTGCTCATTCAATGACTTTGTCTAACAATTCCATTGCCTGGATGGGGGCTGATGTCTCAAGATTTTGTGCTGGTCTCTCCAATGAAACAGAATATTGACTGTGACAAAAACTGCACTCCAAGTATTTATCATACAGAAAACAAACATTTCCCACTCCCTCCTCACCAATTAGGCCTCGTTAGATGTTTGCATCCACACCAACATTTTCATTGAAGGCACCCTGGGCTTTATATTTGCACCCTTCTGGAATACTGGTCAGAGTTTTTTCCATGTTGGAGTATAAGTTTTACCAAGCTCCATCCATAGTTTCCAGTGTTGTGGGGTGTATGTACTAAACGTACCAATGACCATAGTATGCTAATTTAAAGTTAGATGGAGGTCCATTCGATGTTCACAGGGAGGCTGGGGTTTGGGGGGGTGTGTGGAGGGAGGTGAATCAACGATAGTGAAGATGGTGGGTGGAGAAAGGGAGGAACGAGGGGGGGGGGAGGCGAGGAGGTTGATCTGGAGGTAGAGGTGAACGAAAGTAAGACGATTGAAGGGGGGAGATGAGATGAAGAAGAGGTAGCGAGATGAACGTCCGTGTGCGATCTCATCCGCAGAAATGCACCTGTCCACTGGTGCCCTTACTCACTGTTTAATAACTCCGCTTCCAAACCCTCCGCCTCTCCAACCTCAGCTCTCATCCCGGGCAGATCTCCTCTGAACAAAGTTCCCTAAGTGCGTTTAACGTCTCTCCAAAAATTGTTTTCTATCACAGATCTTACCCTGGAAGTTTATTTTCTGTCGACAGTTGCTCCGACGTACCGACGTTGGGTGCAGGGCGCCTTCAGTCGCTGCGGGCTCCCGCTCCCCGCTTGGTGCCGGTGCCGGTGCCGGGCCCGCGCTGCATCATGGGATACAGCTGGCAGGCGGATGTGGAACTACAATTCCCATAAGTCCATTCGATCGCACATGCGCACCAAGTCCCTCGAAGCCGCAATTGGCGCGCAAGCGCATTGGCCCCCGCTGCGTCAGGCCGTGGAGGTTGAGCCAGTGGGTGGATTGTCAAACTGTCTGCTCCCACGCTGTCTTTACAGCGTGTTGTTCTTCATTGATTGATTCACATCTTGAAGTTATGACCGGGAAAGTAAAGTGGGCGACAGACATCGAGAAATCAGTGCTTGTAAATAATTTTGAGAAGAGGGGCTGGATTCAGACATCTACTGAAGAGGACTGGAACTTCTATTGGTGAGTCTGTGAAGCATTGTGAAGTCGTGGTTTATTTATTGCAGTTTATTTATTTTAGTACTTAATGTTTTTAAGGTTGCGTCTTGTTAAACTGACGCTTGGACCACATGAGGAACACATGGATACTCATGTCTAAGTGAGGTCTGTGTTCTTTCACGGATACCAGAGGTTCTTCATCCTGGGGATAGTAACGTACAGAATGTATTGATTAACACGAGGGAAACATGAAGAAGGGTCTCGACACGAAACGTCACCCATTCATTCCTTCTCTCCAGAGATGTTGCCTGTCCCGCTGAGTTACTCCAGCTTTTTGTGTCCATCTTCGGTTTAAACCAGCATCTGCAGTTCCTTCCTACACACGAGAGAAACATTGGAAGCTCTAAAAATGGTCTGGTTTCGTTTAAAATGCACATACAAACAGTCAAATATAAAAACGAGAATAAAGAGACACTGAAATAACACTGGTAGATACGATTAAGGGAAATCTTGAGATGTTTCAGAAGCAAGAAGTGAACTAGGGAAAGTGTAATAGGCAATGTAATCAGACCATAAGGGTGAAATGTTCTCATGTGCATGCATGAGTCATTGTATTTACATATTTCAAAAAGGGAGATGAGAATATTCTAGGCCATATTAACATGAATAAGGAAACATAAAGGTGGATGTTTCCCTCCCAGGCTGCTGTGGAAGACAAAGTAGAAGATCTCTGGAGATTTTTTAAAGTTTTTGTTGGCCACAGATGAGGGGCTGGATGATTAGAGGATAACAAGTGTGGTGCCTTTATTCAAGGTTAATCTAGTAATTACAGGCCAGTGAGTTTGATTTCAATAGTAGGGGAGTTATTGGTAAAAAGAACTCTGAGGGACAATATTAATCTACAATTAGAAAGGCAGGAATTGATCATGGATAGCCAGATGTTGGTGGCAGAAGCTTTCTGACTTATTCAATAGATTTTTTTTAAAAGGAATGACAATTGGCCAGAATCCAGGGAGTATTGAGAAACAGAGTTTGTAGATCACTAAAGGTGGCAGCCTTGGTGTATATTTAGAGGGCACTGTTTTAGAATAAGAGGTAAGAGGTCCAAGAGTGATCTAGGGAATAATTTTTTCATTCTGTGGGTGGCTGGAAACGGGAAGACACAGCCTAAGTGGATCGCAGAGGCAGGTACTCTCACAACATTAAGTAGTATCTAGAGGAGCATTTGAATCTCAAAGCCTTTGAAGGCTATGGACTAAGTGTGGGAAAATGGGGTTAGTATAGATGGGCACTTGATAGTCAGCATTAACTTGGCGAGTTGGGGGGCCTATTTCTGTGCTGTATGACTCTATTACTCAAAAAACATAATGCAATGTTGTCACATCTATTGACCCATAATGCACTATATTTGCACGTAAAAATAGTTAAATTAGTTTAGCAATGTTTATGTATTTACTGATTTAACTAATTTATTGGGATTTTATTTTATTTTGTAGTGCCTTGAAGATTAAACAGATATTTCATTCAACCTTTATGATTCTCTTTCCTTTGTAGTATGTGTGGTAATGTTTGATTCCAGGGTGGTATGTTGAATTGGGATTATTGAATGAAAATGGAGGAAGGAGCACACCATCTGGAAATAGAGGAAGGAGCACACCATCTCCCACGCACCTGTCCGCCTGTTGTCAACCAGCCCTTGTTCAACCCATGACAGTGACTGTTGATCCCAATTTGCCTTCAGCCATTACAGAATCCATTGAACTAGATTAGAGAAGCTTTGGTTCTTTCCACTGCCTTTCTTTCATCTTTCACCCCAGATTTGGCTGAACCTGATTCAACCTGAACCCAGTCGTTTGTGCGTCAGCATTTCTGCAGGACTATGTTATGGAGCATGGTGCCATTTTGTAGCCCAACAGAAACTTGCAAGTTGATGCCTTGTATGACACACTTATTTGGTGCCTACATACTTATAGCTTTTACAATGGATGATAAGGACACATGATATTTCATCCTATTTAGTTTCAGAAACTGTTAGAATTTGGAATGATCAAAATTGAAGATCCTGGAATCAAATTTCACAAAATGGATCAGGGTTAGCTAATGAAGGACTTACTGTACCTCAATATATTTTGAATGCTTGTCTATCTGTAGAAGGAAGTTGTCTAAACATTTCTCGTAGTGGTCTATGTTGCCACACTATGATTGCATCAAGAGTTACTTCCATATTTGGAGAGGCTGTGAACTGTGATTAAAGCACACATACACATGCTACCTAAGTCTTCTAGATACTCATCTGTGCTGGGTCAACAGTAAAAGCCTCTATTTTCAACATCAATACCCAAATGTACTGTGCTGTTCCTTTATTATTCTAGTTTGCACTTATTTGTATATAAATACACTATGGTCCCGTTTGATACAGCCCTGATTTGTACAATTAGAACCATCTGATGGAGAGACTTTCTATTCTCATGTCTTAATCAGTCCAGCCAGTTAATATATATGCTTTTATACTTTCCATGACAATGCTAAAAAAAATTATTCCAAGGAATTACCAGATGTACAGAAAAAAATTCAAGGACATTCTGAAAACCTCCTTGAACACATCGCGAGTCAGATTGTTTAATTGCCATGGTCACCAACAATAGAACAATGAAATTCTTAGAAACACGGAACTGCAGATGCTGATTTGCAAAAGAAGACACAAAGTGCTGGAGTAAATCAGGGGGTCAGGCAGCTTCTCTGGAGAAAATGGATATTCAGTTTAGGACCTTCTTTGGGCTGATTGTAGAAGGGGGAAGAAGGTTGGCAGAGAGGAAGGGAGTGCAGTGCCTCACAAACTGATCACCTGCCTGACCCATTCGGCATGTCCTGACCCATCTGTGGAAGAGTTTAAAGTTCCCACATAGGCTTCATCCACCACCCCAGAACTCTCTGAAGCAGCGAGGAAGCAAGTCCTCCTCAAACCGCAAGGAGAAGAGGAAATTACATATTTTCCTTATTCCCTTCGTTTATCCTGTATTTGTACACTGAATGGCTTGAATCATGTATAACCTTTTCACTGACTGAATAGTATGCAACAAAACATATTTTTACTGTTCCTCGGTACACATGACAATAGTAAATAAACTAAAGTAATTATTTGCTTTAAAATTGTATTCTGTATCATATTCACTTTCTCAATTGTGTTTCATGTAATTTATCCACTACTATCTGTAGCTTTAATATTGCATTCTTTATAGACACAAAATGCTGGAGTAACTCAATGTGGACAGGCAGCATATCTGGATAGCAAGAATGTGAAATGAGATGCTGTTCCTCCAATTTGTGTTGGGCCTCACTGACAGTAGACGAGGCCCAGGTCAGAAAGGCCATTATCTGAATAGGAGAGGGAGAAAGTGTTTAGCAACCGGGGGATCATGTAGGTCTAGACGGACGGAGCAGATTTACTCTTGCGGCAGTTGTAAACCAAATAACATCTGGACTCCTTTTAAACATCTTGACATTGGTAGGCTGAAATGGCTCCATGCTACAAGGTTGCCCCAGAGGGGCATTTGATTGTTTGAAAGCATCGGGTTTCTCTTTCCACATTTCATAATATACGTGTGAAATACGTCTAATTTTGTAAAGACCGTAGTTCCGGACAGTTCAGCGAGTGGATTCTTCCACGTGGGGAAAGCATCGACTGGTGGGGAGCTATTTTATAATCCCTACATGCCAAATTTGTCTGCTTCGGGCACCCTAATAATTTGCGTCGCTTAATCAATGTGTGCTTGCATGGAGGCTGCAAGATTTATCATCAAAGCAAGAGACTGCAGATGCTGGAATCTGGGACAAAATACAGATCACTGGAAGAACTCATTGAGTCAAGCAGCATCTGTGGAGGCAAAACATGTAAGTGCTTATTTCGAGTCGAGATCCTGCATCAGGACTGTGTCGATCCAAATCATCGACTTAAACCTTTTGCCTCCACAGATGCTGTTTGACTTACTGAGTTTTTCCAGGATTTATCAATAATTGGCCTTGGCAACTGGCAAAAATCTTCCTGCTGCCAGACTTGTAGGAACCCACTCACCACCAGCATAGGTTGGCTAGTTATGTTGTGATGTAATTGACCTTTCACAACTAGAATGCTTCAAACTTCATTGACTTAATTTTCTTCAAGAAGCATCATGAAGCGGCCGCAACAAAGCCCTGGTGGAGGCTTGTTGTCCAGCTCAGTCCAGGTAACTCTAAGGACTTGTCAATCAATCGTGATCTCTTATGCTGTCTGTATGGAGTTTGCACGCTTTGTAAGTGGCAGTGTGGTTTCTCATGGACTCTCTGGTTTTCCATCAAATATGTGTTGGTTTGTAAATTAACTGATTACTGTAAATTGTACCTTGTGTACTTGGCAAGAATGGGGAATTGATAGATATGTGAGCAAAATACAGGTTACTGGGAAATAAATGTGGATTGGGACTGATGGAATAGCTTGGGGAGTCAGCATTAATAAGCTGAATGCTTCTTTTTCTATGTTGCGAGAATTCTGAAAGTAAAATTATCCAACCTAGAAATCAAATGTGATCGAGTGAGATGAAAGTAACAGGAATGGGAAAGGAATTTTTTTTTTACTACAAAATGAGAGTTCAGGTATTTAAATGTTTGCAAATTGTACATTTAAAACTAATGTTGTGGTCACTATTGGACATTTATTCTCATAGGATGAGTGTACAGACAATTCGAAATGTTTTCAGCATTGAAAATGGCTACCGTCTGAACGATGACCAAATTGCGAATCATTTTCCAAACCATTATGAACTGACACGGAAGGATCTGATGGTAAAGAATATCAAGCGCTATCGTCGAGAGTTAGAGAGGGAAGCAAGCCCACTTGTGGAGAAGGATGAAAATGGCAAATATGTTCATTTAGGTAAATGAAGAGATCTTAACACTGATAAAGGAGTTGGTCAAAGGTTTTGGGGAACAACTCTTATTTATAAAAAAAGTAAATTATGCATTTAATGATGACTTTTGTGGCTACGGCTATCCCAAAGAATTTTTCAGCCAATGAAGTTCAGTGATGTTGTAATGTTAGAAATTCAGCTGGCAAACTGACACAAATAATTGAACGTTAAAGAATGGTTAAAGAGTATAGGTTATTTGAATGAGGGATGTATATTGGGCAGGATGCAAAGAATAACACTACTACTTTTTGTCAAAGAACTGCCATGCTATCTTCTTAAATGCTCTTGAAAGGCAGATGTGCCTTTTGTTTCATTCTCATTTTATACACAACACTCTTAACAAAAATTATTGCAAAGCATCACCTTTCATACCGAAGGATCAGCCTAGAATTTTGTTGTCAAGTTTCTGAACAAAGACCTTTCTGACTTAAAGTGAAACTAGTTCGAAATAGGGGCTAACATTCTATGGAATTATTTTTGGTTTTATTTGATTATTTGATTATGTTGATGAATTTAATAACATAGTCATTATTCTAAAATAATAATGTATAGTCGTATATATACACTCAGCTACCTTACAAATCCATTGTCTTGCATAAATGTTGTTAATACTGCTTGTTAACCAACATTAATGCTTGTGGTCGAGCAAGTAAGCAAATCGCAAGTGAACGACTTCCAGATTTATTCACTGATAAAATTATCAAGAACTACTGAATGAAATACTGATTATTTTGAAATGTTGCTTAACAGATTATTATTACTTTAATTAATACTATTATTATTTAAGATTATCACAGCTATGTGGATGAAATAAAATGTTATTTTATAAACGAGCTGTGTTCCTGTCCATATTTGGCAGAAATATTAAGGACTAGGAGCACAGTGTTCTTTGATTTCTCAGAGTCTGGATCATTCTTGAATTTTACTTGGTCTTTGTTGTTGTGAACAAATCAAGTTTTGTCTGCAGAAGAAGACTATACTGTAAAATGCAGAATTATGAGAAATGTATCCTAACCATGGGAATTTGGAACATCCTTGTTCTGATGCATGCAGTTGAAAATCTCTATTGAAACTATTATTTTTACTCTGCACATCGTTATCCAGAAATCTCATTCTAGGTTGTTTTTTTGAGACAGCTTTAAACATCTATCAACATATTCAGATGTGGAGTTGCATGATGACTTCTTGGTGTGATATGCAGTCACACAGACTGGGAACTCAAGACACTGCACTTGATGGAATCTATATCGAAAAGCAAACTTCTGAAATAATTCAGTGGGTCAGACAGCATTCGCAGAGTTGAGGATGTTCAACGTTTGTTGTTGAATGGATGTTCAAAGTACAATATTTGGGGTCAAGGCCCTGTATCAAGACTTTGTTGATGTTTTGGGTCGAGACCCTGCATCAGGACTAATGTAGGGTTTTGACCCCAAGCATTGACCGTCCTCTTGACTACACAAATGCTGCTTGGCCTACTGAGTTCTTCCAGCTGTTTGTTTTTTGACACAGATTTGGAAGCAGGTTTGATTCTTATTTTGGTCATTGGGCATTTCAAATGGACTCTACCTTTTGGAAGAGTGATATCATCCAGAGTTTCACTCCTGATATCCATGCTGGAAGTAATGGTTGTAGATTCAATTTAATAGCCTATTGATCAAGGTAAATACCATTGTCCCTTTAACAGTCGATCAGCTGAAAGTGAAATATAGCTGAGAGTGGGATTATTTTCTGGTGCTAGAAAATCTCATTAATGGATTTAGCATTTTAGTAATGGATATCTTTTAAAAACATTGTACGTGTAAAATGTTTCATTTTATCGGAATTTTTAACAAAGCCATTTTCTTATGGATTGGCAAAAAAAAACACTAGAGGAACATAAAATAACTTTACATAGATCATAAGGTGGGAAGTATAATGCTATTTTAGAAATATCATTCATAACTATCATAACCCTGGCAGTTACAACCAGCACATAGCAGTCAAAGAAATGTAAAACAGAGTAATATATTTTTGGTACTTGTGCCACTAGCAGAGCCAGTGAATCTGTAGTGTGAAATTCAAGATAAAATAAGTCTGGTACACTGTGGTTTTCCAGCTTTAGTTTTGAAATCTAGATTGTTTAAGCATTCAAAATTTCCTGTCATAAGTTGGAAGAAATATGCATAAAGAATTCAGAGAATTATGTAGTAAATTCAAAAAGCAGGTTTTCTACAGTTGTGTTTGTGGGATTTATTGGTATTGGGTGATGCGATTATACCACAGGTCTCCCAATAGCCTTTGGAATCAGAGGAATAAATTTACAGATAAATCACGGAAAGATGTGAAAACAACAGGGTCATTGTAGTGGATGATTTTAACCTCTGTATTAACTGCTACTCCTTAAGTGGCAGATACTTAGATGGAGGAGGCCCAGGACAGAAAGGGGAAACAGTGATCATAATTCCTTAGGTTATAAGATTGTTGTGGATAAGGTATGACTAGTCATCTGGCAAAAGTGCTAAACTGGGTGAAGCAAATTACATTCGTTTGCAGGAACTGAGAAAATTGATTGGGCATGGTTGTTTGAGGGTAAATCTGTATCTGACATGTAGGAGTCTTTTAAAGGCCAGTTTGATTAAAGTTCAGGACCAACAAAACTTCTGCGAGGATAATAGATAAGGATACATATGTAAAGTTCATGACGCTGAAATCAGACAACGCCCTTGAGAAAGATAAAGGGAAACAGGAAAGAAAAGCAAGAAATTAGGAGGGCTAAAATAGATGTGCAAGGATGTTGACTGGATTGTATTAGCTATAAGGTGACCCCCAAGAGCATATAAAATTATGAATGGTGTAAATAAGTGAGATAACCAGGGCATTGTTTTCCAGTATTGCAGAGGTTTAAGGTGAGAGGAGGAAATTTTAACAAAAATTAAAAAATATTGCAAGAGCAACAGTGGTAAGTGCCTGAAACATGCTGCCAAGGGAGGTGGTGGAAGCAGATATAGCAGTGTTTAAATGTAATTTAGAAAGACACTTGAACAGTCAGGGGTAGATGAATTCTCCCCATATGTAATTCAATTTAATATGGCATCATGGTCGGCATAGTCATGAGAGACCAAAGGGCCTGTTCCTGTGCTGTGCTCTTCTATGTTTTATGTTCTATGTACTACTACTTACTGTTTTTGAACAAACCAATTTAGTCAAATTCTCTGTGCATCTTTTGCACATTCAATATAAGCTAATGTAACCCCCCTTTTTAAAAAGGGAGGGAGAGAGAAAACGGGGAATTACAGACCAGTTAGTCTAACATCGGTAGTGGGGAAACTGCTAGAGTCAGTTATTAAAGATGGGATAGCAGCACATTTGGTAAGTGGTGAAATCATTGGACAAAGTCAGCATGGATTTACGAAAGGTAAATCATGTCTGACGAATCTTATAGAATTTTTCGAGGATGTAACTAGTAGAGTGGATAAGGGAGAACCAGTGGATGTGTTATATCTGGACTTTCAGAAGGCTTTCGACAAGGTCCCACATAAGAGATTAGTATACAAACTTAAAGCACACGGTATTGGGGGTTCAGTATTCATGTGGATAGAGAACTGGCTGGCAAACAGGAAGCAAACAGTAGGAGTAAACGGGTCCTTTTCAGAATGGCAGGCAGTGACTAGTGGGGTACCGCAAGGCTCAGTGCTGGGACCCCAGCTATTTACAATATATATTAATGATTTGGACGAGGGAATTGAATGCAACATCTCCAAGTTTGCGGATGACACGAAGCTGGGGGGCAGTGTTAGCTGTGAGGAGGATGCTAGGATGCTGCAAGGTGACTTGGATAGGCTGGGTGAGTGGGCAAATGCATGGCAGATGCAGTATAATGTGGATAAATGTGAGGTTATCCACTTTGGTGGCAAAAACAGGAAAGTAGACTATTATCTAAATGGTGGCCGATTAGGAAAAGGGGAGATGCAACGAGACCTGGATGTCATGGTACACCAGTCATTGAAAGTAGGCATGCAGATGCAGCAGGCAGTGAAGAAAGCGAATGGTATGTTAGCATTCATAGCAAAAGGATTTGAGTATAGGAGCAGGGAGGTTCTACTGCAGTTGTACAGGGTCTTGGTGAGACCACACCTGGAGTATTGCGTACAGTTTTGGTCTCCAAATCTGAGGAAAGATATTCTTGCCATAGAGGGAGTACAGAGAAAGTTCACCAGATTGATTCCTGGGATGTCAGGACTTTCATATGAAGAAAGACTGGATAGACTTGGCTTGTACGCGTTAGAATTTAGAAGATTGAGGGGGGATCTTATAGAAACTTACAAAATTCTTAAGGGGTTGGACATGCTAGATGCAGGAAGATTGTTCCCGATGTTGGGGAAGTCCAGGACAAGGGGTCACAGTTTAAGGATTAAGGGGAAATCCTTTAGGACCGAGATGAGAAAAACATTTTTCACACAGAGAGTGGTGAATCTCTGGAACTCTCTGCCACAGAAGGTAGTTGAGGCCAGTTCATTGGCTATATTTAAGAGGGAGTTAGATGTGGCCCTTGTGGCTAAAGGGATCAGGGGGTATGGAGAAAAGGCAGGTACAGGATACTGAGTTGGATGATCACCCATGATCATATTGAATGGCGGTGCAGGCTCGAAGGGCCGAATGGCCTACTCCTGCACCTATTTTCTATGTTTCTAAGCGAGATCTTGAAATTTCAAGAATGGAACACTTTCCCTTTGATTCGTCTTCATTGATGCAGCAAGGATACCCGGAACATAATTTTCTCTCATCTGCATGGAAATCATTTAAATATAATTTATGAAGAAATATTTAAGTGCATTAAAGTGGTATAAATTTGAGCTCAGTGTTTGCAGAAATTTTACACAATAGCTCTCATGTAATCTACACTCTAATGTCAACAGTACAATTCTAACTGAATGGAAATCATCATGGTTCTTATTGTAAGTTTAGTTATTTTAAAGAGGTTTAGTCCAAATTGACTATGTTTTAAGATTAACAGCAAAGGACTATATTGACAATGAGATATCATTATTTTTCAGATTTTATCCCAGTCACATTCATGCTGCCTGGCGATTACAATTTGTTTGTTGAGGAGTTTCGAAAGAACCCAACTAGTACTTGGATAATGAAACCATGTGGAAAAGCTCAGGGAAAAGGAATTTTCCTCATCAATAAACTTTCCCAGATCAAGAAGTGGTCACGAGACAGTAGGACAACTACGTAAGAATGACTGCGTTTTGGCTTGTTGCTACTTTCTATGGCACCCAAAATAACACCACAGCATCATGTTAGGAACTAGTTACAACAAAAAACGTGAAATACTACTAATGTTGGGAAACTGAAATAAAACTACAAAATGCTGAACATACTCGGCATCTCAGAACGTATATCCGGAGAGAAAAGCGATTTAACTATTTGGCTGATTACCTTTCAGCAGATTGGAATAAAGTTTGAATTTAGAGTCCACTTTATTTCTATCACATACGACATAGTGCAGTATTTTTATGCAGTATCTGATATTATCGGAACAGAAAAGCGATTGCCACTATGACAATATATTATTGGCAATTAACATCATGGTTCAATACTTGTAGCTCACTATCCAAGCTCATAAAAACTGGCCTGCACCTTGAATGCAGGAGCAAACCTTGTAAAGACAAACATAGCACTTTTACCTACTCTACTATATGTGCATTGCAAGGTATGGTTATGGTTTCTTTATTGTCCCATGTACCAGGTACAGTGAAATAAATGTTTTTGCAAGCCACAGCAAGACTATCCCCATACATCAGTACAGAACAGCCCACTTCCATATGTCCAGCCCAACATTCCACATGTCTCTGTGTTATTTTAGGTTTTTAATTACCCTTCAATTTATTGAAAAATCGTTTTTCTTTTAGTTATTTAATCTCCCCGAATGCCTTACCTCATACCTAACAAGATTGACATCCATTAGCCACTTTTTCTCAATCTCTTCCTGGAGTTTACAGACTTTTTAACTCACTATTAAGCATACAGTCCATTTTGTTAACATCTGCAAATTAAGTCAAAATTATCAATACATAGCATGAACATTTACAGACCCAGCACAGAGTTTCAGAGAGCCTAACTGCAAATTCCCTTCAGTTATCAAAATACACATTCGCCATAATGTTGTGTTTCCTGCTCATTGATTTCTTTCTAATGTAGCTGTGGAATTGTGATCAAAACAAATTCAAGTTGTCTTATCCTTTATTAATTTTCAGATTTATAGCTCCTGCTGGGAAAGAGGCATATGTCATTTCATTGTACATAGACAACCCACTGCTGATAGGTGGAAAGAAGTTTGATCTACGTTTGTATGTGTTAGTGACCTCCTATCGACCGCTGAAGTGTTACATGTGAGTAAGAAAGATTTCAATCTTATTACCTTCCATGTTTCTATGTTTCATCACAGTTGTACAGAATTTAGGTACAAGTATGTCCCTGTGAGGATATCATAATTATCTAATCATATTAACTAAAATTAAATTATTCAGTCTGTTCATCTTTTCCCCAATAATAAATAATCCAAGAAATGTACACATTTGCATTTACGTCAGAATCTTAAATATTATTGTTTAGTGAAAATGAGAGAAAATCTATGCTTGGGCAGAGAGGAAGAAAAATGCTTCTTTTGGTTTATTATGTATGTTGGTTTCTTTTCAAGAGATCAGCACTGTCTGCTTAGAAACTGGATCAGTTGAGTTGACAGCTGGTGGTTTGGTAGACATGTCAGCCATTATAGGCCCGGGTCAGACTTCTGTGCAGCATTGGCTTTATGAACATTTGTCTCATTCTGCTGAACTCATCAGCAATGACCTGCTGATGCATTTCCCAACCATTCCCTTGACTTTATGCCAATTTAATTAAAAGCGGATTCATCCACTCTGAAGTCTTGTGCAAGTCATTCTCGCCCCCACTCCCACCGCTAATATGGAAGATGGATGATGTTCAGTGTACTTGTATTACAAGATGATTTTAATGTAAAAGTTACCTCTGCAATGTTGCTGAAATCTGACAAATGAAATTTAAATATGGGAGTATTCCTTTGAGGATGAATCATTATAATTTCCTTTACATTGCAGGTATCGGCTTGGATTTTGTCGATTTTGTACAATGAAGTACACACCAAGCACCAGTGAATTAGATAACATGTTTGTTCATCTTACAAATGTGTCTGTACAGAAACTGGGGGTAAGTTAATTAGCTACTGCATGTTGAGTGATAAATTGGTTAAATATAATTAGTCAAGAATGAAATGCTGGCAGCAGTTGACAGGTCAGGTAGAATCTGGAGACAGAAACATTCTGAGTTGATAGGCTTTCACTGCAGAACAAGATCACTCCACATGGTGGTCTGTGGTTTCCAAATGAAAGTAGGTGGAATTGGGTGGGCTGTATTTGTAGTAGCCATAATGATTGAATAATTCGATTAGCTTCCGGGAGTTGTTTGTAATGTGAATCTAGGCAGTGTGGTCACTGAAAGAACATAACTTCCATTAAGGAAACCGATTTATAGTCCTAGTGTACTTTAACTGTTCATTAAATACCCTGCGTTTTTCAAAATGAGTGTGTCATTCAGATTAAAATGTATGGTGTAAATATTCATATCAGTACTCTACTCGTGCTATTCTAGGACTGAAGTTGATTTTAATTCTGAGTCGAGGGAACTGTCTCTTCAACTCAGTTTGAAGTACAGTATCTAAGGGTCAGTCTGGGGTAAGAAAAACAAAACAAAAAGTTAAATTCTGAACATCGATGCCCTCATCCAGGTTGAAACGAAGGGACAAAGGGAAAAGTCACAGACTGATCATTGAAGTGTATGAAACCTCTTGCAATAATAACGTTTCTTGTTTTATTACAAGTTCCTCTCAGAACCTTTGAAATCATTGTGGAATCATTAAAATGGACTTACTGGGTCTTCAATTAAATAGGGGTGGAAATTCATACTTTCTCATTTCAGCCACGGGAGTGGGGGTGCAAGTTGCACTGCTCCCATCACTGCCCAGGATGATATCAGCTAAGGACTAAATCTGTTAAATAAGGACCAAAGTTACCGAACCCCTTTATCTCACGACACATCATTCTTCAATTTCCCATTAAGTTATGAGGATGCATCTGTTGTTCTATTTCCAGGGTGATTATAATCCTGTACATGGTGGGAAATGGTCAGTCAGTAATCTGAGGCTGTATCTGGAGAGCACACAGGGGAAGGAGGTGACTGATAAACTCTTCGATGACATTCACTGGATTGTTGTTCACTCACTGAAAGCCGTGGCAGTAAGTACATCATGCAAAGATTTTTCTTTGAAGGGATATGTGGTTTCTTATGTCTTGATTTTGTTTTAAGTTCTACCTCTCAACATTTTGGGGACTTCTGTGCAAAATTTGATAAATATATTAATTGATTCTAGGAACAGGGAAGGTAATTTTGAATAGTGTTTTGTCAATTAATGTGCATTTGCTCTTTTGAGTACGATGTTTGTAGGACTTTCTTTTCACTTGAAACAGGCCCACTCCAACAATTACAAGGAAGGAAAGCAGTGTCATACGCTTTTTTAACCAAACTATCTACCTGTGCTGCCACTTTAAGTGAGCTATGCGCTAGAACTCCAAGCTGCTCTCTCTGCACATCCAAGCTGTCTTGCCATTAACAGTATACTTTCCCTTCACATTCACCCTCCCAAAGTGTAACACCTCACACTTTCTTGGCTTAACTTCCATCTATTCCAAGAAACTATTTCTCCACCCATTTCTGCAGCTGATTGATATACCACTGTATCTTCTGACGGCCTTCCTCATTGTCTGAAATGACTCCAATTTTGGAGTCGTCAGTAAACTTACTCATCAACCCATCCACATTTAAGTCCAGTTATATATATCACAAACAGCAGAGCTCCACTGGTAATAGACCTCCAGCCAGAATAACTTCCTTCCACAACAACCCTCTGTGTTTATGAATAAACCAATTCTGAATCCAATTCAAATAATTGTGCAGGATTGCAGCCTATCATATAAGGCTTTCAGATGGGTGTGAAAGATCCAATGCTACTCTCAGATATAGTACAGTGAGTTTTTTCTGGAACTGTGTATTACCATCTTTGCTCAATTAGTGCCACTTATTCATTTATTGATTATCACTTTTCTGTGTGCAAATTAATTGCCACAGTTCATAGCAATATCAGTTTTATTTTTTTAAAATTTATTCATAGTAAAGTTATTTGAAATGTTCTGAATAATATATTGTGTCTCATACGATTTTGATAGTTTTTGAGAGATTTGATTATGCATACATGAAAAAAAAAATATTGGTTGAGTTAATATACAACCATTAATATGTAACATAATCAAGCATCCTACTAATTGTATTGTAGATCTCTTGATTGAAATCTAGGAAATCTGAGATGCCGCATGTAAAATAAAGCCTCTGGTGTAGGCCATGAATCAGCTCTGCCATCTTTATATCCTCATTGCCTAAACCTTCGATCAATGATAAATATAAATATTTGTTTCTTTGTTGGGGATTTATTCACAAATTAGGAAATAACATTTCCTAAAACATTGTATCTTCAAAATTCAGCAATTAAGAAACATTTATTTAGTTCAAATAGGTCTGAATTCCATGGCCCTTCGCTCGGTGTACCAGGACTCGTCCTCCAAAGGTTCATTGAGCACTCTGCTGCTTTGAGCAGTATCACTGTAATGTTTCATTCAGTTGCTGGTTAAACACCAGCATTTTGCTCAGAATCCAATTTTGCAAGATTTCCTTTCCCTCCAATGAATCTATCCCAGTCATCAGCTTTTGTTGTTTCTTGGTGGAATTTCATTCAATGTACAGCATGGAAACAGGCCCTTCAACACACCTTGCCTCTGCCGACCAAGATACCTCATCTACAATAGTCCCACCTACTCATATTTGGCCCATATTCCCTAGATATCCTTTCCTATACATGTACCTGTTCCAATGTGTTTTAAATGCTGTTATAGTACCTGCCTCACCTACCTCCTCTGGCAGCTTATTTCATATTCCCACCATCCTCAGGTGTGAAAAACCCTCCGTAGATGCTGTTCATCCTGCGGAGTTACTCCAGCATTTTTGCTCAAGATTGCAACAATTGCAGTCTCTTGTGTGTCTACCTCCTGCAAGAAATTCTCTACCACTTCAGCTGCAGTTTTCAAAATACCAATTGTTAAGTCTTTTGAGCTCCTTTGTGGTTTTCCAAAATGCTTTAGACCCACCTACTTGGCAATTTTGAAATAGAGTTAAGGTCATATGTGATAAGAGCTTAATTAGGCCATGTGGCCCATCAAGTCTATTCTGTCATTCAATCATGACTGATCTATCTCTTCTTCCTAACCCCAATCTCCTGCTTTCTCCCCATAACCCTTTACTCCCGTGCTTATTAAGAATCTATCACTGCCTTTAAAATATCCATTGACCTTGCCTCCACAGACTTCTGTGGCAAAGAATTCCACAGATTCACCAGAGTTGCCACAGTAGGACATGTGATAACTGTTTCATGCACAGTTCCTGTAAACTGTAATGTTAAACACAAAATAATCTCTTTCAGTAATATTGGCTAAAGAATGAAATTAGACCAGGGCACTGGAGTAAATTACCTGCTTCTCTATGAAATGAGAGGGGCTCTTTCATAAGGCAGAGCAAACACTGCTTCAAATTAACAACTCAAAAGAAAGACAATTGGTGTTACAAGACAAACATTTTCTAGATTTAACTCCCACTCCAGTGCTGAATAAACAGTTGATGTTTGGTTTAATAACTCTTCATTGGAAGTGGAAAAAGTGAGAAAACAACCCTGTTTTAAAATGCAGAAAGGTGAAGGGACAGAAAGAACAGTGGGAGGTGTGCAATATGGTAGAGACTAAAGATGGCAAAGTAACAGTGAAAAAAATCTTAAAATAGACAATTGCAGATAGAAATGGAACACATTGACATTTACAATTAAAAAATGAGTGGTTTCCTGTTGCCCCCAAGGACTGCACTTTGTTCAGACAGAATTAATGTTGCTGTTCCTGGAATTTGCACTGGGCATTGTTGGAACAACGCACAAGGTCAAAGCAGTTCAGAGTGGAAGTAGAGTTGAGGGAGGGTACTGGAAATGATCTGAAACAAGAACTGTCCCATGTGTCCCATATTGAGATTGACAGAGCCTGGGCCCATGCAAGTTTTCACAGTTTACACCTTTGATCTAGAGAAAGTGATTGAGATTTGCGGACGAGTGGTTCAATGTAAGAACTAGTTCAGCTAGTTCATCTAACCGATTGAATATGGTGGTGGAGGGAGTTGAATGCGGCTCCGATCACCCTGGCATGAGATGGTGGAATTTGATGGCCATGGTAAAGATGTACCTGTTGGGATTATGAAACTAGGACCTGTCAGAGTGGTGGAGGGCATCGGAAGGGTCATAGACATAGGTGGAAAGAGAATGAACAGAAGAAAAAGACAGTCAAGATAAGATAAAACAAGATTTATGGGGTAAGATAAGGATAAAACATTGGGTTTGCAAGGGGAGTGGTGCTTGTGGATGTAGGATGAGGTAAAAGCAAGCTGTCCAACGTTGGGGACTGAGGTCCGTGAAAGTCTAGATAAAAGTAAAAGTCAAAGTAAACTTTATTGTCAATTCAAATAATGCAACAAGTAGTTACACAGAGGATTGAAATTGCGTTTCCCCATACTCCAATGTGCAAGTAATATTTATAACACAGACAGACAATATACCAATAAAAATAGACAATGGACATATACATTATATAAAATATTCACAGTGTGCCAGAGTGTAGTAAAATATTGAGGCATGTTATTAAGGTGCAATAATAAAAGGTGCAATATAGAAAAGTGCAAATAGCATACTGCAGACATTGAGTTAAAGTTAATTTGACAGTCAGTTGGTCTTTGTTTGTGTAATGTTCATGGAATTTTCTTGAGTGTGTTGAGTAGTCTGATGGCCTGAGGGAAAAAGCTGTTTTTGAATCTGGTGGTTTTGCTCCGCATGCTGCGGTAGCGCTTGCCGGATGGTAGGAGGGTGAACAGTTTGTGTGCTGGGTGGGTGGTGTCTTTGATGATATTGGTTGCTCTCTTGCGACAGCGAGATGGGTATAAGTCCTGGATTGCTGGTTGGGGTGATCTAGTGATCTTCTCCGCTGTCCTCACCACTCTCTGTAGGGCCTTCTGGTCAGCAGCAGAGCAACTGCCATACCAGACTGAGAGACTGCTGGTAAGAATGCTCTCAATGGCACCCCTGTAAAAAGTGGTGAGGGCAGAAGGGGGGAGGTCAGCTCTCCTCATCCGTCGAAGGAAGTGGAGGCGTTGCTGTGCTTTCTTGACTAGGGAGATGGTGTTGGTGGACCATGTCTGATCATCTGTGATGTGCACTCCCAGGAACTTGGTGCTTTTCACAGACTCCACTGCACTGCCATTTATGGTGAGTGGGGTGTGTGCTGTCTGTTTCTTCCTGAAGTCCACAGTTATTTCTTTTGCTTTATTGACATTGAGTTGAAGGTTATTGATGTCACACCAGTTGATGAGTTGTTGTACCTCCTCTCTGTAGGCTGAGTCGTCATCGTGGCCTCATCAGCCACGATGGGGTCAATTTGCACAGAGAGGAATGAAAATCCAAAAACTGATATTCTGCTTCAAGTGGACAGGTAGTTCATCAAACTATAATAACATGAACATTTTTAGGAGGATTTGATAAATGTCAAAATTGTTCTAAGTGAGCAGAATGCGGAATGTTCAGAGGTGGGCAGTGTAGAGCCGTGCATGTTCCTTTAACATGGTGACCTCACTTCTACTAACCACTCCCCATTAGCTTCAGTATAAATGTAACCTTCCCACCCCTAGCTCGCTCTCTAGCTCCGGTAATGGACAACGAACAGCTAGGGCAATATGTGTGTATACGAATACAATGTATGCAATAAACTAGAGTGAAGACACCCTGTGTTTGGACAGTCTTTACATGGTTGTCAGAAGTTAACCCTGCGTCTCCTGTTCATCGGGTTTGTTTTCTTTTCTCCAAGTGTTTATTTTCCTTTCCAACTATTTAAGTACTATGGCCACCTCGTGTCGAAAGCCTGACATTCTGGTGTTTGACTCGGACATCGTCCACCGGTGGACTATTTTCCGGCGCGACTTCCAGCACTATGTCGCCATCGCTCATCCTAATATTACCCCTGCGATTACAGCACATCTGCTCCTCAACCTGGCTGGCCCGGAGGCCATGGAACGTTCTGAATCTTTTGAGTACGCCGCTGGTGAGAATGCAGAGGACCCCGTGTGTCTCATCAATAAATTTGCCGCGCTGTGTGACATTCCCACCAACTCCATTCTAGAGCGGTTCAAGTTTTTCAGCAGGCGCCAGAAACCCGGGGAGCACATCGATACCTTCGTGGCATCGCTGCGTCACCTGGCCCGGCGTTGCCACCTGGAGACGTTGACCGCCGATCAGTTGATCAGAGATGTCCTAGTTCACGGTCTACAGGACGTGAAGCTACGGGCTGAGCTTCTGAGAAAGCCGGACCTCACTTTAAACGACGCTTTGCATGCCTCTCGCATGTCTGCTGCTGTCGACGCCGTATCTCCCCCTGAAGCTGAGGACATTAACTATGCCGGTGCTGCTGGACGTCCGCGGCGCGATGGCCCGCCACGCCAGCGTAGCACCCCTGCGCCTGCAAGGGCCAACCCTCGCCGATGCCCAAACTGCAACTTTGTCAATCATCAATTTGATGTTTGCCCTGCTCTGGGCAAGATTTGTAATTTATGTAAGAAGCTTAATCACTTCTCCGCAGCGTGCCGTTCCAGGGGCCAGCCTGTCCCTGCTCCGAGAAAGAGTCTACACAGCCTGACTGCTACTGACATTGTTTATGACTCCGAATACCTTCCAGTCGAACTCCCTGATTCTGATAACAGCTCCTCCCATGATGAATCGCTTGTTTTTTCAGTCCTGGGTGCACATGCTGTGATAGCTGATCCATCAGTTCGAGTTACTGTGAATGGGATGACCTTCTCTGCTAAGGTAGATACGGGGGCGTTTACGAATATTATGTCGTTAAGTCTTTTTCAACAGATAAGAGCTGGTGAGAACATTACCGCTGATCACTCCCGCCTCCGTGCATATGGGGGGAGCATGCTATTCCCAGTCGGCAAGGCCACCCTTATCTGCTCAGTTCTGAAGGCCTCTCGGCCCCTCTCTTTCCTCCTGCTGGAATCTGAGAATGTTACTCTGTTGGGCGCCCGTGCGTGCCAGGACCTCGGTTTGGTGTCCTTCCACCACGACATCCACCCGGTGCAGACCCCCATGGATCCCATGTGCGAGTACCCCGACCGTTTTGACGAAGTATTGGGCAAACTACCTTGCAAGTACGAAATCGAGGTGGACCCGGAGGTCCATCCGATAGTCCGCCCTCCTCACCGCGTCTCCTTTGCTATGAAGGACAAGGTGGAGTCCACTCTACGCCAGATGGTGGCCATGGGCATCATCAAGGAAGTGAGCGATGCCACCCGGTGGGTCTCCACCATGGTCGTTGCTGCTAAGAAGGACAAGAGTGAGATTCGGATCTGTATCAACCCCAAGGACCTAAACCTTGCCATCAAGCGCCCGCACTACCCCATGCGAACGGTGGAGGATGTCGCTGCAAAGGTTGGCCCGGCCACTGTATTCTCTGTCCTCGATGCCAAGAACTCTTTCTGGCAGATTCCGCTGGATGAACGTTCATCTTTACTGACCACGTTTGGTACACCTTTCGGCAGGTTCCGTTTCCTCCGCATGCCTTTCGGGATCAATTCTGCCAGCGAGGTTTTCCAGCGCACCATGGAGCAGCTATTTGCAGGTCTGCCGTGTGCTATCATCGTTGATGACATCTTGGTGTACGGGAGGGACGTCGCTGAGCACGACCTCCACCTCCGTCTGGTCCTGGATCGGGCTCGGGAAATCAACCTCAAACTGAACCCCAAGAAGTGCCGTTTCCGCGTCCCAGAGGTCACCTACGTGGGCCACGTTTTTACGGCCGAGGGTCTGAAACCAGACCCACAGAAGACAGCTGCGGTCTCAGAGATGCCAGCTCCGGTCGACGTGCCAAGCCTGCAACGCTTCTTGGGCATGATGAACTATCTGGGGAAATTTATTCCCGACCTCAGCGAGCTGAGTGCGCCCCTGAGGGAACTGACCAAGGTGGACACTGCCTGGGTTTGGTACCCGCTACATCAGGCAGCCTTCGATGACTTGAAATCCCGGCTGGTTCGCGCCCCCACTCTGAAGTTCTTCGACTTAAAGCGCCCTATCGTCATTACCTGCGATGCATCAAGTTTCGGTCTCGGTGCCGCCTGCCTGCAGATCCACGACCGCCTGCAGCTACCTGTCTCCTACGCCTCCCGCACCATGACCCCAACCGAGCAACGCTACGCTCAGATCGAGAAAGAGCTCCTTGCCGTGGTGTTTGCCTGCTCGAAGTTCAGGGACTACATTATAGGTAACACCTTCACTATCGAAACCGACCACCAGCCGCTGGTCACGATCTTAAACAAACCGATCCACGTTGCCTCTTCCCGTTTGCAGCGCATGATGCTGCAACTCCAACGCTTCACGTTTCAAATCGTGTACCGCAAGGGCAAGGACATGTTTGTGGCCGACACGCTGTCGCGCGCACCGCT
The DNA here is from genome assembly GCA_038087875.1 of Malacoraja senta. Classification (NCBI taxonomy): domain Eukaryota; kingdom Metazoa; phylum Chordata; class Chondrichthyes; order Rajiformes; family Rajidae; genus Malacoraja; species Malacoraja senta. Next base: position 34,745,995 of record CM075981.1, on the reverse strand, counting down.
GGCTTCTACAGCCCGCCACCCGTACGAGTCATCCGACCTGATGGTGCTAAACGTCAACTTCATGCCCTCCCAGCAGTTGCAGTCCCTGATTCACCACACCGCCAATGATCCTGCCCTGCAACAGCTTATAGACGTCATCCGTCGCGGCTGGCCTGACCGTCGCTCACCCCTGCCGGCTGGTGCTGCGCCCTACTTCCTAGTCCGGGACGAACTTGTGCTGCAGGGAGGCGTGGTGGTGAAGGGCCACAAGGTTGTGGTGCCTGCCGCTCTGCGGGACCACTATTTCCAAACTGCCCACAACGGCCATCCCGGTGCCGATGCCACCCTGTCCCAGGCCCAGAGCCAATTTTATTGGCCCAGCATGGCACAGGACATCCGGGAGAGGGTCTCTGCCTGCTCCACCTGCAATACCCTCTCTCCCCACCAGCAACGCCAGCCACTCCTGCAACAGCCTGCCCCCGCCCTGGCGTGGATGGCGGTCGCTACGGACATATTTGAGTGGCGTGGCAAACATTTCCTGGTCCTGGTCGACTCTTACTCCAGCTGGTTCGAGATTAAGCGTCTGCACTCCCTCACTTCTGCTGCGGTCATCGGGACGTTGCAACCCCTCTTTGCAACCTTTGGCATTCCTGTGACTGTGCAGTCTGACAACGGGGGCCAGTTCACGAGTGCTGAGTTCCGCGCATTCGCCGCCGCCTACAACTTTCGCCACATCACCAGCAGCCCGGAGTACCCGCAGAGCAACGGCCTTGCTGAGCGCGCCGTCCGCAGTGCCAAGGAGCTGCTGGAACATTGCAGACTGTCGCATTCGGATTTTTATCTCGCTCTACTGAATCTCCGAAATATTAGTCGCGACCCTGCCATGGGCTCACCGGCTCAACGGCTCATGTCCCGCACCACTCGCCCTCCAATCCCTGTCTCCCAGCGGTCGCTACGGCCCGCAGTCCGCAGCCCTGCTGCTGTCCAGAAGCGTATTACCCAGAAACAGGTCGTCCAGAAGCGCTCCCACGACAAGTCATGCCGTCCCCTTCAGCCCCTCTTCGAGGGCCAGGTCGTCCGGATGCAGTCCCCCTCCGGACACCACCGCTTGGCTGTTGTCGTCGGCTTTGCCGACTCTCCGCGCTCTTACCTGGTTGACTACGAGGGCACAATCTACCGCCGGTCCCGCCAGCATTTGCTGCCGGTCAACGAGCCCGCTCCGCCTCCCGCAGCCCCTTTTGCTCCCCCGGTTGCCGCCTCGTTGCCTCCCGCTCCTCTGCCCTCGCAACCCTTGGCGCCCCGTTCTCCCGCTGCTCCTCCTGGCCCCCCCCCCATCAGCCATCTCCCGCTCGCGTGCCCGTTGCGGTGCCCTTGTCTCCTCCCCGGTCTCCTCGTTCTCCCCCTCCTACTCACTCCCCTTTCGGTTCACCTGTCGCCGCTCCTGCCCCGGTGCCCACTCTACCTTCGAAGGGGGGGGGAGGCGGGCTGCATACCCGCTTCGGGCGTCTGGTCAAGCCGCCTGAACGTTACGGGGAGTTTGCTTGAATGGTTTAAGTTTTTTCCTGACGATGTACGCGCGGGTTTGTGCCTAGCGTATGAGTCGTGGTCTCACTGTCATCATTGCTATGTTTCCCTTTTCAAGGGGAAGGATGTAGAGCCGTGCATGTTCCTTTAACATGGTGACCTCACTTCTACTAACCACTCCCCATTAGCTTCAGTATAAATGTAACCTTCCCACCCCTAGCTCGCTCTCTAGCTCCGGTAATGGACAACGAACAGCTAGGGCAATATGTGTGTATACGAATACAATGTATGCAATAAACTAGAGTGAAGACACCCTGTGTTTGGACAGTCTTTACAGGCAGGTTTGAGCAAGTCAGAGCAGTAGAAAGATATACTGTAGTCCATTAATGTCAGGTAGAGTTCTAAATATGAATTTAGAGGTTCACATTCCTCACATCAACATCATAAAACATCTTGTTTCCTCACTTCTTCTTTTAACAATGGGTTGTCAACATCTGAAATCTTGAATCTTTTTTCATGGGTGTTATTCAACCTGCATATGCCCAGTATTTTTGTTTTTGATTCAGGTTTGCTGATATTAACATTCTTTTCCGCTCCATGTGCTTTCCCCCCTCATTGAAGATATGCCATTATTGTCACTTTCCAAAATAATCGATGTCTGTCTGACCTTGAACCTAGCACCCATCTTCAAACTGCGGCCCTCACAAATACTTGAAAATGTTGTTGCTTTCAAAATAAGTGCTCATCACTTTTGAAAATGCACATAGTTTTTCACCCTTGTTACAGGGCTAAAACTGATCTTGACAATGTCATAACTTGCATCTTCTGGTAACACATCTCTATCCTTCACAACCTTTCTGCACTCTTTTGACAGCACTGCTATCGCTTGGTCTCTACCCTCATCCAGCTGGATGCCTAGTCTGTGGTTTCTGTTCCATTAATAATTGACCCCAAGCTCTATCTTGCCCAGAGGTAAATCTTGCATCACTCCCAAGGATAGATCTTATTTAGACCCGATATACTTTCAGATTAGTCTTATTACTATCTTTTGATCCTACACTATTGTAAGCTGTGTGATGCTGTTATAATAAAGTGGTGTAGTGGCTGCACGATCTCCCATGGATTTGTCCATTGAGCCTGTCATTTGTTTTATATTGTTGTCCTTGCCTCCTTTGTCAGTTTGCTGCTGCACCAGAAATAAAAACTTGGGTAACCATGATAGTGGAGAATATTTACTCTATTGACTTCCCTAGAAGAACACATCTCAGGATGAAGAGTATGTGCAAAACTGTTATTAAACGTTTAGGGTGGCACAGTGGCACAGCTGTTAGAACCGTTACCACAGCACCGGAGATCCAGGTTCCACCTTGACCTTGGGTGCTGTCTGTGTGGAGGTATGTTCCCTCTGTCACCGTGTGGGTTTCCTCAGAGGCTTACAACATGGAAACAAGCCCTTCGGCCCAACTTGCCCACACCGGCTAACGTCCCATCTACACTAATCCCACCTGCCTGCATTTAGCCCATATCCCTCTAAACCCGTCTTATCCATATACCTGATTAAATGTTTCTTAAACATTGTAATAATCCCTGCATCAAATACCTCCTCCCGCAGCTCATTCCGTACACCTACCACCCTTTGCATGAAAAAGTTATCCCTCGGGTTTCTATTAAATCTTTCGCCCCTCACCATAAACCTATGTTCGTTGGTTCTCGATTCCCCTACTCTGGGCAAGAGACTCTGTGCGTCTATCTTATCAAATCCTCTCATGATTTTGTACACCTCTATAAGATCACCTCCCATCCTCCTGCGCTCCAAGGAATAGAGTCCTAGCCTGCTCAACCTCTCCCTATAGCTCAGGCCCTTGAGACCTGGCAACATCCTCATAAATCTTCTCTGCATCCTTTCCAGCTTGACAACATCTTTCCTATAACATGGTGCCCAAAACTCAACAAAACACTCTAAACGCGGCTTCACCAACGTCTAATACAACTGCAACATGACCTCCCAACTTCTATACTCAATGCTCTGACTCATGAAGACCAATGTGTCAACATTTGACCAGCCTATCTACCTGAGATTCCACTTTCAACAAACTATGTACCTGTACTTCTAGATCCCTGTGATCTACAATACTCCCCAGAGCCCTACCGTTTAATGTGTTGGTTCTGCACATGTTAGTGCTCCCAAAATGTAACATCTTACGTTTGTCTGTATTAAATATCATCAATGAGTTTTAGTCTAAAGCTAAAAACCAAAGGTTACCCCACCTATTAGAGAATTAATATAGGTACAAGAACTAACAGCAATTACTTTATATCTGAACTAGGGTTATCACAAAGATAATTTTATTTATATATCTTTATTTATTTTAGATGGTGCAGTTTTGACATGTGGTTATTTTTACAGCCAGTAATGATTAATGATCGCCACTGCTTTGAATGTTATGGTTATGACATCATCATCGATGACAAACTGAAACCTTGGCTCATTGAGGTAATGGCCACATTTTATTTGGTTGAAAAATTCTGTTTAAAATTTGCCTTATGCAATTAAAATCTCCGCTTGCGTTTAACATGTTGGTCTGAATTCTAGGTGAACGCTTCACCTTCACTTTCTTCTACCACTGCCAATGATCGCATTCTGAAATACAACCTCATCAATGACACCTTAAACATTGTTGTACCAAATGGTGAATTACCAGACTGCAAGTGGAGCAGATGCCCACCAAAGGAAGCACTTGGATACTATGAGCTCCTGTAAGGTTTTAACCTGCAGCAATCTGCTGGTTATTTTTGTTTTGTTCCTTCATCCTATTTCACCTGATTGCAATATAATTCTGTAAATCTAAAAGATGCCTGATCTATCACCTGGTTGTGCATACTCCATACTCAATCATCAGTCTGAACAAGGGTCTCAACCCAAAACATTACCCATTCCTTCTCTCCAGACACGCTGCCTGCCTTGATAAGTTACTCCAGCATTTTGTGTCCATCCACAATAGTGAAACTCAGGTTATATTATCTCAATACTTACTGTATAAATCCATATGCAAAATAGGTTATATTATCTCAATACTTACTGTATAAATCCATATTCAAAATATTCTTCAAACTGCTCTTAAAGAAATTAGCTGGTTAATATGCTCTGGATATTAACCTTGTTCTCTAGGACAATTTATAATTAAAAATGTTATATTGCCAAATCTTTGGGGTGACACTTAACTTTGTACACGTGTACAGTTTAACCTACAGGTAAATTTATTTAATAAAAAATGGAGAGGGTTTTAGCCTCTGTACATTATTAAATATTTTTCAAAACTATTTAATTTACTGTGCATCCATTTGTAATATTGAGAACCCCTAACTTCATTTTGGATTTTCTCCAAACATGGGTGGCACAGTGCTGCAGCGCCAGAGACCCGGGTTCGATCCTGACTATGGGTGCTGTCTGTATGGAGTTAGACACAAAATGCTGGAGTAACTCAGCAGGACAGGCAGCATCTCTGGATAGAAGGAATGGGTGACGTTTCGGGTTCGAGTTTGTACGTTTTCCCCGTGACCTGTAAGTTATTTTCTCCAGCTGCTCCGGTTTCCTACCACTCCAAAGATGTACAGGTATGTAGGCTAATTGGCTTGGTAAAATTGTAAATTGTCCCTGGTGTGTAGGATAGTGTTGGTTTTGCAGGGAACGGATGTCCGCACGGACTCAGTGGGCCGAAAGGCCTGATCTCTGTATCTTTAAACCAAACTAAAACGTTCAACCCACATTAGCAAAATGAATGTGTAGGAAAGAACATCAGTCTGAAGAAGGGTCTCGAGCCAAAACATCACCCATTCCTTCTCTCCAGAGATGCTGCCTGTCCCGCTGAGTTACTCCAGCATTTTGTGTCTACCTTAGCCAAAATGAATATGACTTTCTGGGGAGTGGAGACAGGGAAGCACAGCTCTTCACAAAATGAGCATTAGTAAGTCTGGGAGATCGAATGACCAACTAAAATTGTATGCAGCAGAGAAAAGAGTTAAGCTGATGAATATTAGTCAATGGCAAAGGAGATTAATTTGATTGATAGTTTGTTATATATTGTTCGTAAATAAGACTTTATTGCAAAAGATTGGAAATCCTTTGCGCAAAAGATCAAAGAACAGGTAATGAGTGCTCGCTGGGTTAAAGATCCAAATGGAGTTATAGCAAAACCTAAACACAATCAGGTGGAGGTGGCTTGAGAACCTCGAGTACTTTTGTTCAGAACTGATGTTAATCATTATTAAGGGGTGCAGATTCTGGTTCTGCCATCCAGGGGGCTCCAGGAGATGCAGCAATTTAATTTAAAGATGTCACTTTAATTTCCAATTCAGTAGCATATATTTGCTGTTCATGATGTGGCCTCCACTACATTGGAGGCAGCAGATGCAACATTTTAGGTTATGGACCATCTCGATATATTCTGTAAATTTAAGTCACTTTGCTACTTAAATTTCCATTTCATTCTGACTGTTAGCTTTGGTTTTGTGAACTGTTCTAAATCATTTCAAGTTTGATAGACAGACCCTTAACTGCTCATTAGGTACATCACACCCTCCTGACTCAACATTGGAGTTCCATAATTTCAGTATCCAGATTCTTTGCTAATTTTAAATTGTTGGAAGTAAATGTTTAATTTGGTTTAAGTGATATTTAAATGTATTGAGAATAAAAGCTGCCCAGACTGCTGATACCATAAGTCAACATTGCCAGGAGTGCAAGTAACAAGATCTGAAATAGCCAAACATTATGCTTGCACAACAGAATTTGTGCAAATAAAAATATATTTACAACTTGGGGAAAGGTTTTAGAATAAACTACTACATTTTGGCCCCTTTTTGGTATTGTTATCTTCTTCTTCCCATAGATACGACGAAGAGCTGGCACAAAGTGAAGGTATGGAATGTGAAGGGAAACCTCGTTTGGGACCACCTCTAAATAAAGGCATTCGGCAAAAAGATACTAGGAAGCCATTTTCAACTTGGAAATAAAATTGAACTGATGCACAAACATGATACACATACTTGTTCTCACACATTCATGGAGCACAATGCCATTCCAATTACAGTGTTAAAGTCAAGCATCCAAGAGCTTTTTTTCTAAAGTGAATTGACATGTAGTAAGTTTGACAATGTTGGGCCTAGAGTATTCCAGTCCACTCTTCCTAAATACCAGGTTATCGCTTCACTCAACCAAGTATTAAGACTATGCAAAGAAAAAATATTAAATTAATATTTAAGACCAAAAAGCAAATGAAAAGTACTTTTGTCTGCATAATGTGTAGATTTTGTCTTTTAAACAAAAGGGAGGATGATGCTGCAAATCTGTCAATAGCTGTAAAACTACGTAATAAGGGATTGTGGCAAAACTATAGAAATACAAAATCTGGCATGAAGTGAACATTAATTTGCATGTTAGCCAATTTTCCAAAGTCCTTTTTGAAGCTGCTGTATGGACTTTAAAAAAAAAAATGGTGCAGAAATTATTTACATCACAATACTGCAGTGCCTTTTATCATAACAGCTGGAATGGAACTTAAGTTATATTTGAAACTACTGTACTTAACAGGAAGCAGTCTGAAAAATGTATTCAAAATATATTTATGAAAGTATTCTGATATTTTAGAAACTTTAAACAATTCATTATACTTGTTAATGACACCAATGGCCTCCAACCATGACTTTTGAAATCTGCTGGGACATTGCAGATGTCCAGAAATGTGGTTTTGTGTTTTATTTATTTGCAACCATAATGTACCTCGTTGAATCTTGGTCAGTAATGTTTTACATTCCTTATTCAACTCTTACAAGTATTATTTAACTTTGGTTAATGGTATTACATTCCCAAGTAATTGAATTGTAAAATTGCTTTTCCAGCAATAAAAGATCACCCCATCACTGTTTGCAAAAGAAATACATACAATTGTAAATAAACACTGCTGGCATCAGTCAGTTTCTCTTTGTTCACTCCACCCCTTCATCTTTTCTGTGACTTAACATATTGATTTCTAAATTGACCTTGTTCTGATAAATGATCATTGACCCAAAATATTAATTGCTTCTTTCCTCAGAAGCCATTACCCGCTAACTGTTTCCATTTTCTCCATCGTGTACTTGTTACTTCCTTATTATCTCCTATCTCCACACATTTATATTTTCACAAAGGGTGACAAAAGTCAGTAGTAACCATGGTAATCCAAGTCCATTGTTGTTGACTATCTGCTATTTTGAGTTTTGATTGGCATAGAAGGCAAATTTAGGAACTTTTGCAGTCTTTTACAAGTAATGGTCCCTATTTAATCAAAGATGGTGGGCGTATTGGATGCCCAGCTCCATAAGAGGAACACTTAACGTACATAATCAAGTAATTGAATACTAGTGGCAGTCTTATGAAAGTATTCCTTTGTCACAAAAATAGAGATTGTTGTCTCAAAACTAGAGATAGCATTTGAAAGTTGGTCTTTCTTGTTTTCCCATTATGAAAGTGACCGAAGACAGATTTCCCTCCTGGGATAAATGAAGTTCTATCGTATCGTATTAAATTATACAAACTGGTTTGTGGAAAAGAACAGTTCACAGTAACTTTTAAATTATGTGCTCAGACTTCATATTTTTAGATTTTTTTAGTTTAGAGATACAGCGCGGAAATAGGTCCTTCAGCAGACCAGTGATCCCTACAAACTAGGGACAATTTACAATTTTACCGAAGCCAATTAACCTGCAAACCTGTACGTGTTTGGAGCACCTGGAGAAAACCCACGCAGGTTACGGGGAGAGCGTACAAACTCCGTACGGACAGCACGCATCGTCAGGATCAAACCCGGGTCTCAGCAACTCTACTGCTGTAAAATATTTAATTATTGTTCTATTTCTCTCATTTACTTATTCATACAGCTAGCCTGTCTTTAATAATCACTCATGATTTTCCATTTGCTTTTCAATGTTAAGTTTGTTTCCTTAACTTAAATCTGCATGCAGGATGTCCAGATATCTATCTATACTATTACTAAAACTCTCATCTCGACCACTTCCAGTTTCCGGGTTTTTAAATTTGCACAAAAACGGTAACTTATATCGCTAGGATTTTTTCACCACCTTACTCACCGTTCTCCTCTGCTCCAAGCCACCAAGTATTGTTCCGATCGGTGAAATAGTAGAAAAGTTATGAAGGTTTAAAAAACGTGAGATCAGCAGATTGGTCTTCTCGCCTGTCAGTCACCATGAAGGCAACGCCCCTTCCGGTACCCGTGGAGAATAAAGCCCTGGAGGCGGGGCTGAGTCCGTGAGCAGCGTGTTACGCTGAACTGGAAGCCTCTGAGTGAAGTCGGAGTGGGACCGGGAGCTGCTGCGTGAGGCCAAAAGCTGTAGGTGCTGGGTGAGCAGAGTGCGAGGTGCTGCGACCACCCCCCCCCTCCCCCCTTCCACCATCCCCCACCCCCCTGCCCACACACACATGAAGAGGAAGTGGGGGGGGGGGGTGCTGGGGGATGAGGGGAAATGAGCCTTGCCTGCGCAGTTAGGGGCTATGGGTCAGTTGTGGAATATTGCTTTGGGGGAACTGGATACGTTGGGGGGAGTTGCGTTAGTCTAGTATATATTTAAAGTTTGGCACTGGGTCAATTATTTTATTAAATTCAAACTTTAAACACAGATCGTCCCAACGACACGTGTCCCTGTAAAATAAAAATTGCCCCAAATGGTTGAGAAAGTGGGATAACACAGCACTTGTGAGAACAGGTGATCAATGGTCAGTGCGACTCGCTGGGCTTATGGAACTGTTTCCATGCTGTATCTCTAAACAAAACCGAAGAGCCTGCTAGTTTGTCCTGTCGCTCTCACAGGGCCAGATGCTCTACTGATGCAAGGATACAGCAGAGTAGAATTTCTTCAGAACTCTGGAGTTGTACTCACAGAACGAGCTGGGATGTCAACAAGAGGATCGAACACTTCGTGGGGAAGATTAGATATCACACGTATTGCAGAAGTCAATCTTCAACAGAGGCCTTCCCTTTATACCACTATGCCCACACCTCAACGGGTTCTGGGCCCATGATAGAGCTTTTCTTCTGTTGCCTCTGCGTCATTTTCTCTGCTGAGTCCTCATCGCCCAGTGACCCCTTTTCCAATCTCCAACATTCCTCCTCCTCTTGGACTACTCCCCCCCCCCCCCCCCCCCCCCCCCCCGTCAGCCTTCTACCCTCTCTGGACCTTTTTATTTCCAACTGCTGGTGCAACATTAACTGTTTTGACCTCCACTACCCTTACCCACTCGAATCTTACCCCTCTGGAAGCACAGCCTTCTATTCACTCACAATCCCAACATTGTTATTAAACTTGCCAATAAGGAAGGTGCTGTTGTAGTCTGGCAGGCTGAGGCCAGGTACCAGCTCTCATAACTCCCTCCCACTTGACCATGACCCCACATACAACAGTAGGTCATCATCTCCCACTCTTTCTGATCTTGTCACTTCCGACAATCTCCTCTCCACATCCTCCAACTTTATTGCTCCCCAGCCCTGCATTGCCCGCTTCTATCGTCCCCCCACAAAAATATCCGTGTCCACAATCCAAACTGTGCTTTACTGTTTGATTTGTCATTGCATACTGGGATTCCTGAAGAATGCTAAAAACATGTATTTTCTCTTTGCCAGGTCTGTGTCCAATTAGCCTCCCCTCAAATGAAAGCCACACCTTCACTTGTACAAGCGACATGGGGTCCCCACAAACAGAACAGACGAAAGATAATAAACTATTATGTACAACCTATGGCGCCAAACAAAACAGATTTTCCCCAAGTACAAAGAATGAATGCAGATGTATAATACATTTCATTTGACTTTTATTTTACAGAGCAAGTTGTGCACATTTACTGAGGTTGTCCACGACCACGGCCAAATCCACCTCTCTGCAAAATAAATAGGAAAACATTTGGCAATTTGCAACCTCCAAATATTGCTTAGAAAATACTAGCTGCTAAATCATACAATAACATTCTATTATAAGGATAAAGCTACACCAATCGACCAACTATCATCTCAATGTACGGGAATGCAGAATTTTCTAATCAGGCAATAGACTAAATCTTTAGTAAATCTGATTTTTCTTAAAAATGTATTTCAACCATGAAATATTACGTTTTTTACTAGAATAATCAAATTAGTATGAATTCTGCAAACAATTAAAATACACCAATAATTAACATTTTAACAATATATAAATTCTTTGCATTTCTGGCAGAAGATTTATAGGCCTGTGAGACATGGTCTTACTTTCTTTGAACCAGTAAATAAATGCATTTGATATTGATAGTAAAATGATAGTAAAACTAAAGACTTACAAACTGGAATTCTGTGGCTGCGCCCGCACCAGCTTCAGCCTTCTTGTCTGATCCAACTAGAAAAAAAAGTTATTTTTTAAAAACAAAAACACTTAGCTTATTCCAATAGGTTAAAACGTGCAGATTTTATTGTCATGTAATTTTAAACCCAATTCCATAGCAAACAAGAATCAATGTGCTGCGGCACCCCCAAGAAGTACTTAAAGAAAATGAATATGTTTTCAAAATAGCTCATTCCAAGAGCCAGTTGAATGAGTCAGCATACTTAATCAAATGAGTACAAGACTAGTTTTAACTATCCTAAAATTAAAAAGATCTATTTGATCAAATTGCTTGTGGATCAAGGATAGGCCAATGTTCTTCATCATTGCCCATTAACATTTATTGAACCACTGCTTCATGCTCAGTACCTACATTGGTACAGTACCAGTTAGTTCACTGAAATAATACAGAAATTGGGATTAATTTTAAGAGCAGCTAAAATCCCACTGGGGGAATTTAAATCCAGTTAATTAAGTATTCAAGAACACAGCTGTCATTTTACAAGACGACCATTATATCTTAAACTAGCATTAAGAATCCAGAATGTGGAAACAAAGAACTACAGATGCTGATATGCAAAAAAGGGCACAAAGTGCGAGAGCAGGTCAGCTGCATCCCTGGAGAACATGGATAAGTGTTATTTTGGATTGGGACCCTTCTTCTGACAGCTAAGAATCCATATGGTTCACTAACATCCTTCAGAAGACATCTGGTAGTTTTACCCTATGACAGCAGACCGACAAAGATGTCAACTCTAAATTGCCCTCTGTCTCGAACTATAGCTTTCTTTCAGTCAGGGAAGGCAATAAATGACAATGATGTCACCCATACCTCAAAGTAATAAAAGAGCATATGGCTGCATAGCAAATGTTGCTCAGTGCTGCTCTTCATAGTCTCCTAACAGTCAGGAGGCAATTTCAAACTTGACTGCAACTTTAGCATCGATTCAAACAGAAACAAGCACATCTAAATCAAATCTGCTGTTTGATCATGGCTCAAATCTGAGTTGATGCTGCAAGGAAAACATGACTAAGCAACAAAAGGTCTAACATTTGTCCAACTAAATCGGGTGATTGCGAAGATCTCAGAGGATCAGCAGCACTAGCAGAGTTAAATATACTGGATGTGGGAATTTTTACTGTCTTTTTAATGCAGTAATTTTAAGATTAGATCTCAAAATTTCAGAAGTCTGACGGCAAAGGAGGAGGTTCCATCATAAGGCAGCACCAAGACTGAAGAATAGACCCAAACTCCAAGCAACAAACCAAAAATGACACAATTAAATCAGGCCTCAATTTGCTAGGAATTGTTTGCTTAGAATTTCAAAAAGTATTTGCTGAATATTTATCTAAAATTCCACCATTGGAAGTTCAGGACAATTTTTTAAAAATAAGAAATGATTTGGGGGATAGAAAAAAAGTATCTTACATTTATAGAGCACATTTATATATTGGTGTAGGAATTATATTACAACGGAGTAGGGAACAGAATGGAAACCACTATTTCTGAATGGCATGTAATCGATCAAAAGACGTACATTTACAAAGGGCTACAAATTTGTTGGAACAGTGGATCAAAATCAACATGTAGAATGCCCAGTGAAATGTTTATTCTATAAAAAATGCTGCACCAGTCAATCTGAAAGGTTTCAGATTTAATGGTGTTCAATTACTGCAGGATAGCAATCAAATCTAGAAAACAGACAATAGGTGCAGGAGTAGGCCATTCGGCCCTTCGAGTCAGCACCGCCATTCAATGTGATCATGGCTGATCATCCCCAATCAGTACCCCGTTCCTGCCTTCTCCCCATATCCCCTGACCGCTATTTTTAAGAGCCCTATCTAGCTCTCTTGAAAGCATCCAGAGAACCTGCCTCCACCACCCTCTGAGGCAGAGAATTCCACAGACTCGCCACTCTCTGTGAGGAAAAAGTGTTTCCTCGTCTCCGTTCTAAATGGCTTACTCCTTATTCTTAAACTGTGGCCCCTGGTTCTGGACTCCCCCAACATCGGGAACATAAAATCACATTTAAGTCAAAGGAGGTCAAGAGTTAAAAATTGGAGGAAGTTGTGATCAATTTTAGTTTATGTTAAATCACACAATCATGTTACAGATTTACATAAAAAGGCACAATTAAAACTGAAGCTATTAATCCACCTAGTTTGCTTGCAATTTGGTTGAAGATCGTTTTTCATACCAATTTGCTTAGAAAAGCTAGGTTAGCAATTGTGGTGACAATATCAGCATCCACATTCACTGTGTTTTTTTAGAGCACAGTAACTGGGATAAAGCATTGCTAATGTTGCATCCAATTTTTAAAAACTTAAAAATATTTGCCAATTTTTCCTAAAGTTCATCACTGCCCGAGCTCATATTGTTAATTGGAAATATTTGTAACTTCCCAGCATTCCCAATTGTGTTCCTCTCCTGTTGGAATGCTAGCATTTTGATGAATTCTAGTTTAGCCAATCTGAACAGGTTACAACTCAAAATCCACAGTCTTGAGTTCCACCTATATCAGAGGTATGGATTTTGGCACAAGATGCCATAAGACCATTGCTCAAAAATAATATCTTAGCACAATTCTCAAGCAGGAATGAGAAGACAGGATTCTCAGTTTAGGTCACACTAACAGAAAAACAACTGCCCACTCTGGCCCTTTGTGAAGAAATTTAGAGTTGTGCTAAAGTCAACTACAAATGAAAAGAACATCTAAGGATGCTTAGATGCAGGTCCTAATTCAGATGCATGACAAAAAGTTCAAGTGCATTCATGAAAGAACAAGATAATTCTAACACTCTTTGTTAAAACGTACTGGATGCGTCAGTAATTCTCAATGGATCAGTTATCATTATTCAAGAGAAGGCAACTTCTGCTAACACTGGAAATTTTATATTGCAGGATGCAGCCGCTCTTTTCATTGTATCCATGCTAGTTGAAAGAGGCATCAGCCCGATCTCACTTTCCAGCACTCAGTCTGTAGTGCAAATCAAAATGTTTACAAGCATGAGGCATCTGCCTTCACCACACTTTCAGGCAATGGATTCCTCATCCCTACCAACTTCTGGGAAGGAAAAATGTTTCCCGATTCCCCACCCTCCTCCAAATTCTCCAATCAATGCTTTAAATCTATGTCATGCAGGTTTAAGAACTCTGCTAACATAAACCAGTCTTTTAGTATATACGGCAAGAGTTGCAAGGAAAATCACCCCTGACCTATCTTTTCCCACAATCAAAATTCTCTCATCATTCCACCTTTGTAAATCTACTTTGTATCTTTGCCAGTGGAATATCTTTCTTGTAACCTGGCTTCCAATACAGCAATATTTATAGTGACAGTATAAATTCCCAACTTTTAAATCAAGATACTTTTATTTGTCACACGCACCGGAATTTGAACCAGACCAATGAAATTTTAACTTGCTGCAGCTTTTCAGCCTTCAGACAATAAAACAATACACAATAAATTCAATTAATCTGAATAAATGAGACGATGATTGTGCAGTGCCAATTCTGTCTTGAATAATGAAAGGAAAGCAGCCTGTACACATTTTAACAGGTCGTGCAGACATCCGTTTTAAGGTTATTACTCTTCTTCAACACACCACCAGCGAGTATTCCCTCACCTTGCTACACTTCTCCTGAAGCTTTTACCTCTTAATTCTGAATTAAGTAGTAGATGTTTGCAGATCCGCTTGCAGATTGCAAACAATTCTGAATTAAGTAGCAGATGTTTGCAGATCCGCTTGCAGATTGCATACAGCTGCAGGTCAAGTAAGGTTGTTGTAGTAGGGGATTTTAACTTTCTCAATAATGACTGGGAAAATCATAGTGAGAAAGGTTTAAATGGGGGAGCAATTCCTCAAAAGTGTTCAGGGGAGAGTTTTCTCAAGCAGTATGTAGAGGCCCCCACATGTGAGAGGACAACAATGGATCTTGTATACATAAGGGGGAATAGGGACCTGCTCAGGAATCAGCAATGTGTATTTCTCCTCTGTATTTACCAAGGAGAAAGACAGTAGGACGAAGGAACTTGGGGCAGTCAATGGAAGTGTCTTGAGAGTAGTCAGTGTTAAAGTCGAAGAAGTACTGAAGGTACTATCGTGTATGAAGGTAGGACAAATCTCCGGGCCTGATCAGATACAGCGGCTTGCAAAAGTATTCATACCCCTTGAACTTTTCCACATTTTGTCACGTTACAACCACAAACGTAAATGTATTTTATTGGGATTTTATGTGATAGACCAACACAAAGGTGGCGCATAATTGTGAAGTGGAAGGAAAACAATACATGGTTTTCAAATTTTTTTACAAATAAAAACGGAAAAGTGTGCGTGCAAAAGTATTCAGCCCCCTTTACTCGGATACCCCTAAATAAAATCCAGTGCAACCAATTGCCTTCAGAAGTCACCTAATTAGTAAATAGAGTCCACTTGTGTGTAATCTAATCTCAGTATAAATACAGCTGTTCTGTGAAGGCCTCAGTGGTTTGTTAGAGAACATTAGTGAACAAGCAGCATCATGAAGCCCCCCCCCCCCCCCCCCCCCCCCAAGGAACACACCAGACAGGTCAGGGATAAAGTTGTGGAGAAGTTTAAAGCAGGGTTAGGTTATAAAAAAATATCCCAAGCTTTGAACATCTCACGGAGCACTGTTCAATCCATCATCCGTAAATGGAAAGAGTATGGCACAACTGCAAACCTACCAAGACATGGCCGTCCACCTAAACTGACAGGCCGGGCAAGGAGAGCATTGATCAAGAATCAAGAATCAAGTTTCCTTTATTGTCATTCAGACCTTTCGGTCTGAACGAAATTGTGATGCCTGCAGTCATACACAGAACCAATAATAACAAAACATACAATAAACACAAATTAAACATCCACCACAGTGAGTTCACCAAGCACACCCTCACTGTGATGGAGCCAAAGTCTTAGTCTCCGTCTCTTCCCTCCTTGTTCTCCCTCTGCGCTGAGGCGATCGATCCAGCCGAAGATGCCGCCCTCCAGTCCAGCGGACCTCCGTGGTGATGTCGCCGCCGCCGAAAGCCGGAACGCCGTCTCCGAGACGGCCCGCCACAGCATCAGCCCCGGGTCCCGCAGTCTCTGCTCCGGACCCCGCTGTATCTCTTGATCAGAGAAGCAGCCAAGAGGCCATGGTAACTCTGGAGGAGCTGCAGAGATCCACAGCTCAGGTGGGAGAATCTGTCCCACAGGACAACTATTAGTCGTGCACTCCACAAATCGGGCCTTTATGGAAGAGTGGCAAGAAGAAAGCCATTGTTGAAAAAAAGCCATAAGAAGTCCCGTTTGCAGTTTGCCACAAGCCATGTGGGGGACATAGCAAACATGTGGAGGAAGGTGCTCTGGTCAGATGAGACCAAAATCACATCACCCTGAAACACACCATCCCCACATTGAAACATGGTGGTGGTGGCAGCATCATGCTGTGGGGATGCTTTTCTTCAGCAGGGACAGGGAAGCTGGTCAGAGTTGATGGGAAGATGGATGAGGCCAAATACAGGGCAATCTTGGAAGAAAACCTGTTAAGAGTCTGCAAAAGACTTAAGGACTGGGACGGAGGTTCATCTTCCAGCAGGACAACGACCCTAAACATACAGCCAGAGCTACAATGGAATGGTTTAGATCAAAGCATATTCATGTGTTAGAATGGCCCAGTCAAAGTCCAGACCTAAATCCAATTGAGAATCTCAGGCAAGACTTGAAAATTGCTGTTCACAGACGCTCTCCATCCAATCTGACTGAGCTTGAGCTATTTTGCAAAGAAGAATGGGGCAAAAATTTCAGTCTCTAGATGTGCAAAGCTGGTAGAGACATACCCCAAAAGACTTGCAGCTGTAATTGCAGCGAAAGGTGGTTCTACAAAGTATTGACTCAGGGGGTGCTGAATACTTTTGCACGCGACACTTTTCAGTTTTTTATTTGTAAAAAAATTTGAAAACCATGTATCATTTTCCTTCCACTTCACAATTATGCACCACTTTGTGTTGGTCTATCACATAAAATCCCAATAAAATACATTTACGTTTGTGGATGTAACGTGACAAAATGTGGAAAAGTTCAAGGGGTATGAAAACTTTTGCAAGCCACTGTATATCCGAGACACTGTGAGAAACCAGAGAGGAAATTGCGGTAGCCCTGGTTTAAATTTACAAGTTGTCCTTAAGTACAGGAGCGTTGCCGGAAGACTGGAGGAGGGCAAATATTGTACCTCTTTTGAAGTAGGGCTGCAGGGAAAATGCTGGGAACTATAGGCCAGTGAGCTTAACATCTGTAGTTGAAAAGTTACTAGAGAGTATTCCGAGGGATAGGTTATACAGGCATTTGGATGGGCAAGGGCTGATTAGGGATAGTCAGCAAGGTTTTGTACGTGGGAAGTCGTGTCTCACAAATCTGATTTGAGTTTTTTGAAGACGTGACCAAAAAGGTCGATGAGGGCAAAGCTGTAGATGTTGTATACATGGATTTCAGTAAGGCATTTGACAAGTTCCGCATGGTAGACTGCTCTGGAAAGTTAGATCACATGGGATCCAAGGAGAGATAGCTGAATGGATAGCAAAATGGCTCCGAAGGAAGCAGAGGGTGACGGTGGAAGGTTGCTTCTCGGATTGGAGGCCTTTGACTAGTGGTGTGCCTCAGGGTTCGGTGCAGGGCCCATTACGGTTTGGCATCTACATCAATGATTTGGATGAGAACATACAGGGCAAGATTAGCAAGTTTGTTGATGATACAAAAGTGAGTGGTTTTGCAGATAGAGAAGATGGTTGCAGCAGGATCTGGATCGATTGGCCAGGTGGGCAGAGGAATGGTTGATGGAATTTAATACAGAGAAGTGTGAGGCATTATATTTTGGGAGGTCTGACAAGGGCAGGACCTACACAGTGAATGGTAGGCCTCTGGATAGTGTTGTAGAGCAGAGGGATCTAGGAGTGCAGGTGCATGGTTCCTTGAAGATCGAGTTGCAGGTAGATAAGGTGGTCAAAAAGGCTTTTGACACATTGGCCTTCATCAGTCAGAGTATAGAAGTTGGGACGTCATGTTGCAGCTGTTAAAGACGTTGGCGAGTCCGCATTTAGAATATTGTGTTCAGTTCTGGGCACCATGTTATAGGAAAGATACAGTCAAGCTTTAAAGGTTTCAGAGAAGATTTACGATGATGTTGCCTGAACTAGAGGGTGTGAGCTATAGGGAGAGGTTGAGTAGGCTGGGTCTCTATTCCTTGGAGCGCAGAAGAATGAGGGGTGATCTTACAGAGATGTACAAAATCATGAGAGGAATAGATTGGGTAGATGCACAGAGTATCTTGCCCACAGTAGAGGAATTGAGGACGAGGACATAGGTTCAAGGTTAAGTGGAAAAGATTGAATAGGAATCTGAGGAGTAACTTTTTCACACAAAGGGTAGTGGATGTATGGAACAAGCTGCCAGATGAGGTAGTTGAGGATGGAATTACCCCAAAGTTTAAGAAACAGATAAACAGGTACATGTGTATGAAAGGTACATGGATAGGACAGGTTTGGAGGGATATGGACCAAGCACAGGCAGGTGGGATAAGTGTAGCTGGGACATGTTGGCCGATGTGGGCAAGTTGGGCCGAAGGGCCCGTTTCCACACACTAGCACTCTATGACTCTTATGTTAGCTACTCCAATGACCAGAACACCTAACAGCTCTGTAATCTACAACTTTCCTACACACTGTCAACTACACAATTTAATAAACATTTTTACTATAGCTCCCACACATCAAATCCTTAATAAAAAGGAACTGGGTATCAAACCCCAAGATATGCTTGCCATAGCCTTTCAGTTACAAAACCATGTGACCCATTATCTTTACTTATTGTCTGAGACAATTTTGGATTCAGTTTACTACGATGCCTTAAATTTCATGGACTTTGTTTTTTACCAGGATGCCATTTTGGACTTGAAAAGTCTTACTATAATCCAAGCAAACACCACCAAAAGCACTGTCACTGCTCCGTGTTATCTCAAACTTTCAATTAAGTTCCGTCGATAAATCCTTGCTGATTATCCTCAATTCTTCCACTTTCATCACTTTTAATTACATCCAGAATTGTTGCTGACCTTATTCCACTTGCTAAATACTAGCTAGAAATAATTTATCTTCAGTGCAATTTGGGAACAAACACTATGCCATCTATAGCCTTCACAATCTCAGTTACTATTTAGTAACGATAAAAAAATTTAAAGTCTGAAAATCCTCTAAATGAGGAATGTTAAATTGCCATTCCCGTCCCTCTTTAAATCATGTGCGCAAATAGTTGCAAAAACGTCCATGCTTCCACTGTTACCTTCAGCTCATCTGCCTCTTCAATAAGACTAATATTAGGGATATGCAAGAAAGCGTAAAACTCCCTATTTTCCCAGCTCTTGTTAGCTCTACCTTCCAAATTACTTTCACCGATTTTGTTTTCAACTCCCTGCTCTGTTCTCTTTGGATTTTGTTAAACTCTGCCATGTTATATTAAACTGCCTAGAAGAGTCAGAATGAACAAATTACACTGATTTATAATCAGAAGGTTTTACCGTTCAAAATGTTAAAGAAAATACAACTTCAAATTTAAGCCAGAGCTCTAATTGATGCTTATCCAATTATTGGCTGCATTATACATGAACATATAACATTAAAACAATGATGAATAAACTGCAATACGTACGTGGAGTTGCCCGCCTGTAACTGTCTCTGTCAGATTCACGGAGACGAGGACGATCCTCCATTGGACCTGCAAAAAAGTTCCATGTTTCAATTAGTCGTTCAATTTAAAAAATGCTTACTGCAGCAAAAGCTAACGATTAGAAAGGCACAAACTTACATCCAAATTAACATTGTGCAAACAAATAAAGTACTTTTGAAATAAAGCCATTGCTTTATTGCAAACATGCAAGCCAGTGGACATTCTGTATGGTAACAAGAAATAGGATGATATTGTGGCAATTACAGAAACATGGCCAAGGGGCAGGAAGGAATGGAAGCTGAATGTTCATGTGAGCTCAATGTTCCAAAAGGGAAGGTGTTGTGCTGCTGATCAAAGAGAGCATTGCAGCAGTATTCAGGGAGGATATTCCAGAGAATCAGCAAATGGATAGAAGTTGGAAATAAGAAAGGGGTGGTCACTTTGATAAGACACTATAAGCCTCCATATGCTGGAGGATTTCAAATATGTACACAAATAACAGCAGGATTCTAAAGCAATACAGTTGTAGTGGAGGGCAATTTTAATTTGCTCAACATTGACTGAGATTGATTTTGTGCAAGGGACTTAGATGAGGTGGAATTTGTAAAATACAACCAGAAAGTGTATGTAAAGTAGTGTGTAGAGTGTCCTACTAGGGAAGAGCTATACTCAACTTTATTTTAGGGAATGAGGATGTGAAAGTGTTGAAAATGTCTGTGGAGGAACTTTTTGCAAATAGATTATCATTCGGAAACTTTAAAAGGTAGTCATGGAAGAAGTTACGGTTGGACCTGAAGTTAAGGTTTTAAATTAGAAAGCTGACTTCAATAGTATATGACAGGACCCGTCGAAATTAACATTAGGAACAGCTACGAGGAAAAATATCCGATAGGCAAATAAAGGAGAGAGTAAGAGCTCAGTCAGCAATATCACTGAACGGGTAAGAAACAAAAATAGTAAAATTAGGAAACCTGTTAACAAAGATGTTGATCAGGAAAAAAAGGAAGCACACATCAGGTACTCAGAAAATTATTAAGTATGTGACGTTTAAAGGAAATGGGAGATCTTAAGAAAGCAGTTAAGAGAGTAAAGAGACACAAAATGGTTCTGACCAACAGAATTAAAGAGAATTCCATGATAAAATGTATTAAATGCAAGAGGGTAGCTGGGGAAAGAATAGTTCCTCCCAGGGACCAAAAAGCAAGCCTTTGTGTAAAGCCTGGAGCTGTGTGGTGTCCTAAATGAATGCCTCCCATCCTTATTCATCAGGGAGATGGAGAGAATGACAAGTTAAGGGAGCCGAACTCTGATAGGCTGGAACGCAGGTATAGCGCAAGAGGAAGTGTGAGAGATGTAGATTAACATTAAGGTGGACAACCTCCCAGTGTCAAATGAAATCTATCCCAGGATATTTTGGGAAGCATGGAAGGAGATTGCTGGGGCTTTGGAGATTTGTACACCATCTTTAGCCAAGGGCAAGTTGCCGGAAGACTGGAGGGTAGTTCCCCCCCCCCCCCCCCCATATTCACAGAGGCATATACCAGGAAACTGCAGTTGCGAGAACCGTGCATCGTTAATAGGGGCTCTTCTGAATGAAATTCTTGGGGGTAGTATTTACGATTACTTGAAAAGGCAGGGACTAATTAGGGAGAGTCAGCATAGGAAATGTCAGTACATGGGAAATCCTGCTTGTTTATTTTTAGGTTACAAAGAAAATTGATGAAAGCAAGATGGTAGAAATGGTATATGTAGACTTTGGCAAAGCTTTTGACAAAATTCCCACATTATTTTGGGTCCAGAAAAGAGATCCAAAGTGTTTTGGCAAAATTGGCATGGTGATAGGAGGGCAGTAGTGGAGGGTTCATTTTTTAAACTGTAATCTGTAACTGGTTGTGTGCCGCAGATATTGATGCTGGAATCTTTATTGTTTGTCATATGTCTGGGCCTGATTACTCTGTTTGCTGCTGACACAACGATTGATGGAGTTGTAGATAGCAAGGTTGATGGCCCAAGGACATAGAGGAACAAAGATCAGCTGGAAATTTGGATGGTGTGGTTGCAGGTGGAATTTAAACCAGGCAAATGTGAGGTAAGGTATTTTGGGTTGTCTAAACATGGCAGAGACTTTAAGAGTTGATGTACAGTCCTTGGGATACAAGATCATAGCTCACTGAAAAAGGTGCAAAGGTGTATAGGGTAACAAAGGAGGCACACTGCTTGTCTGTCTTCATAGGCAGGAATATTGAATAGAAATTTGGAACATCAAGATGAAGCAGAACAAGGCATTGGTGAGGCCACATTTGGAATATTGTGTGCAGTTCTGGTCACCACACTATGGAAAGGATTTGGTAGCATTTGAAAGAGTTGGGTCAAAGGGTCTGCTTCTACACGAGTCTCTGAAACAGTGATGATGTCAATTAAAAAATATATAGCCTGGTATAGGGCTGTTGGTTGAGGGGTAATTATTAATCGGGCATCTTGGAAGATTGCTCAGTTCTCCTGGGACTAAGATGCACCCACAGTTACATTTAAAGTACCACATTAATGCTCCTAGAATGAATTTTAGATCACATTATATACCTACATCCACAAAGAGGGACCTAAATGGAGGTAGGATGACATTAACAAGCACATGTAGCTGGATTTCTACAGTAATTCAATTAGCTGATTTCTCTCCCCTAGCCAAGCAGCTCAAATCAGGCTAGAAGCAGAGACACAAGAACAAAAAACTGCAAATGTTGGAAACCTAAAAGAGAAAATGTTGTAAACACAGCACGTCAAGCAGCATCCACAGGAACAGGACAACAGTCAACATTTCAGGGTATTTTTGTGCCGATATTTTAAAAACTGCCTTATTACATTTTATATTTTAGTTTTGAACTTATCAATTCACCATTTTTTAAAATCTTTATGGGAAGGAAGAGTTACAGATTTGCAGAGTCCTCAAAAGATATGATGTCTGAACTAGATCTAACTTAATTTTAATAGTTTCCCTTCCAACTACTGTCGACTTCACTAGTGACTCTTGGACTACCCTTGATTGGACTTTGCTGGCTTTACCTTGCACTAAACGTTATTACTTTATCATATATCTCTATACACTGTAAATGGCTTGATTGTAATCATGTATTGTCTTTCTGCTGACTGGAATTCACGCAACAAAATGCTTTTCAATCAGTACATGTGACAATAAACTAAACTAAACTACAGATACTGTCCAAAGTGCCATCGTATCGTAACTTACTGAACATTTTCTCTTTTCATTTCTAACTTTGACATTAATTCAGAGTGAGATATATCAACATACCTCACAACCATTATTTCTATGACAATTACACAATTTGTTTGGCCTATAGAAATGCACAACAGTAACAGAGAACCGGTTTTAAACTGGATGAATAGAAATTGGTCGCTTCAGCTTGAGCACAACTCTCGAATGCTCACTATTAATTGTCATGGCCCATTAAGGAAATACACAAAACCTTTCTCAACCACTACTAACTGAATATTAAACCATTCAACCTGAACTCTCCAGAGAAGCAATTACATTTTCCATTTGCTCCAGAATGTCTAATTGTTCTTTCTTTTAACAAAGTCTTTGTGTAACCGCAAATTAAAACAGCACATTTCCCAAAGTATATTGCAGTGTCATTTGGAGAACTTACTCATAATTTAGCAGAACATTATACAAAAGCACTAACAAAAATTGATACCATATGAAACATCAGGTACATTGACAAAAGCTTCATAAAAATAGCACATTAAAAAGAGATGGACATAAAATAGGGGAATAGGGAGGAAAGAATTCTGGCAGGCAAGACCAGAGGTGAAAACACTGCTACCAAAGTGAAACTATTGATATTAGAAACAATAATGATATTAGATAGAGAAAGAGGAAAATATATTTTAACGGTTAAAATGGAGAAAAGGGGACAATCCCAAAAGATTTTATAAATACATGAGGGGGAAAAGGATAACTAGAGAGTGGAACCTCTCAGGAATTAAAGCAGTCACCTCTGTGTGGCGCCACAGGAGATGGGCAAGGTCCTCAATGAGTATTTCTCTGTATTTACTGAGGAGAAAGACAGTAGGATGGAGGAACTTGGGGCAGTCAATGAAGGTGTCTTGAGAGCAGTCAGTGTTACCGTCGAAGAAATACTGAAGGTACTGTCGTGTTTGAAGGTAGACAAATCTCCAGGGCCAGATCAGATATATCCAAGAACATTGTGGGAAACTAGAGAGGAAATTGCGGGAGCCCTGGTTGAAATTTACGAGTCGTCCTTAAATCCAGGAGAGTTGCCGGAAGACTGGAGGGTGGCAAATGTTGTGCCTCTTTTTAAGAAGAGCTGCAGGTAAAATGCTGGGAATTATAGGCCGGTGAGCTTAACATCTATAGTTGGAAAGTTGGAGTGTATTCTGAGGGATAGGTTATACAAGCATTTGGATGGGCAAGAGCTGATTAGGGATAGTCAGCATGGTTTAGTATGTGGGAGGTCGTGTCTCACAAATCCGACTGATTTTTTTGAAGTCATGACCAAAAAGGTTGATGAGGGCAGAGCTGTAGAAGTTGTGTACATGGATTTCAGTAAGGCATTCGACAAGGTTCCGCATGGTAGGCTGCTCTGGAAAGTTAGATCGCATGGGATCCAATGGGTAGCAAACTGACCATGGAAGGTTGCCTCTCGGACTGGAGGCCTGTGACTAGTGGTGTGCCTCAGGGATCAGTGCAGGGCCCGTTACTGTTTGTCATCTACATCAATGAACTGGATGAGCACAGGGCAAGATTAGCAAGTTTGCTGATGAAAAGTGAGTGGTTTTACAGATAGTGAAGATGGTTGTGAAAGATTGCAGCAGGATCTGGGTCGATTGGCCAGGTGGGCAGAGGAATGGTTGATGGAATTTAATAAAGAGAGGTGTGAGGTGTTGCATTTTGGGATGTCGAACAAGAGCAGGACCTACACAGTAAATGGTAGACCTCTGGGTACTATTGTAGAGCAGAGGAATCTAGGAGTACAGGTGCATGGTTCCTTGAAGGTTGAGTTGCAGGTAGATAAGGTGGTCAAAAAGACTTTTGGCACTTTGGCCTTCATCAGTCAGAGTATTGAATATAGAGGTTGGGAGGTAATGTTGCAGTTGTACAAGATGTCAGTGAGACAGCATTTAGAGTATTGTGTTCAGTTCTGGGCACCATGTTATAGGAAAGATATTGTCAAGCTTGAAACGGTTCAGAGAAGATTACAATGATGTTGCCAGAACTAGAGGGTGTGAGCTATAGCGAGAGGTTGAGTAGGCTGGGTCTCTATTCCAGGGAACGCAGGGGAATCTTATAGAGGTGTACAAAATTATGCGAGGAATAGAGAGGGTAGATGTACAGTGTCTCTTGCCCAGAATAGGGGAATCGAGGACCAGAGGACATAGGTTCAAGGTGAAGGGGAAAAGATTTAATAGGAATCCAAGAGGTATTTTTTTCACACAAAGGGTGGTGGGTGCATGGAACTTGCCAGAGGAGGTAGTTAAAGCTGGGACTATCCCATCATTTAAGAAACAATTAGACAGGTACATGGATAGGACAGGTTTGGAGGGATATTGGCCAAGCGCAGGCAAGTGGGACTAGTGTAGCTGGGACATTGTTGGCCGGTGTGGGCAAGTTGGGCCGAAAGGCCTGTTTCTACACTGTATCACTCTGACTCTAGAGATTTGGTATGGTGGTATATTTCTGACAGCTGCAGGATTAAAAAAAGTTTTACCTTTAGGCCTTGGCCTTGCAGTCTCAGGGCGTGTCTGGCGACGCAGAGTAGCAGGAACGAT
This sequence comes from Malacoraja senta, assembly GCA_038087875.1. Lineage (NCBI taxonomy): Eukaryota > Metazoa > Chordata > Chondrichthyes > Rajiformes > Rajidae > Malacoraja > Malacoraja senta. Next base: position 34,720,567 of record CM075981.1, on the reverse strand, counting down.
CTCTGGAGGAAGGTGGAGATAGTCACGCAGGTACTGGATGCCCTCATTAGTCAGGTACCAGTAAAAGTGCCGCCACGCAAATTGCTCCTTTACATATCCACGAGATTTCAAAGACTTCACACAAAAAAAGAACAATGCAGCTGTCAGATTTTCAATATCTGCTTTTAGTGACTATGGTAACAACTTAGATTTTCAAAAAATTAATTCACCATTAACATACACCATTAAATTCAGCGACATCAAGTTGGAATTAACTCTGGGATCCAATCGTTTGTTCTAAATGCTAAAGAATGACCAACTTTATTACTGTTATAGACCTTCAAATTATTGGTTCATAAATTATTGATCGCGCACAATGTATGATACAGAAGGTAGACACAAAATGCTGGAATAACTCAGCGGGATAGGCAGCATCTCTGGAGAGAAGGAATGTGTGACGTTGCGGATCGAGACCCTTCTCTCCAGAGATGCTGCCTGTCCCACTGAGTTACTCCAGCATTTTGTGTCCACCTTCGATTTAACCCAGCATCTCCAATTCTTTCTTACACACGATAGAGTAGAGTGCTGACATGGATAGAAAATTGGTTTGGCAGACAGGAAACAAAGAGTTGGGATTAACGGTTCCCTTTCAGAATGGCAGGCAGTGACTAGTGGGGTACCACAAGGCTCGGTGCTGGGACCGCAGCTATTTACAATATACATCAATGATTTAGATGAAGGGATTCAAAGTAACATTAGCAAATTTGCAGATGACACAAAGCTGGGTGGCAGTGTGAACTGTGAGGAGGATGCTATGAGAATGCAGGGCAACTTGGACAGGTTGGGTGAGTGGGCAGAAGCATGGCAGATGCAGTTTAATGTGGATAAATGTGAGGTTATCCACTTTGGTAGTAAAAACAGGAAGGCAGATTACTATCTAAATGGTGTCAAGTTGGGAAAAGGGGAAGTACAACAGGATCTGGGGGTCCTTGTTCATCAGTCAATGAAAGTAAGCATGCAGGTACAGCAGGCAGTAAAGAAAGTGAATGGCATGTTGGCCTTTATAACAAGAGGAGTTGAGTATAGAAGCAAAGATGTCCTTCTGCAGTTGTATAGGGCCCTAGTGAGACCACACCTGGAGTATTGTGTCCAGTTTTGGTTCCCTAATTTGAGGAAGGACATTCTTGCTATTGAGGGAGTGCAGCGTAGGTTTACAAGGTTAATTTACGGGATGGCGGGACTGTTCTATGCTGAGAGAATGGAGCGGCTGGGCTTGTAAACTATGGAGTTTAGAATGATGAGATGGGATCTGTTTGAAACATGTAAGATTATTAAGGATTTGGACACGCTGGAGGCAGGAAACATGTTTCCGATGTTGGGGGAGTCCAGAACCAGGGGCCACAGTTTAAGAATAAGGGGTAAGCCATTTATAACGGAGACGAGGAAACGCTTTTTCACAGAGTTGTGAGTGCGGCCTCCTCCGCCTCAGAGGGCGGAGGAGGCTGGTTCTCTGGATACTTTCAAGAGAGCTAGATAGAGCTCTTAAAGATAGCAGAGTCAGGGGATATGGGGAGAAGGCAGGAATGGGGTACAGATTGGGGATGATCAGCCATGATCACATTGAATGGCGGTGCTGGCTCGAAGGGCCGAATGGCCTATTCCTGCACCTATTGTCTATTGATACAGAATTGGCTTCAGAGTAGGAAGCAGAGGGCGATAGTCGAAGGTTGTTTTTCAGACTGGAGGCCTGTGACTAGTGGTGTGCTTCTGGAATTAGTGCCGAGCTCATCAATGGTTGTCACCCATGACAAACCTATGCCCTGTAGTTCCCGACTCCCTATCCTGGGAAAAGGACTGTGCATTCACCCTATTTATTCCTCTAATGATTTTATACACCTCTCCAAGGAATAAAGTTCTAGCTTGCCCCATCTTAGTTTAATTTAGAGATACAGCGCAGAAACAGGCCTTTCAGCCGACCGAGTCCGCACCGACCAGCGATCTCCGCACATTAACACTATCCTACAAACACTGTGGACAATTTTCATTTATACCAAGCCAATTAACTTGGTATTATACATACGTCTTTACTGAAAATCTCAGAGAAAACCAGTGCAGGGTCACGGGGAGAACGTACAAACTCCGTACAGACAAGCACCCGTCGTCAGGATTGAACCCAGGTCTCTGGCGCTGTAAGGCAGCGACTCTACCGGTGTGCCACCGTGCTGCCCAATCTCTCCCACAGTTCAGGACCTCAAAACTTGTCTGCAACTTTCCTATAGCAGAAACTGAACACAAAACTCACTATACTGTCATCTATAATAAAGATTTGGATGAGAATGTATGGTTAATAAGTTTGAAGATGACACTGGTGGTATCACAAACGGTGAAAATGGTTGTCAAAAATTACAGTGGGATTTTCATCAGCTGGGTAAGGGGCCAAAGAATGGCGAATGGAGTTTAACGCAGATAAGTGTGAGGTATGTATTTTGGGAAGTCAAACTAAGGCCCTCGGGAGTATTGTAGAATAGATAGATCATGGAGTTAAAATGCACAGTTCCCTGAAAATGGCATCACAGGTTCATAGGATAGTGATGGCAGATTTTGGCATGCTGATCCTCATCATTCAGAGAACTTAGAAATCAAAGTTATGTTACGGTTGTGCAAGGTGTTGCTGCGTATTGTCTTCAGTTTTGGCCACCCTGCTATAGGAAAAATGGCATGAGGCTGGAAAGCATGCAGAACTGTTTTACAAGGATTTTGCCAGGACTTAAGTGTCTGAGCTACAGGAAGAAATTTCTTGGAGGCCGAGAGGCGATCTTATAGAGATGTACAAAATCATGAGGGAATACATAAGGTGAATGCATCGAGTCTTTTATCCAGAGTAGGGGAATCAAGAACCAGACGGCATCGGTTTAAGATGCGAGGGGAAAGATTTAATAGAAATACGAGGTGCAACTTATTCCACACAGTTGGAACAAGTTGCCAGAGGAGGTAGTTGAGGCAGGTACAATAAATCTAACAGATATTTGGACAGGTACATGGACAGGAAAGGTTAAGAGGGATATGGGCCAAATGTAGGAAAATGGGACCAGCTTAGAAGAGGAGCCTTGGTTGCATGGTCAGGTCTAAGAGCCTACCATGGCTCTTAGACCTGACACAAAATTACTAACCAGATTCCAGTTTTCAACTGCAATGTAGGATTTTAAATGTGTTTCTGTCATTGCACAGTGACTTAAATATGCTTCCACCACAATTGCACCATCTTTTTGTAGCTGACAATATATTTCCAAATTTCGATAAATGTAACGATACCTTTTCCAACATTTGAAAGAGTAACATAAAAATGATTAGAATGCTAAACGGAATATAGATTTTATTTACTTTTGCAGCCACTGAGGACTATGACAGTTCGATATTTTCCTTTATTCAAATTTCACATATTTTGGCTATCACTAAATGAATAGTGAAGAATGTTGGGTTATTTATGTTAAGTTAAAGGCTTTATATATAAAATAAAATTATTGTCCTTGGAGTTCAATAATCATCCTAACATGAGTGACAAGCTCCACTGCCATTGCTCTGGTATGGCAAGTATTTTCCACAGGACTAGTTTTTAAATACATACACCTTCAGTCTAGTGGAATGTGTCATCCATCAGCCCAGCATATCCTCAAAGCATCTCAGCCATGACATTATTAAAACATCCTGAACCATTAGCTATGCTTCTGTGAGTCTTTGTTTTTTGCAAGGGACAGGGGCATGGTATTCAATTTGTCCATTTGTCAAATGGGCAAAAACAAAGTATAGCTGCTGACAACACCAGGGCTACAATCATATTCAACTGTAAACCTCTTCATGGACAGAACAACCTTAATGCAAGTTTCCAGCTGGTCAAAACAAGCTGAAACATACAAACACTGACTCCTGCGACAAACCAACCATATGCCAACCCTAACTTGCAAGTGCAAGACATCAAGTGCAACCATTCACATAACAAATAGGATTTACCAGACACCACAGGAAAGGGCTCTGGTAGACACACTATTTTTTTTAAACCAACACTCCCAGTAATAGCCAACTTCATGAGCCAGCTGATAACAAGAATGTAATAAATTCAATAATGCCAAATTAGAAACAGCATTGCTTGGCTGAACTCACATAAGCTGTGGTTAGGAACACAATACCTGCATGGCCTTCATTACGTGTAGGTTAGGGACATTTTTGTCTGCCAACTCAGGATGTTTTGGCATATGTACATCTTTTTTGGCTACCATTACACCCTCCTTGAAGAGGAGCTCATAGATAGCGATACGGTTCTTCTTGGGCATCAACATCTAAAACAAATCAAAGTCACATTTATTAATACTTCAACACTACAAAATTGAAATGCTTTTGACAACATGTCAGCTAATTTGGAATGTTAAATCTATTAACTTATTTTCTGTCACTATGTTTCCTAGCTTTTATATTTTGAATTGGTTTGGTTCATTATTATCGCCACGTGTACCAAGATACAGCTTTGTTTGTAGCTTATTATAAAGACAATAGACAGTAGATGTCAGAACCTTAACCAAAACAGAAAGTGCTGGAGGAAAGCAGCCGATTTTGTGGAGGAAATTGGACAGATGATGTTTTGGCCAGGGATCCATCGTCAGACTGGGGGTGTCCCAACCAAAAGCATAACCTCCATAGATGTTGCCTGACCCACCAAGGTCCTCATGTACTTTGTATGTTGCTCAAATCATACACCAGTACAAACAAGCCATAGACAAGTTCATCAGGAAGTGGAAAAAGAAAAAAAAAAGCAGAGTGCAGAACATAGTGTTAGATAATTCTAGCATTAGTTACAGAGAAAGTGCAGATAAAAAAATGCAAGGTCCACAATGAGGATCCAGACTATACCCAAGTTTATGGAAAATGTACACCCTAAAATCTACCATTCTGAGAACAGTTCCTGATCAAGGCAATAAATTCAAACTGTAGTCAAAATACACAGCTTACTGCAAATACTGTCTTTACAATTACTGGCTGCAAATGTATGTCCCATCCTGTGGCTCAGAGTATGAAAGAGACTAAGCACTAGTTTGTATAGCTATGATCTTTTGAAGTTATCGGTCATTTTTGTCAAGTTTCTCCCTCCTCATACTCATAGGCTGAATCATAGTAAACGATTAACCCCCGAAAAAACATCACCTATTCCTTCTCTCCAGAGATGCTGCCTGTCCCGCTGAGTTCCTCCAGCATTTTGTGTTCACCATCAACTTTTAAGTAACTGTGCCACAGAAACCTCACGTTGGTGCTGCCTGCATACTGGCATTACACACCAAATTAACTGTCAACATTAACGGCGACAGGATAAAGTAAGGGTACACTTTTACAAGCAGAATATGTCCAAAAGAAGTGTTAGTTCAACTTATACTCAAGAAGCTGATACAGCCTGAGGCCTATCTCTCTACACTACCGGTAACCAACGTCAGATTTTAAGCAATCAGCGCATAGATCGGGACAATAATGGAGCGGATGAGCGCGGAGAGCATATGCGAGGTGTTGTGGAGGCGCTGCGGGGTGAGTTCGAGAAGGATGGCGGGGATATCGAGGGATTGCGGCGGCCGCGAGAACGCACCTTGAGCTCTTGTCACGGAGCCGGAGCACGGAAAGACGGAGCATGCGCACTCGCCCGCGTTTCCCCCGCCCGCTCGGGGCCGACGCGCGACAAGGCCGCGCAACGCAGCGCAACGCAACGCGCCTGAGGTAAATACAGCACCGTGTGTGTGGAGCAACTAGATGTACACTAAATATAGGCACTAAATGATGCTGGATTACACTGAATATAGGCACTAAATGATGCTGGATTACACTGAATATCGGCACTAAATGATGCAGAATTACACTGAATATCGGCACTAAAAGATGCTGGATTACACTGAATATCGGCACTAAATGATGCTGAATTACTCGGAATATCGGCACTAAAAGATGCTGGATTACTGAATATCGGCACTAAATGATGCTGGATTACACTGAATACAGGCACTAAAAGATGCTGGATTACACTGAATGTAAGCACAAAACGATGCTGGTGTACACCAACGATCGACACAAACAGATGCTGGTTTACACGGAATATAGGCACACAAAGATGGTGGTTCACGCTAAATACAGGCACAAAAAGATGCTGAATATAGTCACAAATAGTTCACGCCATTCCTTCTCTCCAGAGATGCTGCATGTCCCGCTGAGTTACTCCATCGTTTTGTGTCTAAATCCAACACTTTTATGTCTTATTTCACTGTTGTAATAGATATAGCAGATAGTTAAAGGTAGACACAACATGCTGTCTTTTGAGTCTTGGCTTGTAAAAGCAACAGCAGGAGGAGAGGTAGCTCCAGACCAGGACACTGAGAGTAGGAGAGAGAGTAGAAATTAATGACCGACCGTACGACCGTCCGGAGAAAGATTCTAGAGGCCCATGGCTTCAGGGAGTGGTGGTTCTGAGGGTGGTGGGTGGCAGACTGTAGGTAAGGAAAAGGGGGCTCTAAGAGAGAGGCATCGAGCGAAAGACCCGAAATGTCAGGAGACGAAGGAAGTAAAGTTAGGAGAACTAAAATTATTGAAGAATTCGTCGTGCTGTTTAAAGTTAAAGGAACAAATCAAGGAGATGCAGGATTTAGAGCAGTGAATCCATTAAAAATTACCACCGCTTTGGAGAGCCAGATAGGTAGGGATTTTCAGGCCAAGATTCTGTATAATGGGATGTTAAGAGTTTGTTGCAAAGACAGAAAACAGTTTAATGATGCTAGGGGTGTGGGGAAGTTGGTGGTCAAGGTGGAGAGTTTGGTCCCTAGAGGAAGAGAGCAGGGAATAAAGGGAGTGGTGTATGGGATGTATGATGGCTTGTCTGAGAAGGAGATCTTAGAAAATGTTAAGGGGGCCCAGGTAATTGATGTTGTGAGATTTAAGAGTAGGAATGGAGTCAGGGACCTGCCGGTCCTGCTTACGTTCAAAGATGGAGTACTGCCACAGAGAGTGTTTCTTGGGAGTATGGCGTATCAAGTGAGGGAGTACATTAAACCACCGTTGCGCTGCTATAACTGTCAGAGGTTTGGACATGTTGCTGGGTCTTGTCGGGGTAAAAGAAAGTGCGCAAAGTGCGGTGGAGATCATGCAATACAAAATTGCAAGGCAGAGGCTCCTAAGTGCCCTAACTGTGATGGGGATCATGCAGCAGGGTTTAATGGTTGTGAGCGCTTTGTTCAGGCGAAGCGAGTACAGGAAGTGAAGGATCAGAACAACGTGTCATATGCAGAGGCAGCTCAAAGGGTGGCTAGAGAACGCGGAGATGTGAGCGCTGGGACTAGAGTGGTGCTAGGAAGCCAGATCACTGTGCCAAACTTGCCGTCGGCTTTTCCATCTGACATGTTGATTTTTAATAAGGAGTCATTTCTGTCTTTTGTTTCTGATGTGCTGGTAGGAGCTAAGAAAGCAGCTAACCGGTCAGATATCATCAGGTTAGTGGTGGGGGCAGCTGAAAGGTTCCTCAGTGTAAAGCAGTTGCCAGAAAAGTTGCATCAATACATGACGGAGAGTCAGTGTATGGAGAGGTCACAGTTGTCGAGAGCTAGCAGTATGGAGTATGTCAGTGAGGTGGATGATGGTGATCCTCATTAACACCATAATGTTTTATATACTTCAATGGAACGCCCAGAGTCTGATTGGAAATGGTCAAGAGTTAAAGAGATTTGTTGATGAATTTAAAGAAGCACCAGAATTAATATGTATCCAAGAGACATGGTTAAAGCCCTGTTTAGATTTTTGTAATCCCAGGTTATGAATGTGTGCGATTAGATAGGTCTGATAGATCAGGTGGGGGTTGTGCAACTTTTGTTAAGACTGGGTTGCAGTATAGGAAAGTTGATATTAATTCTAATCTTGAAGTTTTGGCTGTGGAAGTTTGGAGCAGCCAGAATTCTATCATTGTGATAAATTATTATAACCCCTGTCAACCCTTGATATTGTCAGATTTTGATGAGATAATGGAGAAGGTAAGGTGTCCTGTTATATGGATTGGAGATTTTAATGCGCATAATCCTTTATGGGGTAGTGATCACAGGGATAAAAATGGTGTTATTGTTGAAGAATTTCTAGACAAGTATGAGTTGGTATTGTTAAATGATGGAAGGCCGTCTAGGTATAATATTGTGAGAAACACCTGCAGCCACATAGATTTATCAATTGCTTCATCAAATTTAGCAAGAATTGGTGAATGGGATGTAATGGATAGATATACACTGGGTAGTGATCATTATCCAATTTTATGTAGGTTTGGTAGGGATTTGAGGAGAGAAGTGGAAAAGAAAGTCCCTAGATATAACTTTTTATCAGGCCAAATGGGATAAATTCCAAGAGAAGGCTCAAAGTTTAGTTGGAGAGGTTAATAGTGAGGGTTCTGTAGATAGTTGGAATACTTCCATTAGTCTCATGATTCATGAGGCAGCTTGTTGTACTATTCCTGTGAAGCAGGAACTTAGGTCCCGTATGTCTGTTCCTTGGTGGAAGAATGTGATGAAGCTGTAAGGAATAGGAATATAGCCTATCGAAAATTAAGAAAGTATCCAATTTTGGTCAATGCAATGGAGTACAAGAGGCTAAGGGCAGTAGCAAGACGAGTTGTAAAGGATGCAAAGAGGAATAGTTGGAGGAAGTTTTGTGGTACGCTAGGCCCGGAAACTCCAGTAAGGCATTTGTGGTCAGCTGTGCGTAGAATGTCAGGAGTATATAAAAGAAGTTTGTTACCAGTGTTGCAGAAGGGTGAGGTGGTAGCAGTCACCAATAAGGAAAAAGCAGACGTGTGTTGACAGTTTTCAAGCAGTGCATAGATCAGAGAGCATGGGAGTGGAGAGGTGTAGAAAGAGAACCGAGATGATGGCAGTTAATCAGTGGAAGCTGGAGAGGAGTTTAGTAAATGATAATACCTTTAATCTGTTTTTTACCATAAAAGAGTTGAAGGATGCAATTATGTCTGGGGCAAATACCACCCCGGGAAGAGATAGGTTGTCGTATGAGTTATTTAAACATCTGGATGATATTGTACTTGATGAAATCTTAGCTTTGTTTAATACTGTGTGGGCAGAGGGTTATTTACCAAAGGAATGGAAACATGCAGTCGTGGTCCCTATTTTAAAACCGGGCAAAGAGGCATCTGACCCTAGTTCATATCGCCCTATAGCGCTCACAGCAGTGCTCTGTAAAATTATGGAGAGGATGGTAACCAACAGACTAGTTTATTTTTTAGAAACCAGAGGACTATTTGTTGATGTACAGAATGGCTTTAGGAATGGAAGGTCTACAATGGAGTCTGTATCAGTTTTGGATCAGGATATTAAAAGGGCATTTAGAAGCAAGGAAACGGTAGTGAGTATATTCCTTGATATTGAGAAGGCATATGATTCTTTGTGGAAGGAGGGATTAATGATTAAAATTTTTGACTTGGGAATCAGGGGACGAATGTTCAACTGTATTAAGGATTTTTTATTGAATAGAACAATACAAGTAATGGTTGGTAGTGTCAGATCGGAGTCTGTAGAAATAGAGAATGGAACCCCGCAGGGAAGTGTTATCAGTCCAGTTTTATTTAATATCATGATAAATGACATATTTTGTAAATTAGAGAGAGGATTTGGTCTGTCTTTGTTTGCAGATGACGGGGCCATCTGGAAAAGAGGTTGTAATGTAGAGTTTGTTTTAAAACAGATTCAAAGAGTGTTAGTGTCTGTAGAGGAATGGGGGAACACATGGGGCTTTAAAATCTCTGCCTCTAAGACTAAATATATGGTATTTGGTTTTAAAAGAAAGTTACCTAAGTTAGGGCTGTATATGTATGGGTCTCTATTGGAGAAGGTAAAGGTTTTTAAGTTTTTGGGTGTTTGGTTTGAAGAGCGTATGACTTGGGCTGTGCATGTAGGTAAAATTGTGTTGAAGTGTGAAAAAGTTCTGAATGTTATGAGAAGTCTGGTTGGGTGTGAGTGGGGGGCCAACAGGGAGACAATGTTGCTAATTTATCAGGCCATGATCAGATCTTCTCTTGACTATGGGTGTTTTGTGTATGGGTCTGCGTCTAAAACTGTTCTGGCTAGGCTAGATGTGTTGCAGGCAAAGGCTTTGAGGCTTTGCTGTGGAGCCTTCAGGACTTCCCCAGTCCCTGCCCTGATTGTTGAAATGGGAGAAATGCCCTTATGGTTAAGGCACATTAAGCTAGGGTTACATTACTGGGCTAAACTTTGTGGGTGTAATGATACCTTCCCAGCAAGGTGTTTGTTGCAAGAGGTTGATGATGGTAACAAATATAACACATTTTTTGTCATTATAAATCAGTGGGCTAGGAAGCTGGGTTTGGAACAAGGGGGTATTATAGAGCATACAATAAGGCTACCTGTGCCCTATTGGGTTCTTCCTGAACTGTTTATTGAGCTTGCTTTTCTTCAGGAAAAAGATAAGCGCGAGGTGACTCCAAGAATAGTGGAATATCTTAATTCAATCAGTGAGAGTACTTTGATTGTTTTTACAGATGGATCTAAAGATCCAGTTAGTGGGAGAGCTGGGTTTGGAGTGTATGTGGAGCAGCTTGGGTTGAAGATTGGCCGGCGCATTTCTGATGGAAGTTCTGTTCTCACGACTGAATTAATGGCAATTCAATGGGCTCTATGGTGGATTGAGGAAGCCAGTTTTAGAGAAGTCATTATCTGTTCTGATTCTGCAGCTGCTCTTGAAACATTAAGAGTAGGGAAATCTAAAGCTCGTCCTGACATTCTAAATGAAATCTTGAGTGTGTTTTCTAGAATTGGGTTTGCGTGTAACATCACTTTTTGCTGGGTTCCCGGGCATGCTGGGGTGAGGGGGAATGAGCAGGTGGACCTCATAGCAAAGGAGAGTTTAAGAAGAGAAATAGATATCCATGTATCATTGGGGAGAGTGGAACTGAGAGAAATAATTAAAGAGGGCTTAACAAAAGAATGGCAGAGAGGATGGGAAATGGAAGTCAGGGGTAGACACTACTTTTCTATACAATCTGAAGTTAGGAAAATATGTTTCTGTACATCTCTGTCCCGTAGGGACTCAGTTAAACTGTGTAGATTGAGGTTGGGACACTGTGGGTTAAATTACTATTTGTGCATTGTAGGGAAACATGTTTCTGGCTTGTGTGAATGTGGGAGTAATGAGACAGTTAAGCATGTTTTCCTAGAATGTAAAAAGTATAGGGTAGAAAGAAAAGTATTATTTGTTAGACTGACAGGACTTGGAGTTGAGGCTTTTTCTGTTTTATCTTTGTTTGGACACAATGAGAAACATCAACTGATATCCAGGGCTGTTCTTCAATTCCTGCAAGTTACAGGACTGTATGTAAGAATTTAGTTCAAACTTTGACCTGTGGAGGGCAGTAATACGCTTAGCAGCGTCTACACTGCCGGAATCCTACAAGAAGAAGAAGAAGACACAACATGCTGGAACAACTCAGCGGGACTGGCAGCATCACTGGAGAGAAGGAATGAGTGAGGTTTCAGGTCGAGACCCTTCAGACTAAGAGTGGAGTTTTCTCAGTCTTCACTTCAGATTGTTAACTTTGAATTTTGGTCAAATTTCGGCAGGCGGCGCCAGAATATATCTGTCCCCCGGCCGAGTGTTTGCACCGACAACAGGAGCTGGGCGGCTGGTGTAGGTTTTGTTGTTGCTCCAAGTTTCCATCAAAAGGCAAGGTTTGAGCCGAGGAACGAGCAGTTCATGCGGAGGAAGGAACTGCAGATGCTGGTTTACACCGAAGATCGACACAAAATGCTGGAGTAACTCAGCGGGACAGGCAGCATCTCTGGAGAGAAGGGACGGGTGAGGTTGTGTGAAGAAGGGTTCCGACCCGAAATGTTCTCCGGACATGCTGCATGACCGCTGAGTTCCTCCAGCACTTTGTGTCTATCTTCAGCAGCAATTCTCCCTGTCCCTTCCTCAACCTGCAGGGAGCTCCGGGCGCTGTGAACGGCGGGAGTTGTAGTTCACAATGGCGAAGACTGAAACTGGCTTGTGGAGGGCTCCTCTCGAGTCACAGAGTGCTACAGCGTGGAAACAGGCCCAAAGATCATAGAGCGGAGTAGGCCCTTCGGCTGTAGCGGCCAACATGCCCGAGCTACACTAGTCCCACCTGCCCGCATTTTGTTCATATCCCTCCAAAGCTGGCCTATCCATTGTATGGGAATCACCCCTTGAATGGAATGGGGGAGGGAATAACCCCTTAAGAGGAATGGGTGGGGAACATCCCCGAGAGGAAGAGACAGGGAGCAGGTTTCATTTCTGCTGCTTCTAGAAATTTGAGAACATTGCTATTTCCCATAACATAATTAAGGATGCAAAGTGTATGGAAATGATGATACAAGGCCTAGGATCATATTTATCATGAATTATCAGTAAGAGAGGGCATCGATGTGCATTTGATGTAGGTCATACTTCACTGAAACGGGCTCAACTTGTCCATGCAGACCAAGATATACCATTTCACTGATGTCTTGCTTAAAATAACAGTAACATAACGTCCCAACCTCTATACCCAATTCCCTGAGTGACGAAGGCTAGTGGGCCAAAGCCTTCTTCAGCACCCTATCTACGTGCGATGCCACTTTCGGCAACTATATACCTGCACTCCCATATCCCTCTGCTGTACAACATTTCCCAGGACCCTACTGTTCGCTATGAAGATCCTGCCTTAGTTAACTTCCTAAAATGCAACGCCTCACAATTTGAGTCATCGAGTCATATAACAAGGAAACAGTCCCTTCGGCCCAAATCGTCCACACCGACCCAAATGCCCTTCTGAATAGTCCCATTTGCCTGCATTTGGCCCATATGCCCAACTTTCCTTATCCATGTACCTACACAAGTGTATTTTAAATGCTCTTATAGTACCGGCCTCAACTACCACCTCTGGCAGCCTGTGCCACATACCCACCACCAACTGAGTGAAAAGTTGTCCCTCAGATTCCTATTAAATCACACCTCTTTCACCTTAAACTTATGTCTTCTGGTTCTTGATTCATATACCTGGGTAAAAGTCACTCTGCAATCAACCTATCTATTCGCTTCATGATCTTACACACCTCTATAAGATGACCCCACTGTCTCCTGTGCTGCACGGAATGAAACCCCAATCTGTCCAGTCTCTCCCTATATCTCATGCCCTTGAGTTTTGGCAATATCCTGGTAAATCCTCTGTGCACTCTTTCCAGTTTAACAAATCTTTCCTGTACAGGGTGTGCAAAACTGAACACTCCAAATATGGCCACACCAACATCTTGCATAACTGTAACACAGATCCCATGTGATCTATCCTTCTAGTGCAGTTTGCCATGAGGAACCTTATCAAATCCTTGTTGTAGTCCATATAAACAACATCTATGACCTTGTCCTCATCAAAAAACTTCTTCAAATAATTAGTTTTTTGGAAAAACAATTTTATCTGAATTGAACTCCATTCGCCATTTCTTGGCCCACTCACCCAAATGATCAAGATCCCCCTGTAATTCTTGATAACCTTCTTCACAGTCAATACCACCTACATTATAGATCCCTTGCAAGAGCTAATTTTTGCAATTACTATGTTCATAAATAATGACTTTGGTTTTATATCATGAGAAAACAATATATTCAAATTTTTAACTATGAGAAATAAAAAAATAAAAACATGATTTTGATAATTTATTGTCCTCTCACCTTAGTTTAGACTTTTCAAATATTTTTGTGATAATTGATGTATAATTAAAGATGCAATTAAGGGAAGGTAGCATCTCTCCAATGGGATTGTGGATGAATCTTTTATAAATAAGGCTTTCTTTGACCTCAATTAGAGGTTCAAATCACCGTGAAAATTTATTGCTTTTAGCGATGCCATGGAATCTTTAATGGGTCGTTCTTTATTTATTTGCAGTACCTCACTTAATTCATAAAAATACTAAATTTATAGGGTCATAAGTGATAGGAGAAGAATTAGGCCATTCTGGCCAACAAGTCTACTCTGCCATTAAATTGTGGTGGATCAATCTCTCGCCTCTAACTCATTCTCCTGCCTTCTCCCCATAATCCCTGACACCTGTACTAATCAAGAATCTATCTATCTCTGCCTTAAATATATCCATTGACGGCCTCCACAGCTTTCTGTGGCAAAGAATTCCACAGATTCACCACCCTCTGACAAAAGAAATTCCTCCTCATTTCTTTCCTAAAGGAACGTTCTTTAATTCTGAGGCTATGACCTCTTGTCCTAGACTCTCCCATTAGTGGAACATCCTCTCCACTTCCACTCTATCTAAGCCTTTCATTATTCGGTACGTTTCAATGAGGCTCCCCCTCATTCTTCTAAACTCCAGAGACTACAGGCCCAGTGCCGTTAACCCACTCATTCCTGGGATCATTCTTGTAATCCTCCTCTGGACCGTTTCCAGAGCCAGCACATCCTTCCTCAGATATGGTGCACAAAATTGCTCATAATGCTCCAAATGCGGCCTGACCAACGCCTTATAGAGCCTCAGCATTACATCCCTGTTTTTGTATTCTAGCCCTCTTGAAATAAATGCTAGCATTGCGTTTTCCTTTTTTACTACCGATTTGACGCAGCACCAGCATTCCCAATCCTGCACCAGCATTCCCAAGTCCCTTTGCACCTCTGATTTCAGGATTTTCTCCCCATTTAGAAAATAGTCTGCGCCTTTATTCCTACCACCAAAATGCATGACCCCACATTTTGCTACACTATGTTCCTTCTGTCACATCTCTGCCCACTCTCCCAACCTGTCCAAGTTCTTCTGCAGAGTCCCTGCTTTCTCTACACTACCTAACCCTCCACCTATTTTCGTATCATCCGCAAACTTAGCCACAAAGCCTTCAATCCCCTCATCCAAATCATTAATATACAATGTGAAGAGTAGCAACCCCAGCACCGACCCTTGCGGAACTCCACTTGTCACTGGCAGCGAACCAGAAAATGCCCCCTTTATTGCCACTCTTTGCCTTCTGCCATCCAGCCAACCTGCTTTCCATGCTAGATCTGTCCTTTGATACCATGGGCTCTCATCTTCTATAGCAGCCTAACGTGCGGCACGTTATCAAAGGCTTTCTGAAAATCGAGGTAAACAACATCTACTGACTCTCCTTTGTCTGTCCTGCTATTTACTTCTTCAAATAATTCCAGCAGGCTTGTCAGGCAAGACCTCCCCTTCGCAAAACACAAAATTGACGCATATGAGTAGAATATGAATTACCTGCCATTCCCTGCATAGATGATGCCTGACCTATTGAGTTCCACCAGCAGCTTGTTTCTTGCTCAAGATTCCAGCACCTGCAGTTTCGCTTGTCTTCAGTTCCAAGGATCACATTAGATTCCCTCTGCAATAACAAACGGAAACTATTATTGTGTGTAGGAAAGAACTGCAGATGCTGGTTTAAATCAAAGATAGACACAAAATGCTGGAGTAACTCAGCGGGACAGGCAGCATCTCTGGAGAGAAGGTTCTCGATCCGCAACGTCACCCATTCCTTCTCTCCAGAGATGCTGCCTGTTCTGCTGAGTTACTCCAGCATTTTGTGTCTACCCTGAAACTATCATTATTGACTTCAGTATGACTTACCCAATTGAACACGTCACAAATTCGTGCAGCTACAGGGTGAAGCACCGCAGTTGCAATTTTTGTAGCCAGTCATTAAAGGGACATTTAATAACACAAGGTACACTGTTCCAGTTCCAAAGGGGTGTGGTCACCAAATAAGTGAATGCTGCAATGATGAAAGGAGGTGAAGGGTGGCCCAGAGTGGTCCAAAAGTCAAGGAGGGACCTGGACAATTGGCGATGAACTGTATCCAGTAGAGGTACATACAGTGGCTTGCAAAAGTTTTCATACCCCTTGAACTTTTCCACATTTTGTCACGTTACAACCACAAACGTAAATGTATTTTATTGGGATTTTATGTGATAGACCAACACATAATTGTGAAGTGGAAGGAAAATGATACATGGTTTTCAAATTTTTTACAAATAAAAAACTGAAAAGTGTCGCGTGCAAAAGTATTCAGCCCCCCCCCCCGCCCCCCCCGAGTCAATACTTTGTAGAACCACCTTTCGTTGCAATTACAGCTGCAAGTCTTTTGGGGTATGTCTCTAGCAGCTTTGCACATCTAGAGACTGAAATTTGTGCCCATTCTTCTTTGCAAAATAGCTCAAGCTCAGTCAGATTGGATGGAGAGCGTCTGTGAACAGCAATTTTCAAGTCTTGCCAGAGATTCTCAATTGGATTTAGGTCTGGACTTTGACTGGGCCATTCTAACACATGAATATGCTTTGATCTAAACCATTCCATTGTAGCTCTGGCTGTATGTTTAGGGTCGTTGTCCTGCTGGAAGGTGAACCTCCGCCCCAGTCTCAAGTCTTTTGCAGACTCTAACAGGTTTTCTTCCAAGATTGCCCTGTATTTGGCTCCATCCATCTTCCCATCAACTCTGACCAGCTTCCCTGTCCCTGCTGAAGAAAAGCATCCCCACAGCATGATGCTGCCACCACCATGTTTCACAGTGGGGATGGTGTGTTCAGGGTGATGTGCAGTGTTAGGTTTCCACCACACATAGCGTTTTGCATTTAGGCCAAAAACTTCAATTTTGGTCTCATCTGACCAGAGCACCTTCCTCCACATGTTTGCTGTGTCCCCCACATGGCTTGTGGCAAACTGCAAACGGGACTTCTTATGGCTTTTTTTTTCAACAATGGCTTTCTTCTTGCCACTCTTCCATAAAGGCCCGATTTGTGGAGTGCACGACTAATAGTTGTCCTGTGTACAGATTCTCCCACCTGAGCTGTGGATCTCTGCAGCTCCTCCAGAGTTACCATGGGCCTCTTGGCTGCTTCTCTGATCAATGCTCTCCTTGCCCGGCCTGTCAGTTTAGGTGGACGGCCATGTCTTGGTAGGTTTGCAGTTGTGCCATACTCTTTCCATTTTCGGATGATGGATTGAACAGTGCTCCGTGAGATGTTCAAAGCTTGGGATATTTTTTTATAACCTAACCCTGCTTTAAACTTCTCCACAACTTTATCCCTGACCTGTCTGGTGTGTTCCTTGGGCTTCATGATGCTGTTTGTTCACTAATGTTCTCTAACAAACCTCTGAGGCCTTCACAGAACAGCTGTATTTATACTGAGATTAGATTACACACAAGTGGACTCTATTTACTAATTAGGTGACTTCTGAAGGCAATTGGTTGCACTGGATTTTATTTAGGGGTATCAGAGTAAAAGGGGCTGAATACTTTTGCACGCGACACTTTTCAGTTTTTTATTTGTAAAAGAATTTGAAAACCATGTATAATTTTCCTTCCACTTCACAATTATGCGCCACTTTGTATTGGTCTATCACATAAAATCCCAATAAAATACATTTACGTTTGTGGTTGTAACGTGACAAAATGTGGAAACGTTGAAGGGGTATGAATACTTTTGCAAGCCACTGTACTTGGCAGAATAGAGCTTCAGAGAACTTCCAGGGTCGTGATCACACAGTCCTGGCAGGCTGATTGCCAGGGAAATCTCTGTAAGGTCAAGTGTAGCCTCGAGTAAATATTCTGACGGCTCATGCAACTAGAAGAAAAAATAGATGGAATCTCATCTCCTTTAGTTTTGAGTTTTCTGCTTCTATTTTAGACCAGGAACATTTTTATTAAAAGGATCAATGGCTGTAAACCAGTGAGGAGCAAATAATATTTAAACAACTGAACCATTCTCACAAAAGGAGAAATTTACAATGCAGCCAAACTAGGTAAAATATTGATAACCCTCAAACCATAATTTATTAATTACAAAATGTAAGCATTATGATTTTCTTAAAATATATTATATAAAAAGCTATTAAAAAATGATGTATAAGCCAGCTTTATAAATCCTTAAAAATAGGTAGAATCTCAGTCTGTAAATCTACCAATATTGAAGACATTCATTAAGCCTGCATAATTGAGAAGCCATTTTCCTGTTGCATCTAAAACAAACCGCATGCCAATGGGTTAAGAATATAGAAAATAGGTGCAGGAGTAGGCCTTTCGGTCCCACAAGTCAGCATGGCCATTCAATATGATCATGGCTAATCATCCTAAATCAGCACCCGGTTCCTACTTTCTCCCCTTATCCCTTGATTCTGTTTGCCCCAAGAGCTATATATCTAACTCTCTCTTGAAAACATCCGGTGAATTGGTCTCCACTGCCTTGATGGCAGAGAATTCCAGGGAAGCATCTGTGGAGGGAATGGACAAGCGATCTTTCAGGTTGGAGCCCTTTTTCAGACTGATTGTAGATGGGGAGAGAAACCTGGAAATTAAGAGGTGGCAGGACAGACCCTGTATCGGATAAACAGGGAAGAAGAGGAATGAAATGAAAAGCTGGAGGGAGGGATATGGGTGGAAAGGGATAGGAGAGGGAAAAGAGGGGGGATAAAATTGTACAAAGGAGGGTAAAAAGCAGGGTGACGGGGGGTGGGGGTGGGAGATGGTGGTATTAATGCGAACACTCAATGATTGGGTAATGGGCAAAAAGAAGGGTATTATTTGAAATTGGATAATTCAATGTTTAAACCATTATGTTGCATGCTACCCAAGCAGAATATGAGGTGCTACTCCTCCAGTTTGTGTGTGGCCTCGGTCTGGCAATGAAGGAGGCCAAGGACAGAAAGATTGTTACGGGAATGAGAACGGCAGTTAAATTTGTTAGCAAATGGGAGGTCTGGCAGGCCTTGGCAGACAGAGAGCAAGTGTTTGGCAAAACAGTTGCCTAGTCTACACGGTCTCACCAATGTTACGGAGGCTGCACCAGGAGCACCAAATGCAGTGGCCAAGGTTTGAAGAGGCACACATGAAGTTCTCTTGCACCTGGAAGGGCTGCTGGGTGTAAGCAAGAATTGAGGTGTAGGGCATGTAAATAATACCCAGAGAAGCAGCATGTTTGGAGGAAAGTGATGAGTGAACCAAGGAGTTGCTGAGAGTGGTCTCTATGGATTGTGGAAAGGGGTGGGGATGGGAAGATGTGATTAGTGGTGGGATCACGTTCAAGGTTGCGGAAATGTTGAAGAATGATGTGTTGGATGTGCAAGTGTGATGTGAAAGTTGAGGATCAGAAATCTACTCTTGTTCTGTCAGGAGTAGGGGCGGGCAGTGAGAGCAAAATTGTGACACGGTGGAGACATAGGAATAGGCTCCAACCGGAACAACGAGGGAATCCATGTTTACTGATCAAAGAGGACATCTCAAATGTACTTGGAACTGAATTTATTGCTCTTTATGTGACTTTCTCAGCCTGTGTAGGCTGACCCTCTATTATATTGACACCATTAGAAAAGAGCAATTTCCGAGCTTTTTTAAAATCATAATAATGAATAGTTTCCATTTGGAATGCAAACTAACTAATTGTAAAAGTGGAAAAAAATATTAAATTAATTTATGTAGTAAGGTGTTAGAGGAATTGCCAGCAAGCTTTAATTTTTTTCGCGCTGGTTGATTCAACATTGGTGCTCCTCAAGGTTGGTTGCTCAATGATACTACTGTTGTCAGCTGGATCCATAATCTTGTCCTCATCAACTGAGCTGTTGCAGTGAAGGTAAAGAGCTTCAAGTTCCCAGGTATCCATTACACCAGTAATCTAAGCTGGTCCATTCACATTCTTGCAGTAATCAAGAAAGCACATCAGTGTACTTATTTCCTTGGGAATCTAAGAAGATTAGACACGTCTATGATGATTCTCTTGAACTTGAACAGATGTGCTATATATAAAAAGTATTCTGATGGGATGCATCTGAGCCCGGTGAGGCAATTTCTCAGCTCTTGACTGCCCGAACTTGCAGGGAGTGGTGAACATAGCCATTTCCATCAAAGGTTCTTCACTTCCTTCCATCCAGTCTATCTTCATGGTGCATTGCATCAGGAATGCCTGGCACCTTGACCATTCCCTTTTTATTATTCTGCCTTCTGGGAAAAGATGCAGCAACCTAAAATACCAGACATCTAGGCAGCTTCTTCCCCATTGCTATCAAACTCCTGAGCCAATCATTTCACATACAACCTGAAGGTATTGCCACAACTCTCCCGCTTAATGCTACTTCATCTGTCATTGCACTTCGGTATTTTTCTGCATTACTTCAGATTGCACAACAATATTTTCAAGTTTTGCCGTTTTGCATTCACCATTGTATTTGTTGCTCTATCTATCATTATCATGTATACCATGCACACTTTGAGCATACAAACAATCAATTTCAGTGCAGTCTGGTGTATATGATAATAAACTAATCTGAATCAGCTTCTAAGGTTAGAATTTATAGTAGTTTTAGCATCAGGGCTGTTCGAAGATTTCATGGGAAGAGAGGTTACATGTAAAATAAAGTGTTTTCCAAATATATCATGTTTTTTATTAGTATTTGATTTCGCAATTATCTTCCTCTTCCATTTTTACGTGCAACATGTTTTTATGATAAACTTGAATCAGGTAAGATTTCTAAAGCAAGTGTGAATGCTATTCCTGGTTTAGCCACCAGGATGCACTTTTGAGCAGCAGGAAATACATCCCTCTCTGACCACAGCCTGATCTTGCAGTAATTTGTGATCTTGTTTTCTTAGGATTGACTGGTTATAGAGGATTTACTGGGGGGTTAAAAAAAAGACCGGTAAAAAGCTATTTTAAAAGCAATTCTATAATTTGACCACTTAACCTGTCAAAGGAAATTGTATCTTATAATGTGCAGTAAAGAACTACAGATGCTGGTTTAAATCGAAGGTAGACACAAAATGCTGGAGTAACTCAGCAGGACAGGCAGCATCTCTGGAGAGAAGGAATGAGAAAGTTTTGGGTCGAGACCCTTCTTCAGACTGATACATTATAATGTTCTGTAAATAACGTAAGAATGAGCTGTTCAAAGAAGGAATGCACCAATTTTTCAATGTTAATTGTAGTGGATTTGCCATATAGACAGACCCAGCCAGATGGATGGGATGAACTTCTCCATAATAAAAACAGAAAATACTGGAAAAACTTAGTAGGTCAAGCGGACAAGGAAGAAGCAGTTAATGTTCCTGGTCTGAAGCCCATAATCAGAACTGAGATTGGGAGAAACAACCCAGTGCAGCTGAGATCCACTACAATGAAATGGCAGCACGAAGATCTCAGTAGAGATTACATTTGGTCTCCATAAAATGTTATTTGCACCATTCCAGGGTGAATTCCAGTACCAAACAGACCAGGTATTTTTATTGTTTTTATTTGCTCATTACTGCATAGAGCAGGAAATAACTCAAGCTGAGCCCCTGCCTGTGGTCCTCCGTGAAGAGGAGGACCACCAGAACCCACGGGAGAAAGGGAGGAAGAAGACCAAGGGGAGCCCAGAAATGATCACCCACACCAAGTGTGGGTTCCAGATAGAGATGTGAATGATAGGCGGTGCAGAAAGGAAGTGAACATCAAAAAAGGCTAGAGATTTTGAAATGAAAAACAAAAACATACTGGAAACACTCAGCAGGTCAGGCAGCAACTGTTAAAAAAGAAATACGAGTTAATATTTTAGGTTGAAAACCCGTTATCTGAAGACCTCTTAAGTGTTTCCAATATATTTGTTTTTTATTTTATTGAGAAAGGATTTCTCATCTGATAGTTTGCAAGCTCTCATGACACACAGTTTCCAGCCCCGCACATAGCCATCTGCCAGTGTTGCTCTCATTTTCCACAAGCACACCAAGACATCTAAGAAAAGTCTCAGGCAGTATCTCAGTACAATAGTGTTCTTCTGCTTTTCTCCAGTGGATCACAGGACCCTCAACTAATGAATGGGGTTGCTTGCTTGCAGAGTTGATCAGTTACTGAAAACAAGTTTCATTCCACCTAAGGTCATCACAAAATAACTGTGTCAGACATCCAAAGATAGAATATTAAAAAAGGACTTAAGGAAAGTTCTTTTGCTTATAATTGTGCAATGTTTCCATGGCTCCCTCTGTCATAGCTTATCCAAATGAGTGAGTCGAGATTCCCATTAGGGTTGGCATTTTGCACCTGCTGTAATTGTTAACACTTCCATGCAGAACATTTCCCATACAGAATCAATCCTCCCATGGCAGGCAGCGTGCTCTATCAAGCAGGCTTCTATGTTTCAATCAATTATGTTACCTAAGCTTGGAGTCAACTGGCTTAATGTATGTGGCGCCGTAATTGGTTTCAACAGTTCAGTTGAAGATATCTTATATCATTGGATCCAATTATCTGTTGAAATTAAAGCTATACTCAAGAATATGGGGGGGGAAAGGGTCATCTTATTAATAAGCAATTACTGACCATCAATCTTTTTCATAGACCATCCCTCTAGGATAAGGACGCTTGCTTTCATTCCATTTATGTGGGTTCTGAGGTGGTTAATGTTGGAACAGAAGACTCTGCCACAGTTAGGTCAGTATGGGCCTGACAGGATGATCAGGTGGATAGTTTGTGAGGTGGTGCATTCATTCTGTCATTCATGCAGGGACTCTCTGTGCTCCCCGTGCATGGATTTGGTTGTCATGTCACCCCAGTGCTTCTTCTTCATTTTGAACAGTCATGGAGCAGATATTCCAGGACTCAGTGCTACATTTCTGAATTTTTTTTGAATCTTTTCCTGTTTCACTGTTCTCCAGTGACAAGCCTTGGAATACACTGTTTAAGAAGGAACTGCAGATGCTGGAAAATCGAAGGAAGACAAAAATGCTGGAGAAACTCAGCGGGTGAGGCAGCATCTATGGAGCGAAGGAAATAGGCAATGTTTCAGGCCAAAACCCTTCTGGTTTCGGCCCAAAACATTGCCTATTTCCTTCGCTGCATAGATGCTGCCTCACCCGCTGAGTTTCTCCAGCATTTTTGTCTACCTTGGAATACACTGTTCATTTTGGGAGTCAGATGCCAGGCATATGAAGGATGTGATGTGATATGGTATGGTATTGGTTTATTGTCACAGGTACCCTGGTAAAGTGAAAAGATTTTGTGTCTTGCAAAATGTGGCTGACATTATGCACTTGCGGTTTTAACGTTAGGGATGTTTGGCTGTGAGAGGACTTTGACATTGGTTATTCTTCTGGTTATTTTGTGAACAATATTGATGGTACTTCCATCGCATTGAATACTTGTTGCAGATGCGCTTGGTTTTCACCCAGAGAGCTGTGAATCTGAGGAATTCTCTGCCACAGAAGGCAGTGGAGGCCAATTCACTGGATGTTTTCAAGTGAGATAGATTTAGCTCTTAGGGCTAAAGGAATCAAAGGATATGGGGAAAAAGCAGGAATTGGGTACTGATTTTAGACAAGCAGCCATGATTATATTGAATGGCAGTGCTGGCTCGAAGGGCCGAAAGGCCTACTCCTGCACCTATTTTTCCATGTTTCTATGCTCAGAAGCGTTTAAAACAGCAGGCCATACTGCTGTTCAATAGAACAGTGTTTTGGCAGATTTGAGCACTTGATCTTCAAATACCCTTTCCCTCAATTAAACTAACATTGTACTGATGCCTTGAAGGCAATGGTGAGTACCATTAATAACGCATGGGAGTCATTAATTCCACAGGCCACATAATCAGAATTATTTACAAGTTAGCATTCTTTTCTGACTTGCACTTTTGCCTACATGTACTTAGAAGACACTTACAGAAAGAATGTTTATACAGTGTGTATATTTAATTCTCCATTTTCAAACATATCCACCCCCCTACTCCCCTCTCATTCCATTGTCCCCCGTGCCCCAGTGCACACACACTTCCCCCACCATCTCCCACCACCCCAGTTACCCTGCTCTGTATGTTCATCTTCCATCCCCGAGTCCCATATTTCCTTTTCATCTCCCATCTTTCCCCTCCACGCTATCCTCTTCCATCCATATCCAGAGCTGGAAAGATCACCAGCTGCAGAGTTGCCTTTTTAAAATGTTGGACATTTGTAATCATCGTATTACAAAACTTTGTACCCATGTTCAGCTTGAGAGGGTGGTGGAGGCCGGTTCTCTGGATACTTTCAAGAGAGAGCTAGATATGGCTCTTAAAGATAGCGGAGTCAGGGGATATGGGGAGAAGGCAGGAATGGTGTACTGATTGTGGATGATCAGCCATGATCACATTGAATGGCGGTGCTGGCTCGAAGGGCCGAATGGCCTACTCCTGCACTATTGTCTATTGTCTATGAATTGTGATTTCTCTCTACGTTGTAAGGGCTAATTATGTGTTTTGAATTAAAACATGAAATTACTCTACATCCACCCCACTTCCACTCTGGTCTCTAGCCTGTCTTTAGTCTCTTAAACCATTCCAATGACACCCAGTGGTAGGTTGAGGAAAAGCATCTCATTTCCAGAGTCAAGAGTGTTTATTTGTCATAAGCACTGGATATAAACTGGAATAATTAAATTCAATGGTTCAATAATACTTTTATTGTCATATGTATTGCAGCAATGTACATTTTGTTTTGTTTTGCATACAGTTCAGTAATATTATCACTATATATCACAGATTAAGACACACAAAGCGCAATAACAGTCATAAATATACAATTACATTATCAGTTATTCCAAGTAAACCAGGCCGTGATAGTGCAAAAACTACAGTATGTAGAGCAACTACATACCGTGGTTCGGTGTTGAGAGGGTTGTGCAGGACGGTTTAGGTTGATGTAAAGAAGTTGTTCTCGGAGGTAATGGTTCTTCGACTCCTGTATCATCTTCCCAACGGTAGCAGCGAGCAGGTGTGGGAGGTTGGTGGGATTTTGATGATATGAGCTGCCTTCATGAGACGGATACCTGTAGAACCTTTGATGATGGGGATGTCAAAAGCCATAGGTAACGTGTGCGGACGTGGCGCCGACGGACGAGATGCCGAAGCAAAGAAGTCAAAGCCAAAGAACCGAATGGAAACGAGGCCGAAACGCCAATAAACCGAAAGAGTATGAAGATGAAACGCCTACTAACCGAAAGGATGGGACGCCTAAATGCAAACTAACCGAAAGGGCGGGACGCCTAAAAACCAATGAACCGAAAAGCTTCGTCGCCTAAAAGCAAACTCACCGAATGGCCACTCTGTCGAAATGCCACCTACCCGAAAGGCGGCGGCGCCTACAAGACAACGAACCGACTGCCGCTCAACAGAAAAGTCCTATAACGGACATGACGTTGCCGGGGGATGGGACTTGTCAGCGATTGGTCCAGACCCCCGCGTCCATCACATCACTGTGAAGGGATGAACATTGTCCCACACCTCTGCTCCACTCGACCCGCAGCCAGCGGAGGGTGGCCGTGGGAGAGTGTGGGCTGTCCCGAGGGATGTGCACCTTCGGCCGCTTTCAACTTGGTGCAGCAGAAAAGGTGGAGATGGGAAGATGTGGCCAGTAGTGGGATCCCGTTACAGGTGGCGAAAATGTTGGAGATTATATGCTGTATGCGATGGCTGATTGGGTGGAAGGTGGGGATAAGGGGGACTCTGTCTTCGTTACGAATGGGGGGAGGGGGAGCAAGAGTGGAACTGCGGGATATAGAGGAGACGCTAGTGAGAACCTCATCTATAATGAAAGAGGGGAACCCCCGTTTCCTAAAGAATGGAGACATCTCTGATATGGTATGGAACACCTCATCCTGGGCGCAGATGCGGCGTAGACAGAGGAATTAGGAGTAGGGGATAGAGTCTTTACAGTAAGCAGGGTGGGAAGAAGTGTAGTCAAGATAGCTATGGGGGTCAGTTGGTTTGTAGTAGATGTCAATCAATATTCTGTATCCTGTGTTGGTGACGGTGAGATCTAGAAACGGTAGGGAGATGTCGGAGATGGTCCAAGTGAATTTGAGTACAGGATGGAAATTAGTGGTGAAATTGATGAAGTCAGTGAGTTCTGCATGGGTACAGGAGGTAGCACCAATGCAGTTGTCAATGTAGCCGAGGTAGAATTTGGAGATAGGGCCAGTGTACGCCTGGAACAGGGATTGTTTGACGTACCCTACAAAGAGGCAGGCATACCTAGGGCCCATGCGAGTGCCCATAGCTACGCCTTGGATTTGGAGGAAGTGGGAGGAGTCGTAGGAGAAGTTGTTGAGGGTTAGGACCAGCTCTGCTAGGCGGAGGAGAGTATTGGTAGATGGAAATTGGCTGGTTCTGCGGTTGAGAAAGAAATGAAGGGCTTTAAGTCGAGGTATGTCAAAAGCCATGATGTTCTGGCAAATCCACTACTTTCTGCAGACTCCTTCATTCTAGAGCAGTCAAGTTACTGAAATACGCCATGATGCAGCCATTCAATATACTCTCCACCATACAATTCCGCCCTCAGGTTTAACACTGAGCAACAATTTCAGATAGACAAAAATGCTGGAGAAACTCAGCGGATGCAGCAGCATCTATGGAGCGAAGGAAATAGGCAAAGTTTTGGGCCGAAACCCTTCTTCAGACTGAATCAGTCTGAACAGTCTGAAGAAGGGTTTCGGCCCAAAATGTTGCCTATTTCCTTCGCTCCAAAGATGCTGCTGCACCCGCTGAGTTTCTCCAGCATTTTTGTCTACCTTTGATTTTCCAGCATCTGCAGTTCCTTCTTAAACAATTTCAGATACACAGCTTTTCCAGCTTGTTTCAGAACAGAACATTTCTGATTAATGGTTATCATACTCCAACGTTAAGACAGTTTTTCTCTGCAGTCTATTTTTTCTCTGATGCTGTCTAACTTGAGTATTTACAGCAGTCTGTTTATTTCCGATTGCCAGCTTCTGCAGTGTTTTATATCTCACAGTTCTGAAAGCCTGACCTGAGTTACTACAGCACTTTGTGTCTGTCTTTAGAGGAGGACAATTGCAGAAGCAGCAGTGGCAGGGAAGATTCAGACATACTGAGATTCAAACTGTGCTGTCGCTGAGACTCTTGGAGAACCAGTCAGGCAATAGAGTGTGGATCTGACACAGAAACCTCCAGACCAAAGCAACCCCATATGATCATTTCTGTAAACCCTTGCCGGCCCCCAGATGACCGCTTTCCTATCCAGTGGGGAGATTGTTTGTTTCTTCAATATTCAATGGCAGAAGTATAGAACGTCACCCTTATCACATTCGCATCGTCCCATAACCAAAGGCCTAGATCGCCATATTTAGAGCGAGTTGCCAGCTTTTCTCATGAACCTGTGAACTATCTTGGGACAACTTTCAGGTTTCAGGTCTTAGACAAATGGAAGTATTGTTTCATGTAATTTCCAAACAAATGATCAAAATTGCTGAATTTCATATAAGAATAGACATTTTAATAAAAATATATGTATGATTACATCCACTGTTTGCTGTTAATTAAAAGCTGTTAATCTGTGCCCTGCTTCCTGGATGTAAGAATACAGTTGACAAAAATGGCGCTAAAGCTTCAGTGTGTAGGTTTTAGGCGTTCTCTAAATTCTTTAATTGAATTGCTGCTTTACAGTACATTTACATGCATTTATTGTCGTTCTTTCAACAATAAGGCAACAATGTGACAATGAATAAGAAAATAAAAATAGGTGAACAGTGGCACAACAGTAGAGTCGCTGCCTTATAGCATCAGAGACCCAGGTTCGATCCTGATTACGGGTGCTGTCTGTACGGAGTTTGTACGTTCTCCCCATGACTGCAAGGGTTTTCCCGAGGTGCTCGGGTTTTCACCCACACTCCTAAGACGTACAGATTTGTAGGTTAATTGGCTTTGGTAAAGATTGTAAATTTGTCCTAGTGTGTAGGATAGTGCTAGTGTACAGGGATTGCTGGTCAGCACGGACTTGGTGTGCCGAAGGGCTCGTTTCCACACTGTATCTCTAAACTAAACAAAGCTGCACTTAGCCTGTGGTCTGATTGTAACACTCAAGAGAATCATTATTTTCTGTTCTCTTGTTATAGAATGCGTTTTATTGACCCCCTACATGCGTCTTTCCACTACACCCTATCACCTTCATTCGTGTTTATATGAGAAGATAGTAAGTGATTTGATCCTAGCCTCCCTTCCCTGAAATGCATGGTTGTCTTTAAGATCATTGGAAACTTGTTTAACAGCAGAGTTATGAAGGTAAACCGATGTATTCTAGTTTCATAGCACAATAACCCAATAGCTTTGTATAAAGTGCATTTGCGCATACGGATCTCTATGTTCACCTTGCTGCCTCTTGTATTCTATGCCCCATATGATGAAATGCACCACATGCCTTCTTCACCACCTTATCCACATGTGTTGTCTCTATTAGGAAAGTATGAACTTGTCCCTAATGGTCTCTCTGTTCATCAACACTTCTTGGGGCCCTTCACTGGGTATGTTTTATTCTTATTTGACTTCCCAAAATAGCTGACCACACACTTATTGGGATTAATTTCCATCTGCCAAAGCTCTGCCCAATTCTTCAGCTGATCCCAAACTCGCTGCAGCCTTGGACAATCTTCTTGGTTATCTATGACATGACCAATTTTTGGTCATTCTCAAGCTTACGAATCATAGGTCTTACATTCACAAACCTCGAAGGTGTTAGCACCGAGGCTCACATACATCTAACCAAAAAAACATCCTTTCACCACCACCCCTTGCCTTATTTTACCAAGCCAATTTGAATCTAAATTTGCTAGTTTGCCTTGGATCCCCTGTGTGTTATCTAACCTTCAGGACGAGCCTATCATGTGTAACCTTGTCAAAGTTCTTAATAAAGTCAATATTGGCAACATCTAATGCCCTACCTTCATCGATCTTCGTAGCTAGCTCTTCAGAAAACATATCTTTCCAATGATACATACAATGAACAGGATTTCCTGCACACAAAGCCATGCTGTCTATCCTTAATCAGCCTCTGTCTCTCCAACTGTAAATAAATTCTGTCTCTTAGAATATTTTCCAATAATTTCCTGACCTCTGATGTAAGACTCACTGGCCAGACTTACTAAATTGCTAGCATGTAGGAAGGAACTGAAGAATGGTCTCGACCCGAAATGTCACCCTTCTATCTAGAGATGCTGCCTGTCCCGTTGTGTTACTCAAGCATTTTGTGTCTATCTTTATTAAATTGCTAAGTTGTTTCATACTTTTTGGGATAAAATAGTCTTTCTGGTGAAGTAATTTTTTAATTGAAATGAACTGTTCATTTCTAAACCAAATAAGCATCACTGGAGCCTTGAATCGGAAGAAAATATTCCTTTGAATCACAAATCCAAATTCCTAGGTAGGAGGTACGTAGCCTTAAGACAGAATCTTACTTTTCTTTATTTCCATGCAGGGAACAACAAGTATAAATATTATGAGTGGAAATGGTATGATTATTTCCTTTTTATATCAGGAATAAATCAACTTGTTGCAGTGTTCAAAATGCAGAAGGTGAATGTCATACTGGAGTCTGATATAGTAGGTATGTTACAAAACTTACCTTCAGCGGCGCTGCAGTTCTGCCACTGCCCGTGTGCGTGACTTGCCGCCTTTGAGAAGGGGCGGATTTAAAATGCGATATTTCGGCAGCCTATTCAAATCGATGTCTGTCAGGTAAATTAGCTGCCGTTTTATTAAGTTTATTAAGTTTATTAAAATTAGCGCTGGATAATTAAATTGTTGGAGTAAAATTAAAATCATCTTCAAACGCCGACAACGGGACGGATTTCACGCACGGGACAGGTAAAAGAAAGCCGTTTATTTTTTCATATAAACTTGCTTCTTAGGATGCCTTTAATACAAATTTCAAGTTGCGAAAATGTGACTATGTAAATATACGAACCGGCAGTATTTTTCCTGCCGATATTGGGGTTTAATTCACTGCAACCGCAACGTTCCAAACCAGCGCGTTCCACAAAATCCCACTCGCAAGATGATTTAAATGCCCATTAATTTACAGGAATTAAACACTAAATTCCTTCCATTTGGCCTATAAATTAATGACAATGAGATTTAAAAATAATGTTATATTGTGAATTCTTGTGTGAATGTTATTTGGACACTTAGGCTTTTTTAAATATGTTAAAAATGTTCTTAAGAAATGGATAGATATTTAGATCTAGTAATTGAATTTTGTAATTAGCTACAATTGGGTAACTAACTAATTATATGCTTTAATTTCAGGTCATCCAAGTAAGATTGTTTCATATTTGTTTCAGAATGCTTCAATCTATAATAACTGAAAATGTCATTAAGTTCTCTTAATTTTTAAGAAAGTTATGGGCTTTTGACTGTCCATGATCACAGCTTTTGTGTTAAGTCAATGGAAAAGCAATAGGGAACAAGATGCTAATTTCCGAGTATGAAAATGGCCATACCTTTTTTAATACTGAAGATATGAAAGTGAATTAGGTGTCAAATTAAACTTCTTTTTATGCTTTATCTGATGGGATAAATTGCAGACTAGATTTTTAAAATCTCAAAATGTTGTAACATTGCTAGATATAGATCCTGCTTCAGTCAACATGTTTGAGCTTGCTAATGAGTGCCTGATTGCTGCACAATTTGTGCTGTATTAGGTAACCTTCAATATAATGGTTTGAAAGCAGAGGTTTCACAAATCAGAAAATAAAGAGGACATTCGGAGGATGTACAGGCTTATTCTATGGTGTTCATTTTTCTTCTATAGACCTTCACTAGCATCCAACAAATGACCTTCAGGGCAGCTGTCTCCTACTCCAGCACACCTGGCTTACAAAGAAGATAGCTTTTATTGAGAAAGTGTTATAAAACAATGTTCAATTATTTGGTTTTCTATACCCTTTTGATTAATGCTATAGTAGCTATCATGGATAGACACAAATTGATGGAGTAACTCAACGAGGCAGGCAACACCTTCGGAGAAAATGGATACGTGATGTTTCGGAACCCTTCAGACTGATTGCAGGGGGTGCATGGAAAAAAAACTGGGAGAGAGATGGGACCCGTCAAATCATGGCCAGATATAGGAAGGATGTCAATAAACTGAAAAAGAGTGCAGAGTAGATTTACGAAGATGTTGCCAGGACTTTAGGGGCTGAGCTATAGGGAGAGTTGAGCAGGCTAAAACTTTATTTCTTGGAGAGCAGAAAGATGAGGGGTGATCTTATAGAGATCGTATAAGATCATGAGTGGAATAGATAGGGTCCATGCACAGAGTCTTTTACCCAGGTAAGGATTTTATTCAATAGATTGCAGGGGACTGAGGAGTAATCTTATAGAGGTGTATAAAATAATGAGGGGAATAGATAAGGTGAGTCTTTTATCCAGAGTAACAGAATCAAGAAGCAGAGGACAGAGCTTTAAGGTGAGTGGGGCAATATTTAATAGGAACCTGAGGGGCAATCTTTACACTCAGAGGGTGGTGGGTATATGGAACGAGCTGCAGGAGGAGGTAGCTGAGGGATTTAAAAGGTACATGGATAGGAAAGGTTTTTAGGGAAATGGTGAAACGCAGAAAAATGGTACTAGCTTAGATGGGGCACCTTGGTCAGCATGGATGAGTTGGGCCAAAGAGCATGTTTCTGTGCAGTATGACTGACTTTATGACTGTCTATTAAGCAAGATTCTCTTAAAATATTTCAGACTCTTAAATCATTTGTGGTAAAATGAGATGATGTGATTTTCAATGCAGGATTACAAGTGTATTGGCAATACAAAAGTGAACAAAACTGACATATGCTGTAATTGAAAACCAATACGATAATGAAATATTAATCGATACATAAAAGTGAAGTTATAAAGGGGTGTTACTTTCATCTATTTAGAGCAAAACTTTAACGTTATTCAGTGACTGTACATGCAAGAATCATATGGATCATTTCAAAATGTAGTTACAAGAAGCATTTTAGATGTCAATCTGGTATGCAATTGACATTTAAATTATTTGACAGCTATTATCTTCTTTCAAAGCGTAGTCCTTAAACTCCTGACCCCCCCCCCCCCCCCCCCCTCCTCCACTACCTCTTGCAATTTATTATCCTCTCTTATTAAGCGACTGACTCTGATTTGCAGAGACCAATTATATGTAATATCTAAACCGGACATATTTAATATATTTACAACTAATCTGTTTAGTTTAGTTTATAGATACAGCACGGAAACATGCCCTTGGAGTGTGGGAGGAAACCGAAGATCTCGGAGAAAACCCAGGCAGTCACGGGGAGAACATACAAACTCTGTACAGACAGCACCCGTAGTCGGGATCGAACTTCTGGCGGTGTAAGCGCTGTTAAGGCAGCAACTTTACCTTTGCATCACCGTGCCGCCCTGTGGAGGCCATTTTTGTGAAGGTCGTGTTTATGCCTTGAGAAACTGATGATATCCCTCCTTAAACACCTGCAATCCTGGTGCCAATGCTACTCACACAATCACCGTGTGGCTGGATATTGCATGGTGTAGTCTAATGATGATAAAGGAATAGTGGCAACTCCCAGTCAGAACTGTTGTGATCTAGAGAACTTAAATATTTCCGCACTTGTGCATATGACAATAAATTTAACTTCAGATGATTTGACTTGCTGGGATACTAGGGCACAGGCATCTCTGTCAAAATTAGTTTAGTGAACTACGTTTGTGCAATCAATGGTGAGGCAGTTACATATGGAGTCGAGTGACAATGGTGCCGACTGCTTTGTTCTGGGGTTGAACTAAATGTTACAGGCCAGAACATGTTGGAATTCTATAATCCTGTCTTGTAAATGCTGCAGGAAGGAACTGCAGATGCTGGTTCAAACCAATGATAGGAATAGAATTAGGCCATTCGAACCATCAAGTCTACTCCGCCATTCAATCATGGCTGATCTCTTTCTCCCTCCTAACCCCATTCTCCTGCCTTTTCCCCATCACCTCTGACACCCGTATTAATCAAGAAGGTGTAGGAGTTCAGACAAAAAATGCTGGAGTAACTCAGCAGGACAGGCAGCATCTCTGGATAGAAGGATGGGTGACGTTTCGGGATGTGACCCTTCTTCAGACCCTTCAGATCCCGCTTGGAAATGCCTGAGAGGCGTTGACTGGTCAAATGTTGAGACATTTACCATTGGCCATAACTTTGTGGCTCCCGTGTTGATCAGGCTAAAGCAGTTTAGTATCTGATCATTAGGATGTAAAAGCATTAGTCTGTCGGCGACCTATCGGGACACATAGTCACGTACAATCCTGCCTTCAGATCTGGATAAGATCACTGATTAACAATCAAATATGGACATTTAGTTGGCTTATGCCTTTCATAAACCCAGTGCATTAAGGCTAAGTGTAACATTTGTGATGAGATTTGAACAGTTGTTAGCCAGATGGCTACAATTGCGTGATCTATTTATTTGAAATTGGTTCAATTGATAGGATTGTGAAATGAGACAGGGGTTAGGTTTTA
Organism: Malacoraja senta; assembly: GCA_038087875.1. NCBI lineage: Eukaryota > Metazoa > Chordata > Chondrichthyes > Rajiformes > Rajidae > Malacoraja > Malacoraja senta. The sequence continues at coordinate 34,687,243 of CM075981.1, read as the reverse complement.
AGCTTAATTATGGATGAGCTCAGCAACTCTACCAACACTTCCGCACACTAGTGAAGGAGGACAACATTGTCAGAAATGGTGGTTTTTGAATGAAACGTTAAACAAAATTCCTCTGGTGGATGTTCCGAACCTTTGGGTCTTTTCCAGTTGTTATAGGTATTGTTCTTGCCTTTCCTGACAACAACAAAAACAGATTAATTCAGATTATTGTCTTGTGAAAACAAACTATATTAAAAAAAACTATTGTAGTTTTATAATTGGAGCACAAAAATAAATTGTTGTTTTTTAGGTATTTATGATGCTTCTAAGAGCCTGTTCTACTGCTATTTAAATGCAACTCTAAATTTCTATCCAGTTGAAAGCAGATATTTTCATTTACACTGACTGATTTCAGCAAATAACTATCTGTTTGTACATCTTTAACATATACTGCCTCTGTGAAGTACATAGGCAGCAGGAGCAATGTATAGTGATGTATAGTGCAGGAAGGAACTGCACATGCTGGCTTAAGCCGAAGATAGACACAAAAAGCTGGAGTAACTCAGCAGGACAGAGTATCTCTGGAGAGAAGGAATGGGTGATGTTTCTGGTCGAGACCTTTCTTCAGACAGATGAATAGTGTTAATACTCTATGAAAACCAACTCCAAACTCACGCGTCATCCTGACTTCGAAGTAATTTACCGTCCTGTGTAGGAAGGAACTGCAGATGCTGACACAAAATGCTGGAGTAACTCAGTGGGACAGGCAACATCTCTGGAGAGAAGGAATGGGTGATAGACTGAAGAAGGGTCTTGACCCAAAACATCACCCATTCCTTCTCTCCAAAGATGCTGCCCATCCCGTTGAGTTACTCCAGCATTTTGTGTCTATCTTCGTAATTTACCATCATTATTGCTGGATGACATGGCATTGGTGGATATTACCACATGTCTGATGCCTGAGATCATGAGCAATAGTACAGGGCTCTCGCTTAACTTTTTTTCCCTGTTGCCAGCCGGGCAACCTTGGCAGCTTTTTAGGTTGCCAAATGACAGTTTAGGTGGTCATTTAAGACGGTTTTCATGACGCGTGCAATAATGTGCTCGGACAAAGTGCGTAGTTACCAGTCGGAATTATGCTCAATGAAGCATTCACATATTATTTCTGCTTCAAATAAAGTCACAAACTAAACATATTCACCAATCAAGACATGATATATACCACAATGCCATGCAGCAAAATTATAATACAGTATCTCAACTCTTTTTACACATTGCAATTAATGCAATTCCTATTATTTCTTTCCACTTCCAAAGCAAAAATGTGGTTGGATTATTCAGCGTATGATCAACTTGTGTCAATAAATCCTGGACCATGATAACATATATGCTTAACCATGCACACTACAGATTGATGCAAGCATGTTTTCGCTGAAGGACTGAAAATTATCATGACATGGCCATAGCATGGGTCGTTATTGCTATTGGTACAGAAACACTCTCGCTTCCCACATAATTTATCCAAAACAAAATATACAGGTTGCAAGGAATTTTCTAAAGGCATTTTATGATAATAGCTGTTGAAACTGACTATACCCATCTGACAGGTTAAACATGACACTAACTAACAAGAGATGGCCAAAGGACATAAATGCAGCAAATGTTCTTTTGGTAATATATTTAAAGGTGTCAAGACGCCACATTACCGGGGATTTAGATTAGATGTATGTGTTGTGAACAGCAATGAAGATACCCAGTTTGTAAGCACCAAATTAAAAAAAAATTGTTGATAAACGCTTTTTCCATCATTCCCACTTCAGAATTAACGTTAAAATTTCAACTGAAATGTCTCCTGTCCAAATTTGTGATGTATATGACTGACTGGAGAAGTAAAACCTGGATAAATCCAATGTATAGTTGTGAATGTTGCTCATTAAATAACTACAGTACTGATACTCCATATTAAGAGCATTGATTTGCCGTTAAAATGAATTCTGTAATAACGTGTCAACGGTAGCAGTGACTATCGAACACTGCGGTTTTAATGTTTCACGTGTTCACAATTTAATTAATGCATCTTTATGGATTAAAACAAATAATAACATTGGGAATTAAAACATATTTGATTGCATTCCGTTATCAAACATAGTCAATGTTCGCTCTGAAGACATTTCCAGCACAATAGGGTCGAGAGGAGGGGGGGGGTGTTAATCAGTGCAGTATGGATAGATGGCGGTGGGGGGGGGGGGGTGTTGAGAAGGCAATCTGTGCGGAATGGATGGATTGAGGCAGGGGAATTAGTGCGTGTTGGTTGGAGTAGGTAAAATTGTGAGGGGAGAGCGCGGGGATGACAGTGGGGTTGAATGGGGGGATCTGTGCAGGATGGATGGGGGGGCAGTGCAGGATGGATGGGAAGGGGGGTCAGTAGAGGATGAATTGGGGGAACAAGTGTAGGATTGATGGGGGGTGGCAGGAGAACCAATGCGAGGTAGATAGGGAGATCAGTGCACGATGAATAGATGGGGGGGGGGGGTAGATGAGGAGGGGAGCACACGGGATGTCAGTGAGGACTGAATAGAGGCAGGAATGGGGATCAGTGCGGGATGGAGAGGAGGGGTCTCAGGATAAGGGGGGTGGAGGAGGTGGGAAGGAAGGTCAGCGCTCCTCGGACAACACCGGCATCATCGCTGCCTTGGCCGTCCCTGTCCATTGCCAAGTGCTGCCACTAAAGGGGGAGGCAGTTGGGATCTCCTCGCCACCGCCTCCCCTCCTCCGCCAACCAACAGGAAGGTGCGGGGCCGAGCGGTGCAGCTGCTTCAGACGGCGGAAGAAGGCCTCCCTCAATCCCTCCCTCCTCCCTCCGGCCTCGGCGTGCGAAAGCGCCGTTGGCGGATTGGCAGGCAGCGGCCATTATCAGGCCGGGCGAGGTGCGGGAGGAGGAGGAGATGGTGCTGGCCCGTCATTCGCTCCGACCCTCCGTCACGCCACACTTAGTATTTTTCCCACGCATTACAGCCGTCGCTGACACAAAACGTCACGTTCCTTTTCTCCAGAGATGCTGCCTGACCCGCTGAGTTACTCCAGTTTTTTGTGTCTATCTTCGGTATAAACCAGTATCTGCAGTGCCAAGCCAGGCAAAATGACTCGCTGTTTAGGTTGCCAGGCGGCACTTTGGGTGGTCAGTGGCACCCGGGCAACTGCTAATTTCGAGCCCTGTAGTATTATTATTATTTTTATTTTTTATTTTTTATTTATTAGAAGTATTTTACATTACAGTAATCTGCAATAACGTAAATTTATACAGTTCTTGTACCACTTCTGTTTTTGAACTTTAATGGAAAAAAGAATAGAAAGAGCTAGCAAGAACAGTCAGTGAGTGAATGAAAAAAGTGGCCCAGGAACACACATGTGAACCCAAACCACAAGAAGTAGTTAAAGAAGAAAAGAAAAAAAAGAGAAAAAAGAAAATAAGATAGGACAATATGAAAGGAGCCCTGTAGTATTATGAGGAAAATGGGACTAATTGTATAATTTGTTCTAAGTACCAGTACAAACACAAATCAAATCAAGTCGTCAAGTCACATTTATTTACATAGCACATTTAAAAAAACAACTCTCAATGGCCAAAGTGCTTTAGTATAAAGTGCCAAAGTATAAGAATAGTATAACAAACAAACTACATACATATATACATATAGCCCTCGCTCAGAGGACGTCAAGAAAGGCTTGGGAGTACAGATGAGTTTTTAGTCTCGACTTAAAGGAGTCGATGGAGAGGGCAGTTCTGATGGGAAGAGGGATGCTGTTCCACAGTCTAGGAGCTGCAACCGCAAAGGCGCGGTCGCCCCTGAGCTTATGCCTAGACCGCGGGATATTCAGCAACCCCAAGTCGGCCGATCTGGGGGACCTGGAGGTGGTGTGATGGGTGAGCAGACTTTTAATGTAGGTGGGGGCAAGCCCATTGAGGGCTTTGTAGACAAAAAGGAGGATCTTGAAATTTATCAGTGGAGCCAGTGGTGAGAGGCCAGGATCGGGGGTGATGTGGTCCCTTTTTCGGGTGCCTGTCAGGAGTCTCGCTGCAGCGTTTTGGACCAGTTGCAGGCGGGACAGGGATGATTGGCTGATGCCAGTGTAAAGGGAGTTGCAGTAATCTAGGCGGGAGGAGATAAATGTGTGGATGATCTTTTCGAGGTCATCAAACTGGAGGAATTGTTATATTTTAGCTATTGTCCGAAGCTGAAAGAAGCTAGCTTTTACCACGGCGTTGACTTGTTTGTCAAATTTCAGTGCTGAGTCAAATATCACGCCAAGGTTTTTGACGTGAGGTTTGAGTAGTGGGGTAAGGCTTCCAAGGCTGCCTGCTATCATTTTGATTGAGTCCGAGGGACAAATCTATATTTTATCATTCCGTTATGTAAACTGTATAGTTCTGTATTGTTTAACGATATTTACAACACATCAGGTCAAAATAAAAATACTTGGTATATATAAAAAAGGGAAATGTGCACAATACCCTGCCGATCAGGCAGCATCTGTGGAGAAAGAAACAGAGTTAACATTTTTTGGTGGTGACCGTTCATCAGCATGTTTTCTTTGTCAAATATTCTGATCAGTTTTTAATAATTGTGAAACCATTACGCTGTTGCATTAAACAAGTGTCAATGAAGCACTTCTTAACAAATTTTCACATTTTCCAATATTATACTCAGTTTGCAATGACTTTGGTCACAAACTACCCTATATCTCGTTGTTGATTCATTACGTTGACTCCTTCACAGTTTCCTTTCCTACATAGCTTCACATAGCAACAATAATTAATTCCAATTATTTATAAATTATAAGTGGCACTCATTGTCACTTGTCGACCAGAAAGACCCTAATGCCACATTTTGTTTCCTGTTAGCTAATCTTCCACCCAATATGTTACCACCTACAGAATTTAAAATATTTTCTGCAATAATTTTTGATGCAGTATCATGTCAAATATCTTCACAGAACCATGTTGACGCCTGAATATTTTTACTTTTGAATCATGCTTTATTATCACGTGATATGTCACAGTGAAATTCTTTGTTTTGCATTCCATACACAAAGTATGCAAAGAGTCGCCACGTATAGGGCTCCAACAAAGTTACAAAGTGTTCAATGTAGTCTCAATGGTCCTTCTTTGTTCTCGGTGGCCCCCCCACCCACAGTGCCCCCCCTTGTTCTCGGCGACGCCCGTCTACCGCGACCCGATATCCAGGGATTCTGACCATAGGGACTCCGACTTCACTCTGCACCGGCTTCCCTGTGGGCCACAACGCCCTGTGGGTGCCTTCCGACGCACACAGCACCCTGAGTAGCAATGTTACAAAATTTTGAGATTTAAAAAATCAAGTCTGCAATTTATCCCATCAGATAAAGCATAAAAATAAGTTTAATTTGACACCTAATTCACTTTCATATCTTCAGTATTAAAAAGGTTATGGCCATTTTCATACTCTGAAATTAGCATCTTGTTCCCTATTGCTTTTCCATTGACAACTCAAAAGCTGTGATCAAGGACAGTCAAAAGCCCATAACTTTCTTAAAAATTAAGAGAACTGAATGAAATTTTCAGGTATTATAGATTGAAGCATTCAGAAACAAATATGAAACAATCTTACTTGGATGACCTGAACTTAAAGCATATAATTAGTTAGTTACCCAATTGTAGCTAATTACAAAATTCAATTACTAGATCTAAACATCTATCCATTTCTTAAGAAAAGGTTAACATTTTTAAATAGCCTAAGTGTTCAAATAACATTCTCGTAAATTAATGGCCATTTTAATCATCTTGCGAGTAGGTTTTTGTGGAACGCGCTGGTTTGGAACGTTGCATTTGCGGTGAATTTAAACCCCATATCGGCAGGAAAAATACTGCCGGTTAGTATATATACATAATGACATTTTCGCAACGTGAAATTTTGATTAAAGGCATCCTTAGAAGCAAGTTTATATATAAAATAAACGGCTTTCCTTTACCTGTCCCGTACATGAAATCCATCCCCGTTGTCGGCGTTGACGGCTTTAGAAGATTATTTTTAATTTACTCCTGTTCGTAAAATATCCAGTGCAGTTTAAGAGAAACTTAATAAAACGGCAGTTGAAGCGATTATTCTTTAGCAGCTAAACAGCCTGACAGACATTGATTTGAATAGGCTGGAGAAACAAGGCATTTTAAACCCGCCCCACTCTCAAAGGCGCCAAAGTCGCGCACACGGGCAGTGACAGAACTGCAGCGCCGCTGAAGGTAAGTTTTGTAACATACCTACCCTGAGTGCGAAGTACTGCTCTGTTGTAATTTCCATAAAGGGCCTGTCCCACTTACGCGATTTTTTTGGCAACTGCCAGCACCCGTCACAGTCGCAGCAGGTAGCCAAAAATTTTCAACATGTTGAAAATCCAGCAGCTACCAGAAAAAGGTAGACTCTTTGGGCGACTACTCACGACCAAACAGGCGCCACCCCGCGACACCGAATCCATGCCGTCTATAGATCACCCGTTCGCATTAGTTGTATGTGATGCCACTTTGTCATCCATCCCCTCAGATGAGGACTGTGATATGAAACTCAGAAACTTAGCATGCAGGTTGAGCAAGTAATCAGGAAGGCTAACAAAACATTGGTCTTTATTGCAATGAGTATGGAGTATAAAACTGAGGAAGCTCTGTTGCAACTTTACAAGTTGATAATCTGCACCTGGGTTGACATGCCTCATTTCCAAATATAAAGAATGTGTGCAGTGAAGGTTCACCAGCGTGATTCCTGGACGAAGGGATTAACAAATGAAGGAAGGTTGTGCAAATTGGCACACACTCATTGGTGTTTAGAACAATGAGAGGAGAGCTTATTAAAACCCATAACATTATGAGAGCCTTTTCCAGCTCCTGTTTAGTTTAGTTTCATTTGGTTTAGAGATATAGCGGGGAAACAGGCCCTTTGTCCGACCGAGTCCGTGCCGACCAATGATCACCATACACTAACTAGTTCTGTGTTATCCCAGTTTTGCATCCTACATGCTAGGGGCAATTTACAGAAGCCAATTAACCTACAAACCTACACTTCTGTGGCATGTGGGAGGAAACCGGAGCACCCAAGGAAAACCCGCGTGGTCACAGGGTGAAGGTACAAACTGTGCAGACAGCACCCGTAGTAAGGATCGAACTCGGGTTTCTGGCACAGTAAGACAGCAACTCTACCGCTGCGCCACTGTGCCACCCTAATTATTATATTCTCTCTTTGAATTTCTATTCCAGTCCTTGGACTATGGGAATTGTTTCTCTCTATTTATCCTATCTAAACCATTATGATTTTGTACAGCTCCTTCATCTCTTTTGTCAACTTTTTTTAAACTTCCAGCAAACCTGACCTCAGCCTCTCCAGTCAGATCTCATCAGAGTTTTGCTTCTTTCAGCTAGGAGCAGGTTTCTGTCAGCTGAGCAGAGGGGAGTGCCGTGAATGGATCTGAAAACGGAAAGAAAGCTGTTGTCTTCACGAAGCAAACAGCTGCATTGCAGGGTCTGGCGATTGCCGTTGGCATCAGTCTAGTGACTTCAGTGTCAATTGTGCAATGTGGGCCACTGAATATATGCAGCCCATTTCCTGCTAAATGCTGGAAATTCCACTGGCCTTAGTTTAGTTTAGAGATACAGCGCAGAAACAGGCCATTCGGCCCACCGAGTCTGTGCTGACCAGCAATCCCCACACATTAGCACTATCCTACACACACTAGGGACAATTTACACTTATACCACGCCAATTAACCTACAAACCTGTACGTCTTTGGAGTGTGGAAGGAAACAGAAGATCTCGGAGAAAACCCACGTAGGTGACTGGGAGAACGTACAAACTATGTACAGACAGCACCCATAGTCAGGATCGAATCCAGTCGGGATTGAACCCGTGTCTCTGGTGCTGCAAGTCCCGTAAAGCAGCAACTCTACCACTGCGCCACCGTGGCGTCCTTATGGAGTGTCACCCTTATGCCCATGTGGAGTGTTGCTTCAAAGATGTCAGCATTTCTCATCTCGCCCCTGGTTGTTAGGCCTCTGGTCCACAGCCAGCTCAGCCAGAGTGGAGGCATCATGGTGAGATGCTCGTAACACAATACTAACAGGTTTTGAGGATTCGGATCAATGATGGAGGAAGAACACACAGGCAATATAACATTTAAAGCACAAACATTTAATAAAGCAACAACCAAACAATGAGAAGATAGCAATAGAATAGCAATGCAACTTCAGTTAAAGCAAGAATAAAAACATAAATAAATCACAACTTAAATAGCAGCAGAAAATGGTAAATATACACTGAATCTCACATGTCCTTCAGCCCCAAAGGCTGTAACTTCAAAAGCTTATTGCATATAAAAGCTTATCTCGGACCCGCTGACTCTCAGCATAGGAACAACGCAAGGCTGCGTACTCTACCCTCTCCTTTACTCTCTCTACACCAACGACTGCTTCTCCACAGACACCTCTGTCAAGCTTCTCATTTTTGCGGACGACTCAACCCTGACTGGACTGATCCAGGATAGGGAGGAATCTGCCTACAGACAGGAAGTGACACAGCTGCCGTCCTAGTGCCATCACAACAACCTGGAGCTCAATGCTCTTAAGACAGTGGAATTGATTGTAGACTTTAGGAAAGCTCCCCCTTCCCTCCCCCCAACTCACCATCAACAACACCACAGTCACATCTGTGGACAAAATGTTTAAGAAAGAACTGCAGATGCTGGAAAAATCGAAGGTAGACAAAAATTACTGGAGAAACTCAGCGGGTGAGGCAGCATCTATATAGTGAAGGAATAGGCGACGTTTCAGGTCAAGACCCTTCTTCAGACTGATGTCAGGGTGGGGGGAGGGGAAAGTAAGGAAGAGGCGGAGATAATAGGCTTTGTGGGAGAGCTGGGAAGAGGAAGGGCTCTGAATGGCTATCTGAAATTAGAGAAGTCAATGTTCATACCGCTAGGGTGTAAACTACCTAAGCAAAATATGTGCTGTTCCTCCAATTTGTGCTGGGCCTCTCACTGGCAATGGAGGAGGCTCAGTACAGAAGGATCAGATTGGGAATGGGAGGGAGAGTTGAAGTGCTGAGCAACCTGGAGATCAGGTTGGTTAATACGAACTGAGCGGAGGTGTTGGGCGAAGCGATTGCCGAGCCGGCGCTTGGTCTCACCTGGAACAGCGGATGCAGTAGATGAGGTTGGAGGAGGTGCAGGTGAACCTCTGCCTCACCTGGAAAGACTGATTGGGTCCTTGGATGGAGTCGAGGGAGGAGGTAAAGCGACAAGTGTAGTATTTCCTGCGGTTGCAGAGGAAAGTACCCGGGGAGGGGGTGGTTTGGGTAGGAAGGGACAAATTGACCAAGGAGTAACGGAGGGAATGGTCTCTGCAGAAAGCAGAAAAGGGAGGAGATGGGAAGATGTGACCAGTGGTAGGATCCCGTTGGAGGTGGCGAAAATGTTGGAGGATTATATGTTGTATGCGACAGCTGATGGGGTGGAAGGTGAGGACAAGGGGACTCTGAGTCATTTATGTTCCTTGGAGCCATCATCTCCAGGGACCTAAAATGGGAGGCCACCATCGACTCCACAGTCAAAAAGGCCCAACAGAGGATGTACTTCCTGCAGCAGCTGAGAAAACATAATCTGCCACAGGGAATGATGGTCCAGTTGTATACTGCCATCATTGAGTCTGTCTTCACCTTCTCCATCATGGTCTGGTTCAGCTCAGCCACCAAGCATGACATCCGGAGGCTGCAGCGCATCGTTCGATCAGCCGAGAAGGTTGTTGACTGCAACCTTTCCCCCATTGACGAACTGTACACTGCAAGGGCCGGGAAGCAAGCGGGTAAGATCATCTCTAACCCCTCTCACCCTGGCCACAAACTCTTTGAAGTATTTCCCTCTGGGAGGCGACTCTGGACTGTCAAAGCCGCCACAGCCAGACATAAAAACAGCTTTTTTTCCACGAGCAGTAGCTCTACTCAACAGCCAAAGGTTTATAGCCTCCTTTTGCTCTGGTATTTTATTTAATTCTTCACGTGTTTAAATTATAATGTTTTATTTTTAATTGTCTACTGTATATTGTGCTGTTATCCTTGCGTGCAAAGCACCAAGGCAAATTCCTTGTAAGTATACATACTTGGCTAATAAAATGTATTCAATTCAATTCAATTAATAAGCATGATTGGAGATCTTTCAAATAACCCGTGTCCTGGCTCTGCTCCAGAACCTCAGTCTGAGGTGAAGCCACGTGAACTCATGTGTAACAGGCACTTTTATACTTAAAAGCCCGAGCTTCTACCCAAATCGAAGAACAACTGCTGACTATTGACAGGCAGCATCTCTACTGCTGCACAACTGTGCCACCCTAATTATTATATTCTCTCTTTGAATTTGTATTTAACAGTCCTTGGACTATGGAATTTTTTTCTCTCTATTTATCTAAAACCATCATGATTTTGTACGGCTCCTTCATCTCTCTTGTCAACTTTTTTTCAACTTCCAGCAAAACTGACCTCAGCCTCTCCAGTCAGATCTCATCAGAGCTTTGCTTCTTTCAGCTGGGTGCAGATTTCTGTCAGCGGAGAGCAGAGGGGAGTGCCGTGTGAAGGGAGCTGTATACGGAGAGGAAGCTGTTGTCTTCACGAAGCAAACAGCTGCATTGCAGGGTCTGGCGATTGGCGTTGGCATCAGTTTTGTGATGTCAGTGTCAATTGTGCAATATAGGCAATGGAAGTGTTATATTGGAGGAAAGCGGAGCCTCCGGAGAAAACCCAACAGTCACAGGGAGAATGTCCATACAGTCGGCACCCATAGTCATGATCAAGCCTACAACGTCTACAATGGTCTTGCTTTCTTTCAGTCATTCACATGTCAAGACTCCAATGTTAGGTGTAAACATGTCTAGGATTCTTCTTGGGGGATGGACTAATCCTTCAGTGGTCTCCCTCACTGGAACTTGCAATGTTCCTTCAGTTGATTAAAAATCGTGAGGGCATAAGCATCATTGCTGACACTGTCAAATCACAGAGGGCTGGTCTGCTATCGCACCCTTCCATTCCCTGTTGTCAAGAAGATGTACACCTCCAATTTCGCAAAGGATCTGGAAGCAAATGTACCCAGAATGCACCTTTGTCTCTTGTTGCCTTGGCTGCAAATCCGGTCATCGGTGGTGCATGGTGAATATCCCTTGCCTATCCTTTACTGATAACTAAATCTAAAATCAGTAGTGTACAGTAATAAATGAAACCAGTGCTGTTACAAACACCACATTTATTGTTGCAAACATGCCATGTAAACCTGTGAACCTCACTTGGAGAGGCAAATGATTTTGTACCAGTGCTGAGATGAATTGTCATGATACCTGAATTCCTTCATGAATTGGTTCTGTTCTAGGTCGTTGTCTCGCTACGCTAAGGGCTTTATATATGATGAAGGAAAGAGCCTCCAAGGTGCGCGTGTGATCAATATTTAGTGAAATTACCTGCAAAGATGGTGATGTGAACAAAGAATGTTTCCAGAATGTCGTCCTTTTTTCTTGACCAGAGAGCATCTGTGACATTTCTAACAATACAGTGGGCAGCAAACACTGAAACATGCCTCCACCTGGTGTGACTTATGCTGTCTTTCATAACTCCAAACGTTTTAACATGTGAATAGATTGCACCTCAACAATGTTCCAATAAGTGCATGTTTCTGTGCATGCTCGGTGATCTAGTTTAAGTTTACATTTATTATGACATGCACCAATTGGTACAGTGAGATTTGAGTTACCATACAGACATACAAATAAAAAGAACACAACATACGATAGAATTTAACATGAACATCCCCACACAGCAGAATCAACGTTTCCCACTGTGAGGGAAGGCAATAAAGTTCAGTCATCTTCCTCTTTGTTCACCCGTGGTTGGGGCCTCGAGCCCTCCGCTACGGCGGGTGATGTTCAGGCCCTCTCGCCGGGATGATCGAAACTCTGACATCGGAATGGAAGGACATTCTCGGCGGCTTGGAGTTTCCGAATCGACCACTTCTTACCGGAGACCGCGGCTCCCGAAGTCCACAGGCTGAGCTGGGCTGAGATTCAACACTAGCGGCCCTCGGCAAAGGGATCTCAGGACTCCGCGATGTTAAAGTCAGTGCCGCCCGGGGCTGGAAGCTCCGCAGCCCACAGCTCCACGGTGTTAAAGTCGACAGTCCCAGGACTCCGGAGCTCCAGACGGCGACCCCAGTAAGGCATCGCCCGCTCCACGATGGTAATCCAGTGCTGCGCCGCTGCTGAAGCTGAAGCCCTGGCCGGTCTCCGGCAGGAAAGGCCGCGCCAATCCAGATGGTAGGCCGCGAGGAGGGGGCGAAGATGCGGCTCGGAGGAAAGATGCATCCTCGACCAGGTAGTGACTGAGAAAAACAGTTTCCCCCTCCCCCCCCCCATCCCCCACATAAAAAGACTAAAAGATCTCCAAAACAAAACTTTTTAACAGACTAAAAATAAAAAAAAGGATGAAAGGACTAACAGCTGCAGGCGAGGCTGCCATGCTCAACGGCGCCCCCTACCCGTATCCACCCATGAGTCCACTTGACCCTCTTCTCCTAGTTCTTGGACTTGTCTGTCCTCCTGCTAACTACTGATTGCAATTTCAGCTTGTGCAGCGTCATCTTTGGGACTAAGACAGAAACATGCACGATAAGGTGATTCCACGTGTGGAAATGGAGTCTCTCCTCCCCACCCCTTCAAATCTGGGCTCAGAATCACACAATAACTTTAGACTAGAGATACAACATGGAAACAGGCCCTTTGGCCCACCGTGTCCGCACCGACCAGCGAACACCCCATACACTAACACTATCCTACATACTAGTGATTTTTTTATAACTTACTGTAGCCAATTAAGCTACGTCTTTGAGTGTGGGATGAAACTGGAGCACCCAGAGAATGTACAAACTCTGTACAGACAGCTCCTATGGTCAGGATCGAACCCATGTCTCTGGCATTGTAAGACAGCAACTCTACCGTTGCGCCACTGTGCCTCCCTAAATTTCCTGAGAGTTCTACAGAAACCTGCAGAGTCTGTGCTGAATGTATTTAACTGAACGAAATGCGGAAATGTGAAAACATCCATTCGCTGAGGCTGACCAACAAACGAGTGGTACAATTTGTAACAGCATGATCCAATTTCTAGTTGCAGGTTTCAATAAGTGCCGTGTAAGTATACCCAAGGCTAATTTCCAAAGAGGTGCTATTAGACTTAAAAGCAGTGAAATTGCATGTTAAAGCAGCATTGATTTTCAAATACATAGCACTGAAGAAAGGTAATTCTATATAGAAGAATTTCTTAACAATAATATTTAATATGAGTGGCTCTCAAAAATAATTCAGATTGCCAGTCAGGCTCTCCACAACCACTGGTCTGGATGAAGTATATTGGAGGAATCACTGTGGAACAAGGACATCGATGTAGGCCAAGTGAACTAACAAGCCCAGCACTGTGCAGTCATTTCTATGCAATTCCCAGTTCAAGACAAATTGGATGTTTCTTCTAAATTTGTCTTACATCCTAATGTCAGTGAGGAAAGTGCACCTACCGTCCATCCCATGTCACCAGTGAAAGACTACAGTGAAGAGACTGAAGAAGGGTCTCGACCCAAGGCATCACCCATTCCTTCTCTCCAAAGATGCTGCCTGTTACTCCAGCATTTTGTGTCTATCTTCGGTTTATACCAGCATCTGTAGTTCCTTCCTACACAAAGACTACAGCAGTTGGCATAGTTAGATGTCATTGAAAATCTCTATCGATTGCAATGCCAATGTGTTACAAATGCTTTGGAACCAATTGTTGTTACCGATATGCAATCATTATGGCAGCTTAGGAACACCACAGTCCATTCACACACTGCAATGCCCCACAACGGCAACAAGATAAATGATCATGTAATCAGTTTGTAATGAAAAAAAATTGGTCAGAACAGTTGGGAATCACTATTGTCCTTTAATCATCATAACATAAGATCATAAGTGATAGGAGTAGAATTAGGCCATTCGGCCCATCATGTTTATTCCGCCATTCAATAATGGCTGATCTATCTCTCCCTCCTAACCCCATTCTCCTGCCTTCTCCCCATAACCTCTGACACCCATACTAATCAAGAAGGTGTAGGAGTTCAGACACAAAATGCTGGAGTAACTCAGCAAGACAGGCAGCAACTCTGGATAGGACTAGGTGATGTTTTGGGTCAAGACCCTTCTTCAGACAGAGAGTCAGGGGAGAGGGAGACACAGAGATAAGGAAGGGTAAGGTGTGAAACGAGACATCAAAAGATATGTAGATCAAGGAAAATGTAGAATAGATCAGTGTTAGCTAGGAGATGGCGCCTGTCAGAGCAAAAACAAAGCAAACAGAGATAAAATGTAATCGGGGACAGTTCAGTTCTGTTTAAGCAGACCTGATACAATTTACCAAAGAACAATTCAGTATAATAATAATAATAATAGAGTATAGCAACAGAGAAGTGCCAGAATGGCTTTGTTATATGTTTAAGTGTCTGGAATGGGACCTAGTGGACATTCAGCACCACTCGGGTTTTGCTTATAAATTGAGTATTGCAAATACTGATAACAAGTATTCATTAGCTTCAGCTAATGATAAGAAGAAGAAGAATTTGCAATTATGTCCTCCCTTGCAAACCTCAGGAAACCACGAGGCTCTTCAGAGTCAATTAGTACAACTAAGTGTAGTCACTTTTTTAATATAGTGCAACGTTGCCGGCAATATGTGCTGGTAAAGGCCCCACAAAAGCAATGGCATAATTGACTAGATAATCTGTTTTTAATTGTGTTGGTTAAGGTGTAAATATTAGTCAGGCTAGCAGGACAACTCATCTCGCAAGATCTTCCACGTGTTAGATGCTGCCTTCATTTTAATGTCTCATCTCCTCAGCAACCTCCAATACTGGAGGGTGAACTGTTGTGTGTGAAGTCCTGGTGTGCAACATTCAAGTCAATTGATCCTGAGCAGTACAAGGAATCTATTTATGAGCGCTAGAAAGCCAGCGAGGTTGCCACGAGAGGATTCCAGGCCCAGCTAGAGTGCCAGGAGAACTACACAGACACCTGTTGATTGTGGCATGGCTTGCATATTGTAATAAGCTACGAATTGAGGTTGAGCAATATTGCTGGCAACAATGCGTCTGTTCTCAACGAGTGCAACGTGGTCTGAAGAAGGGTCTCGACCCAAAAGCTCACTTATTCCTTTTCTCTAGCGATGCTGTCTGACCTGCTGAGTTACTCCAGCTTTTTGCATCTACGGTGTAAACCAGCATCTGCAGTTCCTGCCTACATCAGAGTTCCAAGCCCTGATTCAAGCTTTAAATGAATCTTCTTACCCAGAATACTACTTGCGCTTAAATAAATGCTCTTCAGCCCATCAGTTTTATCATATGCCTTCCTCTCCTCATTGGCCCTTCCTTTGAGACCTACTGGTCATAACTTCTACCTTCCCATCAAACCTTTCATTTGCTGACCTGCTCCAGTTCCCACTCCCATGTCATTCTCTGTCATCTCTGAAATATCAAGTCTCTGGAAGGTGTCTGATGAAGGGTCTCAACCCAAAACATCATCTATTCCTTTTCTCAAGAGATGCTGCCTGACCTGCTGAGTTACTCCAGCATTTTGACCCTATCTTCGGTATAAACCAGCATCTGCAGTTCCTTCTGACACCTTTTGTCTACTCCACTGCGAAATCTCCTCATGGTATGCTTACTTTCAGGAAGTTCTCCTCCTCTCTCTGATGAGGGTTCTGTAACGTCATCACCGTCTGTATCTCCCGTTTCCCTTTACCCTGACTCTCAGTCTGAAGAAGGGTCTTGACCTGAAATGTCACCCATTCCTTTGCTTCAAAGATGCTGCCTGACCCGCTGAGTTACTCCAGCTTTTTGTGTGTATCAATGTATTGTAAGCTTGCTTTGAACAGAAGGCCTGCGGAATGATGTAACACAGCAACAGCCTCAGGCAGCCCTGTAGCCACAATTACTGTCGCAGATGTCCGATCGGCCTTCCACAGAAAGAAACTGGCCTGAATTGAATCTCAGCTCACCTCCTCTGGACCTATAGGGACCAGTTGGCAGTATTCACAGATATATTTAACCTCTCCTTAATCTAATGTGAGCTTCCCACCTGATTTAAGAAGACTACTCTCATGGTGCCAAAGAAAAACCAAGTAGCTTGCCTTA
The DNA here is from genome assembly GCA_038087875.1 of Malacoraja senta. Classification (NCBI taxonomy): domain Eukaryota; kingdom Metazoa; phylum Chordata; class Chondrichthyes; order Rajiformes; family Rajidae; genus Malacoraja; species Malacoraja senta. The sequence continues at coordinate 34,671,007 of CM075981.1, read as the reverse complement.
ATGACCACGATCCAGTGGCTCTGACATCCACCGCCATGCAGCGCTTAGAGAGGCTGTTCATGCTGAACATTAACCTTATACTCCTTAAGAGCATTGATCAAGATAATATGGGCACCTATGTCAGATTCCTATTTCTGTAGGAAGGAACTGCAGATGCTGGTTTACACCAAAAATAGACACAAAATGCTGGAATAACTCAGCAGGACAGGCAGCAAGTACAAAAAAGACAGTAAGGACAGTATCGTGAATTTCAGTGCACAATCTGTTTGTTTCTGCCGCAATTTTTCAGATTATTTTTCTTTGAGATTCCTGATTTTAGATGTGCAACCATCTCATTGTCTTTGTTCCACTATTTTATATGAAAAAACGAATGAAAAACGTAAATTTTGGGGGATATTTTATTTTCACAAGCAATTTCTTTAAGTACTGGACTGTTTGCAACGTACTGTAATTGTATTAAATTTCGGTCTTAGATTTTTTTGAATCTACATGCAAGGTTTTTGCTCGAGAGTGTCGATGGATATTGAAGGTGTGCATAATTCAAAATTAAATTAGAATTTGATATCCTATCAAAATCCAATATGAAGACCTTTTGTCTAACAGAAGATAATAATCATTTGCTTCAAGGGAAAAAGTATTCATTGCAGTGTAATAATCTAATAATGCTAACAGTGTAATAAGCTAATAATGTGTAATAAGTAACCACATATGGATAGATTTCATATTTCACTTGACAGTTCTGAAATCCATATAAACAAGTTAAGGGAATAGGAAGGTGAATTGTCAACTGTTTATTTGGCTCGGGCATGTAACAGATGGACATAATGCCTGCACATGTAATGTAAATAAATGAACAGTTCCGATGGTGTTGCTGTTTTAAGCACAAGTCCATTGCATAAATCTCCCTTAGTTATTAATTAAATGGGCTGAGCTCAGAGATTATAAAGGGATAAAATTACTGCTGCTGACCTTTACTAACATCATTGGATGCAAAATGGATGTCTTATAACATTAGTAGCACTATTTAAAATTAATAATTTCACATGCCAGCAAATAACAGCTTCCAAAAAGGATCCCTCACTTACAATTTCCTTATCAAAGTCTGTACTGCATATTAACAGCATTTTAATTTGTTACTGTTCTATAGCGCAACAATGATTACGTACGTATGGTAATGAAGTCTTAAGATAGATCTTTAAACACGTGTGTGTGTTGTATTTGTTCCAATAACTGCATGTTGTATAATTAATATGGCATAAAATAGTGCTATCCAGCTGAGAAGATCTTTCCAGTTGGAGTATGATCTAAAGGAAGGAAGCGGCTTGGTAATGAATGACTAGCACGATGCTTTTCTTTACAGAATTGCCATGCGGTAGGACTGAATATCACACAGATCAAATGTATCACTCCAGAGCCTCATTTGTACTCTTTGTTAGTGCATTGCAATTAGCGTTTCCTGTAATCTTGTCAGCTGTAGACAAGCCACATGATTAATATCATTCGCTTTGTTTTTGACTTCACAGATGTGAAAGAAGGCAGTATCTTCTAAGTTTGCAGTTTGCAATCGGGGAGGAAATTTCCAAAGATTCTGCATGATGCCTTGCACTGAGATTGTAGTGCACTTACAATATGACAAATACAAGCTCTCTTTTTCTTTGGAGGCACAAGGAACTGTAGACGTAGAATGTAGATGTAGCTAGAGTAACTCAGTGGGTCAGGCTTCATCCCTGGAGGACATGATAGGCGATGTGTCGGGACGGGGACCTTCCTCAGCCTGATTGTGGTAGAGTGGAGAAAGCTGGAAAACTGGTGGGTGGTCTGACAAAGCCTGGCCTGCGATGGGTGGATACAGGGGAGGGGCGTTTTGATTGCCAGAATCAGGCTACATGCATACTGAAGAAACAGCACTTTATATTCCTCATGGGTAACAACTCACCCTTCTTTTCCCATCCCTTTCTTATACCCCTCCATTTCTCCCTCTATCCTACTCTCTTCCCCCTCCCCCCCCCCCCCCCCTCATCACATGTCCATGTCCTTCAGAGAAGCTGTTGGAGCTGTTTCAGCACTGTGCTCTGCTCTCTTTTTACTTGACTGATATTTCTCATATAAACCTTGCAACTGTTAGCTGGGGTCCGTCTGGTTGTGATGGTGGCGTCCACATGCATGGACAGTCTCTGTACTGTGCAAACAGTGAGGCTCCTGTTTCAGCCGCTCTGCAGCAACAGCACCTGAAACAACAGCACATTGAACTAACAACAGGCAAGATCTGTTAGTGTTAGAGCAGAGAATGAGGGACAATATGTGATGACAGCAATTGTGCTTACATTGGTAATCTACACAATACAATCCATTATGAATTAACAAAGGGACAAAGTCAATTGACAAGAACAGCTAAGAGGCATAATTTACTTATCGTGTAGGAAGGAAGGAAGAAGGTTCTCGACCCAAACGTCACCTACTCCTTCTCTCCAGAGATGCTGCCTGTCCCATTGAGTTACTCCAGCATTTTGTGTCCATCTCAGGAACTGCAGATGCTGGTTTACACCGAAGATAGACACAAAATGCTGGAGTAACTCAGCGGGACAAGCAGCATCTCTGGAGTGAAGGAATGGGTGACATTTGGGTCGAGACCTTTCATCAGACTAAGAGTCAGGGGGGATGGAAACCAGAGAGATGGAAGGGTACAAAGAGCATGTAAGGTGTGAAAAGGACAGATCAAAGCAGACGCTCAAGGAAATGTACAATGGTTCATTGTTGGCTGCGGGGAAGGTGACAACGAGGCGTACAAACAGTAAAATTAATCAGGAGGACAGTGAAACTAGTAGGAGAACTCGGGTGGGGGAGGTACAGAGAAACATAGAAACATAGAAACATAGAAAGTAGGTGCGAGAGTAGACCACCAGGCCCATCGAGCCCGCACCGCCATTCGCTCATGGCTGAACACTAAACAGACACCCTTACCCACAAACAGTAGACACAAGACACAGAACACAAGACACTACCCTCCCCTTTATACCGCTATCACCCCTCTCCACCCCAAGAACCGCGTGATCTCCTGGGGGAGGCAAAAAACCGGATAAAAACCCAGGTCCAATTCGGGAAAAAAATCCGGGAAATTCCTCTCCGACCCCAATCCAGGCGATCGACACTTGTCCAGGAGATCACTCAGGTCTTACTATACTAACCATACCTAGGTCCATATCCCTGCCCTCTCCCCGTAGCCCCTTATCCCCTTGGCAGCTAAAAAAACATCTATTTTAGACTTAAATATATTTAATGTTTCTGCTTCCACTGCTCCCTGGGGCAGTGAATTCCATAAATTAACCACCCTCTGGGTGAAGAAGTTCTTCCTCATCTCAGTTTTAAAAGAGCCCCCCCTTATTCTACAACTATGTCCCCTAGTTCTAGTTTCCCCGATCATTGGGAACATCCTCGGTGCATCCACCCGATCAAGGCCCCTCACGATCTTATATGTTTCAATGAGATCGCCTCTCATTCTTCTAAACTCCAAAGAGTAGAGTTCCAGCCTACTTAACCTTTCCTCATATGTCAATCCCCTCATTGCAGGAATTAATCTTGTAAACCTTCGCTGCACTGCCTCCAGGGCCAGTACATCCTTTCTTAAGTATGGACCCCAGAACTGTACACAGTATTCCAAATGTGGTCTCACTAATACTGTGTACAGCTGCAGCAAGACCTCCGTGTTTTTATACTCAATCCCCCTAGCAATAAAGGCCAAAACTCCATTGGCCTTCCTGATAGCTTGCTGCACCTGCATACTAACTTTTAGTGATTCATGTACTACTACCCCTAGATCCCTTTGCGTTGCATTACAACGCAGCTCCACCTCATTTAGAAAATAACTTGCCCTATCATTTTTTTTCCCAAAGTGAATGACTTCACATTTATTAGTATTAAATTTCATCTGCCAAGTTGTTGCCCACTCACCTAGCTTATCTATATCCTTTTGCAGACTCTTCCTATCCTCCTCATCCCCTACTTTTCCTCCCATTTTTGTATCGTCCGCAAATTTTGATATATTACACTTGGTTCCCTCCTCCAAATCATTTATATAAATTGTGAACAACTGGGGTCCCAGCACCGACCCTTGCGGAACCCCGCTAGTTACCGGTTGCCATCCCGAGTATGAACCATTTATCCCCACTCTCTGCTTCCTATTTGTTAGCCAATCCTCTACCCATGCTAATATATTACCCCCAATTCCATAATTTTTTATTTTTAGCAATAGTCTCTTATGTGGCACCTTGTCAAAAGCCTTTTGGAAGTCCAAGTATACCACATCCACCGGTTCCCCTTTATCCACCCAGGTTGTTACTTCCTCAAAGAATTCGAGCAGATTCGTTAAACAGGACTTCCCCTTCACAAAACCATGCTGGTTCTGTCCGATGAAGTCATGTTTATCCAAGTGCCCCGTTAGTGTTTCTTTAATAATTGTCTCTAACATTTTACCCACCACCGATGTTAGACTAACCGGTCTATAGTTACCCGCCTTCTGTTTACTTCCTTTTTTAAATATAGGTGTTACATTGGCCATTTTCCAATCCACTGGGACCGTTCCTGCCTCCAGGGAGTTTTGGAAAATTATCACCAATGCATCCACAATCCCCACCGCTATCTCCCTCAAGACCCTTGGATGTAATCCATCAGGCCCAGGGGATTTATCCTCCTTCAGTCTCATTAATTTCCCTAATACCACCTCCTTGGTGATCTTAATAGTATTTAGCTCCTCCATTCCTACCGCCCCCTGTTTATCCAGCGTTGGAATATTTTTTGTGTCTTCTATGGTGAAGACTGATACAAAATACTCGTTTAATGCCTTTGCCATTTCCATGTTCCCCACCAACAACTCTCCAGTCTCACCCTCCAATGGACCAACGTTCACCTTAGCCACCCTTTTTCTTTTTATATAGCTATAAAAACTCTTACTATTAGTTTTTATGTTGTTCGCTAAATTCCTTTCATAGTCTATTTTCCCCGTCTTAATTAATCTCTTAGTTATTTTTTGCTGACCTTTAAATGCTTCCCAATCCTCTACCCTCCCACTATCTCTGGCTACCTTATATGCCTTGCCTTCAGCCGAATACTATCCTTTATAGTTTTACTGAGCCATGGCTGACTGTTCTTTCCCTTACCCCTTTTTTTCTTCATAGGAATAAATGTTTCTTGAAGGTTATACAGTAGATCCTTAAACGTACACCACTGCTCATGTACCGTCTTATTCTTGAGTCTGCTATCCCAGTCAACTTTGATCAGCTCAGTCCTCATACCTTCATAATCCCCCTTATTTAAACTAAGTACCCTAGCCTGAGTTTCAACCTGCTCCCCTTCTATTTGAATATGGAATTCGACCATATTGTGGTCACTTGTTCCCAACGAGTCCCTAACTATGACATTTTTAATTAATCCTGCTTCATTACACAGGACCAGATCCAAGATTGCCTCCCCCCTTGTCGGTTCTGTGACATACTGTTCTAGGAACCCGTCTCTAATACATTCTATAAACTCTTCCTCTAGTCTACCCTGCCCAGTTTGGTTTGCCCAATTAATTTGAAAATTGAAGTCCCCCATGATTACAGCAGTTCCCTTTTTACATGCGTCAACTATTTGCAGATTTATGTTCTGACTAACAGCGTCACAGCTATTTGGAGGTCTATAAATTACACCCACTAGTGTTTTTTTCCCCTTGTTATTCTCTATCTGTACCCAAGCTGTTTCACTATCCTGATCCTTCAACGCAATATCCTTCCTCTCTATTGCCGTTATTCCCTCCCTTATTAAAAGGGCCACCCCTCCTCCCTTTCTTTCCTGTCTATCTTTTCTAATTGTCGAGTACCCCTCTATATTTAACTCCCAATCCTGATCCCCTTGCAGCCATGTCTCCGTAATGGCCACGATATCATAACTATATATACTTAATTGCACCGTTAATTCATTTATCTTATTTCGAATACTCCGTGCATTTAGATACAGCACTTTCAGATGATTTTTACTACCCTTCCTTTCTGTTTTTGCCCCTTTTACATCTAGAGCTTTATCTTCACACATTCTGGATCCTCCTGTCACATTTTGATTTTCCGTTTCCCCACTGATACCCTGCTCTATTTCCTCTACCCCTGCCTTTATTACCCCCCTTGATACCTCCCCCCCGCTACTTAGTTTAAAGACCTCTCTACTGCCCTAGTTATATGATTTGCCAGGACCCCAGTCCCAGCACCGTTCAGGTGAAGTCCGTCCTTACAGAACAGATCCCCCCTGTCCCAGTACTGGTGCCAGTGGCCCAAGAAACCAAACCCATTTTTCCCACACCAGTCTTTGAGCCACGCATTCAGCTTTTTAATTTTACGTACCCTCGCCGATTTGGCCCGTGGCTCAGGTAGCAATCCGGAGATCAGTACCCTCGAGGTTCTGCTTTTTAATTTATTCCCTAACTGCTCAAACTCGTTCAGCAGATCCTCCTTCCTCGTCCTTCCTATGTCATTGGTCCCCACATGGACCACGACCACTGGATCCTCCCCCTCACTCTGCAAATTTCTCTCCAGCATCGCAGAGATATCCTTAACCCTAGCACCGGGTAGGCAACACAGCCTTCGGGACATGTTCTGCTGGCCGCAGAGAACCTTATCTACCCCCCGAATAATACTATCCCCTATCACAACGGCATTTCTTCTAACTCCCCCCTCTTGAATGGCCCCCTGATCCACGGTGCTGCAGCCAGGTTGCTCATCCCTCCCACAGCCCCTGATCCCGTCCTCACATTGAGTAAGAGCCTCGGTCATGCTCGTCAGGGACAAGGGCTGTGGCTCCTGCCTCATCTCCTCCTGGTTCCCCCTACCTGCCTCGCTTATGGCCACACCTTCCTTTCCCTGCTCACTAACTACTGAATTAGTTAAACTGGTCGGAGAGAGAGAGAGAGAGAGAGGGAAAGCAAGGGTTATTTGAAGTTAGGGAAATGAATATTCATACCGCTGGGTTGTAAGCTGCCCAAGCATAATACAAGGTGCTGTTCCTCCAATTTTCGCTGGGCCTCTCTCTGACAGTGGAGGAGGCCCAGGACAGAAAGGTCAGTATGGAATGGGAGGGGGCATTAAAGTGTTTAGCAACCGGGAGATCATGTAGGCCCAGGCGGACTGAACAAAGGTGTTCAGCGTAACGATCGCCCAGTCTGCGCTTGTTCTTGCCGATATATAGGAGTCCACATGCAGAACAGTGGATGAGGTTGGAGGAGGTGCAAGTGAACCTCTGCCTCACCTGAAAGGACTGTCTGGGTCCTTGGATGTAGCCAAGGGGGAGGTATAGGGACAGGTGTTGCACCTCCTGCGGTAGCAGGGGAAAGCACCTGTGTGGGGGCAGGGGGGGTTGGGTGGGAAGGGGTGAGTGAACCTGTGGAGGGAATGGTCTTTGCAGAAAGTGGAAAGGGGTGGAGATGGAAAGATGTGGCTAGTGGTGGAATCCATTTGGAGGTTACAAAAATGAATTTGAGTGCAGGATGGATGGATGGATGGATATTGGTAGTGAAGATAATGAAGTCCGTGAGTTCTGCATGGGTGCAGGGGCTTGCCCCAATGCAGTCATCAATGTAGCGGATATGGAGTTTGGGGATTGAGCCAGTCTATGCCTGGAACGGATTGTTTGACGTACCCTACAAAGAGTAGGCATAGCTGTCACCCATCCAAGTGCCCATGCCTATGCCTTGGATTTGGAGGAAGTGGGAAGAGTCGAAGGAGAAATTGTTGAGAGTAAGGACCAGCTCCATTAGGTGGAGGAGAGTGTTGGTGGAGGGAAATTGGCTGGTTCTGTGGTCGAGGAAGTAACGGAGGGCTTTATGGCCTTCCTGGTTAGGGATGGAGGTGTAGAGTGACCAAATATCCATAGTAAAGATGAGGGAGTAGGGGCCTAGAAAACGAAGTCATTGAAGAGATGAAGGCGTATGAGGTGTCTTGGACATAGGTCGGGGGGGGGGGGATTGGACCAGGGAAGGATAGGATGGAGTCGAGGTACGTGGAAATGAATTCAGTGGGACAGGAGTAGGCAGAAACAATGGGTCTGTTACGGCAGTTTTATTGATGGATTTTGGGGAGACGGTAAAACCGGGCCGTGCGGGGCTGGGGAACGATAAGATTGGAGGCTGTGGGTGGCAGACAGCTGGAAGTAATGAAATTAGAGATGATCTGTGAGGATGTCCTGGTGCTCATCTGAGGGGGCATGGTCCTAGGATAAGTAGGAGGAGGTGTCTGAGAGCTGGCTCCTGGTAGAGGTCAGCTCGTCTCTATTTCCCCCCCTGATTCTCAGTCTGAAGAAAGGTCTCAACCCGAAACGTTACTCATTCATTCTCTCCAGAGATGCTGCCGGTGCCATTGAGTTACTCCAGCATTTTGTGTCTCTCTTTTACTTATTGTTAGGTCCATCGACAAACATCTGTACGATTTCCACTGGATTTTCATATTGTAAATATGAAATCATATGAAATCACACTGCCTCGGCAAGACCAGCAGCATGATCAAGGGCGAGGCGCGCCCTGGTCACTCCCTCTTCTCCCCTCTCCCTTAGGGCAAAAGGTGTAGAAGTGTGAAAAAGCACACCTCCAGATTCAGGGACAGTTTCTTCCCGACTGTTATCAGGCAACTGAATCATCCTACCACAACTAGAGAGCAGTGCTGAACTACTATCTACCTCATTGGTGACCCTCGGACTATCTTTGATCGTTCTTTGCTGGCTTTATCTTGCACTAAACGTTATTCCTTTATCATGTTTCTTTACACTGCAAATGGCTCGATTGTAATTGTCTTTACACTGATTAGTTAGCACGCAACAAAAGCTTTTCACTGTACCTCGGTACACGTGACAATAAACTAAACTGATAACAAAGTATGGTTGGTTATATCCCACTATTCTTATTCTGTGTAATATTCTGTGTAATTTGAAATATCACATATCCGAAGCTGATGGAGGATCATTTGATGCTTTTTCAGCCCCGCCTCCTAAAAAGATTAAGGTGTGAATTACAAACAAAGTGAAAGATATATCCTGAAATCTACTTTAAACCTTTATTGCTATCAGTCTACGAGCGTATATATAGATAATGTATGTCCCTCTCCCTGTCCACTGATCAGTGTGAGCTTCTGCAAGTTTGCCCATGGGTTTTCCTCTGGGAGACAATTAACATTTTAAGCACCAAATGATTGTTCATCATTTGCATGAGGTTGTCGTGGACAAAATAAGATATTCACCAAACTAAACGCTGCGTTGAGTAGTCATCTGGGGAACATATGATCCTGGAAGTGGTTCAGTCTCCTCTGTTCTGTCAGAATAAACAATAACTTTACAGAAACAAGGTAGTCACCAGCTGTCACTCTATTTTTAGCACCATGCATTGCCTGAAGAAAGTCATTAATGTTTCTACTTGGTTGAATTACCTGGTGTCGCCTCCTGTTACAGTTTGCAGTATAATGAAGTTGATAAGAAGCGAGCATTAAATAGGTTTAAACCTCCCATTTTGTTTTTAGTTATACACTGGACTAAGTGGGACCCGCTCGGTCCCTGTCACATGGGAGGCCTGGTCCCCCCAACGCAACCCGTCCCCCAACGCAACCCGTCCCCCCCAACGCAATATTGCACCACTCACGCATAGCCCCCCACTGCACAGGCACGGCTCATTTCCCCTCATCCCGCAGCACTTCCTCCCCCTCCTCTTCACCCTCCCTCTTCTTTCCGCTCTCCTCCTCCCCTCCCCAATCCCTCCCTCACCTCTCCCTCCCTCTCCTTTCCCCTACCCTCAGTCACTCCCTCCCTCCATCCACAAAAAGCAGCATCTGCAGTTCCTTCCTCCACAGGTCATTCATTGTTAGCTGTGGTTTAGATCCCGTTGACTTGACGATTGGACAGGCATCGGATGCTATGGAGTAGCGATGAAGAGGTGGGGCCTCGTGGAAACGCCTCCTGCGAGTGTGGGGACCAACACAGACAGTGGAGCACAGTCACCAGTTGCCCCAAACACCGGCCACCGAATGGTGAACGAGGTCTGATTGACCTGGACGATGACACGTTGGCCTGGCTTGCCTCAACGGAGCTGCAGGTCTAAAAGACATATGACAGAAGAAGAAGACGATTGGACCAGTTTGCAAGGTGTGTGTGTGTGCGTGCGTGCGTGCGTGTGTGAGTTACTCAAACTCCGGGCAAACTGCTCGGCCACCCTGCAATCCAACTCTCCCTCACTCCCTCGGCCCACTCACGCTCAGCCGCCACTCAGCCCGTCCCTGCCCTGCTTGCCCACACGCTGCTGCCGCTCGGCCCGTCCCCGCCCTGCCCACCCGCCTACCTACCTGCCTGCCTGCTCGCTGCTGCCTCTGGGCCGCGTGGGGAGGGGGGGATGGAGTCGGTGTTCGCCACGGTGGGCACCACGAGTTTTGATGAGCTGGTGGAGAAGATCTCCTCCGAGAAGGTCATGAGGGTGAGTTACCACAATGGCGGTGGTGGAGGAGACGGACCCAGGGGGACGGGTAGACGGGACTGCCATTGCGACAGAGGGTGGGCGGGGGAGAGGGGTAAATGATGAGGGGGAGAGAGACAGGACCAGGGCCTCCACTGAAGCCCCACCTTCCCCGCAGCCGCCGCCGGTGGTGGGGGAGACGATAGACAAGTTACTGTGAGGAGGGGAGAGAGGAGTTTGTGAGTGAGGCGGGACAGGCCACCGCCTGTGGAACAGGAAGGGGCGTCGCCATCCTGGCCATGGCATTGACTGACAGGAGAAGAGACCAATCTGCGTGGCGCTAACTGAAGGGATCTGCATACGCGCGGTTTTTAATATTTTTAAACCTTAATAACTTTTACAATATACCACCGATCGGAACAAAACTTGTTGCACTCGCAGCACATGAGAACGGCGAGTAACCTGGCATAAAATCGTAGTCCTATCGCATACCATTTTTGCGCAAATAGAAAAACCCCGCAAACAGATAGATAGAGAGATAGATAGATAGATAGATAGATAGATAGATAGATAGATAGATAGATAGATGGATAGATAGATAGATAGATAGATAGATAGATAATAGATTTGTTTTGCTGGCTGAGGAGCAGGTGAGGCGAGGCAGCTTGACGCACAAGACAAAAGTAACCACAGGGGACTCCCCACGGAGCACTAATACAGCTCCCACAAAGCTCTGATAATCTGCTTTCCATTTGTTCAAAAATCCTGGTGGTTCAACATCTAAGGTCATAAGTGATATGAGCATAATTAGGCCATTCGGCCCATCAAGTCTACTCCACCATTCAATCATGACTGATCCATCTCTCCCTCCCAACCCCATTCTCCTGCCTTCCCATAACCCTGACACCTGTACAAATCAAGAATCTATCTATCTCTGCCTTAAAAATATCTATTGACTTCTGTGGCAAAGAATTCCACAGATTCACCACCCTCTGAGTAAAGAAATTCTTCCTCATCTCCTTCGTGAAGGAAGTCCTTTAATTCTGAGGTTATGACCTCTAGTCCTAGACTCTCCCACTAGTGGAAACATCCTCTCCACATCCACTCTATCGAAGCCTTTCACTATTCCGTAAGTTTCAACAAGGTTCTCCCTTCTAAACTCCAGCGAGTACAGGCCCAGTGCCGTCAATCGCTCATCATATATTAACCCACTCATTCCTAGGGTAATTCCTGTAGACCTCCTCTAGACCCTCTCCAGAACCAGTATATCCTTCCTCAGATATGGAGCCCAAAATTGCTCACCATACTCCAAATGTGGCCTGACCAGCACCTTATAGAGCCTCAACATTACATCTGTCTCACTGGGTGCTGATTCCAGAGCTTCCTTTACAAATGGGGAGAAAGCTAGAGAAACACAGCTTCAAGACAGCTGCCTGTAGTGAAGTGATGGGAATTACAGATGTTATTAGGGGTAGAAACGAAAGAAATCTGGTGATGTCTATCAGTTGAGAGAACGTTACAGAATAGAAAGCGGCAGAGGAAGGTTGAGATTAGCCTCGCTGATAAAATGTTTGGTGAGGTTATTGTCTGATATCAAGGAGGACACCTCATGAGCAGTGACTGTAAGTTCATAACATATTTAAATCAAAGTATACCTGGCTCACAAGGTTTAAGGAAACATACCATCCATGGCACTCTGAACATCAACCTTTTTCTTTTGTCTTTGGAGATTTTATAGTGGAGAATTAAGTAATTTTACAACTTACATTTTATATCTAATGTTGATTAGTACGGGTGTCAGAGGTTATGGGGAGAAGGCAGGAGAATGGGGTTAGGAGGGAGAGATAGATCAGCCATGATTGAATGGCGGAGTAGACTTGATGGGCCGAATGGTCTAATTCTGCTCCTATCACTTATGATCTTATGATCTAAACTCATAGGGCCGTGTTTTCAGAAATATGTTCTATAACTAGCACTTAACAATGGCTTTAATGTATTAGTTAAATCATTTAAATCATTCATACGTATTGGGAAAGGAACATGTTTAATAGCAGCAATCAAGGGATTGCCTGAGAAAGCACATGAATTGTTCATGCTTTTCACTGGCTGTAAGTCAACCCCTGCCCAGTACAGTTTACTGTGTTACATCCTGCTGTGGGTGATCATATGGGTCCCCTGGGGAATGAAGACCAGAGCTGGCAAGCGCAAACAAAGGAGCTGAGTATAGGTAGCTGCTGCAGTTGACGTGTGTGCTAACAGGATATATTTAAACTGCTGTGTGTACATGATGATGCGTTGACATTTTTTGGTGAGTAATTTTTGACCTAGTTATGTGTGTGGTATGGACAAATTTTGTTCAGTAACCTTTACCATATGCTGCTCGCATTGTGGGACCGTGCTTGAATCAGTCACTTGGATAGAAATTCAATTCAATTGATGGATGTATTGCCAGCAAGACATTACAGCATTTCAGCACCTGCGATATTCTTTGATAACCTTGACAATAAACCTTTACAAGATTAGGAAATAAATTCCATGAAGTAAAAGAATTCTATAATTCCAATTGCCTTATCTCTAAAGTCCTCAATCCAACTTTGTTATTGTAATTTGTTCTGCATTTTCATTTTTTTATACACATTGATTTTTAAGCATTTCATAATCCCCGTGCTTTTACTTCATGCAGTGTCATCACAATTCCAGCTGCATTCCTGTGTTCCCTGGAAACCAAGCAAAGTTACTGCTAGAAATTAGGAATTAATTGGTGCACGGTTGGGGTGAAAGCTTCGTAATTGGGAGGCAGTTTAATTGAAGATGGGGCCACTCAGCCTTCCATTAATCTTGTCTGCTCTTTGCAGCATGCTTATTGCTTCACTACAAGTTCATTATTGTTTAATTTCATGTTATTAAGATTTTTGTACTACACCTGTTATATTAATGTCAATTTACGACCTTTGTACACATTTTGCCATTGTTAATAATGCCACTGAATCTGTGCTCTTCATTTTTGGCGGATTTCATCGGTCCATGCATTTTTTAAATTGTGCTATAAAAGGCAGAGAGAGAACTTACTGTGAGCTTGCCTCCAACACACACCACAAAATCTGTTTACACTCAGTGAGGAGGTGGCCAAGTGGATAATCCCATGGTCCGCTATTTCCTCCATTTAACTTCAAGTGATAAGTTTAGCCTTGTGGGTAGAAAAAGAGGTATCATGGTGGTGTAGCGGTGGAGCTTCTGCCTCACAGCGCCAGAGACCCGGGTTCAACGGGTCTCTGTACGGGTGCTGTCTGTACGGAGTCTGTACGTTCTCCCCATGACCTGTGTGTGTTTTCTCTGAGATCTTCGGTTTCCTCCCACACTCCAAAGATGTACAGATTTGTAGTTTAATTGCCTTGGTATAAAAAAATCTAAAATTGTCTCTAGTGCGGGTAGGGTAGTGTTAATGTGCAGGGATCGCTGGCCGGTGCGGACTCGGTGGGCCGAAGGGCCTGTTTCCATGCTGTATCTCTCAACTCAACTAAGCTAAATCTCAGTCTCAGGGTCAGAGGTTTGTAGGTTCAATTCCTACTTTAGGGATTGAAGCACAAATATTTTGGCCAATGTGCAGAGCTGAGAGAGCCCTGGACTTTGGGGATGTGTTGTGTTTTGGATGAGATAATATCTCACGGGATAACTATCTCAGGTTGACATACAAGATCATAAGTTACTATTCCAAAGAAGAGCAGGGAAGCTGGAAAGGGTGCAGAGAAGATTTACGAGGATGTTGCCAGGACTCAAGGGTCTGACCTATAGGGAGAGATGGAGCAGGCTAGGACTATGCCTTGGAGCGCAGAAGGAGAAGGGGTGATCTTATAGAGGTGTACAAAATCATGAGAGGAATAGATTGGTTTGATGCACAGAGTCTCTTGCACAGAGTAGGGGAAATTGAGAACCAGAGGACATAGTTTTAAGATGAAGGGGGAAAGATTTAATAGGAACCTGAGGGATGACTTTTTCACACAAATGGTAGTGGGTGTATGGAACGAGCTACTGGAGGAGGTAGTTGAGGCAGGGACTATCGCAATGTTTAAGAATAATTGAGACAGGTACATGGATAGGTTTAGAGGGATATGGGCCAAATGCAGGCAGGTGGGACTCGTGTAGATGGAACAAGTTTTTCGGTGTGGGCAAGTTGGGCCAAAGGCAAGTTCCACACTGGATGCCTCTGACTCTCTATGACCCTATGACAGGACAGTCATCTTAAGTGCCTTGGTCGAAACTGATCTCTCAATTAGTAATTACAGTCCTGATGAAAATCAATGCTTTTCTCTCTTTCTCTCCCACCACCTGTTTCCTCTCTCCTTCCACTTTTGTCATGTTTTTCTCTACTTTGTTTTCAATTTCTCCTTTTTCCCAGAGCAGCCTGGAAATGAGAAATTCTGAATAATAGTAATCTCGCATTCCAGATAGTCAGGCACTGTTTGCATGTTGAATGTTTCAATAAAGTTGTGCTAAAGCCTCCTCAGTTTTCATTACAACGGAAACAAAAAGGTACTTGAAGTTTCCATTCAATCCAAAGAAAGTGAATGGCATCTTGCATCCAACTTTCCAGGGATCTTTACTAATGAAGCAAGATTTTTAATGAGATCACACACTCAGAGTCAATGTGTCACCTCACTGGCTTCGCAACCAACTCTTTCATTCTCAAGACCTTCTCCTTAGAAAATGGTCAGGCGTTCTCCTTACTCCTGTGCCTCAATGTAATTCAATAATAAACCACCTTCAAATGCACTGCTATCACTTATTTCTGACATAGAGCTCAGTAGTTCCGTGGCTATCTCTCAGCTGTATTCAGGCCAATTACAAGTCTCAAGACAAAAGCAATTCTTTAAATAAGTCTTATAACTGTACTTCCAAACTAATTGGTCCCGTAGGTGGTTTGATGACAAGTAGTTGCACATTAATAAGATCACCACTTGCCTGTAATGCTTCAGTCTGGTTCAAATTCTAACAGGCGTTGTTGTAAAATTATGACACATGTTATTGCCAACACTTTGCTGTGACGTTGATCCTGCCAAACATGTCTGTTGATCCAGTTGACTTTGTCTCGAAGTTTCACAGATCAGTGGAATGCTTACCCGAAGAAGCTGCTGGTCATGAGCAGATTGATCTTTAATTGACACAGGTTCAGGGAGAAAAGGTTGCTGTGATTAGACCTAACTTATTATAAAGCCCATGAAGTAATGAACTAATTATGAGGTAACTGGATCCTAAACTAAACTAAACTAAAAACTAAACTAGATTAGTTGATCTGAAGAAGGGTCTCGACCCGAAACATCTCTCCAGAGATGCTGCCTGTCCTGCTGAGTTACTCCAGTTTTTTGTGTCTATCTTCGATTTAAACCAGCATCTACAGTTCCTTCCTACACTAGATTAGATTATCATTGGATGCAGAGCATTTTGATTTTGAGTCCATTAATAGAGTCTGCACACGCATACTTCAGATAATAACAACTGCAAAGTTATTGATATCATCAGTGGTATGTCTGCATGTGTGTGTGTGGCCTTCCACAGTAGATTTATTTCCTTTCCTCTTCTTATGCCTGGTGTTTCCAATCTGGCTGGGGTTTTCCAGGCAAGTGCCTGTTTGTCACATTATGTAGTGCAGTTGGCTGGTAAAATGGGAGACTCTGTTTGGTGAGTATAAGGAAGATTAAGAAAATAAAGGAATTCACTTTACCGAAACGATAAAGCATTGTTGATATCAGTAGTGGGCAGCAACTTGTGAAATACCATAAACAATTTTAACAAGTGGATCTTATCATACTTGGCAACTGACTAAATTAATGCACAACCTTTAATTTAAAGTTCTACATTCATTAATTCTTGCATTCATCCATCTGTGGATTTTAGAGATTGGAAGGACATAGAAGGTTAGCTGTGAGACTCCATCTTGTTTATGTGCTGGTAGCATAGCTGAGTACTTGAAATTCGGGTAAATTGCTGCTGTTTGCACATGTCTCCCATCTCTCAGCCTACCCGAATCTGGCCCAGTTCACTTGCTTTAACTAGGATCAGCCAATAAAAACAGTGAATATTTTTAAAAACTGGAAATAGACACAAAATGGTGGAGTAAATGAGCGGGACAGGCAGCATCTCTGGAGAGAAGGATTGGGTGATGTTTCAGGTTGAGACCTTTGTTTGGTCTGATTTTAATAACTGGTCTGTCTATAGACTTACCATTTCATAAACCTCTGTCTACTTTGAAGAGGAAGACCTGGACTTTCTACACAAACAGTGAATTTACTGGCATCAGTCCAATTTTAGTTTGTGCTGGTCATTGGACTTATGGATTGCAGAAAATCCTTGTTGTTACAGAACTCTTGTACTTTCCACATATAATGGGCCCACCAGCTCCAGCATACTGAATGGTATTTATTTGTGTCATTACCATTCAGCATTACTAAGGCAATAAAAACATGTCAAATCTCCATATTTTATTATCTAATTATGAAATAAGACTAGAAATTGGACTTATATTCACAGGAATTTAGAAGGATGAGAGGGAATCTTATGGGTGTTGTTGGAGTCCAGAACCAGGGGTCACAGTTTAAAAATAAGGGATAGGGCACTTAGGACTGAGATGAGGAAAAACGTTTTCACCCAGAGAGTTGTGAATCTGTGGAATTTTCTGCCACAGAAGGCAGTGGAAGCCAATTAACTGGATGTTTTCAAGAGAGAGTTAGATATATCTCTTAGGGCTAACGGATTCAAGGGATATAGGGAGAAAGCAGGAACAGGGTACTGATTCTGGGTGATCAGCCATGATCATGGTGCTGGCTCGAAGGGCCGAATGGGCTAGTCCTGCACCTATTTTCTATGTTTTTTATGTTTCTATGAAATATCTGTGGACCTAAAAGCATATTTATCAAAGAACTTTCCGGGTAAAACCAACCTGAAAGAGTTTCTGCTTCCCTGTTATTTCACTTAGTCCCATCTCCAAAGACCATGAGAAGAGACCTGAGGGGCTGCTGTAAATACATTATTGTCCGGACCATCTCAGGGTGATGCGTGGCAGCAGGTTGTAGAACATACTCATGGCTGACCCTTGGCTGATTGCATGTTCACATTTACAAACCTACTGGGAGGAATATCTGGAAGAAGTCAGGAATGGAAGCTCACCTTGTAAGCCGAGCGGTCAGCAGCCAATTATGAGGCCTACTCAAAGCCCCAATTGAAAATGGAATTTATTTTGTGAAATAGAAATTGAGATGCATTATCTTCATTCACCCACTGATTACCTTTCTTTGGGTACACAAAACAGATGGCCATTCAACTGATCTCATCCAGGAGTTTTTGATGCATATGAATTCTAGATGTATTCTGCATGTTATAAACTCATGGCAAGGTTTGTGTGATTTTATTTGATACAGCTTTTTCTACATCTGGAGAATAAAAATATAATTTCCAGGTCCGGCTAGAGCTGTCACTATACCAGGAGCTGGGTTGAAACTGGATAAGGCACCCTTGAATATTTTGTACTAGTACCCAGCAGACCTATAAGGGGAGACAAATTAGGAGTAAATAATATGTGTGGGAATCTGATATTCCATTGATAAATGCACTGTGATAATAGACATTATGAGCATTATCAGTAAATTAATTACCATCAACCACTGGAGCAACCTTTGAAAGACTAAAACATTTTATTTCCTATTTTTGATGGGCTCTCCATGAAAGGATGGTTCAAGGACTGGATGTGAGGATTTGTCACCAGAGGCCGGGTCTTCTTTGTATAACAGCCGAGGCATGAGACCTGATCCAGACCAATCCAGACCATGGTTTTTGAATATCACAGCCACGGCTATGTTTGTTTGGTGTCTGTTCCTGAAGCTGTTAAATATAGAATAAAATATAGAAGCTGTTAGATATAGAAGGTTAAATATAGAACCTTATTTTCCTGACACTACTTTCTTAATATATCAAAAAATCTTCTTAACTGACACTCCCCCATCCATTAACTACCACTCTAAGTGACATCATCTAGTGCAGCAATGACTTTCCTTTGCATTTCGAGACCAGAGAATGCTTTCTACTCCAGCTGGCCAGCAGGAAAAAAAACAGGACAATGTGTTTCACTGCCTTCATCACCAGTATGTCAGATTCCCTTCATATCATTTAATCATTTTGTCTCATGCAGCGCTGCTATCTGGATAGGCTATCTGCTATCAAAGACATTGGTGAGAATTGGAGCAGTGAGGAAGAATCGTATGTTTTGAAAGGATTAATTTGAAAGTTTAAAGATCTGGAAATTCCAACACAAAGTTCAATACCATTCACAAATCGTTAGCATGTAAAGCAGTCAACACCTGTAGACAGCAAGATGTAGGCAAAATGTAGGCATAGGCTGACATATGGCAAGAAATATTCACATTAGAGAAATGCCGAAATCATTTCCATCTAATTAATCACCTGCTTTGGATCACTGACTATCCTATCATCAACATTCAAGGGTTCATAGTTGACCAGAAATTCAGTTGAACCAGCCACATAAATATCATGGATGCAAGAGCAGAGCAGAGACTGAGTATGTGTAGGAAGGAATTGCAAATGCTGGATTACATTGAAGATAGACACGAAATCCTGGAGTAACTCAACAGATCTGGAGAGAAGGGATGGGTGATGTTTTGGGTCGAGACCCTTCTTCAGACTGAGTACCCTGTGGTGAGTGTACTGTCCCTCCATACACCCCATCAACAAGGCAATTTTCTCTACTTGCCAGAATGAATGCAGCCCCAACAACCCTCAAGCTGCCTGTCCCGCTGAGTTACGGGACTCAGCATTTTGTGTCTATCTTTGGTTTAAACCAGCATCTGCATTTCCTTCATACACAACACTCAAGAAACTCTCAACCATCTATGACAACAGATCCATCACTGGCACAGTGGTTACAGTGCATCCTATCTACAAAATATACTCACCCAGGCGGCTCCAACAGCTGTGACCTCAAACATCAGCAAAGCCTTAGGTGCATTTTAGTGCTATTTCCATTGTAACTCTGATGTGAGATTTTCTTTTCCTGAAGATTTTGTGAGATTTTCAAGGCCTTTTTCACTGCAATTGCCAGAAGAACAGCAGGAATATTGAGAACCCATGAGCACAGATTGTTTTTCTTGCAGAAAACATGTTCCCAGAGATTTAAATAGTGTGCTGAACATGAATAAATGTTATTTTCAGCTGAGTCATATGTATCTGCCAATTTCCGCAATCGACATTTACCACATGATTCTCGTTGGGCTACCATTTTGAATAAAGCAGCATTGAATTAGTGATTTCATCACCAGTATGTCAGATTCCCTTCATATCATTGAATTAGTGATCTGCAGCCCAAGCATCTACTTCTGGCACTATTAGATCAGCCATGGTCGAATGGTGGAGCAGCCTCGATGGGCCAAATGGCCTAATTCTGCTCCATATTATTGCACTATATTTGTTTATTTATTGAGTATGTGTGCATGTGTATATAAACTATATGAACTTTTTTTTTTCTCCCGTTATGTACTATGTTTACATATTATGTTGTGCTGCAGCAAGTAAGAATTTAATTGTCCTATCTGGGACATATGACAATAAAACACTCTTGACTCTTGACTAGACTCTTTGTCTTATGGTCATATAGACTAACCTCAGTTGGAACATGGATCCTGTAATATGTCAAATACTTGAGAATCTCTCACCGTCAGGACATTCCAATTTGGCTCAAGTTCATGAGATAAATTAATTTTGGGGGGGAAATGTACCAAACCTCACAGGATATATGAAACCATAGTTCCAAACAGGTGCCAACAGGAGTGGAAATGTCCAGTGTAGTGGAATCAAGGACCAGGACACAGAGGTGAGGGGGGGAAAGATGAAAGATTTAATAGGAAGCTAAGGGGTAACATTATTTACACAAAGGGTGCTGGGTGCATGGAACGAGCTGCCGGAGGATGTAGTTGAGGCTGGGACTATCGCAACGTTTAAGAAACATTTAGACAGGTACATACAGTACATTTTGAGAGGACAGGTTTAGAAGAATGTGGGCCAAGCACAGTCAGGTGGGACCAGTATAGATGGGGCATGTTGTCCGTGTGGGCGTTGAGTCGAAGGGCCTGTTTCCACACTATATGACTCGATAACTTTTAAAAATTCTTTTGAAACAAGCTTCTATAGTTTTTTTACTTCATTGTCACATTCAAGAACCTTCACAGAGATAGGATATGCAAAAGAAAATGAGATAAATTAATGTTTTGGGGGGAATGTACCAAACCTGGCACAATACATCTTTTTTCATGTCCATCTTGTTACAAATGTTGACCTCGCTGTCATCGTCCATCTTGAAAAGGACGCAAGCTTCCGGCGACAATCAGTGGGAGCCATCATTTGTCGTAATAAATGATGGTGGTAGCAGAATTAGCTCGGGATGCTTCCAGTTTCCAGCTCCGCGATGAGGACGCTTCTGCTATGGGGCCATACATGAAACCATAGTTTCAAATGGAAGATATTGTCAGCAGGAGTGGAAAATTCCAGTGCAGTGGAATCAAGAACCAGAGGACATAGGTTTAAGGTGAGAGCGGAAAGGTTTAATAAGAATCTGAAGGGCAAATTTTTCACGCAGAGAGTGAAACAAGCTGCCAGTGGAGGTAGTTGAGGCAGGTACCATAACAACGTTTAAAGGACATTTGGATAAGTACATGGGTAGCAAAGGTTTAGGGGGTTATGGGTCAAATGCGGGCATGTAGGACTAGTGTAGATGGGGCATCTTAGATGGATAAGTTGGGCCGAAGGACCTGTTTCCATGCTAAATGACTCGATGACAAAAGCTTGGCTAAACAAAAGCAGCGCGTTTCAGAATTCAACAATGATATCTAGACTATTTGCAATTTGTTGAAATTGCAGGAAATACCTGGCATGTCAGACAGCATCTGTGAAAAGTTAGCATTTCAGGTTAATGGTCTTTCATCAGACATGGTACATGCTTTAAGTTGCAGAGAGGTGGAGAGAAATGAAATAATTCCTTACACAATGTGTTGGAGTAATAATTGTGTAAGTCAGGCAGCAACTGTGGAGGGAATGAAGGTGGTAAACATCACCTGAACAGTCTAATGAAGGATGCCAACCTAAAACGTCGCCTGACAGTCTGAAGAAGTGTCATGACCCAAAACATCTCCAGTCGATTCCCTCCGCAGATGCTGCCTGATCTGCTGACTTCCTCCAGTACTTTGAGTTTTGAGCAAGATTCCAGCACCTGCAGTTTCTTGTGCCTCAAAATAATTCTGTAGTCCTTTTCATGGGTTTTGTTTTATTTCCTTCTTTCAATTTATTTGCATTATTAGTGCTTTTCAGCTGCGTTTTGCCCTTTGTGATGTGACATGCTTCAATTTATCATAATTAAGCTATTAAAAAGCAATGTAAAAAATCTGTACATGCTCATTTTTAAAATTGATGTATCACTCTTCCTGAAATATCATGTTAGTTATTACTTTCCTAAGATCACTGAGGAGGAAGTGGATGAGTCTGCAATGAGGTTGTCCTTGACGTGTGAAAATGAGTCACTGGAACAAAGCAGCAGTTAGAAGAAAAAATATTACACTGTTCTTACAAAAATCAAGCATATTGGTCAAGTGACATCTTTAGTGGAATAATTAACAGTTATACTGTTAATTAACCAAAAAAAGACCCCCAAAAAAATGCTGGAGTAACTCAGCGGGTCAGGCAAGATCTGTGGAGGATATGGATGGGTGATGTTTTGTATCTGGACCACCTTCTTCAGACCGACTGTAGTGAAGTAGGGGAGGAGGGGGGGTGGGGGGGGGGGGTTGGAGTGAAGAAAGCTGGAAGAGAAGTGGGCGTGAGACAAAGTCTGGCAAAAACAATAGATGGATGCATGAGAGGGGAGGAGGTGATTGAGGCCAGAGATGAAAGGAAGACTAATGGTGTAAAATAGGGAGAAAAGGAGTGAAATGTGAAGCCAGAGGAAGGGATATAGGGGAAAGGGGTTTATGGGGAAAGTGGGGGTGGATTGGTGGGAGGAATGGCTGCGTGTCCAGATGAGGCTCAGGGAGGAAAGGGGAGTAAAGGGGGAACGGGCAGGTGTAACCAGTAACCTTTGATTGCTATTGATGTAATGGTGACAATTGATGTAATGAAAGATAACTTCCAAATTCTACTAAGCCATTTTGTTCCGTTTAAAAATGATGTGAGTAGCTTGTGCAATATAGATTATTTTATTAGGAGCAAACTTTAGTCTCCAAGAATGAATGATAGTCATCATTCCCCTGCATTTTGGAATTTATTTAGTTGATTACTTGACAACGTATGAAGGAAATATCTTCTTACTTCTGCTGTTAATTCTGAGACTGGACATTTGAAAATGTCATACACATTTGTTGTGGAGACATAATGCATGAACCTCTCTAATCTGTCTAATCAACAGATGCACTTCCCTCAGCATGAGACCCTTCTCTCTCTCCTTCTCTCCCCCTCTTCCTGATTAAATTAGCTGTATCTATTAAATAAACAGATATGCCCACCTGATGCCATAGTTACAACGTATGCAAATCTGAAGAAAGTTTTAGTGTAAAATATTAATGTGAGAATTATCAAGCTATTATTAATTAAAATATAAAGAAAATAAATGAAGATTTAAAAAATAAAATCCGCTGTCTGCCATGATAGAATAATTCAATTAGCTGATGTTCTTCCATGCAGGTTGTATTATCAAAAAGTTCCTTTTCATTTATTTTGGGCTATTTTATACATCAGAATGATTTCAGACACAATTATGGTACAGTGGAATATTATTGGAAATAAAATAGTCAGTGTTTTTTGTGCATTGTATGGTCTGATTCATGTGAAAAATAATCAGGATTGAAAACCTATGAATGGTTCCAGGTTATTCCATGTGTCGCTGCATGATTGATGCAGGATTGACTCCAGACATTTATTAAAATTCATTTGTAGGATCTGGGCCTTGTGCCAAGGTTAGCATTTACAATTCATCTCTAATTGCCTTTGAGAAGGTAGTGTCGAGCACCTGATAAAACTGCTGCAGTCCTTCTGGTGAAGATATTCACACAGAGCTGTTGCAAAGAGAGCTGCAGAATTTGGACCCAGTGATAATGAAGGTACAGCAATATATTTCCAAGTCAGCATGGTGCGCCACTTGGAAGGGAGGGAAGCCACAGGAGGTCGTACTCCCAGGAGTTTCCCCTTGACCTTCATTAGTGGCAGACGTCTTGGATTTAGATGATGTATCAGAATAGCATAGGGAAGAAATTGAAGTATACTTTGTGACAGTATTCACTGAAGTCATTGTGTGCTACTGATGGAGGGATATTTGGTCCATTACACTCTAAATATGCCTTGCATGTGGTGAAAAGGCTTTGGGAAATCCGGAGATGCATCAAATTGTAGACTCCCGGCCTTAGAACTATTAAGCCACATTAGTTATGTGACTGGTGCAGGTGAGCTTCTAGTCAATGGTCCAGGATATTGATGGTTGGGACTCAGTGAAGGTAATGTCGTTGTATGTCAAGAGGGTGGCTAATCTCTCTTGTTGGACATGGCCATTTACTGGTACTTCGATGGTATGAATGTTATTTATCAGATCACTTATCAACCTATGTCTAGGTTTTATTTTGCCCATGCTGCATGCAGGCATGGGCTGCTTATTCTGTTGAGGACCTGCAGCTGCAAATGGTGATTGCACAATGTACAAAACATCCCCACGTCTGACCTTATGGTGAAAAGAAACTCATTGATGAAATTGCTGAAGATAATTAGACTTAAGATACTGACCCTGGAATTCCTAGGATCAGGATGATTGACCCCAGAAAACCACAGTCATCTTCCGTTGTGTAACCACTGGAGTGTTTTTTTTTGTGCTCTCTGACTTCAGTTTTACCAGGGTGTCTTGATGCTATCCTTCATTAGATGCGGCCTTGATGCCAAGGGCAGTCGCTCTCACCCCAATTTTTGAATTCAAGTCATATTCTAGAATTCAAATATGAATTCAGGTCATATTTGGACCAAGGATGAGATGAGATATGGACCTGTATGATGCTGGCGAAAATGAGCATTGGTGAGAAGGTTATTCGTGGGTAAATACTGCTTTATTTGATTCTTGGCAGTTCCCTTCACTTTGCTGATGATTGAGAGTAGTCTGATGGATGAGTCAGTTGGAATGAATTTATCCTGCTTTTTGTGAATAAGACATATCTACCATACAATGTGGAAAAGGTGCCTACTTTGATCCAGTGGCAAAGATCAACGGCACATATAGTTGTGAGATATTAATATGTGTTGGAATACCATGTACCACCGTCAAGCCAACATGTTTAGTTATGTATTGTTGTTATTGGTTAGAAAGCTAATATATACAAAGTAATATATAATATGCTATATAAAATGAACCCCTCATTCCCTCCCCTGTGCCTATATGGACCCCCCTACAATAGTCTGAAACATCATCTGTGCATGTTCTCCAGAGATGCTGCCTGACCTGCTGCGTCACTCCAGCACTTTGTGCCCTTTTGTGTATTAGGCAGCATCAGCTTTGTTTCTATAAAATGAATGTAATATCTGTGAATTGATTATAATCAGATAAGCATTTGATTAAAAAATAAATTGAAATTAAGTTGTAAAGGAATACAAATAAACATTGTTACTGCTGAAGGCATGCAATTCCAGTGAATAGTTTTCTCCCAAGAAGTAAGATAATAAAACAAAGTGGTTGATCATTCATTAACATTCAACTATAATCTTCAGTGTCCCTCACTGTTTATTAAAGATTCTTTCTCCGTCATCTGATCTGAATAGCTCCTCGGGACTAAGTAACATCTGCTGTTCAATTTGTATCGATCAGAAAGCAGCAGCTTTCACATTAATGTCTGTGCTTACAGATAATGAAGTGGTTTAATGCAGTTCCACATTAACATTTCACTCAGCATCGTTACAAGTCCCAGTGGCAGCAGCTAAGGTGAGCTGATTGGGTAGCTTTGAAATCTGCTTGATGATCATTGACTTTCATCTGCGGCACTTTCCATGTGACTCTGGAAGAATTTTTTCCGAGGGGCAGTGTTTAATGTCATCATTTTATGTTTCAGATTGCAGAGCAGTGCCCAGCCCGCGAGACGCGGCTTTAATTATTGTGAATGGAAAGCTAAAGTCTTGGCTCTTTCTCACAAGGTAAGTCCACTTAATTATTGATTTTTCTGCTAGATCTTATAACCAGCTGGTAATTATACAACAACCATAGCCGGAAGTTAAGATGCCTAGGACGGTGTTACCATATTTAAAATGTATGAACATTAGATCTGAGCTTCAATTGCTTAACCCAATAACTGCTAGGTCTTTGAAAGCCGTAGGAGCGAGAAAACCATTGGAGAGTATTGAAGCTACTCCCAGAGTAAGAGAAGCAGTGGTTTAACATTGCTGTACTGCCATAATTTGATATCCTTTTGAACAGTCTTATGAAGGGATAACTATGTTCTATGACATGGTTTGCAGAATGCTCTGCAAAGGAGTAATTCTGAAAAAAGTGGATGTGTGTGATATGGTACTTTCAATACGTTTAGCGTTCAAATGTAGACCCTTCCTGAGGTTTGAAGAAAGCAACAGTACATAGGGATAAAAGGAACTGCAGGTGCTGGTCTACAAAAAAAGACACAGAATGCTGGAGTAACTCAACAGATCAGAATGTTCTCCAGAGATGCTGCCTGACCTGCCGAGTTACTCCAGCACTCCAGTGTCTTTGTTTTTAACAGTACAAAGGGAATGATGATGGGTCAGAGTGAGCTACGGATGTTATCATGTAAATGTCACGATCAAAATGATAGTTTAACCTCAACATCCCAGTCTTTCCTGTTATTTGGCATGAACAGTAGTTGGTCTGCAGAGATCCCAGGAAAAAAAGCTTTTCTACTGTTGAGTATCAGTGATGTGGAAACATGTACCAAACCATCCAGAACACCGTGATCCTTCCACTAGAACAGATGCTACAATAGACATTGTTTGAGAATAGTAAGATTGAACGAGAACTTACCAGTTTGAAGTTTGATCTTTATTTTATGAGGAGTTACGTTGGTGATTACGTTGGCCTGCGCCTCAATCTTCAAAGCAGCGGTGTGAAATCACAAACAACAAGAACGAAGTAATATAGTAACATATTAAAAACAAGTAAATTTAGAACTTCCATCTGACCTTTATGAAAGAGGGTTGGGCCGTGGTAGGCACGTAATCACCAACGTAACTCCTCATAAAATAAAGATCAAACTTCAAACTGGTAAGTTCTCGTTTAATCTTACTATTTTACTTCGGTCACGTGAGTGACTACGTGAAGATTTTAAAGCTTTGTGATTTCATGCCGCAGATACAAATCCCGGCTTCTCATTGCATTGATTGACTCGGAACGAGAAATAATCAATAATGCATTAATAATGACATTTGCATGACAAATGCAGTAATTCATTTATTTTAATAATAGAATTAACAGTATCGCCTTTAAACCAGAGGAAATTATACAGAACTTAAAATAGTTTCTGCAAACAGCCCCGTATTGGCAATAGGCTGATGGTAAAACTGTTGAAACACCAACTCATTGGACCACCCGGCTGCTGCGAGAATATGGTCGACGGGGACGTCCTTCGCCCTGGCCGCCGACGTTGCTGCTGCCCTAGTTGAATGGGATGTAAAAACATCAGTGTTAATACCTGCAGCAATCAAGACTTGTTTCAACCATCTTGAAATAGTCTGTACTGAGACTCTCTTGTGTGTTTTTTTGTGTGTGATAAACAATCCAGTTTCCATATTTCGTAAAACCCTTGTAGCCTCAATGTATTGTAACAAATATGTCTTAATACATAGACATGGATCCATTGGATATGCTGATAAAACAATTCTGAATCCTGTCACACCTGGCCTACTTTGTTTGAGTAGGTCATAAATGTAAAACATAACATTATCTTGTGCCACTTCCATCCTGTCTATTTGTAACATTTGTAATGTCTGCACTCGCTGTGCTGTTACTAATGCCATAAGCATGACCACTTTCATACTGAGTTTGGCCAGTCAAAGACATCCCAGGAGACCATTCACGAAGTAGCTTAAGAACCACACTTACATCCCAGATTGCCATGTACCTAGGCTTGGAATTTAAAATTCCTTTCATCAATCTGGAAACGAGCGGATGAGACCCATAAATAAATATGAGGACAATGCACTTCTGGCTGAATTAATTGGACTATAACTCAACCCCTCATCGTAATAAAGTGTTGACAAAAACTCTGGAACATTTGAGATATCTGTCGTACAATATTCAACATTCTTTTGTACACAGAACTTTTCCCATTTCTTTATATAAGAAATGTACTGCTTTTGAGTGCTCTTCCTCCAGGCTGCCGTAAGCATGTCCACAGTATGCCCAGACAGTCCTCGCCCAAGAAAAGGCCTTCTTAAAACCTGCAAATTAACAAATCCATACGATCATATAATGGATGTTGTTCTCCTGTTACTGGATGCAGCAGTAAATCCCTTCTTTTCAGGACTTTCATCAAAGGCAGTGTTGTCAATTCTAATATCAAAGGAAACCATGGCTGTGTAGGCCAATCCGGTACCACCAGTACCCCGGAGGCAGTATCTTGCCTGATTTTAAGCAAACACCGACTTATGAGGCAGAATGGTGGAAATGCATACAAAAACATACCACCCCAATGTAGCGAGAAAGCGTCAATGGCTACTGCACCTGGATCTGGTTCCCATGACACATATCTCGATAGCTGATGATTTAATCTAGATGCAAACAAGTCGATATCTGGCATTCCAAATCTGACTACTATGTCATTGAATACCTCTCGATTCAACATCCATTCTTTGTTATCATGGAATTTCCTTGACCTGGTGTCTGCTATAATATTCAATCTACCTGGTAGATAAATAGCTGAAATCCAAATATTCCTTTCAATACACCAAGACCAGATTTGATTAGCCAACTTATCACAAGACACCGACTTGATTCCACCCATGTGATTAATATATGCCACTGCTGTTGTATTATCAATTTGAAGTTGAACATGCAGGTTAGTTGTGTTAGAGCAATAAGCTTGGAGTCCATAGAACCCTCCTAAAAGCTCTAAATAGTTGATTCCCCATGTCTGCAGAAACAATGCCTCTTCCATATTCCAACTGCCTCCGCAGCTGGATGCCAAATCAGTTGCACCCCATCCTAGTGCACTGACATCAGTTTGTAGTACCATGGAAGGCTGTTCAATCAGTATTTTACTGAAACTACTTGAGACATGTAGAATCCACCACTGCAAATCAGAAACAGCATTTGTTGTTAACTGCATGGCCCTATCAAAATGGCCACCATGCATCCTCAGTGCCTGTTCTTTAGCTCTCTGTAGCTGTTGGTAATGTAATGGCCCATATTGTACTGCTGGAAAAGCTGCTACTAATTTCCCTAGCACACTAGCCACATGTCTAATTGAAGGTTTTCGCTCATTTAACAGCTTAATGCAACCATCAATCAACTCCACCCTTTTTTCACTGGGCAAAGTTATTACCATGTGAACTGAATCAATTGTGAAACCCAAATAATCAAATGATGTAAGTGGTGTTAACCTTGATTTCTTTGGATGAATTAGAAAACCCAAACTTTCAAAAGTGGATTTAACAACTGAGACAGATAACTCAGCTAACTCTTTTGTTCGTCCTATAATTAGGACATCATCCAGCTAAGCCATTACCACATGCCCTGGCCTCTCAGCAGCCCCAGAATTGGTTTTTAACAATTTAGTGAATATTCTAGGAGCTGAAGTTAACCCATTAGGCAGAGCTTTGAACTGCCATAACTGGTTCATCCAGGTAAATTTAAAATATTTTCTATCTTCCAAATGAACAGACACTGAATAATATACATCTTTTATATCTATAGTTGCCATATAACATGCTTTTGAAATAAGTTGTTTGGCAGTCACAAAAGTCTCCATTTTAAAGTGTCTAAATTGAACAAAAGGATTAAGACTTGTCAAGTCTAAAATAATCCTACATCCTCCATCGCTTTTAGGTCGGGGAAAAATATTGGACACAAATTGGTGGGTTTGATAAACCGACTTTTCAATAACATAAGTTTTCAAGTTCAGCTTGAACATCACTTCTTTTTGTGAAAACTGGAGTGCTAGGAACATGCTGGATGGGCAAATCATAATTTGGATCAAACTCAATTCGAAACCCTTGTATATTACTCAGAATAACAAAGTCTGAAGTAATCTGCTTCCAACTTTTATAGAAGAGATTTAATCTGCCCCCAACTTTTGGCTGTACTGCCGTTAATATGTTCCCATGAGAACCAGGTCCACCTACCTCCTTAGTCACTTGAGTGACCTGTGGTCCCTGGCTTCTGGCGGGAAGACCCACGCTTGTTCGTGTTCCCGCTGCAGGACGCCAACTACGCCCCTGCGATGATGATCGACTTGTTCCTGGTGTAGACCCAGGATCAGTATGACGTCTGAAAGGATACCTCCTCTTCACAGACTTGCCAACCATCGATGTTTTGATCAACCCGGCTGTTTTTGCCTCATCATCCAACTCCTTCACGCGTCTCGCGAGGTCTTCTCCGAAGAGTAAGTTGGGTAGCTGCACTTTACTGGGCTTGCAGAGTGCTGCGAATTTGGGATTGATGGTGGGCCGAATAGCACACTTCCTCAAACAATTGATCTCGAAGTGGGCGCTACATAGTAACCCCGATGCAAATCCGTCATCTGTTGGCCTCTATCCATTGTTCTGGCAAATGCAGTTATTCCAGAACCCAGCAGCTTCAATATTCTCTGCAGCTTTATTTCTTGAGCTCTCATGCTCATGCCCATCTGACCCCATATCACTTGGTTTACTGCTGGTGCTTTCAACAATACGCAGTTCCTCGGGGTCTCGTGCTTTTTGGCAGTTTCATCCATCGTAAGCTGCTCCAGCTGATGGGATACCAAGTAGTTGATCGTGGAGGCCAACTCTTCTCCCAGTGGCTCTCCTGACCCTGACGGGGCAGCGAATCGTACTGCCAGAGGTGGAACCTCTGGCAGCTGCCGTTCTTCACTTGAATCGGCCTCACCGTCAGAGTCGGGGTCAGAACTCTGCTGACCCTGTGCACGCGCCTCATCAATGAGGGTGCTCTCAAACAGCCCTTTGCTAGGTGCTGCTGATCTGGCTTCTGGAGCCTGGCTTTGGCTACACTCTTCCCTGAGTGTGCTTTTCTCCAGTAACCTGTGTAACAGGCTTTCCATCTGAGGAATCCGCTCAAAAGCGGTATCCAGCCCTGGAGTCGCATCCTCATGATTGGACTCCTCCTCCATGGGCCTGACGGACTTGAATTTAGCCTTGCGCCCCACTGGCGCTGACTGTGTTCTTTTAAGGCCCAGGTCCACAGTCGCTACGCTCCCAGCCGGCAAATGTACAGGGGTCTGAGGCAGCTGTTCGCCGACCGCAATCTCGCATCTTTCCACCGGCTTTGCCGCTCGCCTCTTCCCCTTGCCCGTTTTTTCCATGGCGCCTATGGAAAAATCCCCACAGACCCACAGCAAACGGACCCGGAAACTTCTGAAAAAGTTTTTACTTACCTTGTAGTTCACACTACATTTCCACTAGAGGAGCGTTGCTCCTCACGTCCGTTTGCGCCAATGCGTCTGACGTAATGACGTGCAGGCACCCTGACGGGTCTTCTTCACGTAGTCACTCACGTGACTCCGAAGTAAAATTTGCTAATGCAGGGAAATCTATTTTTATGTCTGTGATTGAAGGTGTTTTATTTATGAGCTGATATCCTTTGTTAAAATGTTGTGAAAGTATTTTGAAGTTTACTTTTCTGACATAAAAAGGGTTTAATTTAAGGTTCCTTGACATTGACAATGCCCTTCTTTTATCCTCGTGTTGATAATGTCATCTACCATTTACTCACCTATTCAGAAGGATAAAAGTACTATTTTTTGTTATGTGTTAAGTGCAACCTGCCCCGCATTTAGCAATCTATACTCCCCTGTTGTGCATCAGCCCTCTCAGAATTGGTGAAGAAGAAGATATCCTCAAATCCAAAATACTGCCTTTGAAAAAGAGGAAGCTAACATACCAGGGAATAATTAATTTACAATATTCCCCTTCCATTATGTGGGTTTATATAACTACGTCTAGATGAACAGAAAGGGAGCAGTGGCAAGGGGGATGAACATCCCAGTCAGTGGGATGGCTGAGACTAACATGGTGCCAGTGGCTCCAATCTCAATGGTCCAATGGTTCAATATTGTCACATGTATCGAGGTACAATGAAATTCCTTTTTTTTGCATACAGCTTAGTAAAAGTCTTACTATACATACTCCCACTGAGGAACAGAAGTAAACATTAATACCCTTTATCAACAGACTATATACATGCAACACTAAACATTATTCCCTTTATTCTGTATCTGAACACTTGATTGTAATCATGCGTAGTCTTTTCGCTGACTGGATAGCAAAACGGTTGTCTCTGCACATGGTTTATGTGACAATAATAAACCAAACTAAACTAAACTAAGCAATAGTAAGAATCCTGTGAGAATAGTAGATTACATTGAAGCAGTACCTACGAGTTGCCATGTTTTCAGCACCATCTTCTATCCTTTAAGGTTGTTAAAAAATGTAGAGTCTTTACTTGGCCATAAAGATCTATTATCCTGGTAGCAGCACTGATTTGGAGTTGCAGGGGTCGGCCTGGCCTGGCGATGTTGTTGGTGTCCTCCACCGCTCAGTACACACATTCTCTGCACTTTTTCCAACGGTTTGTCCATGGTTTTCTAACAAACCACCTCAATGATTTCTTGCAACGATTGTTGTCCCTGTTGCAATCTCCAGAGATCTTGCTACAACATAACTATTTTTTAACGATTATTTTTGTTCGACAGCTATCACTATAATTATAACATAATCCTCTTCTAAATAAACCAATTAACTTTAGTTAAGAAAACGTCTATGGATCAAGGAGAAGAGTGCAACAGAGTTTTCATATCAACCAAGTTTAATATCTCATTGGCTGCAGCGGCAGGTAAAAGCAATTTAACATTGGATGAGTTTAAAACATTTTATTTTAATGATGACTCAAATTGATGGCTGTATTAGTTTGTTAAAATATCTGCTCTTTGCGGCTAGTCATGCATCAAATTTTGTACGATTGCCCTCGAAAAAGCTGAATTTTCACCTCTGGGGAAATGTTGGCACGAGCTCTGTTGTCAGTGCTGTTTACAAAGCACATATTACAGTTTATTCTGGAATAAGGAAACTACGCTTGGCTGGGGATGGAATGAAATAAGAACAGGATGAAATTGTATTTTTAATATCATTGTCACTTGCTGTTCAACAATGATAATATAGTTGGTGGCTAGCAGCTCATAATAACATTTGTATGGAAGAATTAGTTCCAAATGGTTAGGAGATAATATTTTAAGAAATTGGTTGCATTCAAGATGGAACTTGTTAGTTTACTATTGTCTCTTATATTAGCTCTGCTCTCAGTGAGTAATATGTATTTGGCAAATACAATTTAATTTTAAATTGTTCTCCACTGAATTAATGAGGCTTCACTGCCCGTGGTTCTATTTATGAATTTTTCAACGTGTCTGGGTATAGTCTCTGCAGTAAAGGGGCAAAGATCTGTGCGATATTGTGAATACCGTGCAATGTTTAAAGCCCTGTGCATCCAGTAATTCATTGTCATCGTGTCAGTTGACTGGAAATCTATGCTTTGGTTGAACTATTGGGCATTGAATTTGAGCAAGCTCATCCTGAGGCTTATTGTAGCTGCATGACTATTGCTAGAATTTGAGTTGCAAGTCAACGTCTTCTTTTGACTTACTTGGAATTGTAATTGTGAATTGCAATCTCACACTTGCGGTGTCCCCGAAGTTCCTGAGCAAATTAGAGTGTAAGTCATCCCAATATGTGCCAGTGAACTGTGAGCTGTTTATACCACCATTCAGGTGTTGCAGGCATAATTGTCTGCTCTCTGCTCCTGCAATAGAAAGGCAATATGTCTGCATTATGCAGGCACCTTGATTGAAGACCAAGCCATGTTTTTGAGCTGTGAGATGCAGGTATGTGTATTGGAGTTGTGGTAAGTCTGGTGATACGGCACATGAATGCAGGATCTGAGATGGATAGTAATTGTTGAGATATGGACAATGAGGTGCATAATGACGCAGTCCCATTGCAGATTAGATTTCACAATGTAACAGCTGAACTTGGGCATGTTTGTGCTGCCGTTCCACCCTTCTCAACATAGTACTGGGGTTATACATCTCTCATTGAAACACCCAGAAAATCAAGATGCCCATTCTTCTTCTTCCTCTGCCATAACTTGCTACAACCTCTCTGAATCTGTGGTAGACAAAAGTGCTGGTGAAACTCAGCGGGTGAAGCAGCATCTATGAAGCGAAGGAAATAGGCAACGTTTCGGGCCGAAACCGGGTTTCGGCCTGAAACGTTGCCTATTTCCTTCGCTCCATAGATGCTGCTGCACCCGCTGAGCTTCTCCAGCACTTTTGTCTACCTTTGATTTTCCAGCATCTGCAGTTCCTTCTTAAACTCTCTGAATCTGTGCACTGTTACCCAGTTATGTTGGAAGCAATGAATATCCCCCCATTAATCTGCACCAGTTGGCTGCAGCTAATGCCAGCAACTCCTGAGGTCAGACCCCGTGAGTATGACTGAAGCAAAGCAGCATGCTACTGATCCTGTAGTCATTTTAATGAGAAGCACACAAGAATTTCAGCTGGACCCGTACTGGGCTAAATTGAAGAAAGCTCATCGATCATCGTGATTTCAAGGCACATTTTCAATTCCTCTGCATCTAAATGCAAATCCTATAGTGCCTGCTTATGTGGTAATGGATCTAGCATGAAGCAAGACCCACGGGTAAGATGCTGTTGATAGGTAGGTACAGGGCTTGGGGCTGGAATCCAGTTAGAGTCATAGAGTGATACAGCATGGAAACAGGCTTGTCAGCCCAACTTGCCGACACTGGCCAACATTTTCCATCTACACTAGTCCCACCTGCCTGCGTTTGGCCCATATCCCTCTAAATTTGTCTTATCTGTGCACCCATCTAAATGTTTCTTAAACGTCGCGATGGTACTTCCCTCAACTACGTCCTCTGGCAGCTCTTTACGTATACCCACCACCCTTTGTGTGAAAAAGTGACCTTTCAGGTTCCTATTAAATCTTCCCCCCCCCCCCCACTCACCTAAAACCTATGTCCTCTCGTTCTTGTTTCCTCTACTCTGGCCAAGAGATTCTGTGCATCTACCCGATCAATTCATCTCAGTTGGAAAAAAGAAAACCAGGATGCACCCATCAGGGGTCAAGCGGCATCTCTGGAAATAGAGTAAGAGCAAGGTTGCAACTGATATCAATGTAGCAGGGGTGAAGTGATATTGATGGAGGTTAGGGGAGAAGGTGTAGCCACATCAATCTTTTTTGGGGGTGCACCCGTAATGATGTTATCATTAGCGTGGTCAAGGCTGGTATGTGACCTTCCAGGAATAACGATGAGAATAGTGTGGTGGGGATTCCCGTGTAGGATGGGCTACTGAATTCATAGGGGAGCTCAGCAGGTTCAGTGGAAGGTTGTACAATGTTGTGGGCTGCATTCACCCCTCACAGGGGAGTGGCTGGTGATTGTGGGTCGGACAATCCAACAATCCAAGGCACTGCAGATGCTGGTTTAAGCTGAAGATAGACACAAAAAGTTGGAGTAACTCAGCTGGTCAGACAGCATCTCTGGAGAAGAGGAATAGATGACGTTTCGGGTCAAGACCCTTCTTTAGAGACTTCTTCAGACATAATTGAGTTGATTAACTCTGCTATGTGGAGTTGAATGAAATACTCTCTGAGGCAAATTCAAAGAACAAAAACATCTAGGGAACATGATGGCTTCATTCCAACCGAAAACAGAAATACTCAGTGGGTCAAGAGACATCAACTGTATGGTGAGAGAAGCAGAATTAACATTTTGCACAGATGGCCTTTCATCAGAACAGAGAGCAATATCTCTCCACAAATGCAAATTGACCAGAGAATTTACAACATTTTTTGAAAGTCCTTCAGTCCATTTGGAATAATGAAATATAGCAATTCAAAACTGAGTTACATAAATTGTAATGTGGCATCAATATCTGACATTGTGCTCTGCATCCTGGAAAGGAGTTTGCAGATGTAGGATACATTTCAGTTGTTCTTATGCATGATCACCTTTGCTGCAAGAATGTCAAATAATAGAGAGACTAGGCTGAAGAATCTATCTCTGGTCGATAGAGCTAAACATCAGTGTTGAGTATTCTGTTTCCAAAATTCAATCCATTAACTTCATCAAATTTAAAAAAAAAAAAATGTTGTCACTTCAACCAAAACACGAAATGCTGGAGGAACTCAATGGGTCGGGCAGCATCTGTGGAGGTAATGGACAGGTGACTTTTCGGGTCGGGACCTTTCTTTATGCTGAGGTTCCTACGGATCTGGAGAAGGGTCCCGACCCAAAACTATCACCTGTTCATTCCCTCCACAGATACTGCCTGACATGTTGAGTTCCTCCAGCATTTTGTGTTTTGCTCAAGATTCCAACATCTGCAGTTCCTTGTGTTAGACAATTCAATGTGATCCTGGCTGATAATCCCCAATCAGTACCCCGTTCCTGCCTTCTCCCCATATCCCCTGACTCCGCTATCTTTAAGAGCCCTATCTAGCTCTCCCTTGAAAGTATCCAGAGAACCGGCCTCCGCCGCCCTCTGAGGCAGAGAATTCCACGGACTCACAACTCTCTGTGTGAAGAAGTGTTTCCTTGTCTCCGTTCTAAATAGCTTACCCCTTAATCTTAAACTGTGGCCCCTGGTTCTGGACTCCCCCAACATCAGGAACATGTTTCCTGCCTCTAGCGTGTCCAAACCTTTTATAATCTTATATGTTTCAATAAGATACCCTCTCATCCTTCTAAACTGCAGAGTGTACAAGCCCAGCCACTCCATTCTCTCAGCATATGACATTCCCGCCATCCCGGGAATTAACCTTGTAAACCTATGCTGCTGCACTACCTCAATAGCAAGAATGCCCTTCCTCAAATTAGGGGACCAAAACTGCACACAATACTCCATGTGTGGCCTCTCTAGGGCCCTGTACAACTGCATAAGGACCTCTTTGCTCCTGGACTCAACTGCTCTTGTTATGAAGGCCAACATGCCATTCGCTTCCTTCACTGCCTGCTGTACCTGCATGCTTACTTTCATTGACTGATGAACAAGGACACCCAGATCCCGTTGTACTTCCCCTTTTCCCAACAAAACCATTTAGATAATAATCTGCCTTCCTGTTTTTGCCACCAAAGTGGATATCCTCACATTTATCCACATTTAACTGCATCTGCCATGCATCTGCCCACTCACCCAACCAGTCCAAGTCACTCTCATAGCATCCTCCTCAAGTTCACACTGCCACCCAGCTTTGTGTCATCTGCAAATTTGCTAATGTTACTTTAATTTTTAAGCAGGCAATTTTTACAAATTCTCTGAGGAAGAGATGGACGATGGGTGAACTTATTTTATTTTCTATTTCTATGTGAATCTCTATTTGTCATCTATTTGCTTCCTGAAAAAGTTACCAAGCACCATTAGATTAATAGGGAATTGAACAAAGATAAACACAGAGTGCTTGAGTGACTCAATGGGTCAGGCAGCATTTCTGGAGAAAATGGATGGGTGACGTTTTGGGTTGGGACCCTTCTTCAGATCTTCTTCAGCCTGAAGAAGGGTCCGAACCTGAAATGTCATCCATCCTTTATCTCCAGAGATGCTGCCTGACCCGCTGTCACCAGAACTTTGTGTCTATCTTTGGTATAAACCAGCATCTGTAGTTCCTTCTTTCAAAACTAGGAAATTGAACACATTGACAATATGTTTTTTCCGCAATGTTGAATGCCAGCATAGGGCAAACATCTTTTTCTGCTGGCTTGCTAACTTTTCAAAACTCCCTGTGAGAACCAACAGTAACTGCAGTTACTGTTCTCAGTTTCTTTGCTCGGTGCTGACAGGTTATGAAAATATATCAAATGAAAGCCGAGAAAAGACTTGCAGGGTTATAAATGCAGGAGCCGGCTATTTAATCCCTCAGGCTTACGTTGTAATTTAGTGCATTTAACTGTTTACTCATGCACATGGCCATATATCATAATACATCATTCTACTTGGGATTTAAAATTGATAATTGACTTACTTTTGAAAATTTTAACTACCCTTTGTGTGCAGAAAATCTTCCTTATACTTTGAATTTTATTGTATTCCATCTTGCCTTTGACTCCAGTGGAGGGGCCCTGGGGATGGGGCTGACTGGCATCTCAGCTAAAGGAGGGATATTATTATTCCAGCATCATTCATTAAAATGGATTTATTGAAGGAGGAAGTTCTATTTTTGAATTCCTGTGGGAATTGACAATTGCTGGCAGTGGGTGTGTGAAGTGCGTTCTGATTGGGGAATCACGAGAGATCCACATCTCCTCACCTCTGCTGTAACAATAGACAATAGACAATAGGTGCAGGAGTAGGCCATTCGGCCCTTCGAGCCAGCACCGCCATTCACTGTGATCATGGCTGATCATCCACATTCAGTACCCCGTTCCTGCCTTCTCACCATATCCCCTGACTCCGCTATCTTTAAGAGCTCTGTCTAACAACCCTGACAGCTGTCACTGAGAGAAGATGCTAAAAGGAATTTAGTGTTCCACAGAAAGCTGCTATGGTAACTGTTACCACCTTGCAAGAACATTTGTTGCATTAAATCCAGGTACTATTGCAGTTTACTCAGGTACTATCACAATGTTTAAGCAGGTTCTATCGCAACTTTTAAGGAACATTTAGACAGGTACATGGATAGGGTAGGTTTAGAGGGATATGGGCCAAAAGCAGGCAGGTGGGACTCGTGTAGATAGGGCATGTTGGTCATCGTGGGCAAGTTGGGCCTTAGAAACGAAACAAAACGAAACTAAATTAAACTAAACTAGATGCATTATAATCTTGTGATTTCCTGCATCAGCTTAATGGAACAAGACATTGGCTTGCATATATCTCGCTCCATTGTGATAAGGTTAACCAAGGTTTTCTTGTAAGCTGTTTTATGAAGATATTAAAATCCGGATTCAAATATATCTCACATCCAGCACACAAAAGTCAGAAAGGTACCGATCAAGCTGGCAATGTGCTCTTTTGCATCAAGAACGCTTCTCGTTCAATATCACACGGACCAACCGTATGCCAAACCATGACGTCATCTCAACAAAAAAGATCTTTTATAGCCAGGAATTTCAGCGACTTAGCTGTGCAGGAGGTGAATACCTTGTGAGGAGATGAAATATTGAAATACATCATGCAGTGCTACAAAATTGAATTAAAGTGCATGATTGGGAACCTATTAATGAACATCTTATCTTGAAAGATGAAAAATAAAGAAGGAAAAGAAAACAGGAGTTTCCTGCTGCTTTCTTAATCCAGTCACTTCCCAAAGCATGAAAAAGAGGATTACTTTTATTCTAGTTTACATTGGAGATTAAATTTCCATAAACGAAAACAATTAGGATTTAAAGGACTTCAGTATTTATCTAATTAAATCTTCGCTCTAAAGGGAGGAGACAGACAAGTAAAGTAAATCAGATTGCAGTCCTGATCCATTTAATGACCTATCGCTGGCAATAACCTGTGTTCCTGTTTCTCCACGTGCAGCAAATGGAGACAAACCAGGCAGCAGGTATTTCTGACCGTGTAGGAAGGAACTGTAGATGCTGGTTTAAACTGAAAGATAGACACAAAAAGCTGGAGTAACTCAGTGGGTCAGACGGCATCTCTGGAGAGAAGGAGTGGGTGGCATTTCGGGTCAAGACCCTTCTCCAGACTGAGAGTCAGATTGAGTACCCCCCCGACTCTCGGTCTGAAGAGGGGTCTCAACCCAAAACGTCACCTATTCCTTTCCCCAGAGATGCTGTCTGACCCGCTGAGTTACGCCAGCTTTTTGTGTCTATCTTTGAGTATTTCTGACTCTTTGGAATGAAATAAAATTGGAGGGAATAATTGAATGGTTCCACTCCAGATATCCAATATGACAAGTGGAAAGAAATATATTGCATGACCTCCACGTAACGCGAGCACTATCTGAGCAGTCGCATTCCAAACAGAGAGTTGTTAATTTACTGTGGAAGGATGAGAATGAGAAGGGGAACCTGGAAAGAGATGAAGGCAGAGAGCAGTGATTTGTTGAGGAGACTGGGAGAGTTGTTTGGGGAGATATTCAGGCAGGGGTGTGGGATTCTGCCAGCTGGTTAGGGCAGCGATCAGATGGCATCTGACTGGATGAGACCTCAGGAGAGAAAAGGGCTTCTGATTTAATTGGAATTTGGGAAGCGGGATGGATACAGAAGCAGCAATAGCTTAAGGTACCTGTCACTTTTAAAATGTGAAATAGCTTCTTGAAACCAGCAGTGTTTGTTTACTTCCGCAACAGTAAAACAGCTTCAAAGCCATGTCTTAAGTGTAATTGCTAATTCAAGATTCATGCATCTGGTGAACCAGTGCCTCTGAACGTGAGGCTCCCAGGATGTGCTGTGCGGCGGCAGAAGATTCCCGGAATGAGCCGTGGATCCAGATGAAGGACGACCCGGTGGGCCGCGGTTTGTAGGGTGAAGCCGCCGAGCCCCCAGCCGCCACGCACGGAGGCAAGCCTGACTCGCCGCCAGGAAGAAAGACCCGCCGGGCCACGGCTTGCAGGGGGGGAAGCTCAGGAGCCGCCGAGCTTGGCCCTGAAGACCAGAGAGCCGAGGAGGCTGGGGATGACAGGCAGGAGGAGCGGGCCGGTATGAGAGGGATCTCAGTATTCCCTGCATGCCTTCAAGGTTGGCAGCAGGAAGCGCCCCCAGAACACAAAGGCGATCGGACAAGGAGAGGGGCTGGGTCTGCTCCAGTACATCGAGCGCATGGATCGGACTTTGGCCTTTTGTAAATGGTGCCAATATATGGCGACTCGTGCGTGTGTGATCTATGCAAAAATAATTTCACTGTGCAGTGCAGACGTGCAACAAATAACACTGGAATAATGGCTTGGGTATCAATCCTCACCAGGCCTTTCTCTAATCGCCACAGACACATCCTTTAGCAACGCGAACCTTGCATACAAAGTAGGGACACGGTACACCAACATCTGCCTCACTGCCCAATAACAATGTTGAATACCCCAGAGGTACTGCCCAAAAGGATGTGTTCACCAACTTCATGTCTTGTTTTTGTCTGTAAGATTAGTTGTCCAGTACTGCCCTGAGGGGATTTTATATCTTCTGAATACATCACAGTGTATGTCATCTTGTATTTAAAAATCACTTGTACTTTAGCAATCTGTTATCTTTTGATAATGGTTTAAATTATTTTTTGCTATCTAATTTTATGTTTTTCATCTTGTATCACTGCTGTCATAAGGTCATAAGAAATAGTAGAATTAGGCCATTCGGCCCATCGTCTACTCCGCCATTTAATCATCATCTACATTATCTCTCCCTCCTAACCCAATTCTCCTGCCTTCTCCCCATAAGCTCTGACACCTGTACTTATCAAGAATCTATCTATCTCTGCCTTAAAAATATCCACTGACTTGGCCTCCTCAGCCTTCTGTGCCAAAGAACTCCACAGATTCACACCCTCTGACTAAATAAATTTCTCCTCATCTTCTTCCTAAAAGAACATCCTTTAATTCTGAGGCTGTGACCTCTAGTCCTAGACTGTCCCACTAGTGGAAACATCCTCTCCACATCCACTCTTTCCAAGCCTTTCACTATTCTGTATGTTTCAATGAGGGCCCCCCCATTCTAAACTCCAGCGAGTACCGGCCCAGCGCCGACAAACGCTCATCATAGGTTAACCTACTCATTCCTGGGATCATTCTTGTAAACCTCCTCTGGACCCTCTCCAGAGCCAGCACATCCTTCCTCAGATATGGTGCCCAACTGCCCAAAATTGCTCACAATATTCCAAATGTGGCCTTACCTGCGACTTATAGAGCCTCAACATTACATCAGTGTTAGTGGTATACAAGACTGCAATCAATTAAAATAAACTCTTACTATTTTATCCCTGGCATATTTTTGTTCTCATATTCGTTAATAACAGAATCAATTCAAATGTCAAATGCCTGTGAAGGTGAGAAATCTGTTCTTGCGGTTCTTGTTCCATCAGCAAATAGAGGGACATATTTTGTGACCTCTTACAATTGGTGTTAAGGTCAATGCATTGCAGGATTTGATTGACGGATTTGTTTGGATTGGTGGCCTGGTTGTCACCGAGGACCATGCAGGAGGAAGATGAAGGATCATGGTCGGGGGAAGGGAATAGAGGTGGTGTTAAGGGACTGAGGTAATGGAGAGAGGGCTAATTTGTTCAGGAGTGAGTTATAGGAAGAGAATGGGTGGTGGTATATGGAACAAGCTGCCAGAAGCAGGGGCGATCCCAACTTTTTAAGAAGCAGTTAGACAGGCACATGGAGCGGACAGGTTTGGAAGGATATGGGCCAAAAGCAGGCAGGTGGGACTAGTATAGATTGTACATGTTGGCTGGTGTGAGCATGTTGGGCTGAAAGGGCCTGTTTCCACACTGTATGACTCTACGATTCTATGACTCTATGACTTTATAACTAATGTGGCTGGAAAGGGTGCCGAGAAGATTTACGAGGATGTTGCCAGGACTCGAGGGCCTGTAATAGGGAGAGGTTGATCAGGCTAGGAGCACCGGAGGATGAGGGATGATCTTATAGAGATGTACAAAATCATAGGAGGAATAGTTTGGATGGATGCACCAAGTCTCTTGCCCAGAGTAGGAGAACCGAGAAAACAGAGGACAAGGTTTAAGGTGAGGGGGAAAGATTTAATAGGAAACTGAGGGGTAACTTTTTCACACAAAGGGTAGTGGATGTGTGGAACGATCTGCCGGAGTAGGTAGTTGAGGCATGTACTAGTGCCACGTTTAAGAAACATGTAGACAGGTACATAGATAGGACAGGTTTAGAGGGATTTGGCCCAAATGCATGTAGGTGGGTCTAGTGTAGATGGGACATGTTGGTCGGTGTGGGCAAGTTTGGATGAAGGGCCTGTTTTTTCACGCTGGATGACTCTATGACTCTAATTCTGGGATGGGTGGGAGAGGAGCAAAAAAGGGTAAATTGGCCTCAGTGATTTTTGAATGAAGACCTACTTGCACACTGCAGTGAAGATAACCATCTTTGTTGTAGCAGTCTTCTACCCATTGAAATGGATCCCCTTTGGAGGATACATCCTTAATTGAGAAGAAATGTAGGATAAAATTAATATCACAGCCGTGGCTGATACGTTACTGGAGTTTGGTTAGATATATAAATGGACAATAATTACATATATGACACAGTTGAATGGTCCCCAGAAATAGATTCCAGTTTTTGTCATTTTGGGGGGTTTGCATAATGTTAAAAAGGGAGGTGAGTAGAGCTCTTATTCAATGTCAGGGCCTTGGGCATTATACTTTGTAACCGGAATTCAGAAGTCATTTTGGTCTCAATTATCTAAATTTAACAGTTTATGCTCGTTCTGGAAGAGCATCAGCTGAGGAATTATCACATTAATATTGTGATGGTGAATCAATTTGCAAAGTAATGTTCTGGAAATAATATACGGATAAAGGTTAGGATAATTTCAAGCATGTGTAATGTATTTCATCATCTGTGCAATGATGCAGCAAAGATCATAAAAGATTTTGTGCAATCATGTTTATCAATTTTGCATATCAAACTTCAGTTATATTTGTCTCCTATTATTTAATGTAACAAGCAATAAAGCTTTCCATTTGAAAATTTGCAGAAAATATTTTTTTTATATCAGGTGATTTATTTTATTCAGTTGCCATATGAAATCAGATTTGAGTAAAGTCCCCTGTAAGAAAATTTATTTTTAACTTCTGTAAAATATTATAAATAAGCCTTTCTGCTATTGGATTATTCTTTTTGAATATTCGGTTATTCTATAAACCAATTTCTGTGATTTCCATAAGTAATTTGATTTGTGCCGAGCCCACTGAGTTGCAATTAATTTGATTTCTGCTGTAATAGTTGCTATGGTTTTCTGTGATCACAAGGAATTGGGAGTATAGCTGGTAGCATAAAATACTTATGCTTAATTTGTCATCAGCTTTACTTTGAAGTAGCAATGGGATATTCAACTCAAAGGAGCAGTGACAAACACTTGAACAATTAGAAGATAGATACAAAATGCTGGAGTAAATCAGCGGGACAGGCAGCATCTCTGGACAGAAGGAATGGGTGATGTTTCGGGTCAAGAACCTTCTTCAGCCATTCCTTCTCTCCAGAGATGCCGCCTGTCCCGCTGATTTACTCCAGCATTTTATATCTATCTTTGGTTTAAACCAGCATCTGCAGTTCCATCCTACACTTTAAAAATTAGGTTGACTCTCCAGTTCGTGAAGCTCATTTAGCCATTTGTCATATTCATCTTTAAGCTAAGTTAGATCCATGTTTAAAATATCTTAGTTTTAACTGTTAACACCTGACTGGAAAATAGTTCAAAGTGAAAAGTGTGTACTAATTTTAGAAAGAGCTGACACATATTTAATTGCTGAATGATAGCTTGTGTTATCAATGTCAGGTTCTTTGAAAAATGTAATATTCTTTAAAGGCAAGAAAGACTGTTTGTAATACTATCTAAATACCAAGGGATCAAACAATATGCAAAGAAATATCTCAGAAAAATTCAAAGAAGTTATCCGATAACATCGCCAATAATTTCCACGTTATGTCTTTGGTTGCTAATGTAAGTGGGCTACTTTTAAGATGAAGAGACATATCTTTGTTCCATACCAGTAGATTATAAACATCAACCGTCTCGTTCAAAGAAGACATAAATTGTGAAGAAGTCCCTATTCTAATTAAATCGTGAGAGTAAATTGATTTGGTAATGTTTGAAATTACAGTCATAAAAAAATCTAAATCCTTTGGTACACACTGGTAGCAGAAGGTGAAGGAAAACAATAATGGTGAAATACGAGGTTTGCAGTTATTCTTGTCTTTAGAACTAATAAAAAAAACACTTTCACAATGGAAACACTATTAGGAAGCCATTGGAAGAACTCTTTTCAGTTCAGAGAAATGGATGAAGCTCTTGCTTTCTGC
Source organism: Malacoraja senta (assembly GCA_038087875.1). Taxonomy (NCBI): domain Eukaryota; kingdom Metazoa; phylum Chordata; class Chondrichthyes; order Rajiformes; family Rajidae; genus Malacoraja; species Malacoraja senta. Next base: position 34,626,300 of record CM075981.1, on the reverse strand, counting down.
TAAGCATTAAAGTTAGGAACTGGAAAATATAAATGATCCAAGCACTTAAACTTAGTGTTTATTTTCATATTCAGTGGACAGGGTGGCCCGGCTTGACCTTGGCTGAGGATATTAATGTATGAATATTCCAAGTGAAAAAAAATGCAAAAGCCATTGGTACGGAGCTTTTGCATTTTTCAGCTTGAAATTGTGCAATATGGTGCATACTGTAGCGAGTCTTTTAACTTACACTTGAATGCAATATTTATGCTTTAAATTGGATTAGCTATGAATAAGGTTAGACTAAATTACATTCCTAATTACATTCCACGGTAGAGCCCAGGCTCTGATCAACACGTGCAGCACATGAATGATCTTAGTATATTCATGTATGGAAATCAGATTATAATCAAGCACTTGGCCCATGTTGACCAACCTGGGTCTCACTGCACACCTGGTACTACTCTTGACCCTGACTCCAGTTGCATACCTTCTCTCATTCCTGACCCTGAGTCCAGCCTTACACCTGGCCCCCTATTCTACCCTGATCATAGCTGCTTACCTGCTTAGGTTCCCAGTGCTGAACACTCCCCTGGTCCCAGCTTTGATTGCACACCTAATACTATTCCAGACCTTGACTCTGGATGCACACTTGGCCTTGCTACTAGCCCCTCTGCACTGACAATATATCTGGCCCACACATAAAGCCCCATATCTGACCCCCTGGACTTAACCTATTACGTTCAAGTCCACAGATGCTTATCTAATCTGGTAATCTTTTATGGGGCACTTCACAGACCAAATTATGTATAACAAAATTTGCTACATCCATAAAATTATACTCACTCAGCTGTATAAGTATTCTGTTACAATTTCTTTCATTTTCGTAACAAACTGTCCTGAAGTCATTTTCACCCCCAATATTTTCAGTATTTTGCTGTCTTCCTCTCAGCTGAGACTTTTCCGAAATGCAGTCCAATAACTATATATTTAAGCAATATTCTTCTATTAAATGTGATCTTGAGAGTACATAATATATTCTGTGGTATTCATAACACAACAATGATAAAAAGATCTTTGTTTTGATTGCACCTACCAACATGCATACATTATTATATTACAGTTAATATGTACCGAGGGCAAATTTTTGTTCCAATGCTCCCAATTACTTTTACATTGAAGTGATTGAAATCCAAGTGAAGTTTAAATGGCATCATAAAAGTAAAACCTCCGGAATGGATAATATTCATTACGTGGTTGGTTGGGGTCAGTATCAGCACAATTACTATATTAAACTTTGAATCTTGAGATGTTCTGGTTCAAGCTAAAACTAAAGACAAATAATAATCTCCTCACACATTCCCCTGCAAGTATCTCTGTCACTCCTTTAAAATATGCCCCTTCTTTGAACAAGCTCTTAAATATCGCATCTGAATCAGTTTCCATCTGATTACACTCATTGGGGATGTTCATCTACGTGTTCAATGAATAAAACAACGAGATTAGGGACATTTCTATTCAACCTGTCAAAGGAATTTGGGGGGGGGTGTTAGAAATAGTCAGTGAGGTAAACAAACATAATTGTTGAGTGGCAAATGTCAATAGTGCTACCTTCCCAATATTTAACTGAAGGAAATAATGGGTTATCGAGGCTGTATGTTGTGAGAGACAGCCTGACACCTTGCATTTAATATTACACTTTTCCAATCCCCCTGGATATTCCGGATTCATAAATTATGGTTTTGTCAACTAATTACAAATCAGGCTAATTACAAATCAATAACATTAGCCAACTCTGAAACATGAAGCGCTGAGCATTGGGATCAGACATCACGGACAACTGGCCTCAGTTCCCCGCTGACATCTGGCAGTGTTCTCCGTCTGAACCAGGGGCCGCGGCGCGTTTTTGAAAGTGAGGAGGCTGAGCGATCACTGATCACTGGCCTTGGGGGTACCCGGTGAGGGAGTGGACCAACCGAGTGGGGTGAGGGTGTGGAAGGGAGGTGTCCACCCTCCCAGGGTAGGGACTTTTTGAAATTTGATGTATTAAAATCATGTTTTAGTGCACTGTAGAAGTATGATTTCAATTTTTTGTATGAAGTATTTTTAAGAGGTAACTTTTTAAGGGGTAACTTTTTCCACACAAAGGGTGGTGGGTGTATGGAACAAGCTGCCAGAGGAGGTAGTTGAGGCCTGGACCATCCCAACATTTAAGAAACAGTTAGACTGATACATGGATAGGACAGGTTTGGAGGGATATGGACCAAAAGCAGGTAGTGTAGCTGGGACATGTTAGCGGGTGTGGGCAAGTTGCACCGAAGGGCCTGTTTTCACACTGTATCACTCTATGACTACATTATACCTCCACCATGCATGAATGCTTCAAAATCAAGTGATCGAGTTTTATTGCCATACACTCAAGCATAGAAACATAGAAAATAGGTGCAGGATTAGGCCATTCGGCCCTTCGAGCCAGCACAGCCATTCAATATGATCATGGCTGTTCATCTAAAATCAGTACCTCTTTCCTGTTTTTTCCCCCATATCCAGGGCCGGATTTAGATGAAGAGAGGCCCTAAGCTATTTCACATGTGAGGCCCCCCCCCCCCAATCCCCCACCCCCACGACTAGAGGACCATGACTACCCGACAGTGACAGTGTGACACTGTTAGATCCTACTGCATGTTGTCATTAAACAGTTGGTTTTAAAATACATATTGGATTCACCGCGGAGCGGGCGATGCCTTACCTGGATCGCCGTTTGAAGCTCTGGAGTGTTGGGCCTGCTGTTTCAACATCATGGAGCTGTGGTTTGCGGAGCTCCCAGCCTCGGGCCGCGCTGATTTTAATATCGCGGAGCCCTGGGAACCCTTTGCCGAGGGCCCGCAGCGTGAATCTCCACCCAGCTCAGCCTGTGGACTTCGGGAGCCACGGTCTCCGGTGGGAAGTGGCCGATTCGGAAGTCCAAGCCACTGAGAATGTTCTCCCGTTCCGACGTCGGATGGTGACCCCCAAATTTCATTGTACTAATGGCCATGAGGGGGGGGGGGGGTCCAAGAGGAGGGGGTCCGTTAGAGACGGGAAAAGGGATTATCAATGGGGGCGAGGCCTCCTTCCCATGGAAGAACGGTGTGAGGCGGAGGCGACGGAAGAAGAGCTCCAAATCACCATGGGCGCGGAACTCATTGAGGTGGGGACGGAGGGGGACAAAGGTGAGGCCTCTGCTGAGGACAGACCGTTCGGTATCAGAGAGGGGGAGGTCAGGGGGGATGGTGAACACATGGCAGGGATGGGGGATGGGGCCGGAGGAAGGTAGGCAAGTGGACTGAGGCCAAAGCAATGTCTGGTGGAGGGGTGTTGGGTGGTCAAGGGGTAGGGGGGTATGAGGACTGTAGTGTGGCTGTGGAAGAGCTGGGGTCACATGGTTTTAGGGGAATGGGGAAGACCCAGTGGAACAGCCACTGAGGTTACCAGGGTTTGGAGGCCTAGCACCAGGACCCAGCGCAGTCAAACCCAGGGGAGTTGGAGTCTGCAGCGTGGAAACTTCAAGCCCGGTGCTGAGTCCAGGCTGCAGGTAAGGAGATGGCTGCGGGCTGCTGGAGGGTCAGCGGGCAAAGAGTAGGAGGTCCCGGTGGGCGGATGGTCGGTGAGGTTCGACGGGTCCGGTGAGGCAGCGAGGTGAGTAGGCCCCCCTAGATCTCGAGGCCCTAAGCTTAAGCTTGTCTAGTTTATACGTAAATCCGGCCCTGCCCATATCCCTTGATTTCGTTATCCCCAAGAACTAAATGTACTCTCTCTTGAAAACATCCAGTGAATTGGCCTGCACTGCCTTCTGTGGCAGAGAATTCCACAGATTCACAACTCTCTGCATGAAGAAAGTTTGTCCTCATCTCAGTCCTAACTGGCCTACCCTTTATTCTTAAACTGTGACCCCTATTTCTGAACTCCCCCAACATCGGGACAATTTTTCCTGCAGTTACAGTAAGTGAAAATCTAGTAGGCAAGCAGGATGCTTTCTCCAACCACTCCCATTTGAAGTCCACTATCTTCCACCGTTTCTACCCAGTGTTTGGTACTTACTTCCAGCAGCCACTGGTTGTCCTCCAGGATGCACCGAGCTGCAGCCTGATCCATGCCGGTCACCTGGGCGAATTTGGCACATAGACTCTCACGGCAGCGGCGCAACGCTTCCGATGCCTCGAATGGCCCGGGACTCTTGCACTGAGGTTGCTCCATGGCTGGAGCTGCAGTGAGCGACTCGCCAGCCCGTCAAACACTCGCCAGCCTTGCTCCCCGTCCGCATCTGTCCCCGCCACTGTTTCTGCTTCCAACACCGACAGAGCGTGAGAAATTTGTGATCATCGTGAGAATTTCGCGAAATGCGTGATTCTCGAGGCGATCGAGGCTCCCGATATTGAAGCTCGCGCCAGGCGATGGAAGATCCCACGGCCGAGCTGTGCTGGACGATGAAAGGTCCTGCAAACAGGCTGATTCATGTCTTGCGATTCGGGGCAGACGTAGCTGCTGTGGCTGGAGCTCCCGAAAAGTCAGTCGCCAACTGGGGCCTGCGAGCTCCCGATGTTACAGTCCACAGGGGCCACGGCCGAAGCCTCCGAAGTCAAGTCGCAGCCACAATCGCAGCGCCATCAAAGCCTCCGAAAGTCAACCAGCTCCGCGAGTCCACAGGCACTGCGGCCGGAGCCCTCACGGTCAATTCCAGCTGGAGGCCGCCCAGCCCCTCGATGTTAGGCCGCAGCGCGAACGGAGATACGACATGGAAAAAAAGTTGCATCTCCATTGAAGAAAGAGATAAAATAAGTCCCCCCCCCCCACATAATACACAACTAAAAATAGACTTACATACATCTAACATTAACGATAAGACAAAGAAAGACAGACAGACAGACTGCAGGCGAGTCGCAGCCGCAGATGCAGCGCCACCACTGCTTTTAGATTATACTGCTGGCCGTGCCGAGGAAGCGTGCGGTATAAATGCAGTCCATGGAAGGGTGGTTACCTTGTGTGATGGTCACGGCTGCATCCGCATTTCTCTGCAATTTCTGCGGTCTTGGATGGAGCAGTTCCCAAACCAAGCTGTGATGCATCCTGATAAAATGTTTTCTATGATGCATCTGCAGAAGTTGGTGAGAGCTGTAGGGGACATGACGAACTTCCTAAACCTTCTAAGGAAGTGGAGGCGTTGATGTGCTTTCTTGGTCGTTGCTTCAATGTGGGTGGTCCAGGTGAAGTTGTTAGTGATATTGACTTCAAAAAATTTCAAATTTTCAACCATCTCTACTTCGGTGCTGTCAATGCAAACTAGGGTATGTGCACTGTTTCACTTCCTGAAGCCCATTACTATCTCCTTTGCCTTGCTGATATTGAGAGACAGGTTGTTGCCTCAACACCAGGACACGAGGTTCTCAATCTCCTTCCTATACTCCGTCTCGTCATTATTTGATTTCCAGCCCACAAAGGTGGTGTCATCTGTGAATTTAAAAATTGAATTAGATTTGTATATGGCTGCGCAGCTGTGGGTGCATAAGGAGTAAATTTAGAGTTCCAGTGTGGAAACAGGCCCTTCGGCTCACCAGGACCATGCCAACCATGTACACTAACACTATCCTACACACTAGGAACAATTTACAATTCTCACCAAAGCCAATTAACCTACCACCTTGCATGTCTTTGGAGTGTGGGAGGAAAACAGAGCAACCGGAGAAAACCCACGCAGTCACAGGGAAAACATACAAACGCCATACAGACCGCACCCATAGTCAGGATTGAACCCGGATCTCTGGCGCTGTAAGGCAGCAACTCTACCACTGCGCTACTGTGCCGCCCTTAGATATCAGGAACTAAATGAGTTCACTATCACATTAATGACTATGGATCTTGTAATAACTGGCTATAATGGAGATACAGGACCAGGAGTCAAAGATGACAATCTTGAGGTTATGCTGTAGTATGTTGAACCATTGATTGTGAATTTGTTCTAGTAATGTCATGAGATTCAACTCAAAGTGATAAAATCTGCAGTTGCCTTCACGTCACTGTAAGGAATTGGTGATTCATGGTGGTATTGGAAAATTATAGAAGAATCGTTGTTCTAAAATGTTCACCTGGAATTGTTACCCAAGTTTGCAAGATGGAGGATCTGCTCGAAGCACAAACAACTACCTCCAACCAAAAATAAACATGACAACTTGGCAAGTTACATGAGAGGAAAATAAGTCATGAAAATAACTTGAAAATCTGGGTGGTAAATGCATTGCATAATATTTCTCCTTGGTCACTAAGTAATACATTGAACAACCAGCAATTTTCAATATTTTATGTTAGTATGATAGAATTTAACTTGAGAATGGATTTAGTTATCTCACTTGGAAGCTATTTGTAAACCTTGACCTGCCTTATAAGTAATAAGGCAATTGCAAAACCTGATAACACCAGGACTGAAATAACGGTAGAATTCAATGAATAAGAGACCCTGTATTCCTTTCTAAGCTTTGGCTGGCTTATGTTACGGAACAAAATATATTGCTTTTGGTCTGCTTGGAGTAAACACTGTGAATGACTGTCATAAGGGGCAGGTGAAAGAAGCACTTCAATCTTCTCCATGTTAAAATAAATTGTCTGTTGGGAGGGTTCACTGGAATGACACTGGTGCACCACAATATACGGTGTGTGTTAATTACAGTGGCTCCTTGAGATTTATTGCCACAATCGCCTGTGATGCAGGATTGGCGATTTAAGGAATGTATGTGTTTGATAGGAATAACCAAATAAATACGTAAAATGTAATTATCTAGCTGTGCTTGGTAAATGTAATGTAATTAAAGTAGCTGTGCTTGGTAAAACATTTCCGTTAATTCAGCCAGAAGCGGGGATTGAAGAATATTTTCTCTCATTTTTTTTGCTCCTTTCATAGCTCAACCATCACGTCTCTAAAAGATGTTGACATGCCAGGATAATATTTCACAGGACTTCTGATATATTTACTCACGTGGTCTATCACCGCAGTCCATCTTGTGTGATGCCAACAAAACAGTATTACAAAACTAAAAAGGTTATAAATGCAGCTAGACTTTCAGCTATGTTGATCTAAATAATGACAGGACAGTTCGCTCATGGAAAAAAACACTTTATTAATGCTAAAAGCTCAAAAGGAATGTAATTCAAAGGAACAATCATGTCCCTTTGATCCTTTGTGTCATGACTCTAAAGAAGGGTTCCGACCCAAAACGTCACCTATTCCTTTTCTCCAGAGAGGCTGCATGACCTGCTGTTACTCCAGCATTTTGTGTCTATCTTCAGTATAAACCAGCATCTGCAGTTCTTTCCTACACAATCATGTTCTATATTCTATGTTACACCTATATTTGTAGTCAGACTGCAGGACACTTGCCACCTACTTTGCATTCTGAACACTAGCTTTATCTTGCACCTTCAGTCATTTTGCTATAGTCATAAGTGACTTGCAGTGCCTATTTGTATAATGGGGGAATGCAAAAGATGTCTCCCAAGTACCACAGGAACTCTCAAGGAATAGCTCGCAGAGGGACATTTAAAGTATGCAGGCCCGACATCATATCTACTAAACGCTCATCCAGACTTCATGGGAAGTCATGCTCCTATCAATACCTGCATGCAGAAACAACGCTGATGTCGACTGAATGTGTAGGAAGGAACTACAGATGCTGGTTTACACCGAAGATAGACACAAAGTGTTGGAGTAACTCAACGGGACAGGCAACATCTCCGAAGAGAAGGAAAGGGTGATGTTTCAGGTCGAGGCTCTTCTTCAGACTGAGAGTCAGAGGAGAGGGAGATATAGAGATATGGAAGGGCAAGGTGTAAAAACACAGATCAAAGCAGACGATGATAAGGAAATGTAGAATGGTTCATTGGTAGCTGACGGGAAGGTGACAAGGAGGCACACAATCAGTAAAATGTAATCAGAACAATGGAAATAGTCGGAGAACTAGGATGGGGAGGGACGGAGAGAGAGGGAATGCAAGGGTTACTTGAAGTTAGAGAAATCAATAGATTGTGAAATCAAGTAGACTGTGCATGTGTAAGGTTGTCCTCACTCACAACTGTGAGCTCAGAAAGCTTCAAGCTTGCACACGTGCCTGCAATGTTGCCACAGTGGAACATGAGGCCAGACTTAGTCTCAAGGAGCCCCAAGACCAGTCCAGCCCATATATACACATATACACTGATCATTGTGGTACTAGGAAGCTCATAGACTTCATTTACTTCTCCATCAGCAACAGGGGCAGGCATTTGTCTGTAGTGCAGCCTTCCACAAAGTATATTCAGAGAAAGAACTCATCCTTATAGAGGCTTTCCGGGCAATCTTTGACTATAGCCCTGGAAGACTCTGTTTACACATTAGTAGTCCCATAGTAGAAAGATCATTGCACAGGAAGGAACTGCAGATGCTGGTTTATACCGAAGATAGACACAAAATGCTGGAGTATCTCAGCGGGACAGGCAGCATCTCTGGATAGAAAGAGCATTGTGTTTTTTTAATGGAAAATTGACTGCCTCAGTGTAGAGTTAGTATTCTGAAATAAAAGGTTAGCAATCCTTTCCCTGCAGCTCCCTGCAAATGTTTCTCTAGAGGCTGATGTACTCCACCAGCTTTTTGAGATCGCTGTCAGTAATTTCTTCATAGGTGGCCCCTCCGGAGTGAGTATGACTTGCTTCTGCTCCAATTACGTGGATTCTGAGGTGACTGATGAGGTCAACATGAGCCCCACAGACTCTACTGTGGTGGGATAGGAGTTGCTAGGTGTGGGCAGCTGGATAACGTGTGAGTTGGTGTGCTCCCTCCATCATTTAGGCTGGAACGCCATTTGCTTCTTTATTCATGTACTCGAGTTGTCGGTGCCATTCCAAATGCCGCATCTCCACTTTGAGTTGAAGGGGATGTTAGATTTTGGGCACATCAATGAATCTGTCCATTTGGTAATTTCTAGCTAAGCTGGATCTTGGCATAGCAAAATCAATAGCAGTCTCCTGGAGCTGGAAGAATGCTCTTGGCATAATGTGGCTGGGCATATTACTGGACCCATTACTGATGTACTGATGCACTGTTCTGTAACAGTAGCATTATGAAGCAGAATCTGCCAATGTTGTTTTTCAAGAAGCAATTACAAATTCTATAGTTTTCTTAAACTTTTTAAAACAATGTTAGGGATCCATGTTATGACATTTTAACTCCCAGAAAATGGCACAGATGAATTTCCACGCTTTTCTCTGTGAATTCTATTTGAGCGGCAAAACGTGAATTTTGAAAATATCACGACCAAGAATTCGTTCAAGTCTGAAGAAGGGTCTCGACCCGAAACGTCACCCATTCCTTCCATCCAGAGATGCTGCCTGTCCCGCTGAGATACTCTAACATTTTGTGTCTATCTTCGTTCTGTTTATGCGGACATCTTAGCTGGCTTCATTCAATGGAGATCTGAATCAAGTCCCAGTTCATTCCATTTCCCCTTCCCATAGATCAGGTGTGCCTGCTGTAATTTCTGAACTGTTGGCTCAGATAATTTCAGCTAACACTGTCCAACTAGAACGTTACAGTTTTCCACCATACATTCATAATAGAGACCTCAAGAAGCAATTGTCATTATTTCTATCAATGGTTCTTTTGACCATATAACACAATTCTCCAACACGAATTCGATCCAGAAAGTCTGTCTGACAATAGTCCTTGAGAGGTTCCAGGTTGTTATAGATTTTTGCTCCATTAAACAGATATGGATTCAATACAGTGTGCAGAGTTAGGCCAAAGGGTTTCTGTAATTGTACGTCTTTTAAAATTCCTAAATATTGTTTTGTGAAGAATAGTAAACTTCATCCATCACTCTGGTGAATACGGAAAGGAGAGCAAATGAGTTGGAATGCTTTTGAATTAATTTAATTCATAAAATGCCAAGATTGTTCAAATAAACACCAGACTGCAAATATTTTCATGGCTTGCTTTATCTGAAACATTTTTGTAATTTGGTCACTGGTTGCTGTATTTTCTTCCTGCTGAAAAAGCAGCTTGCTGCAGATTCCAAATCTAATATTTACAAGAGAATGCTCCTGCCAAAGCAAAAATTAGCCATTTAAAGATATGTACAGTTGCATGTCAACATTTTAAAAGAAGCTAGTCTGTGTTTTCCCAAGTATTTCCAACAGGATTTCTGAAATTGGTTTATAAAATCCTGACTATTTCAGGAAGTAATAGAAAAATACAGGTTTAACCGTCAGTGCCTAATTAGATTAAACAATGTGACTTTTTAAAGGACAACTTTTTTTTTCACTGACTGTCTTTAATGTTGTCCAGGGAACATGTATAATCCAGGCAAATTGTCCATAGGCACTTCCTAGTCTACACTAGAAGGAGATTTGTACATATGAGCATATCCTTTCATATCTTCATATCTGCAAAATGGCAAGTCCAGATTTTAGTCAATGGAGCAAAGGATTGCATTAATACATCATTTTATTATGCGAATCAAACATGTTTAGTGGCTCAGGTATAAAGAATATTCACAACAGGGTATTACATTGCAAGGGGCTCCACCATTGACAAGAAACAAGTCAGGGCTTATAGAGTTATAGTCACAGAGTCATCCAGTGTGGAAACAGGCCCTTCAGCCCAACTTGCCTACACCGATCAACATGCCCCTTCTACACTAGTCCCACCTGCCTGCATTTGGTCCATATCCCTCTAAACCTCTCCTAGCCATGTACCTGTCTTACTGTTTCAGAAACGTTGCAATAGTCCCAGCCTCAACTACCTCCTCCAGCAGCTCATTCCCACAACCATCATCATTTGTGTTAAAAAGTTACCCCTCACATTCCTATCATATCTTTTCCCCTTTCACCTTAAACCTATGTCCCCTGGTACTCGATTGCCCTACTCTGGATGGAAGACTCTGTGCATCTACATGATCTATTCCCTTCATAATTTGATACATCTATATAAGATCACCCCTCACTCATCCTTCTGCGCTCCAAGGAATAGAGTCCCAGCCTGCTGAACCTCTCCCTATAGCTCAGGTTGATCAAATGCCTTCCATTGCCTCAATGAATGCAACATCATTGACATTTTAGAAACTCTGCAAGATTAGGAAAAAGCTTGGCCCATTCCTCTGGCACCTTGTCTGTGATTCTGAACATTCACTCTCACCAGCACCAACACACTGTGACTATATCATTGACAAATGCACAACAGTTGCTAACCATTGCTTCCTCAAAAGCATGCCCCAAAAACTCAGAACTTCTACAGGGGCAGCAAGCTCCTAGAAATGCCATCACTTGCAATTTTCTCCCCAAGTTTCCCACCCTTATAACTAGGACATATACCACCATTCTTTCATTGTTAGCCGGTCAAAATCTTGGAAAGTCCTTTGCTAGCATCTCCACAAAAACCACAGTCACTCAAGAAAGCAAGTCACCCCTTGTCTGCTTCATGGCAATTAAGGATAGGCAATAAAAGCAGCCGACATAATGAAAGACTTGTCCTATCCTGGGCATTCCTACTTCTCCTGCTTCCATTCTGCAGGAAGTACAGAAGCTTGAAAGCCAGACTCAGAAACAACTCCTTCCCCTCTGTCATCAGGCTTCTGAACAGTCCTTCCAGAAGACAGGGTACTGCCTGATTCATCTCTACACATTGTGGACATTGGACTTTGTCTATGGAACTGATGCACTGCAATGATGAGAACTAGATTCTGCTCTCTATCTTTCCCGTTGCCCTATCTATTGTACTTGAGTTTGACGATTATATTTATCTATCATATATCAGATCAAAACACAAAATGCTGGCATAACTCAGTGGGACAGGCAGCATCTCTGGAGAGAGGGAATGGGTGACGTTTCGGGTCAAGACCCTGACTTGATTGGATCGCATGCAAAACAAAACCTTTCACAGGACAAGTCAGGGGTTGTGACTTATAACACATGACACTAATAAACCTAAAGCAATACCTAAATCCTGATCGTACCTGCAAGGTTCACCACCCAAATAAAACAAATGATTTGAAGTATAAAACCTATGATATACTGTACGTAAAGAGGTGATTTAAGATAGCTACAGTTAATGACTGAAGCAATGTGCAGTAAAAATTCTATCACACAGCTTCTTCATTCACACTGGTTTCGGCCCGAAATGCTGCCTATTTCCTTCGCTCCATAGATGATGCTGCATCCGCTGAGTTTCTCCAGCATTTTTGTGTACCTTCAACCTCATATTGTTGGTCTGGATTATTCCATTGAAATTCGCTTTCCTAAGCACATGCTGCATATATTATGCACCTCAAGAGAAAAGGCAGTGATTCATTTTCTCTGATTTTAATAGCCTATTCCTGCCCAAAGCCATTGTCTGCTTAAAACAATCTATGTGTTTCTCCTGTGTGTTGCCTTCACTGCTCCTCTGCCTGCCCCTCTACCCCCAAATCTTCCCTGGCCAAGTTACTCAGTCTGACAGGCAGCACAATAAATTTGATAGGTTTCCCAACAAACAGTAGAAAATTGCTTGAACTGATTTCTTGACAAATAAATGCTTGTAACATTCCTTCTGCCAGGGAGCTCAGGGCTGGCTTACAAGAAAGAACATTGATACATATTGTAATTTACTACTTTTTTCAGCTGGCACATTGGATTTTGATGAATTTAAACTCTGAAACCAAACTGGATGCTGTAGCTTCTAATAATGCATTTCGATTTGTCCTATTGAGGAGCGCTCCTAATTGTCTTCTGTTATTTCTCCAATATAAAGCACAAAGACTTAGTTTATCTGCCTGCAGCTAACCATTGTGAGGTCTCTTTGAGATTTATTTCGACTGTATTTCGACTGTATCATTACCTGGGGTTAATGAAGAAGAAAGCTCAATTGCCCAAATATATTCATAAACATTCTGAGTTGCGTTTGGTCAACATATAATCCATGGCAATAGTCTGATCTCGGATGCTTTTTCTTTCAAAAGCATTATCTGTTCTGGGCGCGGATGATTAAGATGATTCTGACAGTGGACATAGAATGCCCCACAGATGAGATAACAGTGTGTTTAAGCATGTGAACTGTAGTGAAATGTGGAGTGGATATTCTGGTACTGATTCTTGGGATTCAGGCCAATGTCTTAGAATCAATGCAGGCTCTTCTTCTGGGATCTTGGGGCCATTTGTTAGGATGCAGAAAACGGGTAAACTTAACTCTTTGTCATAGTTTATGAACGAAAATTATTTCCCCCACACTTTAGACTACTTTTTATACGTTTAGAGATACAACCTGGAAACAGGCTCTTCGGCTTACAATGTCTGCGCCAACCAGCGATCACCCTGTATACTAGCATTATCCTACACACTAGGGACAATTTACAGAAGCCAAATAACCTACAAACCAATGCATCTTTGGAGTGTGGGAGGAAATCGGAGCTCCTGGAGAAAACCCACGTGGTCACCGGGAGAATGTACAAACTCCATACAGACAGCACCCGTAGTCAGGATCGAACCCGGATTTCTGGTGCTATAAGGCAGCAACTCGGGGTCAAGGAAAGATCATTCACATCACAGCCCTGTTTCCACCAATCTTTCCACGCACAAGAAGCACAAGAAGCACAAGAAGCGCAAGAAGCGCCATTGTATGCTGATGCCGAGAAGTGTGTTCAGCTCTGGCTGAACAATTTCTAATCTTGTGATGCGGACTCGATAAGAAGAAGGCAGCAACTATACCGCTGCGCCACTGTGCCACTGCTTAAGTCCTGGAAACTGAAAATAATATGTAGTCTCCTGTTAACTTATTTTGCGCAGGTTCTGCTCCAAGCTGTCCTATTTAATTCACTCGGTGAAACCCTTCACTGTTATGTCATTCCTCTTTGCTGTTGTTAGATCTTACACTGTGAGATACCCCATGAGTGCCTCTTTCAGCTCAGCCATTTAGTAGGTACCTGCTACTGTATATAGCTGTCGATTACAATACCTAAAGTTAAACATCGTTGCAAGAAATTCAGTGGATTTGTTCCACAAGTCAATTGTTTTACTGCAGTTATTGATTTTGTAGTGTGATGTGTAATTGGCAGCTTAATTTACCACTATAGCCATGCACAATAAAATGCACTACACTTGAATATCTTGCAGCTAATTGGTGCGAGGAGAATACTTGCTCAGCTATTTACACCACTTCAAATGTATATGTAAAGTCTTGGAGAGAGAGCATGCTGAGTGCACGTCAATTATTAATCATTCATTAATTCCATTTTTTATTCTCTGTAAATGATCATCAACTCTTCCTAGATTCTACCACGCACTTATACACTTGGGGTAATTTGCAGCGGCCAATGATCCTACCCCCCACACTTCAGCGGGCCAAGGAAACCGTATGGTCACAGGGAGAATGAGCAAACCCCAAGGTGATCGATGAGAGTCAGGTGGTGGATTTTAGTAAGGATTTTAAAAGGGGCCTCTACAGTTACTTGTTAAGTACGGATTTTATAAAGGGGCCTCTACAGTTACTTGTTAAGTAAGGATGTTATAAAGGGGCCTCTACAGTTTGTGACATATATAAATCAGTTGGTTAATACGTTTGCAGATGACACCAAGGTTGGCGGGGTTGTGGACAGTGATGAAGGCTGTCAAAGTATGCAGAAATGGGCAGAGAAATGGCAAATGGAGTTGAATCTGAGCAGGTGTGAGGTATTAGACTTAGGGAAGTTAAAGTAAAGAGAAAATATACAATTAATGGCAAGATCCTTAACAGCAATGATGTACAGGGGGGTTCATGGGGTCCAAGTCTATCACACACTGTCACAGACAACACAAGAGTGGTAAAGAAGGCATATGTTATGCTTGGCTTCATTTGTCAAGGCATTGAGTATAAGAGTCATGAAGACATGAAGTTGCCTTATAGGACTTAGGTCAGGTCACATTTGGATTATTGCATGTAATTCTGGTCGCCCCTTTACAGGAAGACTGTGGAGGCTTTGGAAAGGTGCAGAGAAGGTCTACCAGAATGATGCTTGCATTAGGGGATATTAGCTCCAGGGAGAGGTTGAACTGACTTGGATTGTTTTCTCTGGAACTCCAGAGGTTGTGGGGAGACCTGATCAAAGTATATACAATTCTGAGTGTCATAGATAAGGTAGAGAGTCAGAACCTTTTTCGCAGGATGGAAACAAATTAATACCAGAGGGCATAACTTTAAGGTGAGAGGGGCAAAGTTTAAAGGAGATGTGTGGGGCAAGTTTTTTACACAGAGGGTGGTGAGTGCCTGGAACGCACTGCTAAGGGGTAGTGATGAAGGCATATATGATAGTGGCATTTAAGAGACTTTTGGATTGGCAAATGGCTATGCAGGAAATGGAGGGATATGGATTGTGTACAGACAGATAAGAGTTGGTGTCGGCATTATGTTCAGCATCAACATTGTGGGCCGAAGGGCCTGTTTCTAGGCTGTACTGTTCTAGGTTCTATGTCAGGATTGAACTCGGGTCTTGGGCGTATTGTGCAGTGGCTTGACTAGTTGCGCTACTACACTGCTCCATCCATTTATGTCCTTATTTCAGAAAGGTTTCTGGAGATCCATGGCTGGATATGTGCCTTTGTCAAATGGTGGAATCTACAACAGTGAAACCCAAGTAGTGGGAATCCAATTGCACACAAGTCAAGAGTCAAGAGTCAAGAGTGTTTTAATTGTCATATGTCCCGGACGTGACAATGAAATTCTTACTTGCTGCAGCACAACAGAATATGTGAATATGTAAACATTGTATATAACGGGAAAAAAAGAAAAAATTCAATAAATAACAAATATAGTGCAAATAACAAATAATAATATAGTCTTTTGCAGTTCAGAGCTCATAACTTATTTGTTGTATTTAATAGCCTGATTGCTGTGGGGAAGAAGCTGTTCCTGAACTTGGACGTTACAGTCTTCAGGCTCCTGTACCTTCTTCCTGATGGCAGTGGTGAGATATGTGTGTGGCCAGGATAGTGTGGGTCCTTGCTAATTTTGGCTGCCTTTTTAAGGTAGCGACTATGATATATCCTTTCGACGGTGGGGAGGTCAAAGCCGGTGATGGACTGCGCAGTGGTCACAACTTTTTGTAGTCTTTTTCGCTCCTGGACATTCAAGTTGCCGAACCAGGCCACGATGCAACCAGTCAGAATGCACTCTACCGTGCACCTGTAGAAGTTTAGGAGTATCCTCTTCGACATGCCGATTCTCCGTAAGTAGAATCTCAGGAAGTAGAATCGCTGATGTGCCATCTTTACAATTGCATCAGTGTGCTGGGTCCAGGAAAGATCTTCTGATATATGCATGCTCAAGAATTTGAAGTTATTGACCCTCTCCACCATCGCCCCGTTGATATAAACAGGACTGTGGGTCCTCATCCTTCCCCTACTAAAGTCCACAATCACTTCCTTGGTCTTACTGATGTTGAGAGCCAGGTTGTTGTGCTGGCACCATTTGGTCAGTCGGTCGATCTCACTTCTATACTCTGACTCGTTCCCATCAGTGATACGTCCAACCACTGTGGTGTCATCGGCGAACTTGATGATGCAGTTCGCACTATGACCGGCTACGCAGTCATGGGTATTTTGAATTGTTATACAGTGCCCTCCATAATGTTTGGGATAAAGACCCATCATTTATTTATTTGCCTCTGTACTCCACAATTTGAGATTTGTAATAGAAAAAAATATTACATGTGGTTAAAGTGCACATTGTCAGATTTTATTAAACTTTTATTATACATTTATTATACATTTTGGTTTCACCATGTAGAAATTACAGCTGTGTTTATACATAGTCCCCCCATTTCAGGGCACCATAATGTTTGGGACACATGGCTTCACAGGTGTTTGTAATTGCTCAGGTGTGTTTAATTGCCTCCTTCATGCAGGTATAAGAGAGCTCTCAGCACCCAATCTTTCCATCACCTTTGGAAACTTGTATTGCTGTTTATCAACATGAGGACCAAAGTTTTGCCAAAGAAAGTCAAAGAAGCCATTATGAGATTGAGAAACAAGAATAAAACTGTTAGAGACATCAACCAAACCTTAGGCTTACCAACATCAACTGTTTGGAACATCATTAAGAAGAAAGAGAGCACCAGTGAGCTTACTAATCGCAGAGGGACTGGCAGGCCAAGGAAGACCTCCGCAGCTGATGACAGAAGAATTTGCTCTATACTAAAGAAAAATCCCCAAACACCTGTCGGCAGATCAGAAAAACTCTTCAGGAGTCAGGTGTGGATTTGTCAATGACCACTGTCCGCAGAAGACTTCATGAACAGAAATACAGAGGCTAGACTGAAAGATGCAAATCACTGGCTAGCTGTAAAAATAGGATGGCCGGGTTACAGTTCGCCAAGAAGTACTTAAAAGAGCAACTGCAGTTCTGGAAAAAGGTCTTGTGGACAGATGGGATCACAATTATCTTATATCAGAGTGATGGCAAGAGCAAAGTATGGAGGAGAGAAGGATCTGCCCAGAACTGAACACAATACTCTAAATGTGGCCTCACCAACGTCTTATACAGCTACAACATGACCTCCCCACTTCTATACTCATTACTCTGACTGATGAAGGCCAATATGCTAAAAGCCTTTTTGACCACCCGATCTTCAAGGAAACATACAGCTGCACTCCTCTGCTCTACAACACCACCCAGAGCCCTACCATTCACTGTGTAGGTTCATGTAGGATTAGATTCCACAAAATGCAACACCTCACATTTCTCTGTATTCCATCAACCATTTCTCAGCCCACCTGGCCAATCGAGCAAGATCCTGCTGCAATTTTTCACAACCATTTTCACCATCTGCAAAACCATCCACTTTTGTATCATCAGCAAACTTGTTAATCTTGCCATGTATGTTCTCATCCAAATCATTGATAGAGATGACAAACAGAAACGGGCCCATCACCAAACCCTGAGGCATAGTCATAGCCTCCAGTCCGAGAAGCAACCTTCCACCATCACCCTCTGCTTCCTTCCACAAAGCCAATTTTCTATCCATTCAGCTATCTCTCTTTGGGCCCCATGTGATCGAACCTTCCAGAGCAGCCTACCATGTGGAACCTTGTCAAATGCTTTGCTGAAGTCCATATATACAACATCTACAGTTCTGCCCTCATCAACCGTTTTGGTCCAATCTTCAAAACAGTAAATCAGATTTGAGAGACACGACCTGCCACATACAAAATCATGCTACTTTCTATAAGAACTCCATACAACTAGTCTAGTTTTCCCCTTATTCACCAAATAATTTCTTACCTTCCGCCTTCATATCTATGCTTATAAAAACACTTTCTATGCCAGGCCAGTGTTATTATCTCTGGCTGAAATTGCAAGATGTTAGTGAACAGATTGGTCATTTAACATTGGACCTTCTTGTTCAGAGGACAAGAAGAGCTCACTGTTTAAAATGGGTCCCATTATCAACAAATATCATGTGGAAAAACCATGAATGAAAAACTTGAATATCAAAAGAGGGCATTTGTTGATACTGGGAACTGGCAGTGACTAGCATTAGGTTTACAAATATGATTTTTATGAGTTTTCACTAGAATATTCATTAAATAAACTAGATCTCAAACAAATCACATTTAGCCTAAACAGATCTTATATATGTATACAGAGTCCATCCAAGAACAGTAAATTCATACAGTTGCCCATTTTCTTGTAAGTTTACTTGGTCATAGAGTGAGACAGCATGGAAACAGGCCCTTCGGCCCAACTTGCCCACGCCAGCCAACATGTCCCAGCTCCACTGGTCTCACCAGCCTGTGTTCGGTCCATATCCCTGCAAACCTGTCCTCTCCATGTACCTGTCTAACTGTTTCTTAAACGTTGGGATAGTCCCTGCCTCAACCACCTCCTCTGGCAGCTTGTTCCATACACCCACCATGCTTTGTGTGAAAATGTTACCCCTCAGATTCCTATTAAATCTTTTCCCCTTCACCTTAAACCTATGTCCTCTGCTCCTCAATTCACTTACTCTGGGCAAGAGACTCTGTGTATCTACCACGATCTATACCTCTCATGATTTTATACACCTGTCTAAGATCATTTATTTATTTCAGCTGCCCGACAGTGGAAGGTCTGAGTACAGTGAATTTCAATTGCTTGGATGTATTTCACTTTCAGTTTCCCCATTTTAACCCTGATAAAGCCATCTTATGGTTAATTCCTCATCAAATCGCCTTCTGATGACAATTAGTACAGGGAGAGTCATACAATCAAAAGCCAATCACATCCAATGAGGCTGACATAATGGTTCCTATCTAAAGTCCTAATTAAGCATTAAAGGAGTTACATATTGCTGAAAGCTGGAACAGAGAGAATTTGCTCAACATTGTGTTTTAACCTGATTTAGTCATTAAATGCTCCAGGGGCACCTCATTTCATAAATCCACCACCACGCTGAGAGAACTACTTGAACCAGTATGTTATGCCTTTTTTTTTTTTAACCCTTGAGGGAATTTTCTCTGTGGTCCCAAAATGACCCCTATATTGCTTCTATTTTCTTTAACAAAATGTTCACCTCTTGAGAAATCATGTCTCTGTATTCTTGTTAAACTCCTGGCACTCTGACAATTTACCAGTCTTGTGATATGATGCTGCAGTGCAACAGGAAATAACATCTAAGATTGTTCAGAAGGCCGAGAAAAGAAATTGTGGGATGTAATTTTCAGTGAAAACAGCAATTTATTAGTACACTGGCTTATCCGTTTGCTGTGCTTTCATAAAGCTGTAGAACAATGTCAAATGTTAAACAAAACATTTACCGAGTCTAGGGAGGGAAGGAACAAGATCCATTTATTCCATTTCGGTTGGGTTGAAATACTTTTGCACAGTTCATCGTTCCAGTAAAAATAATCATGGTTTTGCACCAGCAAGCTAGTGGAAAGCACAAAACACTTTTGTTATAAGGCATGGCTTCACAACAAAGGAAGTGTTGCTCTTGACCATTGTGAGCAGAGCAATTTTGTTCAGTTGCTGGAACATGGCTACGAATATTAGGAAAGGGCTTTGAAGGGTTCCACTTCAAAAACAAGTGGGTTTGAGGAAGCCGCTGATTGGTGGACGCAGACAAGAGGGAGCAGCAGATTGGGAGTCAGATCCCTGCTGATTGTACTGTATTGTAGCAGTTTGTTTTTGTATTGTAGCAGTTTGTTTTGTATTGTAGCAGTTTGTTTTGTATTGTAGCAGTTTGTTTTGTATTGTATCAGTTTGTTTTGTATTGTAGCAGTTTGTTTTATATTCTATCCAGGGTAAGGGGAGTATGAAGGCCAGGGCAGTTTACTGTTCTGGATGTCAGATGTGGGAAGTCATGGAGTCTGATAGCCCTCCAGACGTCCACATCTGCGTCAGGTGTATCGAGATGGGGCTCCTAATGGACCGTATTAGGAACCTGGAGCAGCAGCTCGATGACCTCCGTCTGGTCAGGGAGAGCGAGGAAGTCATCGAGAGGAGTTACAGGGATGTGGTCACTCCAACACCACAGGAGGCAGGCAAGTGGATCACGGTTGGGAGAGGCAAGGGGCACAGGCAGGGACTAGAGAGTACCCCGGTGGCTGTACACCTTGACAATAAGTACTCCTGTTTGAGCACTGTTGGGGTGGACAGCCTACCTGGGGGTAGCAACAGCGGCCGGGCCTCCGGTATAGAGACCGGTCCTGTTGCTCAGAAGGGTAAGAAGAGGAGGGCAATATTAATAGGGGACTCTATAGTTAGGGGGTCAGACAGGCGATTCTGTGGACGCAGTCGGGAGACCCGGATGGTAGTTTGCCTCCCTGGTGCCAGGGTCTGTGATGTGTCTCAACGTGTCCAAGACATCCTGAAAGGGCAGGGAGAGGAGCCCGAAGTCGTGATACATATAGGTACCAATGACATAGGTAAAAAAAGAGAAGAGGTCCTGAAAGGAGAATTTAGGGAGTTAGGAGGGGAGTTAAAGAGAAGGACAGCGAAGGTAACAATCTCGGGATTACTGCCTGTGCCACGCGACAGTGAGAGTAGGAATGGAGCGAGGTGGAGGATAAATGCGTGGCTGAAGGACTGGTGCAGAAGGCAGGGATTCAAATTTCTGGATCATTGGGACCTCTTTTGTGGAAGGTACGACCTGTACAAAAAGGATGGGTTGCACTTGAACCTGAGGGGGACCGATATCCTGGCGGGGAGATCTGCAAAGGCTACTGGGGAGACTTTAAACTAGAATGGTTGGGGGGAGGGACTCAAATAGAGAATGCTATTAGACAGTGTGTGAGGCAGGAGGCAGAGAAGGAAAGCACTCAGACCCAACATGTAGGGGGGAAAGAAGAAAACAATAATAAACAGAGAATAAGAGGTGGTGGGGTTCTTAAATGGGTGAGCAGAGAAACAGAGGGGTGCAAAATGCGGGCGGAAGCAATAGGTAGCAAGGTGAAAAGTAAAAGTGGCAGGCAGACAAATCCAGGGCAAAAATCAAAAAGAGCCACGTTCCAACATAATTGTATAAGGGGTAAGAGCGTTGTAAAAACAAGCCTGAAGGCTTTGTGTCTCAATGCAAGGAGCATTCGTAATAAGGTCGATGAGTTGAACGTGCAGATAGCAATTAATGATTATGATATAGTTGGGATCACGGAGACATGGCTCCAGGGTGACCAAGGCTGGGAGCTGAACATCCAGGGATATTCAATTTTCAGGAGGGATAGAGAGAAAGGAAAAGGAGGTGGGGTAGCGTTGCTGGTTAGAGAGGAGATTAACGCAGTGGAAAGGAAGGACATTAGCTTGGAGGATGTGGAATCGGTATGGGTAGAGCTACGAAATACTAAGGGGCAGAAAACGCTGGTGGGTGTTGTGTACAGGCCACCTAGCAGTAGTAGTGAAGTTGGGGATGGCATCAAACAGGAAATTAGAAATGCGTGCAACAAAGGCAAAACAGTTATAATGGGTGACTTCAATCTACATATAGATTGGGTGAATCAAATTGGCAGGGGTGCTGAGGAAGAGGATTTCTTGGAATGTATGAGGGATAGTTATCTAAACCAACATGTAGAGGAACCAACGAGAGAGCAGGCTATTCTAGACTGGGTATTGAGTAATGAGGAAGGGTTAGTTAGCAGACTTGTTGTGCGTGCCCCCTTGGGCAAGAGTGACCATAATATGGTTGAGTTCTTCATTAGGATGCAGAGTGACATTGTTAATTCAGAAACAACGGTTCTGAACTTAAAGAAAGGTAACTTTGAGGATATGAGACGTGAATTGGCCAAGATTGACCGGCAATTAGTTCCAAAAGGGTTGACGGTGGATATGCAATGGAAGGCATTTAAAGACTGCATGGATGAACTACAAAAAATGTTCATCCCAGTTTGGCAAAAGAATAAATCAGGGAAGGTAGTGCATCCGTGGATAACAAGGGAAATCAGGGATAGTATCAAAGCAAAAGATGTTGCGTACAAATTAGCCAGAAAAAGCAGCATACCAGAGGACTGGGAGAAATTCAGAGACCAGCAGAGGAGGACAAAGGGCTTAATTAGGAAAGGGAAAATAGATTATGAAAGGAAACTGGCAGGGAACATAAAAACTGACTGCAAAAGTTTTTATAGATATGTGAAGAGAAAGAGATTAGTTAAAACAAATGTAGGTCCCTTGCAGTCAGAAACAGGTGAATTGATCATGGGGAACAAGGATATGGCGGACCAATTGAATAACTACTTTGGTTCCGTCTTCACTAAGGAAGACATAAATAATCTGCCGGAAATAGCAGGGGGCCGCGGGTCAAAGGAGATGGAGGAACTGAGTGAAATCCAGGTTAGTCGGGAAGTGGTGTTGGGTAAATTGAATGGATTAAAGGCCGATAAATCACCAGGGCCAGATAGGCTGCATCCCAGAGTACTTAAGGAAGTAGCTCCAGAAATAGTGGATGCATTAGTGATAATTTTTCAAAATTCTTTAGATTCTGGAGTAGCTCCTGAGGATTGGAGGGTAGCAAACGTAACCCCACTTTTTAAGAAGGGAGGGAGAGAGAAAACGGGGAATTACAGACCAGTTAGTCTAACATCGGTAGTGGGGAAACTGCTAGAGTCAGTTATTAAAGATGGGATAGCAGCACATTTGGAAAGTGGTGAAATCATTGGACAAAGTCAGCATGGATTTACGAAAGGTAAATCGTGTCTGACGAATCTTATAGAATTTTTCGAGGATGTAACTAGTAGAGTGGATAGGGGAGAACCAGTGGATGTGTTGTATCTGGACTTTCAGAAGGCTTTCGACAAGGCACCACATAAGAGATTAGGATACAAGCTTAAATCACACGGTATTGGGGGTTCAGTATTGATGTGGATAGAGAACTGGCTGGCAAACAGGAAGCAAAGAGTAGGAGTAAACGGGTCCTTTTCACAATGGCAGGCAGTGACTAGTGGGGTACCGCAAGGCTCAGTGCTGGGACCCCAGCTATTTACAATTTATATTAATGATCTGGACGAGGGAATTGAAAGCAACATCTCCAAGTTTGCGGATGACACTAAGCTGGGGGGCAGTGTTAGCTGTGAGGAGGATGCTAGGAGACTGCAAGGTGACTTGGATAGGCTGGGGGAGTGGGCAAATGTTTGGCAGATGCAGTATAATGTGGATAAATGTGAGGTTATCCACTTTGGTGGCAAAAACGGGAAGGCAGACTATTATCTAAATGGTGGCCGATTAGGAAATGGGGAGGTGCAGCGAGACCTGGGTGTCATGGTACACCAGTCATTGAAAGTAGGCATGCAGGTGCAGCAGGCAGTGAAGAAAGCGATGGTATGTTGGCCTTCATAGCAAGAGGATTTGAGTATAGGAGCAGGGAGGTTCTACTGCAGTTGTACAGGGTCTTGGTGAGACCACACCTGGAGTATTGCGTACAGTTTTGGTCTCCAAATCTGAGGAAGGACATTATAGCCATAGAGGGAGTGCAGAGAAGGTTCACCAGACTGATTCCTGGGATGTCAGGACTTTCATATGAAGAAAGACTGGATAGACTTGGCTTATACTCGCTAGAATTTAGGAGATTGAGAGGGGATCTTATAGAAACGTACAAAATTCTTATGGGGTTGGACAGGCTAGATGCAGGAAGATTGTTCCCGATGTTGGGGAAGTCCAGGACAAGGGGTCACAGCTTAAGGATAAGGGGGAAATCCTTTAAGACCGAGATGAGGAAAAACTTTTTCACACAGAGAGTGGTGAATCTCTGGAACTCTCTGCCACAGAGGGTAGTTGACGCCAGTTCATTGGCTATATTTAAGAGGGAGTTAGATGTGGCCCTTGTGGCTAAAGGGATCAGGGGGTATGGAGAGAAGGCAGGTACGGGATACTGAGTTGGATGATCAGCCATGATCATATTGAATGGCGGTGCAGGCTCGAAGGGCCGAATGGCCTACTCCTGCACCTATTTTCTATGTATCTATGTATCTATTAAGTGGACAGTTTGAACAAACGTGCACCACAAAATGTTGGAGCTGAGGGAGGTGGAGGCGTTGAAGCTGAAGAGGCCGAGGAATATGCAACTGGAATTTAGAGTCATAGGGCCTTCAGCTGAACTTGTTCATACCGATCAAGTTGGCAAACTGTACGTCCCATTTGCCTGCATTTGGTCCATGTCTTCATAACCCTTCTTATCCATATATCTGTCCAAATATCTTTTGAAAGTCGTAATTGTGTCCAGTTCTTTAGATTCCTCTGGCAGTGCGTTCTCGTTCCAGATACGGACTACCTTCAGAGTGAATAAGTTGCCCATGGGGGGAAACCAGAAGCAGATGAGTGTTCTTCATGAACAGACTGCTGACTCAGAGATAACCGCGGTCCGCAGCGAGCAGATACCTGTTTTGCCTGAGTTGATGTCTGGGGTTGGACTTTTCATGAGTCCCAACAGATCCCCGGCACTCGGTATGCACAATCCGTGAGATTCCACCACGGCAGGACAAGGTTGTAAAACTACCTCGCAATGTCGTCATTCCTGCTCCCACCCCTAGCTCTCAGATACAACCAGCTAACGCCAAACAGTATCTGTTGACAGACGTCCCTTCAAGGTCAGAAACTGCAGGGTGACCATCACCGACATCTGCTGTTCACACCAGTGCAATGAAGCAGCCTCTCAGTAGCCTGGAAGCTGTCACAGTGGTGGCCTTGAAAAAGTGAGGCCCATATAGAAGGCTGGCACAAGAGGAAAGTATTAGAACAGTTTAATAGCGACCAGTATTTGTAATTAATTTCAGTAGATTTTGCAATTAATATTATTGGTGCGTACAATATAATTTTGTTGAGACATTCAAGAATCTTGGCAGAAGGATACCCAAGGGGTTACTGTGACAACATGAATGTAGCCTGTCATTACCAGCACTTTCAGCAAGCCTGCAATGCAGGTAAATGCTGGCTACTCCCTTAGGTGAAAGAAAAAGTAGGTGGAGTGTCCTCATTCTATGCATGGGTGACCTCCAAAGTGTGTTTTAAAAATGTGAGATACGGCAGAGATCATCATCAGCAGCAGACAGAACAGATCCTGCAGCTGGGACGTTGAGAATAACCTCTATGAGCAAAACAGTCTAGACATATGTACGTGAAGTGGCAGATCTCCAGCTAGAGAATAAAGGGGCTGTCCCACTTGGGAGTTTAGATTGGCTAGTTTAGAAGAATTTGAAAAAATGATGTTGAAGACCTCCTTTGACTATGTAGAAGACCTCCTTCGACCTCCTTTGACTATGTTGAAGACTAGCTACGACTAGCTATGACTAGCTTCTGGAAAATTGGACACCGAATAGTGGAGAGTGAAGACGACCTCCTTCCATCTCCTTCGACCTCCCTTCGACTATGATGAAGACTATCTACGACTACCTTCAACTACCTTCGACTACCCTCGATTACCTACAACTAACATGCCGACCTACTACGACTAAACCTACGAGTAAAAAAAGTATTGATATTTTCCTTGGCGACCTTTTTTTACTCGCGGGCATTTTAAAACATATTGAAAAAAATGCCGCGACATAGCTGAGGCCTCGAGTACGTGGAGACCACTCTCGAGCGTGAAGGAGAGTTATGAAGACCTCCTACGAGCTCGTGTGGACCATGCTGCGAGTATGAGTCAAGGGCAAACTCGCCAGAACTCGCGGATTAGGTCGCCCAAGTGGGACAGGCCCTTTAGACAGAGGTGTAAAGAAGGATTATGACATGCTTGCTTTCAACGGTTGGAGCACTAAGAATCAGGAAGTCGTGTTGCCGCTTTACATAACTTTGGTTAGGCACATTTGGAGTATTGTGTGCAGTTCTGGTTGCTCCATTAATGAAGGATTGGAAAGGGTGCAGAAGAGGTTTACCCGGATGCTGCCTGGATTAGCAGGTATTAGCTTCAAAGAGAGGTTGGACAAAATTAGTTTGTTTTCTCTGGTGCATCAGGGGTTGAAGGAAGACCTGATAGATGTACATTAAATTATGAGAGGTTTAGATAGGGTAGACAGTCAGAGCCTTTTTGCTAGAATAGAAATGTCAGATACTGGAAGGGCATAACTTTAAGGTCAGAGTGAGAAAGTTTAAAGGAGACTTGAAGAGGTCACCAAGAGGATTGATAAGGGCAGGCAGTTTGAGCTGTCCATATGGACTTCAGTAAGGATAGAGGTCCCACAGGGTAGGCTAGTCTGGAAGGTTTGATTGCATGGAATCCAAGTGGAGCGCGTCAATTGGATTCAAAGTTGACTTGGCGGAAGGTGTCAAAGGGTAGTTGTGAGTCATCTTTTGACCATTTGGTCTTCCACATTCATAATAACCAGAGGTCATCCTTCTGTATTAATCCCATCCTCCATCTTCTCATTCTTGTAAACCTGAGAAAATAAGGTCAGTTTGATGAATCCTTGCTTAACCAACTAGCTGCCATCTGGGAATCAATCTGGTGGACCTGTGCTGCAGTTCCACTTTCAAACGCATCTCTTGGAGAGAAACCAGACCATTTGTTATATTCCTGATGTGGTGACTTCAGGACCCTATGTAATTGGAGCACATAATCTCCACATTAATTAAATCCTCTTGCAGTAAATGCCATCATACTGGTAGCTTTCTTAATTTCTTGCCTTCAGTTTAGTTTAGAGATACAGCGTGGAAACAGGCCTTTCGGCCCACCGTGTCCGCACCGACCAGCAATCACCCCGTGCACTAGTTCTACCCTACACACAGGGGACAATATACAGAAGCCTATTAACCTACAAACCTGCACGTCTTTGGATTGTGGGGGGAAACTGGATCACCCGGAGATACCTCACAGTGAGAACGTGCAAACTCCGTGCAGATAGTACCCTTTGTCAGGATCGAACCCCGGTTTCTGGTGCTGTAAGGCAGCAGCTCTACCACTGTGCCACCGTACCGCTTTATCTGACTTTCAGTGATAACTTGTGAACTGGAAGGAAGTTGCTTCATTAGTGACAACTGCACGATTGGTATAGCATTCTCTGCCTTCTCATGCAAGGATGTTGGGGTTCACTCTGACTGTATTACTACTGTCTGTCAGCCACGCTGGGGCACAGAGAGAAGAATTGAAGAGAAATACCCCATTTTAGCACATTGCACACTTAATAGCTAGCTTGGTGGTCTTTGAAATCATGCAGCTGTTCTGAATAGTGTGCAGCAAAAACCAGCTTCCCTGTTTGTATGCTATCCATTGCCTAATCAGATGAATGAGATGCTGCTTCCGTGGGCAATGTTCATGTTGTACATGTTCCGCATGCTTACATCCTTTGTGCGCCAGCTTGTAACATGTATGAATTTGCAGGTACATTTGTTATGTTCAGCGTAATTCTCACTGTATATGCATGAATGTATAATATATATATATATATATATATATATATATATATATATATATATATGTGTGTATATATATATATATATATATATATATATATATATGTGTGTATATATATATATATATATGTGTGTATATATATATATATATATGTGTGTATATATATATATATATGTGTGTATATATATATATATATATGTGTGTATATATATATATATGTGTGTATATATATATATATATATGTGTGTATATATATATATATATGTGTGTATATATATATATATATATGTGTGTATATATATATATGTATGTGTGTATATATATATGTATGTATATGTATATATATATGTATATGTATATGTGTATATGTATATGTGTATATGTATATGTATATATATATATGTGTATATGTATATATATATATGTATATATATATATGTATATATATATGTATATATATATATATATATGTATATATATATATATATATGTATATATGTATATATATATATATATATATATGTATATGTGTATATATGCACACACTGAACTTTTTTTTTCTCGTTTATTATATTGTTTAAAGTGCACTATGTTTAAATATTCTGTTGTGCCGTTGGAAGTAAGAATTGGTCCATCTGGGACTTGACAATAAAACACTCTTCTTGACTATTGACTGTTTCACCATCTTTGTGCAATTGAAAAACAAGTACTTCGATGTCACATTCATTTAGTACACAAAAGGATTGTGCTTTACAAGTACATTTTAGGCCTCTATATCAGGTGGGGAACGTTAAATGATAACTTGCGTTCAATATCCCCTCGTCAACACAAGATGTACAGTCACCCAATATTTCCACGGAGAGTCAACTGGGCGTGATGTATGACTACAAAGTGAAATAAGCAGCCTGGGAGTTTGGTCCGATGATCATTCACACAGGGGAGCTGAGGATGTCAGAACCTGCTTGGCACACATCCAGCTCTCACGTCAGGGTTATGTAAAGGATGTTCCTGCTGCTACCCTGTGTGATACTGTGGTTATTAATGGATTAGAACATTGCTGCCACAGGTATACAGTTAATTATTTCAAAGCTTCGTCAATGTGAGCTGCTGGGGGAATACGTCATGTTAAACCTTCAGTACGGCAGGGTACAAATCCTCACCGAGGGGTAAAATGGTGTGCATTGCCTTCACTTATCATGCTTGTCAACCACTATTGGCGTAACTTTTACAAAGTTTGCTTCATCTCTATTATTGATGAACAGCCGTGCTGATTAACTTCTCTCTCAAATCTCCCTTGATTTTCCTTTCTTTGATGTCCAGGCAAGATAATCCTGTGTTGCGTGAGGTAGGGACTGCAGATGCTGGTTTAAACTGAAGATAGACACAAAAAGCTGGGGTCAGACAGCATCTCTGGAAGAAAGGAATAGGTGACGTTTCGGGTCGAGACCCTTCTTCAGGCTGAGGAAAGGGAAACAAGAGATATAGACGGTGTTGACCCGCTGAGTTACTCCAGCTTTTTGTGTCTATTTAAGATAATCTGTTATGCAGCTAAACCATCGAAAACAGTAAAACTAAAAGTTTTAACTCCAATTAATGTTGAACTAACTGATCTCAGTTGAGCTTCACTATTAGTATCTTAGAAGATCTTGAAGCTTGGGGATAGGATACAAGCTGCACCTTGTTTTTTTCATTGCTATCTAACGACCCATGCTGATGGTAATGCCAGTGGTCTTGGGCAAGAGTAATAAGTGGGTTCGATCGATGAGATCCTCCTGCAGGACAACTCGCATACAGTCATGGTTTGCACTTCAATTATGGTTATTTGGATGAGATATTAGACAACAAACGCGTTCAGTCAAACGTCAGTGATAGAGAAAAAGCCCGTGGGGTCTACGCCGCGATGAGTAGCAGGGCCGCTGCAGTGATCACAGAGGCCTAGGCCACGGCCCCAGGTGCAGACAACACAGCTGCTGATCTTGGTGGTTGTTGCAAATATTTCAACCACAACTTTGAAGGCCAAAGTGGAGAAGGGTTACCTGAGAACAACAATTGAATGTGGGTCAGTCGGTCCTAAGAGAAGGGTGAACGCCGTGTGGGTGGCACAGTGGTGCAGCGGTAGAGTTGCTGCCTTTCAGAGCAGACCCGGGTTTGATTCTGTCTATGGGTGCTGTCTGTATGGAGTTTGTTTGTTCTCCCTGTGACCGCGTGAGTTTTCTCCGGGTGCTCCGGTTTCCTCCCACTCTCCAATGACGTACAGGTTTGTAGGTTCGTGGGTTTGGTAAGTTGTAAAAATTGTCCCTTGTGTGTGTGTGTGTGTGTATATAAGTGCATGGGGTGATCGCTGGTTGGTGCAAACCACGGTGGGCTAAAGGGCCTGTTTCCGCATTGTATCTCTGTCTAAAGTCTAAAGACATTCCCACAACAGAGTCAGCATGTTCAGGAAAGGTGTGTAAGGAGGGGGAAGGTAAATAGCCAAATCAAGAATACCTTTGACTGCTGTAGGCAGCTCATGAAAGCCTGATGCAATACAGCAGCTGAATTACAGATATCTAGTCAGCAGCAAGACGAAAGACAAGCAAGTTGGAAAGAATTCTACTGCAACTCACTCTTTGCCTGTAAGGAAAACGTATAGAACAGATCAGACCTGGGCACTGATGACCAAAGAGCCCACAATGATCCATTGTTACCTGTGGAGAAGGTGATAACGAGAGGGTATGAACAGTAAAACTAGTAGGATGACTAGGGTGGGGGAGAGAAGGAACATTACTCCAGCATTTTGTGTTTATCTTCGGTGTAAACCAGCATCTGCAGTTTCTTCCTACACAAAATGCTGGAGTAACTCAGTGGGTCAAGCAGCATCTCTGGCGAGAAGGGGCAGGTGACATTTTGGGTCAGAACCCTTCTTCAGACTTGGAACCCTTCCTCAGTCTGAAGAACAATTCCGACCTGAAACGTCACCTATTCCTTTTCTCCAGAGATGGCTGCCAATAAATCAGGCTCAACTTCAGTACTTAGACTCTTGGCCACATCATCACCAAGGGTGGTATCTTCCTAGGGTCTCTGTTAGCAGAGTACTCTGCTCCACGTTTACTGAAGATAAGGATGTTGTTGGAGTCTTCTCTTTCTCTTGTCTGTCGAACTATCTACCACCACCAGTGGATCATGGCAGAGCGTTGGTCTAACCTATGGGATTGCTCATGTTGTGGGGTTGCTCAAGGTAGATTGTAGAGCTGCTGCCTCGCAGCACCAATGACCTGGGTTCTATCCTGAACATGGGTGCTCTCTGAGTAGAGTTTGCACGTTCACCTTATATCTGCAAGGGTGTCCTTCAGGTGTTCCCACATCCCAAAACCATATAGGTCGATAGATTAATTGGTAACTGTAAAACTTCCCCTCGTGTGGGATTGAGTAGCAGAATCCATGGCGTTGATGAGAATTTAGGAAATAAAAAAATGAGATTAATTTTGGATTATTGTAAGTTTGTGGTTGATGGTCAGCATGGACATGGAGGGGTGAAGGGCCTGTTTCTGTGTTGTATCTCTTTATAATTCTATGTTTGTTTCTCTTTATTGT
This sequence comes from Malacoraja senta, assembly GCA_038087875.1. Taxonomy (NCBI): domain Eukaryota; kingdom Metazoa; phylum Chordata; class Chondrichthyes; order Rajiformes; family Rajidae; genus Malacoraja; species Malacoraja senta. The sequence goes on along the minus strand of CM075981.1, from coordinate 34,594,939 downwards.
ATTTTGCTTTCCCTATTTAGCTTACATGTAGTCATGTGTTGTGTCCTTGCCAAATTGGCACTTTGTATTTCGGAATGCTTAATACTGTTTCTGGAATGTCTGTCTTCATTCCTCATTCTTGATGGGGCAGGGTGAGGGGGATACTGAGCCATAGAATTCCAGATTCGAGGTACGAGAATGATCCCGGGGATGATTGGGTTAATATATGAGGAGCGTTTGAAGGTTCTGGGCCTGTCCTCACTAGAGTTTACAAGGTTGAATGCGGGATTCCATATAAACATACCTGATAATGAAAGGCCTCGATGCAGTGGGCGTCGAAAGGATGTTTCCAGTAATAGAAGAGTCTAGAACAAGAGGGCACAGCCTCAGAATAAAAGCACAGTACCTTTAAAATGGAGATGAGGAGGAATTTATTTTGCCAGAGGGTGGCGAATCAATGGAATTCATTACCACAGATGGCTGTGGAGGCCAAGACATTGGGTGTTTTTAAAGCAGAGAATGATAGGTTCTTGATTAGTAAAGGTATCAAAGGGTTCGGGGAGAAGGCAGGAGAATGGGGTTGAGAGGAAAAAATAGATCAGCCACGATTGAATGATGGAGTAGACTCAATGGCTTCAGAGATTGTGGAGGCATTCGTTGTGATCTTTCAAGAATCACTAGAGTCAGGAAGGGTTCCAGATGATTGGAAACTTGCAAATATTACTTAGTTGTTCAAGAAGGGAGTGAAGCAAAAGAGTGAAAACCAAAGGTCGGCTAGACTGATTTCAGTGGTAGATAAGATTTTAGAGTACATTATAAAGGATGAGAAGCTCATGATAAAATAGACCAAAGTCCGCATAGTTTTGTGAAAGGGAGATCTTGCCTGACGAACATGTTGGAATTCTTTGAGGAAGTAAATAGCAGGATAGACAATCAGTGGATGTGGTTTACCTGGATTTTCAGAAGGCTTTTGATAAGGTGCTGCAGCTGAAGCTTCTATAGACCATGAGAGCCCATGGTATCAGAGAGAAGATACTAGCATGGATAGCAGGTTGGCTGGATGGCATGAAGGCAGAGAGTGACAATAAAGGGGGCTTTTATTGGTTGGCTGCCAGTGACTAGTGGAGTTCCCCAAGGGTCGGTGCTGGGGCCGCTGCTCTTCACGTTGATATAAATTATTTGGATGAGGGAATGGAAGGCTTTGTGGCCAAGTTTGCAGATGATACATAGATAGGTGGAGGGGCAGATGGCGTAGAGAAAGCATGGATTCTGCAGAAGGACTTAGATAGGTTGGGGAAAATGGGCTAAGAAGTGGCAGATGGATTACAGCATAGCAAAGTGTGGAGTCGTGCATTTTGGTAGCAGGAATAAAGGCATATACTATTTACAATACAGGGAGAGAATTCTGAAAACGGAGGTTCAAAGGGACTTCGGACTGCTGGTGTAGGATTCCCAAAAAGTTAATTTGCAAGTTGAATCAGTATTAAGGAAGGCGAATGCAATGCTGGCATTTATTTCCAGAGGGTTAGAATACAAAAACAGGGATGTAATGCTGAGGTTTTATAAGGTACTGGTGAGAGCACATCTGGAGTATTGTGAATGGTTTTGGGCTCCATATCATAGGAAGGATGTGCTGGCATTGGGAGGGTCCAGAGGAGGTTTATGAGAATGATCCCAGGGATGATTGGGTTAACATATGATGAGCGTTTGATGGCAGTGGGCCTGTACTCACTAGAGTTTAGAAGGATGATGGGGACCTCATTGAAACTTACCAAAAAGTGAAAGGCCTGGATAGAGTGGATGTGGAGAGGATGTTTGCACTAGTGGGAGAGTCTAGGACCGAGGCCATTGCCTCAGACTAAAAGGACGTATCTGTAGAAAGGAGATGAGGAGGAATTTATTTAGTCAGAGGGTGGTGAATCTGTGGAATTCATTGCCACTGAAGGCTGTGGAGGTCGTCAATAGATATTTTTAAGGAGAAGATTGATAGGTTCTTGATTGGTAAGAGTGTCAAGGGTTATGTGGCGAAGGCAGGAGAGTAGGGTTGAGAGGGAAAGATAGATCAGCCATGATTGAATGGCAGAGTAGACTTGGTGGGTTGAATGGCCCAATACTGCTCCTACAATTTATGAATTTATGAACATTGACCGAGGACATACTTGGTATGTTCAGGCCGCCTGTATCCTCTGGTTAATATAATTATCACCCTGTATATTCTAGATCACTGGTAATCCACCATCAACAGTGTCCTTAGTCTGTACTTGCTCACCAATGCTCAGTTTATGTTTTTCACGGTCACGATCGGATATGAACGGCTTAATGAGCCAACCGCGAGCAGGTGGGACTAATGTTTGGCCGGCTCATCTTGGCCGGCATTGGCAAGTTGGACCAAAGGGCCTGTTTCTGTGCTGTATGACTCTATGATTCTATGACTCCACTTAGTTTGTGACCTCATGGTTTGTTTGGTCCAGGCAACTCAAGGCTTCTTAAATACCACACTGCAAACCTGTGACCTTTACAGCTTGGCAGAAGACACATGTGAAAAGCACAGTCTGTTGTTCGCCTCTCACAATACCGTTTCCTGACTGGGAAATAGATCATCTCTCCTTCATGGTTGCTGGAGTTAATGCCTGGAGCTCTGTGGGTGATCAGTTACCATAAGGACTGCAATGAATCAACCAATGCAGTTCAAGAACAATTATTGATGCTTCCCTTGTGAGCAATGTCCATATCCTTTAAGTGAATAATAAAAAAATCAGACTCTATTGCATTTCCTTCATTTTAAATTAGATTAACTGCCTCAGAAAAAAATGTCTACCGGCAACAGTTTCCAGTTCCACTAAATTATCTAAAAAACATCTAAATCAACTTGCAACTGAATCTTCATTTTTAATTTACATGTCTAATAAGAATTTTGTATTTAAATCCCAAAGCAAATCATGAGTATTTTCATTTGATTTACATACCTTGTCATTGCTTTACTTCCCCTAGCCCAGCGTTATCCTCCAGCTTTGCATCTACACTCATGGTCTCTGCTATTCTGATTGTGGACTGCAATATATCATAGATAGACACAAAATGCTGGAGTAACAGCGGGATGGGCAGCGTCTCTGGAGAGAGGAATGGGCGACGTAATGGGTCAAGACCCTTCTCCAGAGATGCTGCCCGTCCTGCTGAGTTACTCCAGCATTTTGTGTCCATCTTCGGTGTAAACCTGCATCTGCACTTCCTTCCCACTGCAATATATTATGCCCGGTTTCAGTCAGACGATTTTCCACATTCGTCCAATGCAAAGATGACTGGACCACTTACCAGACAAAAACACAGATGTCACACTATTGTCCATTGACATTCAATGTTCGGCATTCAACACCATCATCCCCTCCAGACCTGTTACCAAGCTCAGGGAACTCAGTCTCTGCGCATCTCTTTGCAACTGGATCCTTGACTTCTTCATCAACAGAACACAATTGATACATATTGGCAACAACACTTCCTCCTTGATAACCATCAGCACAGGAGTATCTCAAGGCTGTGTGCTCGGTCCCCTGCTCTACTCACTCTATATCCATGACTGTGTAACAGGACACATTTCCAACTCCATCTTTAAATTTGTTCATTGTTGCACGAATTACAGATAATAATGAGTCAAAGTGTAGGAGGAAGAATGATTGTCTGACGGAATGGTGCAGAACAACAATCTAGTTCTCAACGTCAGTAAGACCAAGGAGCAGATTAATGTCTTCAGAAGATGAAAGCGGAGGATCCACGAACCTGTATTCATTGATGAGTCAGTGGTGGAGAGTCAATGTCAAGCTCCTGAGTGTACATATCTCTAAAGACCCAGCACTTTGATGCAATCATTAAGAAAGCCCATCAATGCCTCGACTTCTTTAGAAGATTGAGAAGATTCGGAATGTCGATGAATATTCTCTTGAATTTCTACAGGTGTATGGTAGAGAGCGTATTGACCAGTTGCCTCACGACCTGGTTCGGCAACTCGAACCCCCATGAACAAAGGAGATTACATCGTGTGGTGAACACTGCCCGGTTCATCACAGATACTAGACTCCACCTTAAATTGTATCTGCAGGAGTTGCTGCAGAAAAGGGCAGCCAGCATCATCAAGGACACAGACCACCTTGGCCTCGCTTTCTTTTCATTCCTACCATCGGGAAGAAGGTAAAGGAGTCTGAAAACCGCGACTGCCAGGTTCAGGAACAGCTTCTTCCTGACAATTGAACCCTATTGAACCCTACAAACATCAACAAAACTTCGAACTATGAACTGATTTGGTTGCACTAGTGACTTTGGGCTTTTGTTTTGTTTTGCACTATATATTTTGAAAACTTTTTTTCAAAAAGTCCAGTCATCTTTGCATTGGATGAATGTGGAAATTCACCTGACTGAAACCGGGCATAATATATTGCAGTAGCTTGTTTATTATGGTAGGTATTGACAATAGACAATAGACCAAAGACAATAGGTGCAGGAGTAGGCCATTCGGCCCTTCGAGCCAGCACTGCCATTCAATGTGATCATGGCTGATCATCCCCAATCAGTACCCCCGTTCCTGCCTTCTCCCCATATCCCCTGACTCTGCTATTTTTAAGAGCCCTATCTTGCTCTCTCTTGAAAGCATCCAGAGAACCTGCCTCCACTGCCCTCTGAGGCAGAGAATTCCACAGACTGACCACTCTCTGTGAGGAAAAAGTGTTTTCTCGTCTCCGTTCTAGATGGCTTACCCCTTATTCTTAAACTGTGGCCCCTGGTTCTGGACTCCCCCAACATTGGGAACATGCCTCTAGCGTGTCCAAGCCCTTAACAATCTTATATGTTTCAATGAGATATCCTCTCATCCTTCTAAACTCCAGAGTGTACAAGCCCAGCTGCTCCATTCTCTCAGCATATGACAGCCCCGCCATCCCGGGAATTAACCTTGTAAACCTACGCTGCACTCCCTCAATAGCAAGAATGTCCTTCCTCAAATTAGGGGACCAAAACTGCACACAATACTCCAGGTGTGGTCTCACTAGGGCTCTGTACAACTGCAGAAGGACCTCTTTGCTCCTATATTCGATTCCTCTTGTTATAAAAGCCAACATGCCATTCGCTTTCTTCACTGCCTGCTGTACCTGCACGCTTACTTTCGATTGAGTACTGTGTTTACAAACCTGTTTTGCTGCTGCCAGTAAGAATTTCGCTGTTCCGTTTCCGTACATATGACAGTTAAACACTCTTGACACTTGATTCTCCCCTGACGCTTGGGATGTCTTTTTTTTAATTAACTTTTATACATCAATTCATCGCTTCACTTTTCACAGGTTCCTCAAATCCTCCTCCTTCTCTATCACTTTCTTCCTGTAACTTTTCTTTCTGTGAGACAAATGAAGTATCTTGTCCAGTTTCAGCCAAGTACAAGTAACTTTTAATTTAATGCCAAGCAACAAAAAATTACTGAAGAAACTCAGCAAGTCAGGCAGCATCTGTGGAGGGAATGAACAGGCGATATTTAGGGTTCTGAAACATCGCCTGTCCATTCGCAGTTGCTGCCTGGCCTGCTGATTTATTCCAGGACTTTGTGTTTTGCTTAAGATTCCAGCATCTGTAGTTTTGTGACATTTCTATTCAATTTAACATCTTTAAGGGGTTAAAATCATTTGTTTGTAGATTTGTTTCAGCTTAACAAGATGAGAAATTACAAATATCTTTGGAATAGAGACATGGGGCACCCTCTCATGTTAGTTAAATGGTCACTCTGCCTATCATTTGGAAATTTGACAGACCATCCCACATCCAACCTCCCCTCCATTGACTCCATTTATACCTCACACTGCCTCGGCAAGGCCAGCAGCATAACCAAGGACGAGTCTCACCCTGGCCGCCTGTATCCCCTCTCGCATCGGGAAAACGCACACCTTCAGATTCGGGGACAGTTTCTTGGCAACTGTTATCAGGCAACAGAATCATCCTACACAACTAGAGAGTAATGCTGAATTACTATCAACCTCATTAGTGACCCTTCCACTATCTTTGATCGGACTTTACTGGCTTTACCTTGCACAAAACATTATTCCCTTATCATGCATCAAAAAACTGAAAATGGCTCGATTGTAATCATGTATTGTCTTTCGCTGATTGGTTAGCACGCAACTAAAGCTTTTCAATGTATCTCAGTATACGTGACAATAAACTAAACAAACAACTGAAACTGAATAATGCTCAAATGATGAGGCTTTAATACAACTGAATCAATATTAAACTGGAAAGGTTTGTCCTTCATGCACTGGGTCCGTTCATAGCACTTGAAGGATATTGTGTAAGACTGGGGCTGCTGCTGGATCGTAGGGCTGTGGTGTGGATGGGGAGGAGAGGTTGAGGAAGAATTGTAGAAGAGAGGGGCCAAGGATGGTGGAATGGCTGGTGTTCAGGATGAGGGACCTGGTGGTGTTGGAGGCCTGCAATTGCTGGTCAGGAATGTGGTCGGGTTATGTCAATGGACTGCTCATTCGCTCGTGTGTCAGACGATGTAGCCCGCTGTTGGCTTCTGTCGTCGTCCAACATGTTGACAGAATTGTTGCCCGACGCGTCACAGAGTGCATCGCGTCGTCGCTTCCAGGGATCACCGTGAGGAGGCTTCTGTCATTATGGACTGCTGTGGGGATAGCAGTGGGTTGGGAATACTGCAGTAAGTGATGGAGGCTATCAGGGAACAATTGGTAGCCTGGTTATCAATCATTAAGCAGATGGCCTTGTGTTGGTGATCCATTGCCTTGATAGGGCCATTGATAAGCTGATCAGTGTGGGGAGCAGTAGAGTGGTTGTGTGATCAATGGGTGGTGAATGCAGATGATTGATTGGGATGGGTTGGTGTCCATAGGGGCTGTGACCATGGGTTTTCCTGTGAGTATACTTGCTGCAGTAAATGGCTGAACTACATGAGTTGGGTTTTTAATGCTCACCGGACCTGCGAGTGCAGGTTACCTTTAAATCAAACAACTGCAGTGAAGCGGACATACAAGGATCAGGTGAGCGTTTGAATGACCTGATATATTCGTACATCTAGAAATGTACGAATATATCTCGAATGAAGTTTTCTATTTTAATAAATTTTTCCATTCTCCTTTAACTATCTTTTCTCAATTTTTTGTTTTTTTGGTTTTTTTTTGTTTTATTATTATTTTTTTTTTTCTCTTCTCTTTCTTTTCTTTCTTTACTTCATCTTTCTCTTTAGTTCTATTTAGTTTAAAAAAAAAAGCAAAAAGTATTGGAGACATTGTAATAATATTTAACAATATTATCAATTTAAAAATGTAAGACTGTAAGACTGTAATGATGTAACTAGGTTGTGTACGCATCTCCAATAAAAAATATTAATTAAAAAAAAAAAAATGAATGACCTGATTTCTTCCAGCAAGCGTCTAACGAGTACAGCACAAGTAATGAAGCCATTGTGTACACACTTGGACCAAATATAATTCTCCTTCCCATTCCCAACACTGACTGTTCTGTCCTTGGCCTCCATTGTCAGAGTGAGGCTAAATGCAAATTGGAGGACCAGCATCTCATATTTTGCTTACAGCCCAGTGGTTTGAATATTGATTTCTCTAACTTCAAGTAACCCCGGCATTCCCCCTCTCTCCATCTCTCCCACAGCCAAGTCGCACCAGCTCATTTTTACCCAACAAACCGCTAACAGTGGCCTGTTTCCTTTATCATTGTTACTTTTTTGCATATCTGCCATTCATTGTTCTATATCTCTCTACATCACCGTCTATATCTCTCGTTTCCCTTTCCCGTGACTTTCAGTCTGAAGAAGGGTCAACCCGAAACGTCACCTATTCCTTCTCTCTAGAGATGCTGCCTGTCCCGCTGAGTTACTCAGCTTTTTGTGTCTATCCTTGACCAAATATTATGATGGTATTGGTATTCAGTTTATTTTTGTCACGCGTACGGAGATACAGTGAAAAACTTTGTTTGTGTGTTATCCAGTCAGTTTAATTTATTGTCTCGTGTACTGAGGTACAGTGAAAACCCAAATCATACTATACACGAGTACAATCACACCATACACACCTGTGGTACAAACAGGTGGTGCGAGAGAACAAAATAAAGTGTTAGAGCATTAGTGTTAGAGCATTATAGTGTTAAGGGCCGGTCCCACTTTCACGACCTAATTCGCGACCTCTGCCGAGTTTGCCCTTGACTCATACTCGCAGCATGGTCGTCACGAGTTCGTAGGAGGTCGTAGGTAGGTCGTGATGCTAGTCGCAGGTACTCGTGGAATCAAAAAGGCCGGGGCATTTTTCTAGCCGGATGAAAATGTCCACGAGTAAAAAAGGTCGTGAATTAGGCCGTGAAAGTGGGACAGGCCCTTTACAGTAATAGAGAAAGTGCAGACAACAAAAGCATAGTCTGTTGACAGCGGGGAAGGAGCAGTTCCTTAATCTGATGGTACATGGTTTCAAGCTTTGGTATCTTCTGCCTGGCAGGAGAGAGAAGATGAAGTGTCCTGAGTGTAAAATGAGGTTTGATCATTCTATCTTTACATTCTATCTTTGTCCCGTCCCCTCCCCTGACATCAATCTCGACCCGAAACATCGCCCATTTCTTCTCTCCATAGATGCTGCCTCACTCGCTGAGTTACTCCAGCATTTTGTGTCTACCTTAGGTTTGATCATGTTGGCTACTTTTACAAGGCAGCGTGAAGTGTAGATGGAATCGATGGGGCGAGATGTGTGGGAGGCTGGTCTGTGTGATGGACTGGACTACATCCACAGATCAGTTGCCAGATGTGGTGCTTCCTGATATAATGCTTTCTACAGTGTACCTATAAAGATTGGTAAGATTCGTTGGAGGCACGCTGATCTTTATCTGAGGAAGTGGAGGCATTGGTGCGTTTTCAACATGGAAATGCCCATTCAGATTTCCACAGTGGTTGTTTTTGCACAGGTAAACCACGTAAATCACGTAAATACACTGCACTGTGGAAAATACTCATCTTTATTAGAGAGAGAGAGAGAGAGAGAGAGAGAGAGGAGAGAGAGAGAGAGAGAGAGAGAGAGAGAGAGAGAGAGATGAGAGAGAGAGAGAGAGAGAGAGAAGAGA